>CM020033.1:34235945-34835945 GCA_009769605.1 Bucorvus abyssinicus | reverse complement strand
GGTACTTACGGAGTAACCTGGTAGTACATGTGCCAGTTTTGACTTTACAACTCTATTTGTAAATATTGTTTATAATCAGATGGGTCAATTAAGGTTTCTAGAAGTGTTTGAACAAACTATGCCAAATTTCCAAATTATCTAGATAATTAAACTTTCCATCTTAATGGATTTGAGTGCATTTGATCTTCAATGCAGATCTAAGACTGAAACACTGGAATTAAACTCCTACCACGCGTACTGCTAGTGTCTGGCAGAAACAAGATCAAAGGCTTATTTTTTTTGTTATGATAAGGCCCCTTTAAACCACCCTGACAATGTAAAACTCTGTACAATTCAGGGAATTGAAGTCTATGCCCTTTAAAAGCCTTATTATTCTGCTATTGTGCAATAAAAGCATCTTATTGGAAGAGAAAATTTAAGGGCAAGAATCCAACTGAGAAAAAAATCAGATCTTCATGAGCTCCTACAAGTGCTCCATGCCCCTGAAACACAATCAGCTAGGATCACACAGAAATGTGCATTTCTCATATAGAATATGAAATGCTGTATAAAATATATTACATAACTTGTCTGGAATTCCACTGGTGTATGCACTTCACCTCTGGGCGTGTTCACTTTCGTTTTGGAAGATCGGACTGAAACTTCTCTTTTTTCCATCGCATTCTCAGCAAATCATCAGGAAGGGAATTGCTCAATAGCAGATTTGACAATCAAAGAAAAATTACAGCCTGTGTAGGATTCCTTTATAATTGTAAAATGAAAGAAAACACCTTGGTTCGGTATATAGAAAGATACTCTGTAAGGATCCAATTACACACAGGTATAGAATTCATAGGAAGTAGGTAAAATCCTGTGGGTAGAAGTATGGGAGAACACACATATTCATGAGAATGTAGTACAAAATCATCTGAAAGGATTAAATTACAAGCACTGGTTTTTTATTTGTCTTACTGGTTTGAAATACCCGCAGAAGTACGGTTGCTGCAGCTGCTGCGGACGTTGTGCGGGAGTAAGGCCCTGACCCCGAGCGCTTTGTGCCAGAGGAGTCCGGCGTTGACTGTCCTATCAATAGCCTTCAGCGCGAAACCGCTGTGGAGTGCTGGTGGCAAGAATACCCAGCAACCGAGGGTTCGCCGGTGAACTTCCCTCTCGCTGTTCTGCTAACACATCGGCATGACTGTACCCTTCTGAAGAGGCACTTAAACTGCGGTGCATTCGTTCTCACTAGAAGGAGGTGCCTCCACTTTATTTCACAGGCAGGGAAAACACTTAATCGTGAATCGCTGGTTTAAGACCTGCCCAGTCCCGCGCACTGCAGGTGAGACTCACTCACCTGATTCCCTTTTCATCATCCTCTGCTGTGGCACTTCTAGGCCGGGTCCCTGCTGCACAGCCACGCTCCTGCTTTCCGATCCCGCGGGCTAGGTGCTGCGATCTGTTTGCCAGCCGCATCTTAGAGCTCTTTACCAGCTGCAGCTTCTGCATTGGGACAGGTGAGCCGCCCTGCTCTGCAGCTGGGGGTCACTGCCCGCAGTGCCCGATGCCAGGGAGCCCTTCCAGGAGCCACAGCCCTCGGCTGTAGATTGTCATCACAGTTAACGATGCAGGCTTACCTTGTTGTGTAGTCTGACACACAGGAGTACAGCCCAGGCTCAGACCTCCTGGACAGACAGACAGCCCTGCCATGGGCGTGCAAAGCCACATGTCCCATTACCTGATCAAACACAGGGGACTGATGTGCAGGATCAGAAGAAATAATAGAGCTTACTTGGAAAATCTACCATAATATGAAAAACTCAAGCCAGGTTTGAAAGGATTTCAGCTAATCCCGCTTTTAGAGCCGTTGAAGTCCCGCTGTAGGTCATGTTCCAAGCAGCCCGAATTGGCTTTAAAGCCTTCTAAAAATGGCTTTTAACAAATTCAGTTACAAAAGTCCAAGGCATCTAAAGCTTTGTCTACACAACAGCTCCAACTGAGTTTAACATTGAGAAAGCATCTCCCCAGTGTGCAGTGCGTTTTTAGGAACTGCTAGTAGCAATTGCATCTGCTCTGAAGACTCAGCTTTGCCATAGTCCTATAAAGGGTCTGCTGGAGGCCACCACCTCTCCGTAGTAACAAACAGAGATAATAAGAGCAAACGTACTGTAAAAGGAGGCTGAGGGGAGACCTCTTCACTCTCTACAACTACCTGACAGGTGGTTGTAGCGAGGTGGGTGTTGGTCTCTTCTCCCATGTGACAAGTGCCGGGGGAGGTGGTGGAGTCCCCATCCCTGGAGGTGTTTAACAGACGTGTGGATGTGGTGCTGAGGGACATGGTTTAGGGACCCTGGCAGCGCAGGGGGAATGGTTGGACTCGATGATCTTAGAGGTCTCTTCCAACCAGATGATTCTGTGATTCTCTGATTCTATGTTTGGGGTAGATTTAAAAATATTCCCATCTATTTAAGTGTGCTTGAAACTATGCATCAATAGTAACTATTTAGGTTAGTAATGAGTATTGCTACACTATGCACATCTTCTTTTATCTATTTGTATATTTGCCAATTAAAAAACTTCCCAAGACAATGATCAAGTAACATAAATAAAGTCTTCCCTTCTTAGAGAGGGCCAGGCTTGTTCCAGCTGTGCAGAAGTCCTCTGTGGTCTCGTTAGCAGTGTGAGCTCTACCTCTTCGCCAGAGTAGCCCCTCTTAGCTGGTTACTCAGAATCCTGTAGCAAATTTAGATGTCAAGCCCATCTCCAGGCAGCCTGCAACTAAACTCAGCAGGGCTTGCCTCCGAACTGTGGCAAGGTTAAAGCACAGCTCCTTCCAGAGGCGGCTAAGGGTAGCTCTTGTAAGCAGAGCCTAGCAAGGAGAGGCAGGGCTTTGGGAGAAGGGGTGACAGAAAGGAATGCATTTTAATAATTTCATTCATTTTTAGGCTTGTTATGGTTTCCATTGTGGAGTATACACAATCCATCCCATCGAGCGTAGGACAGGTACAGGAAAAGGAGGAGCAGCTTCTGTAAGTGTTCTTCAGTACAGAAAAAGGACTGCTAAAACCTGCCAGCCCTCTCCAAAGGAAATACTTATTTAGACACAGCACAAGTAAACGGGTACAACACACCTCACGGTGACACTCACAACCAGGCCTTCAAGCCTTTTGCTGAAAGAAAGTTTGGCAATTCCTGTCTTCTTCTTTTCCCAGTTACTTTAAAAAATCTCCTTCTTTCTCTGACGTTTGTTATGCCTATGATAAAAATGGGGGAGATTTTGGAGAGAAGGAACACGTGCTCTTTTTCCACTGGGGTTTTTATGTGTAGCCATGTGATGGTGATTTGTAGACCACAAAGCTCTGAAGATCATTGCCTCCACAGACGTTGGAGAAAATGACATTATTTTACAGGAGCAAAATCTTCTGCATACTCCTGCTTGGCATTTCACTACAGCTGAAGAGTCACAAGCTCAGGTACAAAGAACTGTCTGAAACTTTTTGTTTCCAAACTGGCTGGTCTCTGTGTTCCTCTTTAATTTCAAATTAGAGCTACATTTGGCCACTAAAACACCTCACTCTTCATGAAATCATTCAAAATAGCAAACTTGGAAGTTTGCATTACTTGATAAACTTGCAAAAATAGAATTCATTTCAATGAAAAATTAGTTACATGAATCTAAAATTGTTTCTAGATCTCAAGAGAATTAGCATACCAAATTAGGCCATACCATTAGATACTTTATTACTTTGTCCAGTGTCTGATTGTCATCAGAGAGAAAGACATTAGGCAACAAGATGAACAGGACAAATGGCTTAACCATGTGCCCCTGAGGGCTTCCTCATTTCCTGAAACATAAATGTTCATACCCATCGTCCATATTCATGTCTACAGCCAAATCCTCATCCACATAAATGTCTAGCTCTTCTCAGCTGAGCTGCTTCATTCAGTGCCACCCAGCAGCAAAAATGTATTAGTATAAAATAGTGTAGTAGAATTATAATGGCTTGAAATTTAGCAAGTCCAAATGCTGGATTCTGCACCTGGGATGGAGTATTGCTGGGCAATACTCCCAACTGGGAGAGGAGTGGCTGGAGAGCAGCCCTGCAGATGGGATCTGGGGGTGCTGCCTGACGGCAGCTCCACAGGGGTCAGCAGTGTGCTCTGGCAGCCAGGAGGGCAAACCACATCCTGGGGTGCATCAAACACAGCGTAACCAACCAGTCAAGAGGTGACTATCCTGCTGCGTTCAGCGTTGGTGCGGCCTCCCCTCGAGCACTGTGTGCAGTGCTGGGGCCACAACTTAAGAAGGATGTGAAGGTCCTTGAATGGGTCCAGAGGAGGGCAGCAAAGCTGGTGGAAGGGCTGGAAGGAATGTCCTGTGAGCAGCAGTTGAGGACTTTGGGTTTGTCTGTTTTGGAGAAAAGGAGGCTGAAGGGTGACCTCATTACTTTCTACAGCTTCCTGAGGAGAGAAAGGGGGGAGGGAGGTGCTGAGCTCTTTTCCCGGTATCCAGTGACAGGATGCATGGGAATGGTTCAAGGGGAGGTTTAGACTGGACATTAGGAAGCATTTCTTTATCGAGGGGGTGGTCAAACTCTAGAACAAGCTTCCTAGAGAGGTGGTCGATGCCCTAAGCATTTGGGCAATGCCCTTAACAACATGCTTGAGATTTCGGTCAGCCCTGAAGTGGCTGGGCCAATGGACTAGATAATCGTTGGTTCCCTCCAACTGAAATATTCTATTCTATTCTATTCTATTCTATTCTATTCTATTCTATTCTATTCTATTCTATTCTATTCTATGCCATGCCATGCCATGCCATGCCATGCCATGCCATGCCATGCCATGCCATGCCATGCCGTGCCATGCCGTGCCATGCCGTGCCATGCCGTGCCATGCTGTGCTATGTTATGCTATGCTATGCTATGCTGTCCTGTCCTGTCCTGTCCTGTCCTGTCCGATCCAGTCTGGTCCGGTCTGGTCCTGTCCTGTCCTGTCCGGTCCTGTCCTGTCCAGTCCTGTCCTGTTCTGTTTGTTCTGTTCTGTTCTGTTCTCTTCTGTTCTCTTCTGTTCTGTTCTCTTCTGTAATACAATATTTACTGATACTTGCTTTTCTGTGACCTTCTCCCAGTTTCATCTGTTCCTGCTATGTAACTCTATTGTACATGTGTAAACGATAGGGAAACTCTTTTTTTCGAAGCCTCTGAAGTCCATGAATGAAGACCATTTTTTCTCCTTGACATATAAGTTCCTTTCGCTCTCTGGCTTTATGCCACTGCATAGACGCAGTGCAGTAGTGACAGAACTCATCATCGTTCTTAACATACCTGTCTCCTTACTTCTTTTATCTGTGACTAATGGTGTCACTGTTCTTCCTGTCACCCACACTTTCTAAACTGGGTGTCATTTGTTTATTCCTTTTTTGGAGCACTTCCCTTTCAGCATCATGACCATTAATATAAAATTTCTCATTCTCAGCTTCACAGCCCTGCAGGATGCCCCATTACCTTCCTTTTCCCCTTCTTCCTACGTTCACTAGCTATCCCAATTCCTTTGTGTCTTTTCATTCTCACAATCCCAATGCCAGGATTGAATCTTAAAGAGGAAACGCCACCAGCACACCAGGGCCTTCCTCTGATGACCCACTTCCCTCGTGCTTCTGGCCTGCAGCATCAAGAGAAACAGCTGGATTTGGAAGTATCTTTTGGCTTGCATGCATTGTCAGCCAGACACGTGCCAGCAGTAATGTATAAATTGGTGGTTTATGTGGCTACAAGTATTTTAGGAACAGCAAATCACCCTTGAATTATTTTGATGTAGTGCTTGACATTTAATTTTATTTTTGCTAGTTCTGGAGGAGGGAAGATGGTGATGGGGAGTGAAACCTACTGTCTATATTTTTCCTGTGAAGGTTCGTGGCACCTTTACCATTAACTGTCTTCAAACACTCTTAATTTTCAGATAATCGCTTTACTGTGCATAGTGGGCTGAAAGGAATAATATACCTTTATGCAGATTTGATTAATTACTATGAAACTCAGAAGCTTAGTTTTTTGTACTGTGTGGAGGATTCAAACTTGCTGTTCTCTAAATTTCCTTGCCCCGGAGTATATTCTAATGTTGGACTGTCACTGCCAAATATTTTTGTGGACTCTCATCAGAATCAGAATGAACCCATTAAAATGCAGTTGTCTGAACTTAGTTTTTGGTGTTCTGCAAGGATTCATTAGCAGCTCCGCTGAATTCAAACCCAGAAGAGGAATTTTCGTTATATGTAAAAATGAGAACGTTAACCTTAGTTCCTGTTTGATTGTTGGACACCCCTGTGGGGAAAGAAGAAAGCAGTTTTCTCAGCCTTTGCCATGGACATTCAGTTTTGCAGATTCTGAACTGGTGGGAGGCGCTCCTGCTTGTTTACTGACAGAAATATCGCGTACTAAATTAGTTTGCTCCAGATCTCTGCTTTTATTATCTGCAACGGAGCTCCAGTGTCCGAGTCAGTGATACCATATTAGCAGCTCAAATGGGTTAAAAGCAGTCTGAAAATGTGGGATTTTACACAAATTTATTCTCGTACTTAAAGTGATTTCCTACTCATTTCTGGGAAAGCAGCAGAGGAACTCGAACGTGTGCCGTCAGGGAGGATGATCCCTGGGGCACAGGGGACACTGCCGGGTGACAGTCTGCAATGATTTTATCCACGGTAAGTTAAGGTTGGCCACATGTTACAACGGGGAAAGACCAACCTCCTCCATTCAGGCATCTCAGGAGGCTGAGGCTGTTGCATAGTTACTGCTGGTCTGATCCCCTGCCCGGGCGGGCAGCAGAGCAACAGGAGCAAAGACGATTACAGCCCGAGATCTGTCAGGTCCCAGTCCAAGCCTGCGACAAGGAAGAGGCTGGACAAGGACTAAGAGGATGCAGAAGCTCGTGCGGGGCGTATCTAAAGGCGGCCGGTGCAGACAGGTCACTCCACTCTTCAGAAGCCATCCAGCAGGCCAGTGTCGACACGGCTCCTGATGCTCCTCTCCGAGGCGTTTCTGTCCCCAGCCTGCGAAGCCCAAGCGGTCCTAGCAGCGTGCCTTTGCCTGCATCCAGGAGCAGCTGGAGACGGCGGCTCGCAGCCTCGGAGCCCAGCCGCTTCGCAGCCCCTCCACATCTGCCGCTGCCCTTGTTTTACTTTGAAGCAAGTGAAGCCTCAGCAGGAGTTTGATTTCCTCTCCTGTCAACACTCCACAGCCGCCACAGTGGTTACCACAGCCGGCGGGGCAGAAGCACTGTGCTGGTCTGTGTGCAGCCGTTGCACTGCCCTGGGGAAGGGGAGGGGGGCTCCAAAGGCTCACCCCTGCCGGGTGACGCGGACCCACATCACACCAGCGAGTGTCAATGCTGCAGCTGCAACCCTCCATCCTCCCCAGGAGAACCGCCCTGCCAGGAGATACGTGCCAGCCGGGAACTGGCTCCAGCAGACAGAACAAGTGGTAGGAATGGAAAGAGATGTTATACAAAATCCTGCCCTGAATTCTCGTTAATTCAAGGGACCAAGATATTATACCTTGCACTCAGCTCTGGGAGCGTGTCTTCTTGAAACAACCAGGAGAGGCTCAGCAATCACTTTCAATAGCCCATGATGAGATAAATGAATCCTAAAAATACGCAGCTCCACCTCTGGCTGTAACTGCTTGCTTGCTTGCTTTAATCTTCATATCAGGGAAGATTAAAGAGGATGGTGAAAAGCAGCTAATAGCTAAGGCAGCAGCTTGCTTTCTCTTCCTGGTTACAGTTCAGCTTATGTCATTACCTTGCTTATCAGCTCTAACAATGTCTAAGCACATGTGGAAGTGGGGGACATTGAGGAAACAACAAACTGGTCCTTGCTCCAACCACCTCCCTGTGTACACGGCAGCAGAGGCAATAATGTGTCCCAGAACGGGAACTGAGTGGACTTGTCTGGTGGAATATTACTTTTCAGGGACAGAGAAGTGAGAACGGGAGTTTTCATATGGCTAATTGCTTAAATAATGTGAGAACTAGATGAGTTTGAAAAGAGCCTGAATGAGAAACTGTGCAGAGGCAACGAGAGAAATGACTGGCTTTGCATCTCTAACGTGATGGTCAAAAGCCGCCAGGTATTTGGAGCTAGGAGGTGACAGTGTTAAACTGTGTCGTAGTGGTTGATGAGAGGCAGAATCGGCTCCGTGTAACATGACGTTCACTGTTGTGTTCTTGCACACCAAATGTTTGGCTGAACAGAGAACACATTCGTGCTTCGCACATGCGGATACTGTACTTGCCACGTAAAGCAGATGTCTTTCTGGGGAATGAAAGGTGAAATACCTCTCCACATAAGCCACGGGGAATGTTTCTTTCGACTTCAGTGCGGCAATCCAAAGACATGAAGAGATGAAGAAAATTAGCACAATCAGCTTGTGCTCTTTAATCGCCCTAGTCCAGCCCAGGAACCCCTCTGTGTGCCCTTGGTTAACACTCTTATCCTGGCCAGGTTTACATGACCTGTCATGTCCCCATTCCACTGGCTGCTGTAGCCGTGAGATAGCTCTCAGTGTGCATCCTGGATTTTACAGAAAGATGTGCTTCACACCATCCATTTAAAAAATATAGTTTTGTTAGGAGAAGGGGGAGCAGGGAGAGACACGGAGCTACAAAGGAAAATGCTTTTAAATCTGATTATTTTATACAGGTATAACACGTGCATATTTTTGATTCCTTCCTTTAAATAAGCTCCTAAGATTTGATAGTGACTGGCGGGACGTCCAGGATGGAGGTCAGTAACGGGTGACAGACTGAAGAGCGCAAGAGAAGGATGATTTGTAGCAGGAGATTCATCAGAAAACTCCGGAATCCGAGGAAAGCTGCAGTGTTTCCGTCCGGCAGCACTGAAGGCTCAGAACTACCACAGGTAAGAAAACCAGCTTCTCTTAAGCAAGAGTTTATGTCTCGCTTCAGTGATGCTTGGTGCCTGTCACTGCAGTGTTCGTGTCAGAGACAGAGTCCGCTGGGACTTGGTTTCGAACAAAAGAGCTGCAAATCCTACCCCTCAGCTCAGTCCATTTCTGCTGCCTAAGGCGACATCACCCCGGGGCAGCTTCCATCCGAAATGAGCTGAACATGCCGTTTGCAGACCATGCGGTGTGTGCCGCAGTACTAGTAGAACAGGAATTCGATACAAATTACTGTTGTTAATGACATGCCTGCTGTTAAAGTAGAAGAAACCAAGCTAAATACCAGTTCTTCTTATCATTTTCTCTTGAGACTTGGAGAAAAACATGCAGGTTTAGACACCTCTGCTTGATTTAGGTCTTTAAACAGAAATAATGCTGACTGTAGAAACTTTCCCCATTTGTCACAACCTCAGCCGGTTTCCATAATTCCACCGAGCTCAACAATATGAGAACAGCGGATAATTTGGCCTTATGGCCAAACGTTATTCCATGATATAAAATCTGGATGTGTATTCCAATCACAAAATCTGAAAGAGGAAAAGATAGAAACAGTACATTATGCTGGTTGCAGAGAAAAAAATCTTGACAGAAATGGAATATGGATTAAATTTGGCAACACAGCTTGGCAGGAACAGTAATGGGTGCTTTAAAATGCCTTTAAGAACACTGAACAAAGATGAAACGATTCCAGCACTGTCGGTGGTCCGTGTGTGAGACTTTGGGCAATGGCTGCAATTATTTTGTGTTTTCTAGAGATTAATTTGGCTTTGGAATATGCAAAGTTCATGCATACATAAACACACACACATGCCTATGAATCATTTTTCCAGTGGCACATTTATAATGTTTACAGATGTTATCTTCCCACACAAGAAGAAAAACAATCCAGTCGTGACAGTTTCTGTTTTTAAACTGGCTTCTGAAAAAACCCCAAACAAACAAAGTGATAAAAATATCTGCAGCAATGAGAGAGAATAATAATGGGATGGGCCACCCTGTCCTTGATAGTGAGGTGCATTGCTCTGAGGTCTAATGTATCCAAGATCTTTCCATGGCTTTCTTCCCTTCCTGCCACAGTCACCAACATGGTTAAGAGTATCAGCCAGTCAGACCATATGACGCCTTTTTTCCTGTGAAGAGCCTCACCAAAAGGGGGTTCTCAGGGTTGGTTGTTTTATTTCAGTATTTTGCTTTCGTTAAAAAGTCCAATTCTGACTCTCAAGAAATATTCCTTCCGGTTAAAAAAAGATCATGGAAAAACTACTGAAGCTGTTAGCTTCTATAGTCACAATCTTTACCATATGTGAACTGCAGGGTTTGGGGACACATGTGATGAAAACCAGTGTAATCAAGTTTTCAGAGGATGTCCACCACTGCTTAGTGAGGTGGATCCGTCCTTATCCCTGGGTCTTGTGCACGATCCCATCCTCCTCCTCAGGCCAGCAGTTGCAATCGTGTGTTCAAGTGATAATCCAAACCAGGGAACTCATCTGGGCGGGGCTGGAGGGGGGTGGGTGGGAGGAATGCTCCGTCCATAATCTGGTTCATTGTATAGCCACGTGAGCTCCATGCTGGGATAAAAGGAGGCCACCAAACCGTGTTGCCAGGAGATCAAACAAGGTGCTACCCGTTTCACCAGCAGCACGCAAATCCATCAGTTCAAACAGATCAAGAGAGTTTATCCAGGTGGCCTGACCCAAATCCTGCTAAAGCCAGTGTGAGCACTCCACTCCACCTCCTGTCTGGAAGGATTTCAGAGATGGTTGACCAGAGAGAGCATGGCTCACACAGCACTACAGACACCCTGGCCAGAATACCTGGGAATCGTAGGAGGGGGCATTTGGGAGGCAAAGCTGCTCCTGGAATCATCCATCGCACACAAAGATTTCTCACCGCACTGAGCAGTAGGGAGTCAATCCTGGTTTTAACAAGACTCTGGGTAGGGACCAAGAATTTGGCTCTCAGAAAGGAGAACGCGGCATAGGTTTTGCTGACAGGGCAAGTAAAGATCTTTTTGTCAGAATTGTCATGCCAGATAAATACATTTTCTATAGTTGGTATCTGAAGACTTTTTTTATCTGGGGAAAACTGAGGGTGCAATTCCAGGAACATTTCTTCAAAAGCAGTGCTGGCACAGGGCTTGTGTGGGAACACTGAGCTGGGTGGAGGAACTGCCCAGCCAGTAGAAGGGAAATATATTTTCCTTCCAGAATTTTTTCCATCATGATATCTTTTCCAGTTCAATGTACCACGAAACAATGCTGCATAGCAGAATAGAATAGAACAGAACGGAACGGAACAGAACGGAACAGAACAGATCATGGTGGCATAACACAAACGTTAGAAGCACTCCATCGTCTTCTGTGTAGGTATTAATTATGAATGTCCAGTCAATACACTGATGCAAGTTATTAAAGTAAGTATTCATAGCAATTTGGGTTCAGTCCTTCACCACCTGCTATTATGGGAAATATCAATGTGATGAGTTATTTGACATGAATAACAACTACCCATACTCTTGCCACACCAGGGTAAAAAGCGTCAATAATATTCCTTCTAGCTATTTCTCCACCCTGCTGTTGCAAAAACCGTCAATGGCAGAACTTCCAGACTGGGAAGCTCATCTCTGTGCTGAGCTGCCTTTGGAGGCAGAAAGCTTTCTGTAATCTAATTGAATAATCCTTTACTGCATATTATGTCATCCTGTTTTTTTTCCTGACCTCAAAGGTGATGCAGAAAAAGTAATCACTGCTGGACATTTTTCCCTCAAAAAATCAACTGCTGTATGTATAGTTTTGGTTTGTAGTGCTTTTAACTAAAGGAGATAAATCTTTTCTTACATGAAGTCATGGGGATGAGGGGTTATGCCTTCTTCCTCCACCTCATATGTAACACCATCCTTTGGAGGAATATTTGAAGCTTCTTGTAAGGCTGAAGTATTTTCAAATAAGTAAAACAAATCTGTCATTCCTGTACCCTTTCCCCAGATACTTTTGAGTACTGGAACATGTAAAGCACCCATTTCGTTCCTTGTAATGACAATCCTCGCTGCTTGGAATATGCCTATGGCAATCGGGTTAGCAAAAGTCCTTGCCAAAATGAAAATGCAGGGAAAAACCCCTCTCCCCTCATGGTGGTATGATCGATTTTGCTTGTTTCAGCCTTCTTTCCCAAAGACCCTTCCCTGTTCTTTAGCTCACCTGCAAGCAAACTGATTGTATAGACTGGAGGTTTTGGACAGCATTAATGTTTCAGGCCACCCTGAGCAATGACAGAAAACTGAGCTTTCTACAGGGCATCCGTTCTCTGGGCTGTACGTGAATGCAGCCCCTGGGTGACCTGGTCCAATGACTGAAGTGCAGGCGTTAGCAGTACTCAAACAGCACACTCTGTGCCGTTGTGTGCCGTCACCACCGTGGCTTAGTGTGCGCGGGTCCCAGCTGAAATGTAGACTGAAGCCCACAATACCACCCTCTAAAACAGTCTGCAGCAACAGGAAACATTTTGAGCCTTTGAATACCCTGCTGAAAATGCACATCCACGGTTAATCCCACTCTCGATCCATGACTCTTGGATCCTCACTAGCGGCCACTTCCCACATAGCTGCCTCAGCGTTGCTGTTACCACCTCGTTGACACTGGAGGCTCATTCTGTCCTGGAGAGCAACGACTTGGCTTCAGTTACTCACACACCTAGGACATTTCAGTGGATTACAGCAGTACAACATGTCTGGCTTTAAAACCTTTGACAAACGTCTGTTACATTACCCTATCTCTTCACAACCCCGTCCTTTGCTCCCTGTGCCAGTTTGCATTACAAAATGTAATTACGTTCAAGACCTCTGTCCCAACCCTTGAGGGAACCAGTGACCTGTGCCCAGGGTATCCGAAAGATCAGCTAAAGCCTACCAATGGAAATCGCTGCCAGCAGTTCAGCTCTCCAGTGGCGTGGGGTATCTTACCATTGTAGCAAAGCTCCTTGGTCTAGGAAGTTACAGTTCATTCAGTCCTGATCCAAAACTATGAGATGATCTCCCATAAATTCAGAGACATTATGAGCATCGTGACATTTTTCTCTAAGTGGTGTGTGTATATCTGCAACTGAGTCCTCCCTATGAACACGGAGTATTTCCAACGGGGGAATGCCAGGCCAGTGAATGGGAGCTTGGTAGAACCTGAATGTTCAGCTCCTACTGGGGAGCAGGTGCTTTGCTTTGCTGAAGTTGCACCTCTAGCCATCTCGAGAGTGGGTCCATAAACCAAGAGCTGTGAGCAGTTTGCAAGGGCTGAACAGCAGGCAGAATTCTTCTGCGGGAATGCAAGAACTGCTTGCAGTTCTGGAGAGGGTTCAGGAATTGCCAGTCGTTGACCGCTGAGAGGGGGAAGTGTTGGACTGTAAAGTGGTACCCGAATGTCCCTGAATCCATCGCACGCTTATCCGTGCCCCTCCCCACGCTGAAGTTATGGAAGGACAGGAGGAAGCAGTAACGGAGCAGCGCGAGGAATTCCCTGCAGTTTCATAATTCCCCGCAGTTTCACCAGGCACGAAGACAGACCTGCCAGGCGTGGCGTGCAGGCTGGGTCGGGAGGCCCAGGGCTGGGAGATGCTCTTCGGTGCTCGCAGCCTGCTTGGGGGACTCTGCCGCGGCTGTGCCAGACCGGCTGTGCCAGAGCCGGACACTAAGTGCGGGGCAGCACCGGTGCCAGGCTGGTACCGGGCTGCGTCCCCCAGGAGCACGTCCCACATGAGGGATGCCGGGCGGGTCCGGGGGGGTCCCCGAGCGCCCCTTCGCTCCCCGTACAGGCGCGGCTGTGCGTTACTGCAGCTTGTGCCACCCGCGTTACCGGACGGCTTAGGCGTTACACGGGTAATGACAATAACCTTGGCGTTCCCCGGCTCGCCCGCGGATGGTTTTACTCCGCCCGCCAGACCCCGGTCCCCGTGGCACGCACTGCCCTCCTCCCGCGGGACCCGCCTGCCACCTTCTGGCCGGGCGGGGCGGGGGTCCCCGGGCCGGGGGCGGCTCCTGGGAGCGCCCCCCGACACGGCTTTCCAACCAGCCCGACGCCAGCTTTGCCTGGGGATGTGAAGTTCCCTGGTCACGGAAGAATTCAGCTTTTAAGCTGACGTGCAGAACTCCTCTCGATTCGTAAGCACTTGCATGAGTTTTTCCTTCTACCTTCATCCCTGCAAATATAGTCTAAGGTTCATTCATTCCGAGTCTAAAGGAGAGGTTCAGCCAAAACAGTCATTATTAAGCTGTTTTTACATTTAAATCACAAATTTCAGTGGCTTTTCCAGGAAACCAATATTGATCAAAACTGGAATACGGTTTTCATGAACATTTATTGAACACCACCGCTGCAGCGGAAGGCGAGGCTGAGCAAAGTCCACGTGGTGTCAGGTTCCAACGCAAATATTTGATGTGGCCCTAATCAAAGCCAGTGCTAGAGTTTGATACCACCACAGGAAGCTTCAAGGAATTTGCTAACTAGGAGTAAAACTCTGTTTAGAAGTCAAGGGTTAAATTCTGAGAACAATTCTTTGCTCCTCGTGATCTTCAAAACAAAGCTGAATCTCTTCCTGAAGAACGTGAGTTCTTTTAGGTACAAGAGCTACCGGTGATATTTCACAGCCTGTTGTGCGGCACTTCAGGTTGCCTGCTCCTGAATCCTCCCTTCAAGGTCTGTGGCTAACCACGGGAGCAGAATTATGGGATTTCTTTTCCAGGTTAAAGCCCTCCTGTAGGAAAATGAAATCATTCCAAGATCAAAACACTTCACAAACGGCATTGCATTAACGAACTCAAGAGAAAGGTGAGAAAAGGCTGGGATGATGTTTTCCAAACAGGACACTGATCTGCATTTTCTTTTCAGTATCAAATGTAGTGCACAGCGTATCTTTATAACATATGCATATAATCTACATCTTATATACGTATTATACGTACGCATATTACACACACATATCAATGTAAATAATACTGAATCTTAACAGTAAATACTTGAATTGCTCACAATCTATATGTTTTCAGTGCCTCAATTTTAAAATATAAAATTGATCCATGAAAAAGAAATTCTGGGCTCCACATCACTCGCCGTTAAGAAGGAGGGTGTGGGAACCGGAACCAGCTGTACAGGTTTGTGAAGGTCAGTGCGCTCAGTTTCAGCACCCCCAAAACCATACGAGGCTATTTCTTCTGTCACTGCTGGAGACAGGGCTTGCCAGCCCTCAGCGTACGCTTCCTCTCACCCAGCTGAACTCAAATGGACGGTTGGGAACCACGCGCCTTTCCTTGACAGCCCATGAGAAGACGTCTTCTCTGACACTGCTGCAGAAGGATTCCACAAGCGTCTAAGGCAGCGGGTGCCTGTCTCTCTTCCCCGACTCCTCGGGAAACCTGGATAGGTAACATAGGGTAGGCTTTTAGGCAGTGGGCAGCTGAGAGGGATCCTACCCCTGGCGTCTCAGGGTGCCGATAAAAGCAGAGAAGTGCGCTGAGCTCATTTCTCCCCATTAACAGAAGAAGTGAGGCTGACTGGGTGTCCAGCTTCAACTCTTCAACATCAGGCAAAAGTCTGCTGGACGTCCGTCCAGCTGTCTGCATTGACCCCGTGAGGTTTATCACTGTTTCTAGAAAGGCCTGCACTTCCCCGCGACAAGACGGGCTGGACTGTCGTTGCCCTGAACCTCCTCTTGCACTGTCCTGCAACTGCTCCACTTCATGGGAGACAAAGCCGGGCTGCCCTCTTGGTGGCACCGCTCACCCAGACAGCAGCTACACGCGGTCTGCATTGCACCAGTCCCTCCAACCCGCCTCGGGCGCCGTTAACGCTCAGGCTTGTCTTTTTGCCCACCAGGTTCAAGGAGTTATAAACACATTGCTGGAGGCTTTTCATGGGAGCAATACTAGGATCCTCCTCCACCAGGGAGGGTCTTCCAAGAGGACCACATTTTCTGCCGTGGCAGGTCTAGTTTCTAGTATAATTTTACAGTCTCTCTACTTTTGTCTCCCACATGGTGTCTGTGAACAAGTATATCCCAGATCAGCTCTTCTGAAGACAGGACTCTCCTGAGATGTGTTGTTTTAGCTAAAACCAGAAAATTATTCTTTCTGGTACGATTCATTAATTAAACACCCCCAAAACTAAACCCAAACCCAGTTGTTTTTAACTAGTTCTATACTGGCTAGCTGGGGTTAACTCGTTTGAAGTGGTCTCACTGGTGATCAGCAGTGCGGGTCGCGCCTGTGAGCGACCAGGATCTAGCGAAATTTAGTAGCCCCCAGGTTAGCAGGTAGCTGCCGTTTGGGGCTGGGTATGCCGAGGGCAGGGGCTCTAGGGGCAGGGCTGTTCTGCGCGTGCCTTCGGGAGACGGAGCTATTCCACTACGGTTTTGTCTGCTAAGGCTTCGTACTGAGCTCAGCAGACTGGCGGTTACGTGCGACCCTCAGGACTGTCTGGTGACATTGAACGTGGTCCTACTGAGAAGCGGAGGAAAGCGCCGGCCGACAAGGCTCAGCCCGGCCGTGACCGGGAGAGTGACGTTTCCCCAGCTGGGCCTTCCTCTCCCAGGCAGGACAGCTCAGGAAGACCACGCTTTCTGCTGTGGTGTATCTAGTTTCCACTGTAATTCTGGTTCTCCCCAGTTTTGTCTTTCACAAAACAAGGAGCATAGATAGTACGATGAATGTCAAGCCCCGGGTTGAAGCAACCTGCCTCGCTCCTTGTTACTTCACTTTGTGACAGTTCTCCAAGGCCTTTGCTTTGTGCGTATTGAATCAGAACAGCCACATCTTGCCTTTCAGCAGTACAAGGCACCGTGTGCAGCCACGCGTCACCTCGTAAGGGGAAAAAAAGTTGAGCGTAATGCATGAGTGCTTTCATTAGCTGTAAAAACCAACATATAGAGCAAGAGCAAGGCTCTAGATGTCCAGCTGCTATTTAGTCTGTGCTTTCAGAGGGAAAATTCTCATTAATGAGGTAAAAAATGAACTCTGGATCTGCATTTTGTTTGTGAAATTTACAGCTGTATAACACAAAGCATGGCTGAGCTCAGAGAAACTGCTATGGTGGCAGCATGTGCTCTTCCATGTGCTCCACACGACGCACCACAATCAATTCTATTTCTCCCTCTCCATCAAGCAGACCTTTTCTGAACTGCTGTCTGGCGTTTGGAACAACGAGCTGCACCGGCTGACAGGCTTTCCCAGCTTCCCACCTGGCTTAGCAAAGACACATTTTTCTGTGAACAGATAGATACCGAGCTCACAAGAAGTAATAGCCAAGAACATCTGCAGAGCGGAGAATAACACTAAAAAGCCAGAAAAATTCTGAATATCAGTTCCTAGGACGAATTTCAAGCATCTGCTCTGAGATACTGTAACTCTATTTTACTACTTTAGCATTCTAGAGTAATTTTTTCTGAGTATCTCATTCGTAGTAAAGCATCCTGCCTTCTCTGCCACGGATTAATAACAGGACTGGGGAGCTGAGGAAACCATTAAGAAAGGGTATGACACCCAACAGGCACGCGTGTAATATTGCCTGTCTCTAGCAAGATGCTCTTGAGAAACCAGACATCATGTCAGGAGAAAAAGGCATACTTGGCAGGGCGAAGAAAAAAGGCGGGCGGATCTTTAAGCATTCTTTCTTTGTGTTTGCTCAGTTAAGTGTTTAAATCAGGTCTGGGATACAGAGGTCACAGCTCTGCAGAAGAAAGCAAAGCTCTGCAGCAGAAGCCACAATGTGTGCGTGGCGAATTAGGAAAGACAGAGGTTTCCCCATGTAGTGCTTGGAAAACAAAACAACAGCAACAAAATCGTGTAGGTGAAGGGTCGGGGGCAGCGATCTGAAGCCGTGCGCTTCCCCGAGGCCCCCGCACAGAGCAGAACTGGAGCCGAGGAAGGCACAAGTGAGTGCTGCCCGGGCACAGTACCACGGGCGGGAGCTGGGCAGCGGCTCTGCCCGGCATCCAGGTGCTGGTGCCCACGCCTGGCACCCTCGCAGGGAGAAGCGGCCCGTGGCAGGCGGTGCACCTCTCCTGTAGCCCGAGAGACAGCAGGAAGGGTTTTACAGCCCTTAGACAGTCTGAGTCTCTCTCTGTTCTCGTCACCTTGCTAAGTATGCTGGTCATGGTTAGGAAATGAGATAAACATGCCAGTGGGCAACTGTTAATATAGAATCTCATTTTCACAGGAGGTAAAACCCAACGGTTCCTCGTCTGTGCAGTTTTACAGAAAATTGTGAAGCCACCACGAGTGCATTGTCCACAATCATCTCTTAAAAGAGACGAGAAAGTTTGCCAGCAGAGGAATACGGGGAAGCGTGCAGAGCTCACGCAGATGACGCACACGTATGTGAGTCTTGTCTGCTGTCAGCGGTGACTCCTGCCCGCGTTCTGCCTCTCCACATGCCCTGCTTTGTCAAGACAGAAAATGCTCCTGGCATTTTGAACTTCCCAAGTGAGCCTTCTCTCCAAATAACAAGTGTACAACCACCACCCGCTCCGGAGGGAAACCACGAGCGCTCGTGTGTTATGGACATTGTCACCTCACGCGGATGTGAAACCAAAATCGACCCTCCACACAAACAAGTTATTACAACTAGTTTTGTCAAATGTTCACGATGAGTAAAGGGCTTTCTGCTTCCTTAGCTGCTATTCAGAAATGCTGTCTAAGCCCACGGCATTTAGCTGTAGACAAGGAATAAACCCAAACTTGATACAGCAACTACTCTTCAACACATCAATTATCTAGGGAAATTCTGAATGTATTTTAAAGGTCCCTCTGCCAGGAACAATATTGACAGGCCTTCCCTTAGCTTCTCGAGTGTTACCTTGAGTCGGTCGTCTTCTCTTCAGAAGGCACAGATATAACTATTCTGGGGTAAAGACTGCCGGGGACCTAAATTATAATATTCAAAATGGTGCTGTGAGTGTAAATCGTTTTGGTCGAACCTTAAGCAGTGACGCGTCAGTCTGTACACGCCTTGCAAGTGCCACACGGGAAGTGGCACGCACCAAAGTCTGTCTGTACCGAGCGGCAGAACAGGTCAGGTGTCGGGAAGTCAGCGCTCCCGCGGGCAGAAGGATGGCACAGGCTGTCCCCCGCAGGAGGTAACGAGCAGCTTCCCCAAGGCATGGCTGGGTGTCACCCCATGCTGAAGGCACCAAAGCCGTCATTAACAACACCCCCATCTTTGGCTCTTAGAAAAAGGCAGAGCCGTCTCTTTGATGCTGGAGCATCATCCTAGGAGAAGAAAGCCCGCTTTAGGTGCCTTCCGTGGCTCTTGGGTTTGTTTCAGTCCACGGCACAGGCGTCCTTACGGGTTGTGATGAAAGATCCACTGTACAGAGCTTTATCCTTACGTAAGGAATGCAAGATGGTACCGGGCAAGTCCCCACAAAAGGGATGTGGGAAGGGGAAATGAGATTTGGAGATGTTGACGGATCGCTACATTCACGAGTTTTTGACACGCGCATTTGGCACTGTTTTTCTCTGCAGCCAGCTGTTTTCAGTCTTACAAAATGTGTTGTACTGCATCAGGATAAATTTACACACAGTATTTCAAGGCATTCGTGTGTATTTGAAGCTTTCAGGATCTTGTAGTTAGAAAAAAAAATCCAGTACTCTAAAACCTTCCTTGTGCTTTTATTCCTTTCACTTAAAAATAGGATTTTTGCAAGACCGTGTGATTTTGTAACATCTGGTGCAAGCACTGGCGTTAATCCAATGAAGCCGTTGGCTTGAAGGGCTCATGAGAGCACTCCACGAAAGGAGGAATTTTAAAAAAGCAACAGTTGGATTGCCCACCAGAGGTTTTAGATGTGGCCATCCTGCAGGGGCACAGCCCCTCAAGGTGGCCTCGGCAGTCTGGCAGAGAAAATAACCAGTCCTACCGTTCCATAAAATGGTAACGATAGCTTTAGGTCCGGTATTTCAGTGCAGCTGTAGTTCAAGGACACCATCAGATGCTGGACTTGATAGTTTGCGTTTCTGCAGTTGCTCATGTTCTAAAAACCTCAAATTGAAAGATGTTAATAGCTTTTGGAAAAATAACATGAATTTGGACCACTCTGAGCTGTCAACCTCCCCCCCCCCCCCAAATAATTTTTACATGACTGAGTAAAAGCCCAACCTTCTGCCACATGGCATATAGAGCACCTAAGAACTCCAGGGACTCGTATTTGTTACTGAGACAAACTGATCTGCGACTTCCTGCCTCATAGCCTGGTACAGGAGGTGTATTTAATTATTCAGACAGCGCTCCGGAGCCTTAAGTTCTTTTTTATTGTGCAACAGCTCCCTTGGGCACGGGCTTTCATGCTGCCCTGTCACGGGGTGTGGGCTTGACACTTGCTGTGTTCGCCAAGTCAGGTACACACAGGCGCAGTGACACGTGGGTGCAGTGCAGGACTATTTGCCCTTAACAATTAACCAACACAGCCAAGTAAAGGACCTTTCTGCCTAGTTTGTATGTTAGTTTCTGGACAAGAAATTGCTATAGACCCCAACTAAGAAAACTTCTTTAATAGCAGTACTAACGTGAGTTTACTTAGAATAGGATTTAACCCCCAGGTTTACAAGGAAGCTGAGGCTGTATTTAACCCGAGAAATAACATGACAAATTGTCCCGACTCGTATCTATAACGAAGCGAATCCGGTGGACGTGTGCTTTGTGTAACAAAGTCGAATCGGGTTCGTTACTCGTCATTTGCAACCAGGCGGTGCAAACTGCAAAAGTGAGACTGTCCAGCAGGTGTCACCTTCCTTCGTGCCGCAGGCACGACAGTCCAGTTCAGAGAGGGTTTCTTGTAGCTGAACTTCACTGAAAAGCAGGAGGCTTACACTCTGCAGCAGGTTTTCTGGGGGAGATGTGTAAAAGCAGCATGGCTGGAATATTTGCAGCCTGGAACTGTTTACACTCAAAATACTCTGCAGATCTCCGTGACTGCACTTCCATGCCTAAGTCATGTAGATGCATGTATTTAAACCTGAAAATCCATTTAATGGGTTCCACTTAACCCACACATCCTTTGAGCGACAGAAACATGTATGACAGCATGAGGCCCAGGCTGCAAAAACTGATTTAAGATGCTCTTCACTGATGAGGATATTAATGAAGCTGGAAGGGCCTCAGGAGGGCAGGGAATTCCATTTCCATAAATGGTGGTTTAAGTTGTTGAGTTCCTGAAATTACACTGCCTATAACTAAATATTTTCATGTGGATTATGGAAACTTTTCAGGGGCCCAGATCTGCCTGACTTTTTCATTTCAAACCAAACACTTTTATTTATATGCAGCAGTTCCATACTTAGTTGAGAAGTAAAATTATTCAGGCAAGCCCGAATCGCTGTGCGTCAGCCCCAAGTAAAACAAACACTTTTCACGTTTTAAACCCTCCCCTCCATTCCTTGGTGTGGGGATACTCACTAGGTCAGAGTTAGGCCTTTCCGCGTGTGATGAAAACGTGCCCTTTGTCCACGTCCATGGATTTTGCCACAGAGCCCTTTAGCAATCGAGCAGCATTTCTGGCTGTGCTCGTGCGGGGCACTGCTTAGGAAAGTTCCCATGCCATACAGTGGCTGCCAGATCCAAAACCCTTTGAAAATGATAGACTCCCAAGGGCTTAAGCCATGAACGAGTCCGGCTCCTGACAAGGCTGGGCCACGGCGGGTGAAGCTGGAGGCACACTGGCAGGTCGCCCAGGGGTGGGTGTCAAGAGGCCCAGCAGAGATTCCAGCCGTGGCCCGAAACCTCCTCGTCATTCGCACAGCGATGGGGTGCGGCACACCCGTTTCAGACGGACAAGCACTGCGTACACACCCGCATTTCATTTATTTTTTGACGCCCCTCTGTTTTTTTAAATCAAGTCATCTGGAAGTTTCCGGTAGTCCTTCTGTCTGTGGTTTCTGTGCAGACACACAACGAAGGAAAGAGGATTTCAGAGCAAACCGCCCGTTCTGCACATGATCCTGATCCGTGTCTATGCACCGAGTACGTCCGGGCTCTTCCATCACACACGGAGGGCCGCGGCCTTCCGCACAGCCCGCCCCGCCTGAGAAGCTCGCTAGTTCCCGCAGGGGCGCGGCTCACCGGGCAGCCGGCGGCACATCCCCGAGGCGCGCACGCCGTGCGCAGGGGGCAGGGGCGGGCGGGGAGCGGGGAGCTGGCCCGCCAGCCGAGCCTCCTCCTCCCGGCGGCGCTGCGCTCGCCGGCACGCGTGGGGACGCGGAACGGACACGCCCGTCAGCACCCGGGAAGGACCCGCCGCGGCGGGGCAGCGCTGGCAGCGGCGGGAGGGCGGGGCCGCGCTCCGCTCCCCCGTGTTCATCTCTCCGGTCACGGCAGAGGGCGCCGTCCCTTCCCTCGCGCGTCGCTGCTGCAGACGTGCCAAGGGGGAAAAGGCGAACCTTGCCGGGAGACAGGCCCGGCTGGGCGCGCCCCGCTGCTGGCTCGGCAATGCCGCCCGGGCCGACTTCAGCTCCCACACGCCACGCGCGCTCCCCGGGCCGGGGCCGCAGCGCCCGTCCTCGGGGAAACCGGCCCCGCCGCCGCGCTCGCCCCCGCGCCCAGCGGGGCAGGATGTTCTTCAAGCGACCCGCAGCCCGGCTCGCTCATCGGGCGCGACAGGTCTGCCGGCACACCGGCCCCGGCCGGGCTCCCCCCTCCGCGCCCGCGGGAAGGGGCGCCGAGCGCACCCCGGCCCACCCTGCAGCGCGCCCTCACCCTCCCGAGGCCGCGCGCGCGGCCGCCGGGCGAGAGGGCGGTGGCGCGCGCCCCCCACCCCCTCCCGCCTGGGAGCCGGGGGCGGGGCCGCGGACTGCGACGCCCGCGCGGCCCGGCCCCGCCCCGAGCCGCGGCCCGGCGGGGGCCGGCGCTGGGGAGGGAGCGCAGAGGAACATGGAGGAGGCGGCGGCGCGGCGGGGTGCCCGGCCGACCGGCGCGGGCCCGTAGCGAGGCCGCCGGCCGCCCCCCTTCCCTCCCCGCCACCAGCCCCCCCTCCGCTCTTTACGAGCCGGGAGGCGGGCTGCCTGCCCCCTCGCAGGGAATGGCGGCCCCGGGCCCTCCGCAGCTCCCGTGGCTGCGGCTGGGCCCGCGGCTGCGGGCCGGGCTGGAGGTCGCGCTGCGGGTGCCCAGCCTGTTCCTCATCGACGCCATCTTCAACTCGTCCCCGCTGCCGGGAGGCTCCATCTGCGCCGCGCTCCTGGGCGTGCTGCTGCGGCTGCTGGGTGAGAGACCTTCCCCTGCCGCCGCGGGACGGGCCGGGCCGACTCCCGCCGCGTCGCCCTTCCCCACCCGCCCGCTGCGCACCTCCGGACTTGGCCAGTGGCCGGTGGCTGGCGGGGCCGGCACCCCCGCCGGGCCGGGGCCCGCGCCCCTCCTCACTCTATCTGCCCGCGCTGGCCTTGTTTACAGCTGCAGGCAGGGCACGGACCCCGCTCCCCTGCCGTCCCCTCGGCCCTCCGCCTTGTCGGCTGCTGTCGCGGCTTGTCTGTCTCCTCCCCCCTTCCCCGGTCTGCGCTGTGACTGCTTCCTGCTGTCTCCCTTCTGCCGCCCTGGGCTACCCCTCCCCGAGTCTCAGATCACCTCAGTCTGCTCCTGCGAGGCGCAGCGCCTGCCCCCCGCTCGGTGCCCGCTTCCCCGGGCCGGCTGCCTCCGGCTCCTCGCCGGGGCGGCATCCTCCCGCTCGCCCGCGGCCAGGTGACCCTCGGGAGGCGCAGGGCGCCGGCGGAGCCGAGCCTCGGGCCCGTGCCGGGCGTGGCAGCGGACGGGTGGTCGCCGCTCGCCATGTGCGCGGGGACTCGGGGCTGTGAGCCCCCTCCTCGGCGCAACCCTGGGACTTCGTGGCTGTAGATTTACCATTTTTTAAAGCACTTTGGGTAGGGTGATATCTTCCTGAAGTCTGCTGTTAAATCTTTACTTTGGGAACAGCAGTTCAGAAATGCTGGAAATCTGGTTCCCAGATGAAAGAGAAGTTACTTGAACCTTGCCGATGGTTATTTTTAAGCCTTTTTGCGTCCCTGGGATGAAGGTTGAAAATCGCTGGTATAACTAGGTGATGCTGTTCTCAGTTGTCTTGGGTTCTTATGTAGCCTCAGCTAGGTTGGAGCCCCATTCTGTGACCTGCTGTACAGGGGATCTATCTTGTAGCGTGTTCTGGAGCTGGGAACCCTGAGGCGGGAAGGAAAGGACAACCCAAAACACAGCGACGGTGTTTTGCAGGTCTGCGACATGTTGATTCTGTGTTTTGTTTGATGTTTGTAACAAAAAAATAGGAAGGAGCTGGTGGTGTGGCTGTGGGGGCAGGAAGCTGAGAAGAGAGGTTGAAAGTGAGGCCACACAGTGAGAAGTGTGGTGGTGACAGCATCACAAAAGCTGAGGAGCGGAGGGGAAAGGGTAAAGGATAACCTATAGCCAGACAGCAGGTCAGAGGAGAGCGAAGGGAGAAAGTGGCAAAACAAAGCAGACAGTTCTTTGGGCTGCTCCCCCTTTGGTACAGGGCGCCGGGGGCAGTTGCTGCTCATACTAGAAGCAAGGCTGAGAAGGTCCTGACTTGCCTCCCTTGCCTGGCCTTGCAGCTGGTGCCCACAGCTCTGGGTCTGGGAGGAGGGGTTCTTCCTTCCTACTGCCTGTTTTCTTGACCTTTTGATCCACGGTTCTGGAATTGCTCAGAGGGCTTCCCACTGAAAATCCCTGTAAAAAACCGGTGACAGTGCAGTGCCTCACCAGCCTGATTTTAGGAGTCCGTCATGGTATCATCCAGATGCTATAGGAAGTGCCTTGAAATTAATTGCATGTAAATGAGAGCGGTGGGTGTGTTACTTGATGATCTTGATGATCTCTCTGAACTGTGGGATTAACAGATTAAGCACTTTGCAGGATTGCATTTTTATGATCACTTTTCCGGAAGGGTTTGGGGGAAGAAGTAGGTAATCCCTCCCCTGCCTTCTGCAAAAGAGCTTCGGGAACCGTTTATGCCAATACTTACCTTGTACTTTGAGACAAGTGGTCTGTGGTTCTTGGCTTTCCAAAATTAAAGAAAAATAAAAATGTAACCACTTGAACATGTCCTTCCATGTAGTTCAGGCAACAGAGTGCTTTTGCATCTGGTTTTTTCCTCATCTGAATTTAAGGATTACAGGGTTGGGTTTTTGCTGTTAGGATAAACAGAAATACTTACTTTGGATCATCCCCTATTTAGCAGTGGGGAAGTTGCCCTTTTAGTTACCATTTACAGCCTTTGAAAGACTGATACAAATTTTTCCTGTAGCACAATACTATTTAGCATAGGATATAGGCACAACTTGTCCTCTGGCTAGAGGGCTTGTCGTTCTGGAGAGATGGAGGGCTTTGAGGTGATTCCTCCAGAAAGCTCATAGAAATCTGCATGACTTTTGACAAGTTTTGCTGCAGGATTCCCCAGTCCGATTCCTCCATGGTTTATTTTCTACACAAGTACATAGTTATACACGGCACAGAACAACGTTCTACAACTGGAGTGTTGCAGAGTGTTGTTTTCTTTAGTCTTTTTGATTAAACACCCATGTTTACCTTTCATACCTTGGCATGGCTTTTTTAAGTGTCTTGATTCCAGCAGAACCACCACCCCCAGACGGGCGAAACTGCTGCTGCAGACAGTCCCCCCTCAGTGAGGACAGTGGTTTTTGAGAGGGTTACTGTGAATGCTGTAGTCTGTAGAAAGATGTGGAAACAAATGGAACGGCTGGGGCTAGGGAAAAAATAATTTGTCGGTTCTACATGATTAAAATACTGAGGTTTAAAGATAATCGAACCCCGTGACTGACCGAAAGCTGTAAGCTAGGTAGTGTGCTACTATAAACATACTGACCAATGGCACGAGTTAACGGGGAAAAAAATGAGGGAGGGATTCACTATACCACAAGAAATGGTTCTAAAAGTAAATGGGTGTGGTTTGGTGAGCTGCTGTGTTTGGAGGCCGTGCTGGAGACAGTTGGTGGTGGGGTGGCACAGGTAGGAACAGTAAAGATGTGCAGCAGCACATACAGAAACGTGGGACAGACCTTACCAAAAGAGGAACTGCAGCGTTTCCTAGCCGAGGGAAAAGGGGAGAAGATCTACTGTTTGGTGAGGACTTTGCAGGGCAGGGGGAGGTCCGAATGACACAACTGGGACGGGGCAGACGAGTGCTCACCTTCTCTGCTGACATCTGTCGAGCCTATTTTTAAAAGTGCTGTGTGTGATGAATATTCGGCTTTTCATGGGAGAACTGAGCAGTTTCTGAACACCGATTGAGACTTCTCCTCAGTCCACAAGGTTACTAGGTTAATGATTAGTGAAGGAGAATGTTTTTATATCAACCAGTGCTGCTGGCAAGGGGCATTAATAGCTTTTTGTAGTCTGCCTTTTGCTATTGATTCATGTTGACCCTCTGCCTTCTGGGCAGGGGTTTTTTGGTTGGTTTGGTGGGTGGTGTTTGCTTTGGGTTTCTTTCTGTGGTGGTGGTTTGTTTGGTTTTCTGGTTGCAGCTGGCAACGCTACTGCTGGAATCAAAGGCTGGTTCTTAGCGCAGTTTCTTTATTCCCATGATCAAGATACCATGGGTTAAAGTACTTCTTTTTAAAACACTTGATTATGTAGGATTTGGAACAATCTAAACCACAATCATCAGAAAAACTGATGCTATCCTCCACTTGAAAGAGGATTCCTTGTGATTTCATTAGTTTTAGCAGAGAGATTGAAAACAACTTATAATGAAATAGAAGTTGTAGAGATTGAAATCTCCCCCAGTGGGTCTGGATGAGAAAGCAGTCACATAGACTGGAGAAGCTCACTGAGAAGCCCAAAACAAAGGCAGTGGTTTTCCCGAAGGAAAAAAAATGTTTAAGGAAAGGAATCTAGTGGTAAGTGCCATTTAATTGAATCTCTTAGGGCACAGCCCTTACCTATGTAGCACAGAGAGATGAAATTTTTAAGTGACACGACAGAAGCAGTTTACTGCAAGGTCATAACTGTAATGCCGAGGTACTATAGATGCTACGATAGGATTTCTCATAGGAAGGAGCAGACTTTCCAGTCATGGTCAAGATGTGCTCACATGTGAGGGAATGGTTAGCAAACGGGAATTTCGGGACCTAAATCTGACTTGTAACAAGTAAGACACAGGTTTACATTGGCAAAGGAGCAATTGGTGTCATTTTGGATTTTGTGTACAAAAGTTTTATGCTGTGGATGATCTTCTTCATGAGACTGCTGTTTCAAAATGCCATATCAGAAATGAAAGCGAACTGAAGGGAATTGGAAGGAGTGCCCTCTCCCCAGTGAACTACAGCAGTTTTTCCCATTAGAGGGTTTAGCTAAACTGTTCTGGTGACTGTTATCTTCAGTACTCCAGCTTGGATATCCGTAGTTGAGTGCTGGAGTTAGTAAGTTTTACTCATGTATTCCTTATTAACTTTGCTTGTAAAGATGATGCTGTATCTGGTGATTCTTTTCTGCTTTTAGAATGTGTCTACCCTTAGGTTTCGGGAGTAAGGCTGAAAGGCTGGGAGCTGCCACTGCTCTAATCTGAAATTGCAGATGAACCGTAACAGGAATGGTGCCTTAATGCTTGCGCTGGCTTTGTGTCGCAGCTGCAGCGCATGGGTGTGTTAAATGTGCAGTGTAAGTCATCCTCTTGTCTGCTCTCTGGAAGAGGGCTCCATGAGTAATGTGAAGTTAGGAGTGACCAGTGGGGAAATGATACGTTAAATAAATGCAGCTCCAGAGCTCATAGGTGAAAATCTGTTGTTGAATTTCTGCTGAGAACTAAATGATGTCAATCTGTTCTTAGGTGTCTTTGTGTCCAGTGTTGTTCTGGTCTTACAACAGCGAGCACTTTTCAAGTTTTACATGATCGCCTCGGCATTTCTGCTGGCTGCGACTTCAGTGTTGGTGAACTACTATGCTGCTTTGCACATAAACTTCTACAGTGCCTACTACACAGCCGCGCTCGGAATTCAGATCTTCCCTCACAAAGGGCCTTCGCTATGGATGGCGCTTTCTGTCCTTCAGCTTACCTTTGGAATTGGATATGTTACACTGCTGAACATGCAGTCCGTATACTCTCAACTCATCATCCTGGATATACTGATTCCTGTAATTGGCTTGGTTGTTGAATTACCTTTCCACGTCCGGCAGGTACTAGTTTTTATTTCAGGCCTAGTTCTGACACTGAATACCACAGCCATTTTAGTTACAAAAATTAAGTGGTTCTATTACTCGATGCGATACGTGTATCTGCTGGTGAGGCACATGTATCGCATTTATGGGCTACAGCTGTTGATGGAAGATACGTGGAAGCGGATTCGGTTTCCAGCTGTACTGCGAGTCTTCTGGCTCACGAGACTGACAGCGCAAGCTGTGGTATTAACATATGTTGTAAAGATGGCTGAAACTAACACAGAAGAAAAATTCTTCTGGATATCGTGGGATAACTGCTGGGAACTGATTTGCAGTCTGATCATAAGTGGGTGTGACTCCACCTTGACTGTGCTAGGCATGAGTGCTGTCATTTCCTCAATAGCGCATTATTTGGGACTCGGCATCTTGGCCTTCATCGGATCAACCGATGAGGATGACAAAAGGCTTGGTTTTGTAGCGCCCGTCTTGTTTTTCATTTTGGCTCTGCAGACTGGTTTAAGTGGACTGAAACCAGAAGAACGACTAGTTCGCCTGAGTCGGAACATGTGCCTTTTGTTGACTGCAGTCCTACATTTTATCCATGGAATGACAGACCCTGTGCTGATGTCTCTCAGTGCCTCCCACGTGTCATCCTTTCGCAGACACTTCCCTGTACTGTTTGTTTCCGCTTGCCTTTTCATCCTTCCAGTTCTGCTCAGTTACATCCTCTGGCACCACTATGCACTAAACACGTGGCTTTTTGCAGTTACAGCATTCTGTGTAGAGCTTTGCCTAAAAGTAATAGTTTCTATCACTGTTTATATATTGTTTATGATTGATGGCTACTATAATGTGCTGTGGGAAAAACTTGATGATTATGTTTATTACGTTCGTTCAACTGGCAATATTATTGAGTTTATATTTGGAGTAATCATGTTTGGAAATGGAGCTTACACAATGGTTTTCGAATCGGGGAGCAAGATTCGCGCTTGCATGATGTGTCTTCACGCGTACTTCAACATCTACTTGCAAGCAAAGAATGGCTGGAAGACTTTTACAAATCGCCGGACTGCTGTTAAGAAAATAAACTCGCTTCCAGAGGTAAAGGGAGGTCGGCTGCATGAAATAGATGATGTCTGTGCAATCTGCTACCATGAGTTCACCACCTCTGCTCGCATTACTCCGTGCAACCATTACTTTCATGCACTTTGCCTTCGGAAGTGGCTGTACATTCAGGACACCTGCCCAATGTGCCATCAGAAAGTATATATTGAGGACAAGGAAAATGCCAATATCTCTAACAACAACGGGTTTGCGGCACCAAATGAAAATCCTGTACAAGTTGCAGAAGAAGCTGCTGATGCTGAAAATGAGTTAAATGAAGATAATGATGGTTCTGACAGTGAGGAGGAAGATGATGACTGTGTGGCACAGGACTTGAATGAAACTCTTAATGTTGACTCTAATGCTCTCAGTGATTAAGATGCCCTTTGCAAAGCCGTGACGTATTGAAGATTGACTTCAACAGAAGAAAAGCATCACTTTGTAGTTATTGTACTTAAGCACAACGGCAGTATCTCAATGTTGAGTCTGTGAATGGTGGTTGTTTACTGTGGTGTGTGCTACTGTAAATATACCTCTAATTTTTGCTGGTCTCTTTCATGACCACCTTAAAATTATGTACATTATTGTACATGGAATAAAATGTTTTCACTTGTTTTTAAGATGGTTGGAAAAACACTCTTTAATTGATGTAGTGATAATGCTGTGCCAAAGACTGTATACCAGTAATCCCTGATCAATGAGTTCTGGATGCAAAACAGACTGTTCAGCAGGTCAAATCAGAAATGAAAAGCTTGAACCAAAGCAGCTTAACAAATTCAGTATTAGCAGATCTTTATTGCTGAAAATTAGCAAGTTGTGTTTTTTAAAAATAAATAAGAATTTAAGTTGGTAGACTTAATGCCATAGCATTTGTGTATGTGGAACAGAAGACGACACTAGTAAGCTTTGCGGTGAAGTAGTAAAGCGTGCCACTGATGTGCTGAATACTCCTCAGTTACCAGTAGTAGCTTGAAGTGCTCTCCATGTGAACTCAGCAGCGTGGAATTCACAGGAGTGAAATCAATCCTGAAGCTTGATGAAGGGGAATCAGGGCTGAGAAACTGCACAAATGCAGACCACCTTTTCAAAAGCAGCTTTAATTGTGTTCCATTGAAAAAAAACCACTACCTGTTGGCTTCCATTGATAAGAACTTGCAGATAATGATAATTGAGTTTTTGCATTTACTGGAGTTACACTGAATAAATGTAAAAACCCCAACTTTATATATTTGGAAAGAAGACTTTAATTGTGTTGTTATATAGAGTATTGGCCAACTCAAGCGGGTCATCTTCTCTTACTGATGCCATTATTTCCAGTATTTGACTAAAAAAGAAAAATTAATGTTAGAAGACTGAAACTCCATACTGAATATCCTTCAGACTGCTGCGTGTGTATGTACAAGTCACTAACGTTAACTTGGAGTAAAAGCTGATGCTGAGAGCAGCAGGGCAAGGAGCTCAGATACACAAGTAGCTTCACTCATAAGTCATTAACTGCCATTCCCTTCACACTGAACAGTGGTTGCTCACTGGTACAGACTGACTCTTGTTTGGAGGTCATTAAACAGCTTTCTGTTTCAAAGAAAGTGTCATTTTGTGGGTGTCTTTAGTCTGAAAAATGAAGAACGTTGATAATGAATTTCAGCCTTTCAAAGCTAAAGCTGCACGATGAATAAACTGGTCTGGCAAAGCTGAAATTCCAGATACAGCCTTATCTGAGAGCATAGCAGCCCAAGTAACGTATTCCTGCTTCCCCCTTCTCTAGATAAACTGTGATTAACACAGTCCAGTAGTTGCAGTAGACATTAAACAAGCAATTTTAAAAGGCCGATAGCCTTGATAGAGGCCAGGAAAAGGAGGCAGAAAAAGGGATGAATAATGTTAACAGTAACGGGAAACCAAGCCACAATCCTTTCTCTGTACTGTTCTTGATTTTGTACCAATCATTCTGAAAAAAATTAATACTCTGAGCAGTTCCTAAGATGCTTCATACTTTGATTTTTATTTTGTAGTAAGGAAAAAAAAAACCAACCCAACTTCATAGTGAAGAGTAAGACCCTCAAGCTTGGCAGTAGAGATCAGGCCTACAGAGAAGTAAGTATAGCATTTGTGCACTGCTCTAGGACAGACTCCCTGCATTTCCAGTGTGGGGGTTTCTGAAACACTTCTGTGAGCTCCAGCTAAGGCATCAGACAAAGGCACAGTGGTGTTAACAGACACAGACTTGCTGAAAGAGCCTTATTAATAAGTAACAGTACAGTAGAGGTCCTCCACTTGTGAGCAGAGAACTGTTTCCAGCTGATACTCTTCCCCTACTTCAAAATCAGGGACTGACCCCAGTAAGTCTTAAAATATTGGAAGAGCCTTCCTGCACTAAGGTGTGCACTTCATGTTTAAAACAAAATCATCATATCTGAACACTAGGAGATGTCACCATGTAAGCTTAAACTGTGCGTTAGCATCATCAGTTGTCTTCTCTAAGAGTTTCTTCAGGTCTCCCAAGAAAGCAGCAGAATTCCCTTCAGTTCTCGAACCCTGGTGTAGACACCTTGCTGAATACCCAGATTCTTTAGTGCAGTATTTCAAAAGCTACTTCCAAACAGGTAATTTACACAGCTTTTCATAGATAGAGACTTCACAGCAAAAAAAAAACCCCACTTCTGATCAAGTAAATAGGCTTTGCATCTGGACTGGTACAGCTGTGAGCTTTATTTGCTGAAAATTCATTTACCTACTACACCACAAGAAGAAACCTCCCCAACTGCCTTTTTCTTTACAGAGGGTTGGTAACGAGAGGGTGACTGGGAAGTTCGGCGTTACTCACTGACCAGACTTCAGTAACAGCTGTGGAAATTCAGGCATTTCATCTATCAGTGCTATTTAACAGAGCTAACTAAACACCTCCAGTAAAACGATACATTTTCCTACTTCCCACAGCTCTGCGAGGAAGCGGGTGAGAAGGTGGCAGAAAAGGGTTTCTGTACTTCCTACGTGTCCGTAAGCGCCTGGAGTTTTCCTTCGCTATTCTCTATGTTGAAGGCTGTTACTTGTACCTAAACTTCATGGGGTCATTTTTTTTTTTTGAGCACAGCAGCAGACTGCAGAAATGACCCTAACCAAATCCGCGTTGTGCCTCGTGGCACAGGCACTGCCCCCCAGCCCGGAGGACTGCACAGCGCTCTATCAGCTTTAAAGATAACCGCACAAAAACTGAGTGAAATTTATTCAAGTCAGGGTACTTTACTGGGTTTAAGCCCTTCTCCAGTATTCCCAGTGAAAAGGTAAGACAGTACTGGTTTCACTTTCAGGGAGCTTTTCACACCCAGAATTGCTGAAGTGGGAAAAGTAAGACTTAAATTTTTGCACAGCCTACAGAGCAATACCTTGCACAAGTTTCAATACATTTTAAATTATTTTCTATTTACTACACTTCCAGTGAACTAATTTTTTCCATTTTTTTCCCAATGAGATTTGACGTATTTTAACTAATACTACAGTAGTACACTTACGTTATATGGCAGGGTTCATTTCTGTCCTTCAGGCAGTGCCCTACTTCCCATTTCTTTTTTGTAGGAAACGTAGTTTTAACGTATTTTGATCCAGCATGAGTATTTTTCACTCCACACCAAGGCGCATCTAGTTTCATTTGAAAAAATGAGTTAAGAGTAAGCAATTGTTTGAGAATAGCATGAGACAGTTTGATCAACTACTTCCAGAGACAGAAGTTCTTGCAATCTCTTTCTATCTGTGACTTCCAATTCAAAATGGAATTTAAGAGATTGGGCAATTCAACATCTTCAGAATCTTTGGATTTTTATAACACTACCTTCAGGATTTTACATTTTATAGAAACAGCAATAATTGTCAATAATAGTACGTATCCCTGATCTCCTCTGACAGCTAGATACACTGCCTGCATTCCACAGAAACTTCCTGTGTACTTTAGCAGGTCTGTAATTCATGGGCAAATAAATTTTAAGGATTTAGGCAGTTTGTCATTTTCCTTTTTCAGATTCAGAAATTAAATACTGTATTTATAACTGCTAGTTATTGATAATCGAACATGCAAAAAAAAAAAAAAAAGGCATCTCTAGTTGGTCAATTAAAATCACTGCTCATTAGGCCGAGGGGGAAATTCAAACCTTCTTTCACCTTACTCCATTTAAAGAGCAGTTGTTTCCAAATGCCACTACTGCTACCAGTGGCAAGCTGACAGCCATTGCCCTGAGCCTGGCACATCCCCAGGAAGGTAGATTCTAAAAGATACTCAAGTAGGGCTCTGGTACCCAGGTACATTTAAAAATCTGGGCTTGTCAATTTGTCCTTTTTATCTTCCTTCTGCGATGTCAGGAACTGTCACGGCAGCTTATTCCTTCCAGCAGAAGGCTGAAAAGGAGTATTTCTGGAGCCTATAAACTGCTTTCCAAAGTGGAGAAACAGCCAGTCCACCCACTCCGAACTCCTTAGGTCCCGATTATACCTCATCATTGCTATACAAGCACATCTCATTGCCTGATAGTGTTTAAGTCACAAACTGACCAAGATATAAAATCTTACCAGTCTCTATCATTAATCGTTCACTAGGAATTGATTTCAGTGTTTCCAAGTTGGCTTCTGTTTTCAATGAACTAGAAAATCAGAGTTTGGTTAAAAAAAAGCCAACATAAAAAGTGTATAGAAGTTACTACTTTGTCTGTTGAAATCTTTAGCAGCAAGGGCAGCTTCCTAAATAACTTTGATAGTGAACAATTTCCTTCATTTTTTAAAAGTGCTGCCTGTAAATTCAAGCTTTACAGAAAAAGGAGTATCTGGAGAGTTGCTCAGTGAAGTCATCTCACCCCCGAAAGCATGGAGAACCCCTGGCTGCACTGTCTGCACTTGCCCAGCCTCAGCAACCCACGGAACTTACAGAGTGGTGCTGGCTGGCTGTCGGCCAGGTGTCTGCTGAGAATTCAGACTGCGTACCAGCAGATGAGGCTGCTCTGGTTGCATTTGCATTACTCCTGGATTTGACATGGCAACTTAAAATTACGCTGTTTTTTTAAACACTGCTCAGGACTCTTCTGCATTCAACAACCTCTCTTGTTGACAAACAAGGAGTGTTTGTAAAATAATGAACCTAAGACTAGATTAACTCACTGAGCTGTGAGTTAGGAACTTTTTATGGCTAACAGACTAATGAGTGCAATAGACAATTAAGAGTCTAGTGAACTTTGAAAACTTGACCTTGTCGTTTAAAAGAAAGCGATGAGCTCACTACAGTGAACATTTTAAAATAGTTTTATTTCAGGTAAAGAACTTACCAGCCATTTATTCCAATATAAAGATCCAAATCTATTATAGCTGCTGCCTCTTCCTTTGTGCCATCAAAAGAATGTACCTAGAACACATATAAACACAGATGCACATATATACAAATATACTCCATTTTAAACTCCAATCACTGAAAAGTACGTATTAGTTCTTATTTCAGTCATAAATAGCGTTGATAGTACACATTACACATCAGTACAACATAAAGATGGGACATGGCTCTCCCAATGCTGAATTTGGGCAAAGTTCAGGCTGAAGTCCCTTGAACAGTGCCATAGCAGTGACTACCACGTTTCATTTGCGATAAAATGTGTGGAGAAGGCCTATCCAGCGGTAGTGCTTTTGGCCCAGGAACCTCCTGCAGCCAGTAGCTGGGAGACGATACACAGGAACTAATTCTGTGCGGGCTGCATGTTTATGTCCTTTCCTCAGTATTCCCTACTGTCAGGGACGCAGCAAGAGCAGTGTTACGTTCTCCACAGATTTTAGCCCATGGGAAGCAGACAGTCTTTTTGGTCACCCCAGTGACTGAAGAGGCAAGCAGCAGGTCACAAGGTGCAGACAGCGTAATGCATCTGGGAAGCGCAGCTTCTCAGCCCCAGCAGAGTAAAGCGCCTGTCTGCTTCCCCGTGCTGCGAGGGGCACGGTCAGTGGCAGAGCGTGCCTGCCCGTCATGTCTCCACTAGGTCCCGGTCCGGCAGACAAGAGAAGGGAAGGAAGGAGAGGCTGTACGGTATTATGTAAGGGCACAACATGCAAAGTGCTGAGCTAGGGGAAGGGTTTTGCATAAGCAAAGGGGAAACCCGGGGACTGAGATATTACTGTAGGAGGTGTGGTCTGATGTTGGTAGGATAGAATAATGCAAACATTTTATTAGCTTTGGAAATGCCTGTCATAATGGAAACTGGAAAGAGTGTTGCTGGACTTTCCTAACCATTTCATCAACAGTTTTTCCTGTTATGCTTTTGCATTAACATACATGATCTGAATATCTGCAGACATAAAATAATCAAAAGTTACATCTGGATCTCATTTGAAAATGATGCCTAACGTCAGAAGCAAATGTTTATGGTTATGGCTTACACTGGGAACATGCATCTCAATTATCTGTGGTCTGAATGCAATGCAGTTACAGACACTGAAGAACTGGGAAAAGGCCAATGTCAATTAGAAGGTGCTTGAACTGGCCTTCTGACAGGCCAAGAAAAATTGCTCATGTCAGCTGCAGAGCTTTTCCTCAGCCTATCTTCTTACCTTGTGAAAAAACTGTTGAATAAGGAACAAGAAGAAATACTAAAATGTACTGGAAAACACTTATTAACTAATAACAACTTAAATCTTTTAACAGGAAGCCTACCCAGATTCCATGACAAACAAGAAGCTTCATATTAAGCAACAACAGTCACACACATGCATGTAAAAATGCTTGCTACACTGAAGTCCATACTTACCACCCCTCCCACGAATCGATCTCTGTTTCTTCTGATTATGTCTACAAAAAGAAATAAATAAAAATGTAAGACAGCTTTATAACAGCCAAAGGTGAAAGGCTCAGGTTTCCAGATTTTTCATATTCAGATTTTGTTCTGAACACAACATTCCCAAACAAAACCCACCTAAAAATTCAGCATGTGAGTTTCTGCAGTGAAGGAACATGGGCAGTTGCGTCTGCTCTGACAGGTCAAATTGTTTTTCAAAATACCTGTAGAATAAAAATCAGCTTTAAACAGAAACTCAGTGTAAGAGCAAATAAAGACAGCAGAAGAGTTTTTTCCAGCTTTTGTCCTCCAGAACCAAAGACAGAATTAAAGGATTTGCCATGCAAAAGCTCTTACTTGTGCAAGGCTTTAAAGGAACTCTTTCCCACAGTATATTCACCTAGTGGTGATCTGTGCTGGGAGACAGGTAAGAACATCAACACTGAAGAACACCCACATATATATGCTAAGCATGTACTCCTGGGTAGCATGGGTGCTGGGCTTCCTTTTCGTTTATCCTTAATGAAAGAGGAACCGGCTGTTCTCTCCCCAGAGTTCTGAAGTGTCAGGAATAGGAGCGTGAGGACCACACAGAGACCACGATTTCAAGAAAACACGGTGAGGGCGAGTGAGGGAGCACTATGCAGACTTCCACAGCCTCGAATGGCCAAAACCGCATCAGAGCCGGCTGGCCTGTAAAGTAACAACCCACAGTCTTTGTTTGCCCCTCCAAGAAGGTCAGTCTTTCCTCTCTTCGGGTGGAACAAACACCACTATTATGCATCCTGCTTCTGCCCCATTCTGCCTATTTTCTCCACTCCCTCAAAGTCTTCCAGTGTTTTCCCTGCCCTGGTCTTGGGTACCTGCATCCTTTCCTTTTCACTTATTTTATCCCTACCTTCTACTCCTAGTATTCCCTTTGAAGAAGCAGTAACAGCGAGGCAGCCATCCTATGGAGAGACATAAAAATGTGGGCAGAGGGAAGGTAACTAGGTAGCCAGTTTCCCCAGTGCAGTTTCCAAAGGAAACTAATTAGCACTGAACTAACTTGTCCTTTGCAGCCAGCGCTGATTGCAGAGCACTGTCATTTCTCATTTCCGTCTGCCACGCTACTCCCAGGCATGCAAATTACCAGTGCTCAGGAAACACGGCAGAGGAACACATGCATGGCTGAAGGCCAGCCAGGCACAGGTGACTCAGTATCCACACGAATTGGAAAGATGACATTATTTGGACAAGGCAGAACAACCCTGCCTGTCCCAACAGGCTACGACTATATGCACACACCGGATTTCTTTAGGTGTTGCTGCCAAAAGCTGTCCAGGGCACTGGGTCTTCAAGTACCAGGAACTTTTCAAAGGCAAACTCAGGAGCCCGCATACCACTGGGTATGATTCACATATCAATCCAGAGAAAGTGGCAGCAAACCATTGGTTTGATTTACAGTTCATAATATATAAATAATAAACACACACACACACACAAAAAGACAGTAGGACAATGCAACTGATCATTATATTTTGTGCAATTTTCACTATTTTCTATATATTACAGGTTGATATTTCTCTGATAAAAGTTACCTTCCCTGTTTATCAGTACAAATCTTTGAGATAAAACAGGTGGAACAGATATCAGCTGTAACATTAAAAACTGACATGAAAATTCAGGAGAATTAATTACACCTACTTTGAATCTTCTTTGTAGTCTAGATGCTGTGCTTAGTTTAGGTTGTTTGACTAAATATAAATTTAATTGGAACTCATGATTGCTCTTGCAGTTAAATAGCTACAGTTGCTTGATCACTGGTAAGGTTTTTTAAACAGAAGGCTTGTTTCATAAGGAAATGAGGTTTTAGAGACTGAGCTGCAAGTAAATCCCCTAAGTAACTTACTGCCAATTTCAATCTAATTTTGAGAAGTGTTGTGGTCTTGAAAGTACAAAGTTTAGTGCCCCTACAAATGGAAAGACAAGTCAAGTTTTTTCCATTCGTAGCAACAATGAAGCCTAACACATACTGCTACTTGCCCTGTCAGAGAGAAAAGGGAGGTGAATGGGGAAGTTCTTGGAAAGAAAAAATAAAAAAGGAAAAACGGAAAGAAAGACCCTGGAAAGACTTGAAGAAACCAGACATACAGTGATCAGAATAGTAACAAAATAACTCAGTAGGAGACTAAACCTTACTCGTTCCAGTGCTGAAGGAACAACCTTTTTCTCTGGGTGAGCAGACTGTCAGTCAGTACTTGCTGGTTCTGTGTTGCTTCTCAATAAAGAAGTTTGAAAGCATTTCTGCAGGTTGTTTGCAGGTTTGGTTTTGTCCACAAAGTTCAAATACTGTGGTATTTCCAGGTTTGGAATCAAGACACTAAAGGAACTGAAGGAAACTGGTCTCACTGAGGTAGAATATCCCCAAACAAATCTGAATTCATTTATGAATTATAGTGCATGTGATTTTGTTCATCCCCTCCAATTCAGCTAAGAAAACTCCTTTCCATGTCAGTAAGCCCCACAAACCTGTACCAGTAGCACAGCAGAAGTGAAACTTCTATAGACTTATCAGTCCATTTATAATGGGACTTTCACCATAACATGAAGGCAGTGTCTTCATCTAACTACCATTAAAAGCACCATTTTCTATTGGAAAAGTTATGAGAATGGAGAAGAACTCTGACAAAAACACTTCTTAGGGCTGCTTCAACAATGGAATTTCATCTTTCTTTACTAGCTTTCAATCCAAAAAAAAGAATAAAAAAAAAAAGGTTCATTTTTTACAGGTGAAAATTATCCAGAAGAAAACACAGCATAACTAACTAGAAAAGAATGATTAAACATTAAGCAAAACAGAGGCCATGCTCAGCTACTGCCCACTGGGAAACTGCCATACTTCTCTTGCGCGGGCTAACTCTGCAGCTGCTCGGCAGCTACCCCAGTGACTGCCGTAATCCCCGAGCTACAGATCGGCTGAAAAGCAGGGACCTGCTTCTCTGCACTTCACACCTCACCTTCCTTTTCTTTTTATTTTTAGTTCATTTATCAAGCATACATTGAAGATTAATTCAAAGAACTCACCATCTGGTCTGCTAAAGGTCATGAAAGCCAGACTGTATCCAACTTCATAGCATTCAATTGGCAAAAATGAAAACAGCCCCAAACCCTGACCGTGTTTCACAAACACGTAGTGGATGAGGAGCAGAGAAAGTTGTCCATTTCGGAAGTACAGAACTTACAAACACAATGTTTGCAGGCATCTGTCCTTGAGGCTTTCAGTATTTCTTCACTCCCTCACATTTCTTCCTATCCGTCTTTTTCATCAATCACCGCCTTTCACCTGCAATTTTCAGGAAGAGCTTCCAAAGAGCTCCAAGAAACTAGATTTACATATTTCATAAGATTCACTGAAATAGCTCAGATAAAACTTTGTCATTAACAAACTTAATTAGAAAGGACTCACCTACCACTTTAAAAGGGATTTCTGTTTCACCCTGTCACCTCTTTCCTCACAACCTCATTAGAAGTTGATTAGCAGTTGATTAGAGGTTTTTCACTACGGGTCTTCAGCTGCAGTCCATCAGATGAGAAAAATCAGACACATTTTTTTTTTCCCCAGTAACATCAAGGTAGTAAAGATCTTAAAATACGATACTCCACCAGTGTTTTAGTTTGCCACGGAAAAGAAACAGGTTATGCTCCAAGGTGTGCTTTGCTGAACTGTATACTGAATTCTACCAGGAAAAGGAGTTCTGTTCACGTCACTGAATGTTCTACTGTATGACTGGAGCATTACAAAGAAATGAACTGCACCTACTGCTAACAAGTGCCCACTAGAAAAAACACAACTAACCACTGCCCCCCAGTGACCAAGTTACTGAGGACAGTAATAGGCAACCACAATTCATTAACCACTAAGGTTATTTTAATTTATCACTTATATCTTTCAGCCAGTTCCCTCTGCAGACAGGTCTCACCACAGTGCAAGCTGATTATGGGGGCTGTGCTAACGTCTTTCTATTCAGTATCTATGCTGCCTACATTACTGCGAAACAGATCCCTCCAGCTCCTGAACTCACCTTTTTCATCAGATCTCAATTATCTGCTCCCAGCTAACACCTCCCTCGCTATAAGCTGATTTTTTTCCACTGCTGACCTATCCTTTTTGACAGTTTTGATCCCTTCTCATCTCTTTCAATCAATAACCCAATCATCCTTTCCACACACTACAGTTACGTTATTCTCCCCATGAGTCTATAAGAGTTCTTGAGTATGAGTAAGAATCAACATCTGTCACACCTGGAAACCCACAAATTCGATCAAGTTTACAGAAAAAGACATGCTAAGTCAATGCCAGGCAGGTAGAAAACTTTAGCACATAGCACTACTCAAATGTAGGCAACTTTCTTTAAAGTCCCAATTCTGGGAAGGAGAAAAAAAAAAAAAAAAAAAAAAGAGCCAACCTTGCAAATCGGAGCTCTATACCTGACCTTAACGTGGTAGAACACAAGAGAGAGAACAATCCTGTCAATTGCTACAAGTCAATTTATAGCCATCAGAAGTTTCTTACTTGAGTTGGATGTCCTTTGGGCAAAATTCTAATCTATCAAAATCTACAAACAGAAAGCACAAAAAACCCACTTAGTGTCTTAGAATTTTTTAATATATGTCTAGGAAAAAAAAAAATGGAAGTACTAAGATAACACTTACCTAAGCCACATTCTCCAACAGCTATTACCTTTGTCTTATTTCTTTCAATCAGATTTTTTAATTCAGATAAATACTGTTCAGGGCTACTCTGCTCAAATTCTCCACAGCGGGTAGGATGACAGCCGACTGTACTGTAAAACATGTCTAAAGCAAGATGGTATTAGAAGGTTTTAAGAAAAAAAGAGAAAAAAGAAGAAAATTTATTTAAGGTATAGACACTATCTGTAGCTGGACTTTTTTTATTGCTCATAATTTAAAGACAGAACTTCCTTTGAACATCTTGGTGATGATTTTATTACACTGATATTTTCCGCTTTAAAAATGTTAGAGTTATCTCCAGTGGGAGGGGTGTGTGCGTGCTTCTTCTCAGTACACATTATTTAGTATTCTCCAGTACTGCAACTCAGAGCTTAGTTATTCTCTCGGACTGGCCCTCAACAAATCGTACCATTGTTGAGCTTGGAAGAGACCTCTTGAGATCATCTAGAAATACGTCTCATTCAAAATGCATCAGGTTATCCTCAGCTGTAAGATTTCCATTGTGTGCCTCCACATTAGCTGTTACCAGAATTTCGCAAGCAACACCTAGCCTGATTTACATCCGCATCTAATCTAGACCACCTTAGTGCCCAAACTATGCTTTCTGCTAAGTGCCTTGATGTAACTGTAATGTACATGTAAAAGCCTGCTGGGAGGGAAAGACCATATAAGGGCCTGAGCAACTTGACCTGATGTTAAAGCTAGTCCTGCTTTGATGGAAGTGGGGAGGTGGATTGGGTTGGACCAAAGTACCTCCTCATGTTCATTCCAACCTGAAGTATTTTATGGTTCTGTTCATAAATAGTACTTTAACATGTGTTTTAGTTCAAATATATATTTAAGTAACTAGTGGAATGGTACTTCCATTTTCACAGAGAGAAAGGGAAAGCTAGGAGAACCATGAAGAGAACGACACCTCTCTTGTTCAGGCTCATCATGATAGATTAGTAAGTAAAAAAATAAACAAAAACCCACTGAAAACATATATTCCACAGCATATAAGCATTCTACCTCATTTCTAGAAGAGGGCCTTGTAAAAAAATATTTATTCCAGAAATTTCCTGTAATTTCTAGTTTTATCTATAAAATAGAAATTACAGAAAAGACTGATTCCTTCCAACACCCAGGGATCTACAGAGCAACATACAGAAACCCAAACAATGCGTTCATCCCGTTCTGAAACGTAATTTCTCATTTCACTCTGAGATTCTGTAAACGCCTCCATGGGCAGGTCCTTTTGAACTCTGAATTCTGAGAGTGGAGAAGGTTTTTGAACAACAACATAAATTTAAAGTGAAAATACCGTTTGTCTGTGCCAGCTGCAATGCATCTTTACTATCTTGTAGACTCCCACCTGTAATAAAAAACTTGGAAGAAGAAGAGTACTGTCAGAGAGTATGTTCTTCTCTGAACATCAAACAGAACGTTTAGGAAACCCCTCAGATATAAGTAGGAATCTAGACAGAGAACATCAGAAGACAATTACTAATTGGCAACATTTCATAAATCAGGAACAAGCCTCAATGGTTTCCAGGAGCTAGTAAATACACCAGGTATTGAAACCACTGTTTTTTTCTTTATCAAATACATTCTATGCTAAGTATTTAAACCATTAAATGAGTAAAATACTTCTTTGTGTAGCAATATTAACTTCAGTAGACAACGACTCAAGAAACTTCATTTGCATTCTAGAAATGATAGTCAGAAACATTCTCCTTGTCTTACAGGTGGAAAAACTAAAACACACAGAGTCATGAGTAAGTACGTAAAACCACAAAGGAATCTCTGTCAGAGCGGGGATTACAAATGGAAGAATTTCTGGCTCTGATCTTTTATTTTTACCTTAAGATCAAAGGTTATGACACCAGAATTGTTGCTTACAGTGCTTTTTGAACCACCACTTGCAGGATCCTGCACCCATGACTACACTGCTTTTGGACCACACTTATCCCTACACATGCTACACCCGACCCATTCAGCACCCACAGACATTTCTGCACTATGCTCCACTAGGGATGGACACATCTCAACAGTACCACCAGAAAAATAAGCTGAGCTGAAACTGGCTCAGTGTACATACAGTACAGGGAAAAGCTTCACCAAAAAATTACTACAGATCAGCAGCTATATGGAAAAATAGAAGTATTTTCAAATAAACAGGTTAAGCTTCTAGGTAAGTAGAAACAATCTGGGATGGAATAGACTTCTGACACCATACAGGCCAGCAGCAAGGCTGAAAACATAGCTAAGGACACAGAACTCCTGAATTTCATTTCTCAACCCACTGCGCATCTTGAAAAAGTTATGCAGCCAATCTATTTTTTATGATAAAACTAGGAAAATTGCCACTTACTTTCAGAGGGACGTATAAAGATTAAATAGCACTTATACAGCACATATAAACGCAGTAAAAGTGACTATGATTCTGTATTTGCTGCAGCATGGTGACATCTTCATCATTAGTGTTCTTTTTTTGTCTCCCAGTTTATCTGACACATTTTTCAGTTGACAGCCTTTCAGCAAACTTCTGAGATGGCTGTTCCTCCTCTAGAGGAGGGTTTATTTCTTTATTTCTAATTCACCAGCCTTATTATTGCAGTACAACATTTCATAACTGTGCGTTGTATTCTATTTTAATGCATATTTTTGTCTTGACAATTTATTCAGTTTAGAGAGATACAGGCAGGCTGGACCATTGTAACTGAAGGAGTGTGGTGTACTGATGACAACACCGAGTCCAAGGCAAGAGTTACAAGCCTGCTCGTAATGATGCAGTTTAAATACACATAATATTCACTAGCAGATAGTTAGATGTCTCAACTGTAGGAATTTATGGGCACGCCTAGCTCTTCTGCCACTAGCAATTTTCTTTACATATAGAAATATCTGAAGGATCACTATCAGAAGAGTTTTTGAGTTTTGATCTGTAGCAGTAACTGCTAAGTGAGTCACTTGCAACACAAGACCACAGGAGTGGCTGCTTATAATTCAACTGACATAGAAAATTATGTACTAGTTGATTGCAGTAGGTCAGAGGAGAACATCTGTCTGTTGAAATGGTACAAAAGAAAGTCCACATACATATCACAAATGATACCACTGAACTTAAATAATCAGCATCTAATGATCTGTGCAAATACACAGAACACTTTTGCTTTATGCTATTGAAAACAAGTTAGTGCATTTCCCATTGCAAATTCCAAACACTTGTTTTCATACTGACCACTTAAAAGCAAAGAATTAGAACACAGTTAAAATATTAAAGAAATTTTATTAAATTACCTTTTTAACGCCAACTTTGACAGCTCTCTCTACCACATCCAAAAAGTCATCTGTGAAATTTCATAACAATGTCATACATAGAACTTAAGGTTTTATAGCATAATTTAACTACTTTTCAAATAAAAATCACTTTCACGCAGTCAAATTGCCCATCATGAACAATCTTTAAACCACACTTGATTAATCTTTAGAAGACAATAACTGAAGACCCAATTCAAATATAAGATGTCAACTGTTTTTCACGTACTTTAGTGGACTCTGTTTTTACATCTATGTCTAAAGGCTGTGAAAGCAAAAAAGCATCAGTTATAATCAGTAGCTACGATTCAGCAATGCAATACTTTGAGAGTTTATTGTTCATAATTCTCAGATCGGTTCCTTCCATGCGATCCTAACACAAATACATCAATTTTCCATTTTGCTCTAGAAGCAGTTACCTGTATGGCAACTTAATAGCAATTCAGTAGAAAAGAATATATTTTGCTTAAAACATCTAACTTATTTTGTCACACTTTCTTCTTTAAGCCACAGTCAATAATAAGCATCCAGTTTCTGAGGAGAAAAAAAAAAAATTCTCACTTTCTGACAAGTAAGAGGCTTCCATTTTACCAAGATAGATCCTGTCCTCCAGCAAGTACAAAGAAACACGTACCTTGATGTTTTTGTGCTCCCCTGTAGATTCCTCTGAACACTGGATCTGTCAAGTTAATGCCAATATCTATGAAAAAAACAAATACAGAAATCAGACATTACAGTTGCTCTACGTTTCACTGTGAGCATTAGCCAACTAGGTAAGAAGACAATGGAAAGCGTATCTTAGTAGTCCCTGACTACTACACCGCCAGGCCATATAAAGCTGAAGTGTAAGTTTACTTGCATAACTTGAGAGCTTACTCCTTACTAGAAGTGACAGAAAAATAAAATTTTGACCTTCTGTACAGCTCCAGACTTTTCAGTAAGTGTGTAAGACACACCCTCACAATCACCAAAGCTAATACACATATGCTGTTTATTCCAATTAATTCTGCTTTTCACACAAACCCACAAATCTCTGTCTGCCAACACGCAGTAACGGGAAGAGAAATGCAGCATCGCACATACAGCCGTTACAGTGGTGGGAGCCGCAGCAGGCTGCCTCAGAAAGCTGCCTGCTTCCCCTCCTCCTGCCCGCGACCCCCGGCCTGGCCGGCAGCACCAAGGAAGCCGCCCATGACGGGGCTGCCGCGGCGGTCCCCGAGCCAGAGGCCAGGGCTGACGCACAGGCTTCAGGAACCACCAGCTGCCATAGCCCACCTTTCCAGCGGGAAGGGAAATCTTCCAGAGTAATAGTAGGTTGCTCACATAAACCCTCCGTCTGAACCGACCTTCTGAATTGCTTTACGTACTTCCTGCCGAGTCTCCTAAGAATATTAACGTTTACATTCCATACAATTAGAACCAAGCACGACTAACGCGCCAATGCCAAAAGGGGGGTGAGGGGCGGGCAGGAAACGCCAGGGAGGAGCCGCAGCCCCTCGGCGCCCTGCGTGAAGACCCCAGCAATGGCAGAAACGTTCCCCAACACCTTCCGTAGGCTCGAAGGCAGCGTGCACCTCGGCCCCGGGCACACCCGGCGGGACCGCCGAAGGTGACGAGCCCTGCCGGTACCCTCTGCCGCTGTGCCAAGCTGAGGGCAAACCCTGTCGCCAGAGCGGCCCACGGCCCGCGCCTGCCGCGCTCGGTCCCACCCTCACGGAGCGTGGCGGCGGGCACAGGCGGCGGCTGCCTCACCCCGGCGAGGTGCGGAGGGACCCGAGGCAATGGGACCGCCGGGCCGGGGACGAAGAGCGCCCACCCCTGCGCTCTGCCCTCACCGATGAACCTGGCGCGACTCATGGCTGCTGCTGCGGTGGCGGCGGCGGCGGCGGGCGGAACGCGGAACGTGAGCGACGCGCCTGCGCGCGGCGGGCGGAACGCGGAACGTGAGCGACGCGCCTGCGCGCGGCGACGCCCTCCCCGTTCCCGGCAGCCCCCGCGCGCGAAGGTGAGGGGTAGGGCAGCCCGCCATGGCGGCCTACCTGACGCACCAGCAAAAGGTGCTCCGGCTCTACAAGAAATCCCTGCGGCACCTGGAGTCCTGGTGCATCCACCGGTGAGAGGGGAGGGGTGGCCGGGCCTTCCTAGGAGTGGGGCCTCTCAGCTCCGCGCTTAGCTAGGGCGGGGGGGGGGGGGGGGGGGGCGGGTCTGGCCTTGCCTTGCCTTGCCCGCCGAGACGGGCCACTAACTTGACTGGGGCTTTGTGCTCTTCCTTTCCCTTCCCCCGGCTGTGGCCCAGGGCGGGAGGGAAAAGCCTCTAGGCTCACTTGCCTGTGCCTGCAAAGGGCGATGTGGGAGCTGGAGCTTCTCAGAGGCCCCTGGCCAAGCCCTGTTTGTGCGCAGGGGTGACTGGCGATGTTTGTCAGGCTTTGGTTTTGTATGCGATTGGTGTTTTCCTGCAACGTGCGTCCCTGTGCTTAACCTCTGTCCTAGAGACAAGTACCGGTACTTTGCCTGCCTCCTGAGAGAACGATTTGATAAGAACAAGGATGTGAAGGATATGGTGAAGGCTACAGAGCTGCTGAGGGCAGGCGAGGAGGAGTTCTGGGCAAACCAGCATCCTCAGCCATACATCTTCCCCGACTCTCCTGGGGGCACTTCCTATGAGAGATATGAGTGCTACAAGGTAAGGCGGCCTGTAAGGTTGGGTAGTGCTGCCCTGACCTTACTCTTCTTTTAGTGAATGTAAAGTGAGTGGTTTACATGGACTTTCACGGGTCTGCAACTTGACTCAGCATGATTGTTGCTCTAATTGTTTACTGCTGCTGGACATCTTGCTTGCATGGTCCTTGCATGGGAGAAGCTGTCCTGCTTGTCTGATCCTTGAAAATGGATTTTCCTGGTCTGTCTGAACGCAGCTAGCTTCTTTTGGCTGGGATAATCATCTGCTCTTTAGCCAAACAGAAGCTGCCCCATGATGGCTTAGGCAGGCACAGTGACAGGGTTGGAGCTGAGCCGTGAGAGTAAATGACACGGAGGAAGCTGCACCGCCCATTGCAGTGCCATCTGGTCACAGCCTTGGTTTCTCTTGGGTCTCGTCAGATGTCGGTTTGGCTCTTGGCAGGGGGGTGTCTCTCTTCACGCCGTCTCATCATTCTTCCAGCACTTTGACAAATGGTACAGATTATCATTTCCCTTCATATGCTGTAGTGCCAGATATGTATTTGTGCGTCACTGTGTGGTAGGTGGTATGTCTGAAAATAGAAGCCATGTTTTTAGAATCTAAGATACTTCTAGGGGCTTCTTTTCCCCCCTAGATTGTTTTATTTCAGAATAAAGAAACAGGTTTCCTAGGAAAACACAGGGTTTTGCTTTCTTGGCATTGGCCCTTTTAATGCATTACAGGGAGTTAATACTAATGAGAGAGATTGCATGCAGTCATTTTCTACTGAGTTTGCAGAAGGTGCTGACACAAGACTAGATCTGATCAGATCTTTACGCATAAGAAGCTACGTGAAAGGAAGAATCTGAGATTTATCAGAGGTGGAAAAAAGAACATATGAGTGAGAAGGGAAGGTGACTGCTTACACTTATGCCAAGGTCATGGGCCTTATCAGTATTAGAGATAATAAGAGAGAATCTGGACAGAAAACAGGCCAGTTGAGCAATAAATGGTCAAGATTAGTCTTCAGATGGAAATATAAACTGGTTTATGTTCTCTTTGATTTGCCCTTTTTGATATGCTAAAACTGTCCTTTAACAAAATGTCTGTCACAAGAATTTGGCTTGTTGATAGATCTGTTGTGGATGCTGCTACAAAATGTAAATTGTAGATTTCAGCTGTTTGATGGTTTTAATTGTTCTCTCGTGTGTGTGTATTTTTTATATATATATTATTATTAGCAGCTCTGCTGTCTCTATTCAGTCAAAGGTTTACTCAGTGATGGGAGTCACAGCAGGAAGCTGTAATTGTAGAGGTCACTGGATGAATGATGCTCTTGAAGCAACTTCTTAACTTCCTTTTTTTTAAGAATTGGGGGTTTTGGTGGGGTTTTAGGTTTTTTTTAGTCAATGTTCCTGTCTTTAAAATATTAACATTTAGTGATATGCTGCCACAGAATTCTAAATTCCACATTTTTTCTTGACTGGTCTTAGAGGTCAGACCATTCTGAAGATCTTGCGGCCTCTAGTTTTTTAGTAGTTGTAGACAAGCAGAAATGAGCTGTAAGGTTCTGCCTCTGTCAAATAAAATAAATTAATAGTTTGAGAAAAGGATCTCTCTACCCTGCTGCCTTTGGGAGAAGGAAGGGAAGAAATTAGATCTTTTCTTCCTCCAGATAGAATTATTTTGAGAACTTCAGAGTAAACTGAGATGACCTGGGACTCGTCTTTGGGATGATTTAAGCAACTCGCTGTGGTGTTGTCCTAAGATTTAGGATAATGTGTGAAACTTCTAATCTTTATTAAAAGTACTGACCTCTGCCATGTAGTGCCTTGAGAGGAACAATACTCGGGTAGCTCTTAAATGGTGTTTGTATGGAGTCCATTTTTACACTGGCTTCAGCCATGGCGTTTACTTCTGGATGTATGTACTATATAGCATTTCATATATATAAATTACATTTTTCTTTACCAGCTCCCTGAATGGTGCTTGGATTACTGGCATCCTTCTGAGAAGGCAATGTATCCTGATTACTTTGCCAAACGAGAGCAATGGAAGAAGCTGCAGCGGGAAAGCTGGGATAAAGAGGTCAGTGCTTGCTCAGTGCAAAGCGGAGCCCCTTTAGCACGCCAGTATTTTGTGTGACATTCAGCTGTGGTCTTGGAAGCACTCCTGAATGCCTACTGCAGTGTCATTTAGGCTCTGCATTATGAGAACTCTTGTCAGTGTGAAACACTGACTTGACATAAAAAGCCTACACAGAGCTTCTGAAAAGCTGTGAAGGGAATTTGAAGTGAGCGCTGAACGTGCAGCTGTGTTTCAGTTAGTGCAGGGCTGTTGTAGCAGTATTGCTGAAAGAAATTCCAAAGTGGGATGAGAGGGCATTACCAACCAGAGAATTCCTCTTCTGCTGCTGTGAAGCTCTGCTGCTTTCTGGTTGCACCTTTGAAAGTGACTTAGCACAGTGTTCCTCGGTTGGGAATCAAGACTAATTTCTGGCCATCCTAAACTGAGATTCAGTTGGAAAAAGTTGATGTTCTTAGAATAATTCTTTGATTCAGCTGCAGGGAGGTAGTTGGATTGTGTGTAGTATGGCCCTCTTACCAGAGTTAACATAGTGGCAGCCAACACTTCCAGTCCTTCAAGAAGCACGTATTGAATACACCTAAAGGGCTGCTGGTGGCGTGCAGAAACAGAGGTCTGCTGCGGAGTGGAATGGAAGTGGTTTAGGACTTGTCCTTATCTGGCAGCTTTCAGAGCAGCAAGAGAATTCAGTCTGTTTCATGTAGCAATGGTAGACATGAATTACGTGGAAATAATGACCTTTTAAGTAAAATTTCTCTAGTAAATTACTTTTTAATCCTAATTCGGTAGATTACCTAATGAGCTTGCAGTGATCACTGAGTGAATACTGGGAAACATGAGATCTGTCTGCATTACTGCTGGTTCTCACCTTCTGAAATGGGGGCCAGTTCTGCTTCCCGCCTGGGCACTAACCGCATCATGGAAACGTGCATTTATGTCCTGAAGCAATTTTCTGTCTTGTCTTCTAGATTAAACAGTTAGAAGAAGAAACTCCAGCTGATGGTCCCAGAACTGAAGCTCTGCCTCCAGCTCGCAAGGAAGGGCATCTGCCACCACTGTGGTGGCATTATGTGACAAGACCTCGTGAAATTCCCATGTAAAAGCATTATTTCACGTCAGAATTGAAGGGGTCTGTCTGGTGTAGGCAGTCGACGTGTCAGTGACCGCGTGCCGCTCTTAAGTAGTACAGAAGTACTATTAATAAAGTAATACAAAGTAAAGTACTACAAAATAAAGGCACATAAAGTAGAGGAGACGGCATTTCTCTGATGTACTGTTCTGCGGCATGCACACGCTTCACTTCCAGCTTGAGCAGCGCACAGCAGCTGACTCTGAACATCTGCACTATCTACCTGAACTGTCAGAGGACAGTGAACGGCCTGTCAGGAAGCCTGGATGGGGGGCTGACACCAGAGCAAGTCCTGCTGCAGCTCACACAGTAAGAGTTAGAAAACTCAACTGTGAGACTGAAAATATTTGCCACATAATACTCACGTTCCCAGAGAAGGAATGTGAGCTGAAAGGGGCACGAGCAGCAGATTTTCTGGGGGACTGGATCAAGTGATGAGCAACTACACTGAGAATAGCTGTGGCTAAAGCCTGTCTCCCACTGTGGGGAAGGTGGGAGGGAGGTGGCCTGGAGAGAGTGGATGAAAATAATTTGCTTCAGTGCTGTAACTTGGAATCTGTTACTGAATACAGGCAAGGTGTGAAGCTGCAGTTTCACAAGACCGAGAGCAACAGACATGGGCTGAGGTTGCTCTTGGAATGAGGGTATTTCTAGCCTTAGGGATAAAGACTTTTTGCCCTCCCTCCCTGCCTCCTTAGGCTCTTTGCTGTGTTTTTCACTTCGGTATCAAATCTCACAAGACATAAACCTTCCCTACAAGGTCACGCTGGTAGGGATAGCATTACTGAGGAGCAGCAGAATGAAGTTCATTCCCATGTGAACTGAACCCCAGCTAACTACAGAGCTGTAGTGGCTAAAACAAGGGGCCTACTGAGACACGTGGCCTGTGTGTGGGTCACGCAGTTCCAGCGGCAGTGTGATACGATGAACTGGGTTCAGAAAGCTGTTGGCTTCTTGCCACATTCTCAAAGCATCAGTGTAAGACACGGGGAATTTTGCTAATGCTTCCACTCCATAAGAGAATAGGTGGGATCTGGCCACCTGATAAAGCTCATGGGGAAACCTTCCTGGCTCTTCTGCTGGTCTGCTTTCAGGGCTAGCAGGGAGATCTGGGTTACCTCATCTGACTTCCACGCTACAGAAGTTACCTGATGATAGTACCATTCTTAACCCTAAGGGCTGTTTTTTCCGTGAACTCCAACTTGAGGCTGACAAGAGATAGCAAAGGCACTAACTTCAGCGGGTTTAAGGACTAAACATATTTAGCTCTGGTATATCTTTGATCTGACTGGTGTTTTTTCTCCAAATTTTATGTGGCTCTCTTCAGTAAACCTGTGTGCTAAAATAGGCCTGAATTTTACATATTAAACCCCACCACCACCTCAAAGGAACCCCTCCACAAAACTCCAGAGAAACAGCTTCATGTATTCTGCTGCTGAGATTTTTCTTTCCTGCCAGGAAGCAGAATCGGTTTGCCGTGCTCTGCCAGTCCAAAGGCAGCAGCAGACTTGAGGTGTGCTCTTTTCTACCCGGCTGTTAGCAACCCCCTCACCTCTCGGCTGTTTACCCGCACAGCTCGCAGCCCTGTCTTCTCTCTGCTGGTTTCCAGCACTGAAGGTGCGTGTTGATACAGTTCCAGCCTGCGCTGCCTTTTCTACCTTGTTCCAGACACGGTGTCTGCACTACCAGCGTTGCACTTCCCTGCACTAAAAACACTCCTTTGCTTTAGCAGCTGCTTGCATTAGGCTGATTGTGAAAGGCCAAAACCAGATATGGGCAAAATTCATGGGGAAGCACACCATCACTGGGCAAGCCCTGAACCTGCTTTGCCATCTCCCCCAGCCTGGCATAAGCAGCCCTTGGCTCAGTACCAGAGCCACAACGGGGGTGTGCTGGCAGCATGGGCAGGCTGGTGCCAGAGCGCCCCGCACCATCGTGGGGCCGAGCCAGCCGGACACAGCCAGACACCGAGCAGACCTAAACATCCATTCAGACAGATGCGAGCTTACAAAAAAAACCATCCTCTCTTCCTGCGCCTCGCCTTCCCGCAAAACACCATTCCTGTGCTTTGCTTGTCTGGGAACCATGTCCAGAAATTATGCAATAACCAAAATAATCCTTTTTTAAGCATGTGCGATTTTGCACCCTCCCTCCTGCCCAGCCAACCAACCAAGTACTTCATTTTATTTTATTTTTTTTTTTAGAAGCACCTGAGCAGGTCTGGCTGATGTTCCCTAACGTGATGGATACTCCACATCCCAGCATTAAAAACAACAGAAATGTTTTGCACACCCGCAGCTGCCCGTGCATCAGATTCCCTGTAGCAACAGCAGGGATGAACAATTCCAACCCTGTGGGAGACAGGACATCATTCCACCCAACCTACCCGGAGTTTTCCTTTAATGTCTTCGTGACTATATTGGGTCTGGCTGGGATAGAGTTCACATTCCCCACCGCAGGGCTGTGCTTTGCATTGGTAGCTAGAAAGGTGTGGAAAACACACCAGTGGTTCCACAACAGCTGAGCAGTGCTCCCACAGCATCAGGGCTGTCTCCCCAGCATCCCCCCTGATCAGTAGGCTGGGATGGGCAGTATCTTGGGAGGGGACGTAACTGGGATAGAAGACCCAAACTGACCCAAGGGCATGGGCTCCTGCCCATGGGCAGGTAATACCAGGAGCTTGCTCCAGCACAGGCTTCCCATGGGGTCACAGCCTCCTTCAGGCACCCACCTGCTTCAGCATGGGCTCTCCATGGGCTGTAGGGGGATATCTGCTCCACCATGGACCTCCATGGGCTGCAGGGGGACAGCCTGCCTCACCATGGTCTTCACCCCAGGCTGCAGGGGAATCTCTGCTCTGGCACCTGAAGCACCTTCCCCCACTGCTTCTTCACTGGCCTCGGTGTCTGCAGGGTTGCCTCTCTCTCACACATTCTCACTCCTCTCTCCAGCTGCTGTTGCACAGCAGATTCCCCCCGCCCCTTCTTAAACACAGCATCACAGAGGTGCTGCTGCTGTTGGCGATGGGCATGGCTCTGGCCAGTGGTGGGTTGTCTTGGAGCCAAGCTGGCATCGGCTCTATCGGACACAGGGGAAGCTCCTGAGCTTCTCACAGAAGCCACCCCCGTAGCCCCCCACTACCAAAACTGGGCCACGCAAACACAATACAGTGACAAATGGAAACCTCCGGCCAAAGAAGAATCTATCGCAGTGGCAAGGAAATAAATCAGGCCACTGTGTGGTAGCTGCAAGTGGGAGCAACATCCTCCCTCTCAACCTCTGTCCTGAGAAAGCCAAACAAAAGCCAGGCTCCAGTCACTCGGGGGGAGATGGCACTGGTGGTGTGCTTGACGGATTCTGGCTGTGAGCACGGGCAGTGCTGGCAGCAGCCGTTTTCCAACTCCGGCAAAAGGAACTGCGGTCCAGCACTGAAGCCGATGCTCAAACGTGTTGAGTTACCTGTTCTTCCCGGCCAGATAACAACAGCAAGGGACAGAGAAACGTCACCAGTTTTCCTGTGATGGGACTCTCCGTCATTAGCACCGCACCTCTGCTCTGCATGTCAGTAAAGCACAGCTTGCTCTTTGCGTGCTACCGGCAGATGGAGCCTGTGTGACCTTCAGAAGTCTGCGGAAGGACACACTGACAGCCAAACCTCTGGAAGCAGAAAGTCCGTAAGAACCGAAATACAGAAGTTTTCCAGCAGTTCTTTATTTATCATGTAGGCTTAAGCAACCATTACACTGTAGAAGGGAGACACACTTACAGCAATTATTTATACCAGTTGAGAACAAAAAACTGCACAGGGAGAGGTCAACTCTCAGTACAAACTAGCAACTAAACCACAATAATTTACCATTAGAAACATTTTATTTTTCAGCCGTGACACTGCTTTTACAATATGCAAAAACACAAACAATAGAACTATCCAAAGTGTTTTGTCACATTCTTTCTACATGGAATTTGGCAACATTTTATATTAAATTTTACTGATTATACTAACGTTTAAGAACTAAACAAGTGAGAAGCTGTACTCGGGTACAGTTACATCCATTTATTTCAAAGGTTTAAATAACACTTTTAACTATCGAGATTATCTCCTAGCAGTTTTTGTTTATGCAAAAACCATCTCGAAGCCTCATTTGCGCAATGCATCAGCTGCTGTATCAAGATTGGTGGGCTACACCACAGGCACTACCGTTTATTATACTCTGTAATAAGGAGCTTGTTTTTCAAAGAAAGGAAGGTTTAGTACTTTCTAAGAATCATGCCTTTTTTTTTTTTTGCTTCTAAGCCGTAACAAAATAAAACGGTTAGCAACCACAGCAGTGTAAAATGTTACCTAGAACACAGTGACTACACAGGTACTAGCAGTTTCACATCCAATGCCGTTATGTATTAAAGCATAAGAGGTTAGGTAGGAAGCCAAGAGAAATCTGCAGAGCGTGTGGTGGAAACCAGCCCCTGGTTAGGCAGGATTTGGGCCGTTTTTACACCACCCTGGATGCACGAGTCTGGCGCCCACCCCTGCGTGGGTCTGCTGTGGGTGGGCAGGTGGCATCCTCCTGCACTGATCGGAACACGTGTCACGTGCCGGTGTCTGCACATTTCTATCAGCTTTAGGAGACGGGTATTGCAGCAATAACTTACTGTTACTCTAAGGAAAAAATCCAACTCTTAATAATTCTATCAATAGCGTTCCAAAAAACATGACTTAAAGTACAAAAAAAGAGAATATAGTGGTCAGACTCCCAGTATTATCAAAAAAACAGTATCTCCCCCCACCCCCCGCCCTTTCTTTTCGGTATTTATGAAAAGCCAATCGACTGCCATTTAAAAGAAGTTAAGAAAAACAAGCCCCTGTATCGGAAAGAAACATTCGCAGTTTATCAGATCACAAGCTGGTTACACCTGTCAAATTCTTAAGTGTTTCCTCAAAATATTTGGGCTTTCCAAGGTGCCCAGCCTGCTGGGCACAGTCAGAAAAAGGCATTTTGATTATATCTAAGAACTCCCTGCTTGCATTTTTAAAACGTTTTCACATTTGTAACTGCCTGAAGCACGTCGTCCTTGTTTGCGTTCAGTGACAGGATGAGCGGAACAAAGCGCGAAGGTGGATGAACCAAGCCTACACAGTACGGCTGCATGCACGTGAGCGAGAGCTGTGGCTGTGCAGTCGAAAAAGAAACGTGGAAAAACCCCTGTCTTTAGAACACCCTACGGAAAGAAAACACTGCAATCCGCTATGGCTTATTCTGACGCGTTCACCATGAAGCTACCAGTGACTGACCTACTAGGCTACTGTTGTGCAAGAGCATCTGCTATTTTGATGGCACCTCCCTCCCCCCACTACCCCCTCAGACTCTACCAACTGCAGGCTCCTCCTTGCATTACGTATTGCTTTTATTGTCAATTTTTATTCCTGCTGTTCCAAGGGGGGTTTTTTTAATACTTAAACGAGGATCTGTTCCTTACCGCTTGACTTAAACTTTAAACATTGTCTTGTTTTGCACTCTACAAAAGCTTGCAAAAAAGCCAAATTTTCATTAAATCCCTTTGCTGAAGTTAACTACTCGACGGTTTTTTTTTCTCCTATGATTTAAAACTTTACAAAGAGAGTTATAAAAAAGGTCAATGGGATTTGGCACCTTCAGAAAAAATTAAAAGTGTAACTTAGATCAAAAAAATGCAGAACCAAAATAATTGCTATTTACAAATTAAAACAGCAGTGGAGATTATGTCTCACTACGCTCTTTCACCTTGTTTTCTCTTTTAGAGTACTTCCAGACTGTCTGTGACCGAGTATCCAAAAAAAAATTCATTGATTACCGACTGGAATGGATAGAGACAAATGTGTCTCCTCACCGTTCCCTCTCGGCAGCTAGGACTCTGGCAGTTTCTCCACTCCTAGGAAATACGAGGTGCTGAGCGGTCATTCGTGGTCGTCTTCTTCAGTTTGACCCCACGCCGAATGGCGTTCAGCATATCTTCCCCTTGCGGGACATCTCCAGGACTCAGCTCTCCGGGATCGAGCTCTGGCTGGCCCGCGGGCGCGAGGCCGCTGACACCATCCCGGTCGCTTTCCTCCCCCTCGCTCTCGGGAACCGCTTGCCTCTGCTCGTCCGCAGCGCTCAGTTTCTGGCTTGACGGCGGAGGGTTGACAGATGCCTGTCCGCTCCATGAGGATGAGGGCATGCTGGTGACACCTTGCCCACCATCTCCTGCTGCTGGAGACTCGGGACTTTGCTCAGGACATTCTTCTGTCCCCGCGAGGGTGCCAGGCAGCCCCCCTGGGATATCGGGGACGGTTGGTGTTTTGACAGGAATCACTGGTGTCTTGATCGGAATCGGACCTCCCCCTATGGTGCCACGTCTGACTGACGGCTTGGTGGAAGGGGTCCGTCTGATGGTGGCGACGCCAGGGGTGACTATGACCGGTCCAAGCGTGGTTGGCAGACCTGCAGTGGAAGCAGGACGCTTGGTTTGAAACATTCTGCGATAGGACTGGCTAATGTCGCTGTTTCTTGGGATGGTGGAAGATTTATCAAACTCTTGTTGTTCTGCCTCCTGGTCCCCACTCACAGAGAAATAATCATAATCTGAAACTGATGCCAAAAGACAGAGTTAGGAACAAGCTGGAGGGGACAGCAGAGTCACATCAGGAAGCCTAAAGCACCTACATAACCAAAAAAGCACATGTAACCAAAAAAGCCTGGAGGTGAATAGCAATGAAGAGAGGTTTCACCTCTAGGAGGAAGGAAGCCTGAAACACTGTGACCGAGATTCTCGGGCCATGTGGCTGAAGGTAGGTGCTACGGCAGACAGACCCTACACCTGCAGGTTGCCCATATCTCCTGCAAAAGGGGACGAGAGCTGTACACGCCCAGTACCGTCTCTGAAAAGAACTAATTCAGTGACAAAGACTCAGCGCCTGTGGCCAACATTTAAGATACCAACACCAGCATCCTACAAGCCATATGCTACAGCACATCAGTACAAACACAACAGTCAGTGACTAAAGAGTGTACTTTAGACTACGCAGCGTGAGGCTCAGGGGACTGTGCACCAATGATTTCAGCAGCAAATTTGCTTATTTTGCAAACAAAGTAAATCCCAGCTGTCAGCTCTGAAATCTCAGCCTCAGCTTTAGTAATTGCATCAGGTTCCTTCCTTTCCATGTAACTGCTGAGCCAAGCTCCGCAAGCCCTGCTGCCTCCTGTGATTGCACAGCACAGCTGTCCTCAGCCGAGCAAACGAGGCAGCTGCTGATGTGCAGACACCAAACTCAGCCCCTCTCTGCTTGCTGCTGGTTCTGAACCAAAGCCCAGCACCTTACTGCAGCTTCCCAGGTATGCCCAAGTCAAGGTCTCCAAAGGATTCTATTCCCAATTACAACGTTTCTGCTTAGGTAGGAAATAAAAGGTCAGAAAGGGAAACCAAGAGCAGATTCAGAGTACTGACAGCAAGAAAGCAAAGCTCTAGAGTGCGTATTTGCTACGACAATAGCTCAGGAAGGAAAAGAACCCCACTGCCGCAGGGAGCGTATGATGCCATACCACTTCACCCATGAAATGTAATTCCAGCATCATCTTTAAAATGATAGCACCCTTAAGAGAAAACCCATTCTAGCAATGCACAAGAAAATACAATTGTTCCGCACGCTATGCAGCAATCCCGGTTTCTGTTTGGTTAATAAATCCAGGCTGCATTCCAAGCTGGAAAAAACTTCCCAAGAGCAATACCAATCCCTTTCTCCCCGGCCGCCTACAAACCAGTGAGCGATAGCTGCTGGAATACAGCTCCTTGGCACCGCGGGGTGAGTGTATGGTGGGCAGGCTGGGAATGCTCTGAGAAAGCACAGCTCTTGGGTAAGTACCTTGAGATGGGATTGTGTCCTCCGAACAGCATGGAGTTGTTGTCTGGGTGCTGTAGCCGCTGGAGCACTGCAAGGAGTCCCGACTGCTCCTCTGGATGTCCAGCTGCAGCCCCCTCGTCAGAGCGAGTGCCAGCTCCTCGCAGGCCTCCATCTCCTCACCCTGCTGGTTCCACACACAGGAGACTCATTATGGCTAGAAGGGTTAGTCAACCTTCACCAACTTTTAGCTGTCCCTCCTCCCAAGCAGAGTTTGTCACTGTCACAGCCCAACAGAGTTGCGTCCAGCCGTTTACTAGGGCTTACAAACAGAGGCATCGTTGGACGCCGTTGCTCTACAAATGCCAATACCCAACGGCATATTCTCTCACACCCATGCGATTTCCACTGACCACAGCACCACCATACCAGCCCCGCCTGTCGGATAAACATGCGCCAACATAAAGAACACGGAAAGGCATTGGCAGGAGCCAGCACATCCATCTCCTTTGCACCACACAGCAAATTGGAAATAGGAGCTTCACCCTCGTGGCAGCCGACACCGTCATGCTCCGAGGTCTCTGCGCCTCCTCAGGGGGCACGGCTGGCCCGCTCTGAGCTCCTCCATTGAGATCTGTTTCGCGCTTTTCTTTGCGCCGTTGCAGTGTGTTCACCGCTGGCTGATCGTACGGGCCCGGCTTGGCCCAGTCCTAAGGAAATACACCTGTTACTGACAGCTTTCACCAGGAACTGTGCTTTAATTACACGTAAAACTATGCAAAAGGACAGTTTTAATGCAACAGATTATGTATCAAACTGGATGTGCCTTTCTGAATAAGGCCAGAAATAAACGAATTTTAAGGATATTAGAAACTTTCACTTATAAAACCTATCTCCTTTAGGAAAGGGAATCTAAATTTCCTATTCTACCTAAGTGTTCTTACGTGAAGATATTTAACATCTTCATACCACAGTTTTCTCTAAATGAAATTCCATTGTGTTAAAGCCTGTATTTTCATAAATTCAAATGCAAAATCACTGGAACACTGCAGAAAACAGACATAACTGTCCGATCAGCAATGTAACTGCTCTAGGTGTACACAAGTTCTAGTATTACATGCTGCTTACACGACTTCAGCTCTGAAAAATTAGGCTTCAACAGATTTTTGATACACGTTACAGGAGCAAGTTACTCTGAGTAATCTCGCAGTTCACTTCCTGGCTGAAATCTAGTTTATGGTAGCGATCTGTACCGAAGAAAGACTAACTGCACTCTGAGTTACTGGTGCCGAATTTGAAACAGAAACTCCTCAGGCCATGAGGGCTGAGTTCACTCAGGGCTCTATTGAGCAAAGTCCTGAGGGTGTCCAGAAACGACAGGTTGCCCACCAAGAGCAGGACTGATCGGTGACCTGTGCTGGGACACAGAACCACTGCCGAGCAGCAGCTCCTCAAACACGAGCTGCTGCAGGGGCAAGCTCAATCCTAAGAGAGTTTTCCTTCAACAAGACAAGGGATGCCTTAAAAATAAAACCAGGAGAAACAACTCGTGGCCACACGCCCCACTACTGGCCGCAGCTGCCTGCTGGGCAGCCCCGCAGAGCCTGCCGGTAAACAATGGATGACGGGCTAAGACCACGCTACCGGTTTTTACTGCTGGGTGTCTCAGTCCAGGCTACGAGAAGCGCAAGGCAGCTGTGCTGGGAGAAGCCCCTTGTGCAGACCGGTACTTTGGTTCTATGACCACGTGTGGAACTCTGCTTTTCCTTAACAGCTGGGGCTTTGCTGGAAGTGCTTTGCTGTGAAATACACTGGCAAAGTGCTTCGAGCATAGGCACAATTACAGACCCTGAAGCCCCAGGACCACTGTGGCCACCCTGTGTGTACGTCTCAACAGTGTCCAGCTTCTGGAGCGAGAGATTAGGGGGATCTGTAACAAGGTGCCTCAATTTACATGTAAACAAAGGACCCATGGTGCACAGGCAGTATGGCGTAACCACCCACAGGCATCTAAGACCTGTGCGGCCACTATCAGCTGCACATCGGCCTTGTGAAGATGCAGGGCAACAGAGAGGAGAGCTTCTCCCCTTGCTCTGGGCCGGTGTCGCAGGGGAATCACCCGGCAGGGATGAGTCAAGCCTCCGGCAGAGCAGAGACATCTGATGCCGAGGAAGATCCCTGCAGATCCAGCTGGAGCAGCTGGAAGAAGTTACTGCACTCTGACTTTTTTGGTGGTCTCACCCCAAAGAGCAAAACAAGCTGGGGAGCACTTTCAGTCTGCGACTGTAAAGCCAGGACAGCTTCAGTCATCACTTAGGTTCACTGGGAGACGAGCACCTTCTTAAACCACTCCAGCTAGATCTACAAGAGCGTGCCTGCCTGTGGCCAAGGTGGGGGCCGAGCACAGCAGCCCCAGTAAGAACATCACCTTGTTCAACGTCTCACTAAGCCAACTGGATGCCAAGCCTGCACTTCCCTGCTCATGTGAGCACTTTGAAAGCATTAAACAAGCTCTCCTCTCGCTGAATAGAGCCCAGAGTGCTTTCACCAATGTTCCAGAGTTAAACTACTCCTTCCTACCTGGACGTTGTCAGCTTAGCATGTTTTAGACAGAGCCAGAACAGACAGGATTTTTCAGAAACACCCACTCCCAGATTTCAGCTCTCCGATTATCACCATGCAGTGCCCATTCAGAGGGATATTAAACAGACCAAATCAACGAGTAATTACATGGATCGAAAGGTAGCAACAACCGCCACATGCACGCTGTTGGTATGAGGAGGTGAGGACTGCCACAACAAAAGGAACACAAACCTTCCAGCTAGGGATCTTAGATGATGGAAACATGCCTGGCCCAATGGTGTAATAATGAACGTAGTCTGGAAGGAGGGCTGAGGGAGCCCGAGTCCACGCGCGGGAGACAGGCGGGAAATGAGGGAAAGGACCTGCACCAACTGAAGCTACGGATGGGTCACTTGATAAACTACAGTGATAAAACCCATTAGACAACTGGAAATGAAACAAATAAACAAACAAAACAGAGAAATTAATATAAACAGAATGAATACGAAAATATACTGTGACTGATGTTCTAGGGAAAAGAATTCTGTATCTTAAAACAAAAGAAAGAAAAATCTTAGCTTTGCTGCAAATAAACAACAGAAAATTGATACAACGCTTGGTTCAGAAGTGAGATTGCTTGAAACTTGTTACTGGTATAACAAATTTCAGACATCAATCTAGCAGTCACTGTCTCCAGGCTGAGCAGCTTTGCCTTCTGTCCATGAAAGCAGCACACTGTGAAAAAGCCTTGGCAATTTAGGTTCCCTGCGGACATAGAAACAAAGCACTTCCAATGCTGAAGGCATGTGCGTTGGTGGCGTTTGCTCTGTGTAGCTGGACAGAGGGAAAGCACACAGCCTTGGAACATGACCTGTGCTGGCTGCGTGATGATACGGAAGAGGCGAAAACAGGAACCAACAGCAAGGATTTACCAGATGAGAATGGAGACCGGTATCGCCTCCTCCCCCGACTCAGAGGGTATCCCCTGCACTTTACTCCAACCGGGTGTGTTTTGTTTTCAATTTTGTTTTGGTCCCAAACAACCCCCCATTCTCAGTGTAATGCTACCTAATGGGAGAGGGGGCAGAAGCCACAGCAGCACAACCTGGGCAACCAGCTGGGTTTGGGCAGCGTTCCACAGTCTCTTTGAGTAGAAAAGGTGGATTCTGAGCTTTTCTCAGAACATGACTTCCACCACATGCCTCATTTGTAGCCTCCCCCGAGCAGCCAGTTTAAAGACGAGTGTTGCTGTGGCTTATCCGAACAGATCCATGTCTAAGGGAGTGTGCACCAGGTCCTATTCTCATCGTCACAGGGAGGAATCCTGGCTGTGTCCCATGCACTTCTTTATTTTCGTCCCAATGTTGCTGGGTTTGGATAACGAGCCAGTAGGTTTGTATGTCTTTAAGATGAAGTTTTCACCTTATCTGTGGAGGCCCAAGCCCCCATGGTGGAGCCTGAGCTGACTGAGGTGGGGGAACTGCACTCGCTCACTGACTGGCAGGTTTCAGAGGCTTCTGAAGAGGCAGAGCTGGACGAATTCTGCAGCATAAAACAGCACCGCAATGCAGGGGAAGGGTACACAAGCCACCAGAAAAGAATAATAAAAACACGAACAAACAAAAAAGACAAAAAAGCACGTACACAAAGACACACACAGGAGAGAGGGAAGGATGAGAGAAGCAAAGGGTTAGGGCTTTAAAAATCAATTAGAAACTGCATAAAACCATTACTAATGTTCAGAAAATCTGTGAGAATCAAAACAAGCCATTTGCTTAATGCAAGAACTTGCCACACTGCTTGAGAATGAGGGAATCGAGGCAGTGATCTCAACTCCTCATTGCCACTTCAGCATCTCAATTCTATTAGCTGCCTCAGAGCAAGAACCTGAGGGAGCTGAGGGTTCCTACGGTCCAAACATGCAAGATACTGAGACAACTGATTTATACACAAAAAGTAGATTATCAGTACTTCAAAGACATACAGTTGAGATTTAAAACATGGAGCAGCAAACATCACAAGTTCTCAGATATTCTGATCTGCACAAGTGCTTGTGAAAAGCTCATCTGACTTCAAATACAGTGGAACAGAGAAAGAACGATACTTACCCACCGTGGGGGATTCCACCGCGCACTACCTGTACGCGTGTGCCCCCGCGCACACACCGAACACACTCTGACTCAAACTGCTCTGCCCAGCATCCAGTGTGAAGGCACATGTACTCTGCTGAGTGCCTAAGTGGTGGCATGTGCTTGTCACCTGCTCTCTCTTCACAGCAGAAAGTATCGGGGGCTTGGATGGAGCGCCAAGGGAAGTGCAGGACATAGAGTGTCCATCAAACACCTCAAACGTTTTGCTTCTAGCCAAGGACTTCTCTTCCAATTTTCAGTGCACGCCTTTATGTACATTTGCCGTGTAAGACCCCTGCAACAGCATCTATTTCACCTACAGGCAAGCCAAGGCGAATAACCGCAGGGACTGTTTTACCAACTACAATGCTCTTATACAAAAAAATGTTTGAGAAGCCCCATGATAATACAGTAGTGTAGCACTTCAGCCAGGGGAAAAAAGAGAGAGAGAGAGAAAGAAAAATGTAATTTTCAGAATGCTTTGTGAAACCTCATGCTTATGGCCTGAAGGACCTCCTGGGTCTGCATACTCTGCACAGAGCAGGAGAGACAGCGAAGGGTCTGAGTTACAAATACGGTGCCTAATGCCACCTTGTTTTCTGCAGATGCCCTGGTGATGATGCATGAAAATTTGGAACTTACATCTTATAGACTATTCCTGTTTACAAGCCAGAAACTTCATGAGATTATGTCAAGTAATGGTAGGAATGGGTCATAAATGAGGTTTATTAGTGATAAAGCTGCATGTAGCAAATAGATGAAAAAAGGCCAAAAATACAAATTCTGAAGATGCAAAGAATTGTTCAATTTACATGGTGTATGGGGAAAAAGACTGGAAGAGGTGAACTTATTTTTGCAATAAAGTGACTCCAAGGTAAAAAAAAGATGAAAGAAAGGACTCTCCCGCTAACTCAGCATGGCCGTTTTCAGCAGGCAAAGCTAGACAAAGGATGAACCAAGATGCTGTGGGGAAAACACCTTGGTAGTTGAAGGAAATGCAAGAGGTGGTGGTAGGGAAACAGGGTCTCATCTTGGGAAACTTGCATGGCACAGGGAAGGGAGTGTCTCATCCTGCCAAAAAAGGATTACAGCAGTGAGAAAACAACAGAGAGGGGGGGCAGAAGAATTCTGAATTCCTGGAGGAAAAGCGTAAAGAGAACACAAGTGGCAGCAGGTCAAAGGCTGCCTGGATCACACTGCAGAAAAACAGTTTTGAATGGTTGGACCCAGGTGTGGGAAGCACAGACCACCCTTCACTTCTTGGCAGAAAGTACATGAGGGGCTGAAAACAGACACCGCACAGTTACTGCTTGGGCAAAAAGTCTCCCAACTTTTGAGTGCTTGTTCTAGACGCACATCAACCAGCACATGCTCTTCTGGGAGCACCAGCACAGGCAAACACCAGGCAGAGCAATTTCTACGCCACATCTCATGAAGTGAGAAGTTTGACTATTGGACTTTTTGAACTTATTTTAGTTGATCTCTTTTTAAATGATGGTTTAGTTTCAATAATTTTTAAAATCAGGTCTTTCATTTTACCTATTTTAACGCTGGCAGATTTTTTTTTCCCCACAGCTGCAATAATAGTGATTCTGCTCTCCTCTCAAACTGTCTCTATAACAAAAAGCTTCAAGTTAACAGTATCAGCAGAGACCTAAACCTGTGCTCTGCACAGTAACAACAGCTCCTCAAGCGTTCGCTACACGTATGTAGCTCAGCATCTAGTCTCCTGGACATTGTGCCACGGCTTGTTCTGGGATAGTGTCCCGCTGCTTGGTGTGGTTTGTGTGAATCCCAGCAAGGGTATTAAAAAAAAAGTGCTGTATTCTGGGCTACTGGACTGTATGATTGTATTTTCCATCTGTTGTCCTACCAACCTATAAAGGAGCCACAGTTATCTTGGATGACTTGCACCCGTTGTTTGCTATGCTTTCCATTCAAATCGAGTATCGCTTTCTTCAGCCTTTCCCTTCCTCAACTACTAGGCAGAGCTCCCTGGACAAGGGTTTCCCAGGAGACCAAATCCTAATGAAGAGATTGGTCCAATGTCCTTCTATAGTCAGTGGAAGATTACCAGTTACCTTGCAAAAAGCTTTGCATAGTGAATCAAGGTCACCTCCTCAATTTGTTTCACTTCCAGGAACGTGTCGCTACAAACCCCTCTTTTCTAGACAGGGAAAACTTGTGAAATTTAAAAAAAAAATTTAGAAGGAACAAATACCTGGTGATAATTTACAGATGCGTTTAGTTTTTTTTTTTAGTTTTTTTTTTTTAAAGGCTGATTTGGGAGCATTTCTTAATTTGCATGGAAAACTGAATAGTCGTAACAATATATTTCCCCTACTCTAACTTCAAGCTATTTCAAGCAGTGGCGTCTCCTCCAAGCAGACTCTTTCCAGCTTGCTGATCTGTGCATGCTGAAGCAAGGTCACAATCAGTTTCCCTCTACTTCACTGTTTAGGGAAAGCGATTTCCAGAATATTCTAACAACAAAGACTTAGTCCTCTGCTGTTTGACAGCAACCAACAGGTTTTTTTTCCTCTTCATCTGCTTCTTTCTCTCCCCTTAATTTCACCCCTATGAAGTGATAGGCAGCCTCCAAAATCCAACTGTGTAATTGCTTCCCCTGTGCGTGTTCACACCCAGTCCAGTGGATCCCCCTAAATCAAACAGAACGGTACTACTGCCGTATCACTTCATCGCAGATACTCCCAGACCTGTTTGTCTACTACACGGGGCAGCGTGCGGGTTTAGCAGCACCAGCCACGTTCCATGTTCATCCAAGAGCTCCTCTGCGCTCCCAGCAGCAGGTCTGCCAGAAGGGCTTTACGTGGTACCAGTACGTGCCATGGGCAACGCTGGCCAGCGCTGCCCTCAGATCTGGCATTTAGAGAAACTGCTGCACTCCAGAAAGAGACCTGCCATGCTTCTCCAGCTGTTCAGCTATACCCAAACGTGCTTGCTTAATTAAGGTGAAAGCATTTTACAGGGACCTTTTGGCACGGCCTGCTATCTGTTACACCCCAGTGATGTGAACAGCAGCGCTGCAGAAAAGAGATCGTACTAAACCAGTGTAAGGGCAGAGTCTGCTCTTTTTCCTACCTTCCGTGCAGTGCGGTAACTGTAAAGACTTACTACTCGGTAACTACAGGCTGAAAAGCAGTCACTGTTTTCCCTGTCATCTCTCCTCTGGTAGAGTCTGTATCTTGCCTAAGCTCTAATTCTTCCGTGTCGGAGATTTCCACCCCCCCCCCCCCGCCCCAAATCTGTGATTTTGAGTAAATTCAGTTTAATTTTCGGTGACACTTGCCTGTCTAAAATATAGGTAAGAGCATAAAAGCGTCACATAGCTCATATATTCTCATTCCCCTAATATGGGAATTTTGTGTAGCCCCCTTCTACTTTTTAAAAATATCCATTATTAAAAGAAAACAGGCTTTGTTGCCTCAGTAGATGCCACAGCATGTAGCTAGCAAACATCAGCAAGGTGTCCACCTGCGCAAGATATATAGCTTTTAATTTCCTTTGTTGATTGCAGAGCTTGCTTTTCTGCTTTCTGTGTCACTACTAGAAAGAATGACACCAGTGTTTTAGAAAGAGCAGCCGGTATCGCTGCTGCTCCCCAACCACCACCGAGCCCCAAAAGCACAGTACCACAGGAAGATCTGTCAGTTGGTTAGAGACACACAACACGAAATGAGACTGTAAATTGAACAGCTTCTCGGAAAGCTCAAGATCACAATTATCTCTCAGCACAACACACACGATTACTTAGTGCTGAACGTACAAAGCAAGACACTTAAGCGAAGATGAAGCGGCCAGGCAATGATCTGTTACCTTTTCCTCTGCGTAAAGGTATACAGAACCGGCGACATACAGAGCACATACCTACTTGTTATACCAACACACTACACTTGCCAAGTCAACGCCACACTGCTTGCAGCCTTCTACAGCTCAGGAGGAGCTCAAGTGGTGCTTGGAAGAGTTTGCAATTTTATGGACAGTTTCTAAAATGAAGTGAAAGCCTATGAACTTGGCTGGCGTAGATCAGCATGACTCCCATCAACTTTCAGGATGTTCTGCCAGCTTGATACCGGCCTAAGTTCTCTCCCCTGCTTAACAGGGGCACTTGCAAAGAGAGGTGTTGGGTTCTCTTCCATGCTAAGGGCAATTGCAAAGCTACATCCTCATCGGCAAACACAGCACCATCATGCAGATGTTCGCCCTTTTATGCAGGTGCAGTGGATACCAAGAGGATGCTAGCACGTGTAACTGATGCACGAATCTTAAAAGTCAACTTCCCTACCTTGTTCCTATTCCAGTTTACTTTATTATTACTCATTTACTTTTTTGCATTTCACTTAGGTTAGCCATAGCCAATCTAAACAAAACATTCATTTTATTAGTGTGCACAAAGGTCTTCAGGACGTCATCTATTAAAAAAAGCTGACGTTTCCAGACTGGGGACAGTGCAGAAGATGTATTCATTTGAAAAGAAAGCATTTCTATTATAATGAAAGAGCTAAATATATTAAAACTGTTAAGCTTCCCTTGTGAACATGTTCCAAGCCCAAATGAACCAGTGTTGTTTCGGACAATACCCTGAAAATTTCACTAAGGGCACTACCTGCTAAATGTTCTGCAAAATGGAAGGGGCTGGGTGCTGTCAAAGGTGGTCTGGGAGTAACATAAGTGTGCAGGTGACACTTGGTAACCACTAATATTGAAATTGTTGGCTGCTTGCTGACTGTAAGGATTAAACCCATCTACTCCCCAACACATGGAAAGGAGTACAACTACATTCATTAACTAAAGGACAATCTTCTCCAGTGACCTCAGGGTGTATTAAAAATGAGTGATAACAACAGGATATTAGGTCCACTTCAGTTTCTAAGATGTATGATTGAATTTATAATGTGAGATGGTAGTTCAGCCTTGTTCAAAAAATACTGCAGTTGCTGTGGGATTTGTTAAAAAACCCACCCATAACAGAAGAGAGATACACGCCATGGAGGCATGCAAAGCTCTGCCTGCCGGTGCCCAGCTAGTTTTTTAGAGGAATGATGCCATGAACAAACAGAGCAGCAACTTCCTTCTGCCGACCAAAAAATGCCCTGGAAAACTTTTGCTTATATTTATAGTGAAATCCTCTTAGTTTGACTGGGTTCAGGACATTATCATACACGGCTACAGAAACGCTCATTTCTTATGAGTTCCACAAAGAATTCAAATTACCTCTCGTTTTCATGCAGAGCCCTCATTTCTGCAAGGTGCTCAATTGTGACTCAAAAAGACCAAGCGTATCCACAGAAAGGGATGTCATAAAAACGGGCAAACCCGATTTCACAGGACACTGCTACGGGCATTTTGAGTATTCCAGGCCCTTTGCAGGGGAGGAATCCCTCTGATGCCAAAGCCACCAGTATCAACACTAAGGCCCTCAGAAGGCTGCTCTGGCACCGGTGTTTGTCCATTAAACAGTAAACAGCCACCAGGTATTAACAGCTTGCAATCTGTGCAGGACTATTAACTGGTAACCTCAGTGGGTAAAGTGAATATTGTTCCCTCGTGTAAGGTGGGACTTCTCGCTCCTTCTTGTCTGTACGTATCTTAAAGTTAGGCATCCAGGGCCAGAGTGAAAACCGAATCCCCTGAGAGCACCTCAGCCCTTTCTTCAGCACTAACTGCAAAGGCAGCGTAAATCACTCCAGCTAGAGGCCCAACTTTAAATGGATAGAGAACAGCGAGACAAACCTTACCCTCAGTGTTTAACCTGACTCCAAGGTACCCCAAAACCACACCAGATCCTTTTTATGAAAGGTGAGCCAAGTTACAGAGTCCAGCTCACGCTCAGATTTTTGTTCTCATGCTTGCACGTACCTGGTTAGGCGCTTCTGGTGGCATGGGGGATGGCGATTTGGACTGGAAAGCATCCTGGGACATGAATCCAGAATCATGGGAGGACACACTGGACAGCCTCATGGGTGCCTGCTGAGGCAGATTGGAGCTGCGATAGCGATAGTGTGAACTAGGTGAGTGCGAGTGCGAGCCACTGGACCGGGAATCACTACTGTTAACGCTGTTCAGACTGCTGTGAGAGACAGAAGGAACAAAGGAAAGGGGAGAGGAAAAGACACAAGGGCGGGGTGGGGAGAGACCCATATACAGTACAATTAACATTCCACATGTCTCTAGCAACAGGCAGCATAAACCAGAAAAGAAAAAAAGTTGACAAATCAGATTTAAAAAAAAAATATATATATGTACATATATATATCAGTAAAGAACCATAAGCAGCTGCAGTATCCCTGGCGACCAGAGAGAAAATGGCATTTTACCTTGAATTTCACTCAAATCATCAAATTCTGTAACTACTTTAGAGTTCAAAGTCAGGTTAGAGATGAAGGGATGTTTACATGCCCCCGGTGCACAGCACTTCCACAAAAAATGTCTGCTGATGGCTCTCTCCTACTCCGGACTTACACCTTGTTTCTCTTACACCACGGTGCAAACTCTCAATGAGATCTCTAGCAGGGAACCAAAGGCATCAAAGTGCATCCGAAAGTCTGCCTCTAGAAATGCTGTTGCAGCCACTTAACAGGCAAACGTGTGAGACTTTTGAAAGCATCGCCAAAACCCCATGCTTCAGAGAACCTGGGACAAGTTCCGCTCACATGAAGGCTTTCTACCAGAAAAAAAGCATGTGATGGCAAGTCAAGCCTGTGGGTATGTAGCTTTAGTTAGTAAGAAAGACAATCAGAGAATTAGAACCCCAAATTAACATCCATTAAAAAAAAAAATCTGATTTTTCAAAGAGATTGATTTTTAATCTCCAGTATCCACGAACGGCAGCAACGACATGCCAGCTGCAATGTGGGAGCCTTTGAAGTTTCCAGCTGGGGTGGCTGAGCAGGACTAGCAGGATGCACCAATCCGAAGGCAGCTTCTTACCTTCGTTGGCAGGAGCCCACTGACTAGCTGAAGGGATGGCTCCAAAGGTGAGTCCAAAGGCGAGTGAGGACTGCACCTCCTGCTCACAAATTCCATTTAACGTACGGGATGCACAAGTTGGCTTGGAGCAGGGGAGGAGGACCTCTGCCTTGTATTACCCATACACAACTTGCCATATGACTTTTACCATACAAAAAGATGAGGTTGATTAGGAGCAGATGATGAATTTCTTGTTTTTTGCCATTTTCTTTTACAGCTTCAGGATATTGCATCTTTAAGCCTGTGCTCATTGCTCTAAATACGCATGTTTTCACATATATATATAAAAAAAATCTTCAGTACTTTTATATATATCTCCATGCAGAGACAAGTAAGTACATAGAAGAAGTCATGTTCACTTGCTCTGACATGCTATAGGTAACTTTGCTCATACACAGGGAATCTGTAGTATATTATTCATAAAGCAAACTAAAAAGTAATCATTCGAGAGCAGCTAAAAAGGTGTTGAGCAGAATACACAATAGGATATCTTCCTTTTCAGTGAAAGGAAAGAGTAAATGTAGACACCAGGGTATGGGGCAACATGCTAATAAACTGTTTCACGAGAGAAAACAGTTCTTATGGAGAAAGCATAGACAGAATCCAGTGTTTCAACATATTTCAGGACAGCATTAGACAGCATTAAACAGTCAAAAGAACTTGTATCGAAAAAGCATTTCCATCTACCAGATTGATAGGGCAATTGCCAAGGATGTTTTTCCTTTTCAAACAGTTTAACTTACTGATTAGTAACAGCTACTTAGAATAATCTAAAAAGTCATCATGTGAAAAGCAGAAAAGGAAATTATGAATGAACAATCTCAGAGCTTAGATCAGTACAGTCTGCTCTTTGATCTGAAACCGATTCAAGAGAACTGAATCAAAAGCATCTTCAAGTTGTCTGAGTTCAAAAGTTGTTCAGTCATGCCCATCCTTTTTAATATTCCCAGTCACACACTTAAACAGATAAAGAACACGAGGGATTGAGTTCATAAGAAGTTGTTATTTAAGATTTAAGTAGGCATACAAATCCACACGACAGGCTGAACTTGCTTCCCTTTGCCCCCCAACAGGTTAAGTTTAGATATTACCAGTCTACTTACCTGCAAACACTAGATTTTCTGGACATGGTGGTACTGGGAGAGGATGGAGGAGTCTGATAAGACCAGCTGTAATCAGAACCTTTCAAATCTAAAATTACCTGATGAAAGATAATCAATAGCATCAAGGACATGGAAAATTATTTTTCCCTATTAAGGGAAGGCATCTCTTTTTCATATAACATTTGTCATCACTACAAACTTCCGGTGCCAACTGATCCAGTCTCAGTTCTCTTCCAGAATTACACTGTGTATATCACACAGGAAAATCAGCGTCATCCTTGGCTGTCCATGATCTACCATACTTCAACACCAGGGCCACTATCACGGAAATTCAGATTTGAATGGAAAGACCTTTAAAGAGTAAACTGGAGATTTACGTTATGCATGCTGTAAGCTGGTTTGTTTTGGTTTTATTTTGTTTTCCTTAAAAAAAAACTACTATAGCCTTTGAGTTTAAAAACCTTACATTCTAAAAAATTAATTGAAGATCCAATATTCAATCACAGCAGAGCTTCCCTCCTTTACACTTCTAGGTCAACAATAAGGTGATTAAGGTATGACAAGAAAAGTGAGTTCACACAGCAGGATTGAAGAGAAAGGTCCTATCTGGATTCATTTAATGATGCACATTTTCCGATGCATTTTAAGGACAGCACAGAAAAAAGCTCAATGTAAGAGTCCATCAAGCTATCTAACCCCAGCAACCTTGTGACCACATAAAGGCAAGGATGCTCCAATGTAGGGGGAGATTACACTCCTTCCTCACGTACTATCAGCAGAAATTGGGGATCTTCATATACTTCCAAGTGTTACTGCTGCCACTTCACACACTTGGTCTCATCAAATACTTCAGGAGCACTCAAGCTGGCATTTCAAAACCAATTTTTAAGAATTGCTTATGTTAAAAATTACCTTGCTGCAGTGAAGCATCTACAAAACATAGCGTTAAGCCACTAAAGGCTAGTAGTCAAGACTCCTCGTAACACAAAAGGAAAACTAGTACAAGCTAGTAACAGGTAACAAGTGCTAACCTGTTCACTTGAAGATGGCAATTTGTGTGGATCCATGGTGAGACTTTTCAGGTCATCTGATATGGTTTGTAAATGGGTTATTTCTCCTAGCATTGACATTTCTTCTTCCTGAAAAGACAAGAGAGCCAGGCTAATCACAGCCTTGGTCTTAAAAATCAGACCCATAACACAATACAATACATGACCTTATTATTTTTATTGATGACTGTGGGAATGCCCAGCAAAGCTGCTTTTTCTTTGTCCATTAAACAATCACTTCTTAAGAAAGAGGGTTGAAAATATTAGTGTTATAACTACTTCAATATTGCTGTAAATTCTGAGGCCCAGAAGTCTTTTCTCTCACCAATGAGATAAGTCTCAGCCTTCTTTTCGTGACATCTTCAGAAAAAAGAGTGTCATTTTTGATGTATTTCAAGAAGAATTAACTCTTCTATGAGTACTCATTAATGAGCCCTAAGGATTTTAACCTTAAATGCAAACGGGGGTTAAATTCATACTTTTTGCCAGCTTTCTGAAACTTTGAGATAAAGGCACTATACAGGTACCAAGCTTTAATACATCTAGGGTTCATTCTGGCTCAAGCTGCATCAACAGCTAACTCAGATGATTCCTGCACTGTAATTTATCTTAGTAATCCCTGGAAATTACCATGGTAATTTTGCCTAGGTCCTCAGAGTCTGGAATTCACCGCCTCCTCCTCAGCCATCACCTCCCTACTTCTGTAATCATCGTTTTCCGTTAAGACTGATGCTCTTTGTAAAAAATCATTGGGAACATTTTCCCAGTACAAGGGAGACTCTTCAGAAATGCATCACGCTCGTGCAAAGCCACAAACAATTCATCTACAGGCTTCAGACAGCCCGAGATGATGAAAATACACTCAAACCTTTTCAATGAACTGAAAAAGTTGTCATGTAGGAGTAAAAGGGCTGCCAGAAAACTTCATGGAAGCAGACTACAGTCTGTCAGATAATGTCAGTATACACACAGGGGAGGTCTTGAAACATTTATCAGTCCTAGCACTGGAGTAGGAGTAAGAAAGTTTTATATTAAAATGTGATGTCACGAAAAAAAGCAGTGGAAAAAACTACATTAACAATGTCTCAGGTAGGTATGCACAGGGAACTTAAGTGCACGTTAGTCTTTGTGCCCACTGTTTCCCCATTAGTCATCTTGAAAGCGTTCAGTGTCTTTGGTGGCTGAATTACTCCAAATGCCTACAGGAGAGGTCCCAACTCCTGCCACTTCTTAGGCAGAGATACAGGTTGAATTTTGGCTCTAGAAATTCATTCCTAAGACAAAACAAGCTATTCCTTTTAGAGGCTTTTGGCCACTTACTAATGTGTGAATTGTACCAACTTAAAATGGAGAGCTCTTACTATCACTGGCCGCAGCATCGAGATGAAAGTACAGAATCGACCGCGCTCCTCAATCAGAGCTTTTCTGACAGCTTGCTTCTCGGTTTCTTCAAGTAGCAGGTACTTATCATTGACATCTTGTAAAGCACTATCCAGCTGGGGCTGAATGTCACCCCGTCCTGTATGCAGGAAACAATCAAGAGTACGTTCTGTCAAAGCTGTGGATCTCCAGAGAGCAAGACCTTATTTTCGGCCAGCACCGCTGCTGGATTGTGCTTTTGCAATTCAAGTCTCAACCAGCATTTCCCCTTACTTCACATTAGTAAGGGTTTTATTTCCAATTAAATCAAGCATTTCATAGCATTTATTTTTTTCCCCTTTTGCATAGAACAGAAATCCAGCTCAATTCAAAAGATTTCCACAAGCCAAAGACAGCATTTCACATACGGACTTTCTCATTAGCTGTAGAAACCTTTCACATCATCCTTGCTGAAAATCAACACCTTATGAACTTGAAAGCAGTAATCACTAACCCTAGGTGTATTCCTCTTCCTACTTTTGTGCTTACCAAGGTCCTCATGACAACTCTGGAGTCACTAAAGGAGTGAATGAATCTTCCATATGAGACAGTATTCAGGACAGGTTACCGACCATTGGACCACTGGGTTCAAGAACTCTACACAGGCAACTGCTAAACCAGTTTTCTTTGTTCCAAAGTCCAAAACAAAAAACCTCCTATCAACATCTCAAATAAATATTAATGCATTTGTCTATGGAAATTTAAAAAAATCCAATGTTTTGCAATCAAAAAGCTTCACTGTATTATTTATAGTCAACTCAAAATACCAAAACTTTCTGAGACAGTTAAGTACAATAATCTGCACCAACTGCCTACTCTGCCTTCTCTGCCTCATGCCAAAAATGTACTCCCATAGGAAGGAAGAGCTGCTGCTTAGCCATGGTATTACTGAGCCAGCAACGCTGCAGGTGCAAGACGTTTCATTGCAGCTTACACCCCTAAAGATTTTAAAGAACCTCAGTTGTGAAAATTTGTCTTAAATCTCCCAGAAACACCATCCTATGCAAATTAAGTACCCAGGTACACATCCATGCCACTGTTGCTAAATATCAGGAAGATAACATTGAAAAATAGTGGGTGAATTACCAGCAGCTACCCAAAATCAATTTTTATGGACAATAACCTTTCTGCATGGAAGATTTAAAGCTACGAGCAAGAGGAGGAAAAACGTCGCCTGAGATGTGCAGTACACAATGCAGATGACTCCAGGTCAGGTTACAAAGGAAAACCTTTGTCATATTATCATACGTATTTCTTCAATACTCCAGAGTGAGGTGAAGTCATCAGCTTCTCTGCACTGATACACAGTGAGAGCCACAGGAAAGAAAGCAGCCATGGAAGCAGAGAATCACGCTGGCTTACAGAGTGGATGTATGCAAATCTCCTCTGTACAGAGTTACACAGAGTCCAGACAAAACTGCGCAGTTACCCACAAGCAGAGCTCTGTGCTGGATCCCCAAAGGATCACATGCAGTGCAACACCAGCATGGCCATCAGCAAGGCCAGCTGGGTACCAAACTGCCAGCAGAACCCCCAGTGTCTCATCCTGTAGATCAGGCTGCCTGGTGTAATGTCGTCATCGGATTGTTCTGGCAGTAAATAACTTCAGCAATAACAGACTCTGAAGTTGAGGTCACCTGCTTCCTCTCTCAAAAGAGACATCTGCCAGAAACAACTTATAGAAGAGTTTTGGATAACTCTCTGAAGGTCCTGTGCCTTCTTGTCTGCCATCCTTAGGAGACCAACTGAGCCCTTCTGCTTGACTACCATTGTGTACATCTCAGGTCCTTCCCCATACTCTTATTTGCTATCAGATGCAGCAGTTAAACATTTTATACTTCTCTTGAGTTGTTCTTTCAAATTCCATATGAAACTGAGACTTGCATTATTGCTCAGACCTTTTATTTTGGGAACTTCCTGGAAATTACAACAGGTGGAAAGAATCTGCTCTTCTTCCAGCCTAAGATACTGGCTCACTATTGTGGATGGACCAATTACAAAATACTTCAGTTGCAAACTAAATCACATTAGCTCAGCTCAGGAGAACTGCTGTAAATGTTCAGCTGCTCCACCACACGATAACGCACTTAACGCAGTAAATCCTTGTTAAATGCATTCGCCTGTGTGCTGAGAAGACACGCGCTTAGAAAGCAACTGGACTCCACTGATAAAGAGGGTTCAATTATAGCGAATTTTGGTAATTTTTGCGGACGTCACAGAGCACCACTTCTCAGACCAGAGCAAAAAGAGCACCCAAAACATGGGGCAAAAATAAACCTCATTTACACCTGTGTAACTCACTCAATTCAACAGAGCTACCAAGATAACGTTCAAACTCTGCATTTTAACCCTTTGGCAAAAGCACTTGTTACATTGCATTGCTCCCCAACATCCTCTGCTCCTCTACGAAGTATGTGTCCTATTTTGTGATAGGACAAGGGGTAAGGACTTTAAACTGAAAAAGGGTACATTTAGATTAGAGGTAAGGAAGAAGTGAGGGACATGAGGCACTGGAACCGGCTGCCCAGAGGAGTTGTGGATGTCCCCTCCCTGGAATTGTTCAGGGTGGGACGAGGCTTTGAGCAGCCTGGTCTAGTGAAAGGTGTCCCTGCCCATGGCAGGGGGTTGGAACTAGGGGATCCTTAAGTCCCTTCCAACCCAAACCACTCTGTGACTCTGTGAAGTTTCCATTTTATTCCTTTAAGTGAGTCAGGAGATTAACAGGCATACCAGCTCCTCACCAGCACTTTCATGGACCCTTTTTTATGCTGTGGTTCTCAGGTACCTACGTAGTTAGTGAAAACACACAGGCTGGCTGGGGTATAATTTGGAGCAGGAAATAAGCTTAGGTGAATCATTTAGATGAGGCTCTTAAGTCAGATGTTTACATGGTATGAATACAGTGCTCTCCTGATGTCTTCTTGCAACTCATCTTTTAGGAGCAGGAAAGCTTTATTAACATCCTTTGAAAGCTCCATAATGCAGACATCAATCTAGCAAGTCTTTTGAAATCAGGAGTAACTCTTTCCACTCCTTGAATTGCCAGCTGTCTCCCACAGCACTCAAGACAGCTTGGGAATTTGAGGGATGAGATCTCTACCCAACCTAACCAGTAGTATCCTTTGTTAAGCAGAGCAGAGCACAGCCCTTCAACCACACTCCTCAACCCCAAGGACACTGATGATGTGAGGGCCGATCACCTCTGCTCCTCACCCACCCTGGGTATCGGCTAGTTCGAATCCACTACTTATCTCAGAAGGGAACATCGACCACTGGAGAGCAATGCAGTTCTTTTCCACTTTTAATTACAAGGGGAAGGTCCCTTGTCTACAGCATCCCTGACAATTGATTGCACTATTTCTGCTGTGGACATGGGGCATATTTCATAAGGAACACCAGCAACTGATTATTCTCTACAGTTCACATCCACTGACTTTTAGGTTACCCACTCAGAAACATTTCCAAACCAACACAACTAATTAAATGACAGAATAGTCCCCAAACAGTCTCATCACGAAGCAGCTGTAAAAGTGCCCCTGCAAGGACACTCCTGCCCCAGCTGCAGACGCGTTTGAATGACCCACCAAAGCAATGAGCGTTAGCAATGGCCAAAAGCATCACACATAATCACAGGTCTCTGGTCTGCAACCAGCCAGACATGAATGTGTAGTAGGGATGGTTCTGCAGAGCACATCCAGTTGCACTTGGAAGAACAAGTCAACAATCTGAAAACTGAGGAGAAATCCAAATCCAGCCTTTCTCAAAGCGGAGCTTTGGTGCTGCAGAGGGGAGCAGAAATGCAAGACCACATGTTGCGGACTGACTTCTCCAACAGCACCATGGTCCAATAGCCCGGAGACTCACAGCTTGACACAGACATGTAACAGCTAATGAACTTCTGCAGAGAGTTGAACTGCTTCTCATCGATATTAACACTAACCCACTGCCACTCCAAGGACAGTCTTGATGTTACCTTCAGAGCAGGTGCTTTCCCATCATCACCATGACATGCCAGAGTTTTAAAGGACCAACATGCATTAAAACCTGAGTTTTACAGTGTTTGGTGTGAATCCTGGCTTTAAGTCATTCATTCCCAAATTTCCTTCCAAGACTCCATAACTGCTTCAGCTGGCAGCACGAATAACCCCTCTAAGTTCTGCACAAACAAACTAATACAGATCTAGGCTGAGAACAGAATACTGCCACTGTTTACAGAAAGCTGAAAGCCTCATTGCTGGGGTTAACTTCAGCAACCAAATCTCAGTTTTCCTGGAGGCTACTGGAGCTGCTAATGTTCAAAAGTTCCAAGCTGTCCCTTAAAAATAGTTCCAGGTTACCTAAGGAAACTTTGAGACTGAATTACAAACCAGGAAAAACACAAAGTGTGGTTTTAAAAAAAGGGGACAAGCAGCAGGCACCACAGTGCCCAGCTCCAGGAGCCCAGCTGAGGCACCTCAGTTGGGAGTCTCCTGATCTAATCAATCCAGGCTTTTCCGAAGGACACCACCTACATCATCACACCTACAGGTGGAGGTATAATTATTTCTCTCAAATTCAGAAACACTGCGTCTCATTTTGTTCACAAGAAGATCTCAAGGCAGTTACTTTAAATGTGCAGTACAACTGAAATGACACTCCAGTTTAAACAGAATTGAGATGTCAATAGGCAGCAGGAGAGAAGACAATTGTGATGCCCATTTCCACCCCTTCCCCAGCATTACGTTAAATATAGTGATTTCTTATCTATTGGTTAAGAAAGGTGCATGCGATTTTCAGAAAAAAAGGGGGACTTGGATCACAGGTTTACAAAGAACAACACTAAGGACTTTAAGCTCTAGACTTTAAAAGTCATATTAACGATAAGGTATTCAATTATTTGAACATCACCTTGATGACGTGTCTATTCCATTTAACTTCTCTCCCAAGTGTGACATGATTTATCAATCCACATTAACCCCTTTCTAAAATAAACCAGAGGTTTATCTACAATACTGATATTCTTCTTTTACAGTGTTCCAATTAGGTGCCAAAAGAAAATAAATCAAAGACGGTTTCTTCATTAAGATTAGGCAGGCATTTTAGTTTCATTAGAAATTAAAGTCTAGGCAGTTAGTGAAGACCAGACACCATAAAGAGGCCACAGCAAGGGCTACAATAAACCAGCCACCAGGGTTACAGCATGGCACAGACTTACCCAGAGCCTCAGCTGTCAGGCAGGTGCGCATGGTGAGAAATTGCAGGACACAAAATTGACACAGAAAGGAAAATAAAAAAAGTCAAACTGGTATTCCAGCATTCCTAGGGTTTAGACATTATCATCAGCGCCAAGACAAGAGAGCGAGCAGTTTGGACTAGACTATTTTGACTCCTTCTGTTGCTGATAAACGCATTAGATTTGCTTCCTGATGAGCTGTTGCAAATTAAATTCCCCGTTATTTACCACACAGTTTTATATTAAGAGACTTAGGACCAGCTTAGGAACTTTATTTAGCTTGCAGATTCCTAGGTGAGAACACAGTAACCAGCGCTTCAGAGAACGTGCACAGCGCAAACATCTGTCAAAATCTGGTGAAGCTGAAGAAGTGGCGCAGAGCTCATCCCCTTGCAGGGAAGAGGGAACTCACAAAACTCTAGGTGGGTGCTGTGTTAGTAACCACAGTGCTTTTTGATGTTCTCTACTGCAATTACATTAATAGATTGTTAATTAAATGAAAAACTGATTGCTGATGCAATGTGGAAGAACATCAAAAAGATTAACCATGATATGTGTATTTTAATTAAAAAGCTTTATATACATTTTGCAATGAACCTGGCTTCCTGTCAAAAAGAGAACGATCAAGAGGCATTAAAAACTCAAGGAATGAAAATAAAACAAAGCAATATCTCCAGTCACTGATTTTGTAACATCTTGACTGAATTTTTATGAAGTGAAGCTTACATTATAAGCTTGCAGGGGGAAAAAAAGAGGAAAACACCCACCAAACCCCTCTGCAGGCACCATGGCCTCATCCACGCAGGATTTTTTCCCGGCAACAGACAGATAATTTGCTCATTAGCTTCCCTCCTCCTGAGCTGTATCATACTGACTCCACAGCGAGTCCTGGCTCTCACTTCAGTCACCACGCCGCACGTGATCAGTTCAGAGGAATAAGGCTCCCTCCTGGCACAGAAAGGGTCTCCCCAGCCTGCCACTCCACTAGGGCAAGCGCCCAGGAGAGAACGAGCACAAAGCACTTGAATGAGAAGGTCAGCATCTGCTCTAAGAACGGGGATGTTCTTCAGTTGTAAGATGCTGGAGAGCTTTATGTCGTTCAGTTAAGAGTCCCGGGGTTTGTGCAATCCTTGAGAGGAGTCGAATGGTTTTCCCGTGTCAAAGAGCAGAGCGCAGCACAAAGGCAGCTGCAAAGGCTCCACACACAAACAGCTCATCTCTGCTAACGGGGAGGAGGGGAGGAAAAAGCACTCTTGGCCATGTGACGGAGCCCTCTCAACCTGCTGCATACTCAAACGTAGAGGTGGTGAGTTTGGATACTCGGCGCTGATGGAACACAAGATGAAATGCCGTACTGCGTGTTAAGGGCTCTGCACAAACTTCTGCGCATGGCTTAGAGATAAAACTGTTTTCACATTAACACGTGTTACATTATTGGGAAACCTGTCTCGTTAATCATTAATAACCAAGCTGAAATACAGAAAACAGAGCCAACATGCACTCTGCATTTTGCATGTACATTCAGTTATATTCTAAGTTAGTTCATTGATGCTTTTCCATTTAAACTAAGAATCATGCATTTTGTTAGCCTTCCAAAAGGGTTACATGCAGAGCCACAGCTGCTGTCTCTCCTCTGAATTCAGTCTAGCACCAACAGCTTCTAGCAGCTATGGATCCACTTAGGAGGCCTTGCCTCAGCGGAAACCTAAACCTGGAATTTATTTTAAACATATGCATAATTACTGGGCTGACTCCTGATGTCCGTTGTTTGTCGGAAAACAAAGAGCCCTTCAGAAGACGTATGCAGTTCCATTCACCTGTTCAGACAAGAGCCAAGTTTCAATGCTGGGGTGGGCAACATGCCTTATGGGCCTGTTCCCCTTGGGAACAGGGGTGTAAGGAGCAGGATGCACCTTAAAGATCACCAGGACACCCCTAGGGACTGCACGGATCTGGGAGGTGCACCAGGATCCTATTTAGACTACAAATATTTAGATTTCATATCGATTTTTTTTCATAGTCAAAGACAATGAAAAGAATGACAATTATCCTTATAAGGTCTTTTGAAATGCAAAACCTTCATTTACACACAGACTTGTCATTTTACCAGATATACTCTAACAAATGCCCAAAAAGGACCCCTAACACCTTTTTTATTATTTTTTTTTTATTATTTGGAAAGCTTGGTGTTTTCCCCATCACTTCAAGCTTTGGGGACACCTTTATTGCAGAGTAGGTGTGTAAATTGCAAACAACATTTCTAATAAATGATCTTAAACGGGCGGCCTGAACTTTCAACTTGGCTGCATGGAACCAGAACAAACAGACCATGCACAAGCCAGAGAACAGGCAAACCCCAGTGTATTCAGCCCCTTAGCGCTATGGTGGGGTGCTCAACCTGCAGCACTCCTGCCAGGACAAGCCTCGCAGCCCACGGCCCTTTCTCCCAAAGATCCTTGGGGTGCAGGCAAGGAGCTGCTACACATGCTTCAGCTGTCGGCTCCGACAGGGAGCCTCTGCAGCCTGATGTGGCAGGGAGAGAGGACACTACTGCCATGACATGAATGAGAAAAGTAGAGGGTTACATTTGAGTTCCTAGATCAGGAGCTGCCCAAAGCAAAAGAAAACCACTTTCCCATTCAGTCGCAGCAGAAAAAGCTTGAAGGGCTTTTTAGTAGCATGCACATTATTTAAGCAAATCCAGAACTCGGCAAACATCTCACTTGCCCACAGATCATCATAAGGTTAATCAAAAAATATTCTTACAAGCACTAGGAAGGGAATGAATTGGTTGTTTTAGAGTTCCCATAGGTGAGTCAGTAACTTTACAGAAAAATCAAAGGGACAGGTCCTGCTTGAGGAAGAACAGAACAGAAAAAGTAAGTCTGGGCAACAGGGAAACAGGAGAGTTGAAAACACAGCAAGACACTCGTGCACTCAGCCACATGCCTGCCAGGACAGTTCCACCCAAGAGTTTTCTTGCCTGTAGTTCAAAGCTCATTTGTGACCTAAAGCGGAGTCAACTCTGCAGCTGTATCATTTTATAAATAAACCACTTCTGGATTTTTTTCATCCCTCAGCGACGGCAAAAGCAACATACTTCACCACGTAGCACATGAAACACATCTGTCAAGGTGGGTACATACAAAAAAGTTGTTGTAACGTTTGACGTTGCACTCAGACCAATGCTTTATTCCTTCAAGGTAGGGATCAAAAAGGCAAAGAGGGGGAAAAAGCATCTGCCTTTTTTTTTTCCTTGGGTATTTAAGCACTGTAGATAACTTGCAAGAAGACAGGGTGAACTTGCTCCCACCTCCCACCCACTTGCGCTGGGAATCCACCGGGCCAGCAGCTTTGGGCCTCCATTCTCACATCCGTATGAGCCTCAGCAACTCACTGCACCTCTCCTCCCCAGGGGCCACGAGGACAACTCTCAGCTCCTCAAAAACATTGCAGCTCCTCCCTTCTTCTGTTCTGGCTACCTGCGTGCCTTCCTCATGTGTCCCTCTGCGGGCAGCTTTAACTCCACCTCCGGCCCCTGGGTTCATGCCCTAGACCCAAACACCGTGTGTGGGACAGCCGTTCTGAGGGGTGCAGCACAGGAGTACAGCAGGTTCACTGACAACTCCAGCAGCATGTCCTAACAGCAAAATTAACTAAGGGAACGACATGTAAAAAACCGTCTTCAATCACAGCATGCCTGCTATAAAAACCATAGCAAAATGAGGCCTGTTCCACCCCCTGCTGCAAGAGCTGCTTGATTCCGAGGAGGACAAGACACCGGTGTGCTGACCCTTGTCACCAGACATGGCACACATCTGGGGAGGGAGACAGAAACCCGGAAAATCCAAGGAGAAAGTCCACTTGCTTTAACTGCTGCTGACAGACACCTACAGTGGCATCAGCAGTATGAGAACAGCGGGGGTTTTTTTTTTTTTCCAGAAGGCTTTAAGTGCTTCTGTCTCCTCTTCCCTCCTCACAGAAAATGCTGTCTCCTCCTCCAAGACTGCAGGTTGATCAATACTCAGAAGCAGGATAAAAGGGAGATGGAGTCAGATAGCTGTCACTTCATAGAAACGCATTCAAAAAAAGGTTCCTTCTTCCCAGCTCACAGACCTGCTTTTCTCAGCTCTCACCGACCATGCACTGAGGGGTTGTTTGTATCACACGAAGACAAGAGAAGATGAGACCAGAAAAGGGGGAAAGAAAGGTAAAGAAACGGAGGGAGTATCACAGACTCTCTAAAGCTGCTGGTCTGAAGTCAGACAATTAGAAACACCAAAGGAGAAACATGTTTATGCATCACCCAAAAAGAAATTATCACAAAAAATCATGTCCTCCCTAAAGGTGACCATTCTGATTTAAAACACTAAACTTTTCTACGGACAGACAGATACACAGAGCCTACTGAGCTATGCTTCCTCTCGCTGGCTTCCATCTCTCACTCCCTCATCTGAAGTTTTCCATTCATGTGGCCTTCTACCAGCACAATTATTGACTCACCTCTTAGGAAGGACAGTCAGACACAGCTCACCTGATCAGGATAACACAAAAAAGTTCAAGAACATCCCTGCCCCAGCATTTATTTTGCTTGTCCCTGGGCTCACAGTTTTTAGGCAGGAGGGGAAGCTGCAACCTGCAGGCTGAGAGCTGCTCAAAGCACACTTCCTACCAGCTGGGAAGAGCCCAGTACCAGAAAGGGAACCACAAAGCAGGCTTCTGCACAAGCTCTGTCATTTTTCCAAAGCTTGGTGGTGTTTGTGCTTGTCCAAGTAAAACCCTTAGAGATGGCAATGATGCAGCTACCGGTGATGCATGTTTCCATTAACCTGATGATGAACCTCCTGCGACAAGATGGTGGTGAGAGAGCAACAGGAGCATGACATTCAGCTGCCAAAAGAGACAGATTGCCTTTGCGGAGAACTCCCTTTTGTTTCTTACTCATCCTCAGTTTTCTATGGTTGCCAGGTGCCCTCCCCCTGACAACCACCCATGCCACCTTCTCATACTCTGAGGAATAACGTAAGGTTTATGAGAGTACAGGCTGTTAAAAAAAAAAAAAAAAAGGTGGTAGAAAGGTAGAACAGTGAGAAATGTTTGTAGTTACAGAACATTTGCATAATGGCTTTGTTCTTCTATTATTCCAAAAGATTCTAGAAAATTTCACAGGTATCTGCACAAGTCATGTAACAGTGTCAATGTTCCTAACAGGAATAAGCCAGCAGCAAGCGCTCTATTTTAAATTGTGACTGACTTTGTACTAACAGTTTTAAGGCTTTTCTATAAGAACATTAGACAGCAGCTTCAGAATATGATTGAAATGGCACGTAGTCAAGGTACCCTGGTGCTCAAGTAGGTGCCAGGAATTCATGACAGGGCACTGAATTATTACAGTAGAAAGTCCTATCGCTGTTCAATCCCTGCCAATGAGCACAGCACAAAAGGTTTTTAACAGTACAAGTATGAAGCAAGTTACCTTTCTTTGCTTTCTTCTGTAGCTTCAGTGTGTCAGACGATTTCTTTTTTATCTCTTGGCGGGCTTTTTTATATTCTAAAAAAACACACAGTCTCCATTATCAACACACTCGATGTCAAAGTGAATGTTTTTCACAGAAAAGGCTATGCTTAGACATTAGACAACATGATTTAAGAGGACAGCTACTGCTAATCAAAGTGACTGAGAACTTGCCTTTTGTAGCGCCTATACATTTGGCTTAAGGTAACATTTTAGGGTGTGAGCACATTCACAAAGAAAATCTTTCCCAAATAAACAAAGCCTTTACAGAAATAACAACTGAGAAGACAGTACAAAATTAGAGTGCTTTTCATTTCAGAGACTCAGCCACTCTCAGGAATGGAAAACAGAGATGACAGGTTTTCTCAAAACATCTGTGTTCCAAAAACAAGCATCCAGAAATGGCAAGGCAGAGAATACCCTGTGATCCCTCTCCAGCATGAGAGTCAGGCAGAGGGAGAGGGTGCTAAAACTTTGCCCAAGGAAGGGTCACACTGTCAGCTCTTTATGATGAAGTGGAGCACACTGCAGTTGTCCTCATTTTCAGATGAGCTGCAAAACCCATGAGAATTAAAATCCCAGAACAAAATATTCCACCTCTAGTCCAGGCACACTAAAGGTACCAGATATGAAAACTGATACTTTAAAAAAAAAAAAAAGGATAAAAGGCATGTATATACATATACACATACACTTTAATGAAGGAGATCAATGTTATTGTTCTTCTATAGATGGAAAAACAGAAGCAGGCTGGTGGCAGGCACAGGATCTGCACCCCCAACACCCAAGTCTACCCTCTAAATCCTAAATCTCACTGCCACTTTGGCCAGGGCCACCCCTACCTGCAGGAACCCAGGTGATTCCTTCCTCCTGCTCAACACTTTCTGCAGCATAAGGTAGAAATTTCTTCAAGAACTGCTGATTTAGCTGCTTCTATTTGACCACAGTAATAGTGGGGCAAGCGGGGCAAATACTCTTTTGGAGGCCAAGAACACTCCTTCCCATCAGTTCTCACCCTCCCCCAAATTAATTATGGTGATGTTGCTTCTTTCAGACACAGCGAAAGTCTTCAATTTTCAAGGGTCTGTGGTGGACAGCACCCATGCTAGAGGGCCATCACCCCCAATACAAGTTTTGCAAAGCCAAAGACTTTGCTGCCTCTTGCCCATGCACCCAGGAAAGCCTCTGGAGCCATCATCAGTGCTGCAGCTCTGAGCATCCCATGTCCAATGACATAGCGCTCCCCAGGAGCACATTCTGTATTGCATCAGATATAAAATAACAATGCTGAACATCTTGCAGAGCTGTGCTTTCTCTGGAGGACTACTTCTCAGATATAACGTGATCTTATAGTTAGCTTTTAACTATTGCCCGGGGCTTTGCAGGGCTAGATGTGGCATTCCCAACCCTCAGCACTATTGGAGATCGTACAGGGAGAGTGGGATAACAGAGTTAAAACTAGTCGCTGGTTTGCAGTCTAGAAAAACAAACCATCCCTTGAGGTCCTGCAAACTAAACCTTCAAAATGTATATGCAAGGGTTAAAAATGTGTTAGGCATTTTTGGGGGGAGTGTTTTGGAACAGAAAAGTTGCTATACATATTTAAGCAAGTAATTCAGTTCCCCAGTACAAACATGAAAAGAGGAAGAAAAGCTGATATTACAGTTTTACTCCTATTAAAGAATTCTTCCTCTGTAACTACCTTTTGCATGGTCTTTATCCAGTTGATTGGCCACTTTCTTCCACTCTTCCATCTGTTCTTGAAGTGGGTTTATCAGACAGTCAATTAAAGCACTAATTTTGTTGAAAAAACACAAAGAGCAATCAAATCCTGCAGATGCCCCTATTCTTACATAGAGAGCCAAGGTCAATATTGGAGTATTTTTACTTTTTGCTGCAACAGCTACCAGTGTCACAACGTAAATATCAGAACAGAAAAATGTTTACGCTGGAGAAAGCAAAAGAAAGGACTGGATCAAAAAAAAAAAAAAAATCCATATCACAAGATAACCAGAATTACTGCACAGAAGTTCAGGACAGTGAGGAACAGAGCGTAAACCAGAGGAGTGACCCAAAACGGGGCCAATGCAAAACAGATGGATCATCTGTCACACAGAGAACAGTTTAAATGGACACTTCGGAGACTGGAAAGGTTCATGCAGCCATGAAGATTATAAACTAAACCAGCACATGTATATGTACAAGAAGACAGAGCAGTTGTACAAGTGAACAGGACCCTGCCCACCAATGTGCCTCACCTCTCACCAGTGGAGTCCACAATATAGCACTAGTAATACTCCACTAGTTAATGAGATTGGGGTCAAATCACTTAAACAGCTAACTCTGAGGTAACTACAGACTAAAGTCTTCTTCTCACAGCCAATTGCACTATTATCTTTATTTTAAAAGAGAAAAAAACATACCAGGTCATCAGGCCAATGGTGAAGCATCATTTTGGCTCACCTCAGGTCAAGTATAACTTTTAAGTCTGGTTAAAAAAGGCACACGTGCAAACTACTACTTACTACAAAAGCAGGTTGTTTATGTATAGCCCAGCTTACAGGAGTTAATCCTCTCCCATTTCCTCTACAGTCTACAGTCTAACTTTAACTGCAAAAAGGGAATGAGAGAATTTGCCTTCTCCATAGCTGTTTGCTGAAAGTTTCTCTCTTGGTGACAAGCTACTTGGGTTCTCCAGTAAGCTGAGGAAGCAGCACACCACCTGATGCTGCTTTAAAACTTAGTGACAGACTTCAAAGTCCTGAAACAAAGACAGGGCGGTCACATCAGCAGCCACCTGCTCAGCCCAGGCAACAGGATCTGGCAGCGGGAATCTACAGCGTTCAGAGTCATTTGAGGTGACAAACCCAGGCCCCAGAACATGCAGTGAAATGCTGCACGTTCACAACACCTAGCGCGCTGCCGGGCAGAGAACTGCTGTTCGCAGTGACATGGTCACATCAGCCAAAAAGCCAGCGCTGGTGAACAGCTCTGGGTGTTCCCCAGCTGCAAAAGAAAGACGAACCTCGAGCTCCAGGCCAGGTACAGAACCACTCACCTCGAGAACTGCCGGAGTTTGGACTCTATACTTCTGTGCCTCATACACATCCTGGTGAGGGCAGACCCAATCTCTCTGGTCCCACCTGAAAAACAAATCACGAGGCAGGTGAGACCCCTGAGGAGGCTCCCGCCTGCGGTGCAGAGGCATGCCCACCAGAAGGCAGGTGCCAAGTCCTCCAGAGCAACTGAAAAGCAGGTTCATAGTAACTGCAGAATCGACCAGGCTATTAACGGGGCAGACCTCAGGGCACTCTACCCCCTTGGGAAGAGGTCGATTCTTCTTCATCCAGAGACCTGAACCGAACAATTAAACACCGTTAAAACACAGCTCTTCCCAGCAGCTTTATGTGCCGTGAGGCCCAACTCCATGGCAGAAGAGTTAAAAGGGCTCGAGATGTCCAACGACAAGGACCAAAGCTGGCAAACGAGTGGGGGCAGCTACAGACAGTTTATTTCCAAAACGTGGAAATAAACCTAGGGGAGCCGATGCAATGTTCCCTCTCTGGATTCTGTGTAGCCAATGCCTCAGGAGGATTTCGCTCCTCCGGCACCCGGCACTAATGCCCCGCACCGCCAGGGTGCCACTCGGACCTGCCACCTCAGAGCGCACGCACCTGCTTTTCCTGGCACCGCCAGCAGGTGGCACTGTTTGCTCTAGACCCCCCTCCGCTCCCTCTCGGACAACTGCGTGACAGCAAGAAGAATTTTTTCAAGTGTTCCTCCTCTGAAGTTTTCCCTTTTAAAAGCACACATTCCTCCATTTCCCACTTCGATCAGGCTATTAAATTGCGATATAATTTTGTTTTGGTTAGTGTTGGTTTTGATAATGGCTTAGTTCCTATCTGCAAGCCAAATCTATTATTCTCAGGGTACAAACACCAACCCTTGTACAAAGCTTTTCCGAACTGTAGTATTCTCTGGAACAGCACAGATACCAGCACGTATTTAAAAGTCTCATTTGATTATTGAAATAACCTTAGACTTGTAATATACAGTAAAATATCTTCCTTATGCTTTAAAAATGGAATTACACAAGTAAAAAATATTTTCCTAGTAAAGAAACTTGAAAATTTTAATAATTCTGTTTATTTTTTAAGCACAAAACCAAGTCATCATCTTCCTGCATTCCTGCAGAATTAAATTCTGTGCCCACGAAATGGCTCTGGAACAAAGACACTAAATAACTGGAACAAACTGTGGCTCTTTTCCATTGTTCAAAAAGATAAACAGACAGTCCTTTGTCACTTGCCCAATTACTCAGGTTTCTCTAAGGAGCTTTTGAAATACTGTTATTTGGTAGCACTGACGAGCTGTGGCCTTGCTGTGTACGGGTGGCTGGGACAAACATATGGGCTCCAGCCTGGCTCCGGAGCTGTCTCTTCCAGCAATGCCGCACTTGGACACGCTGCAATAGACTCTGGAAACTCGAAAAGCCATACAGAAGATCGGGAAAGGTGTAATGGAGAGAGAGCAACGGGAGGAAGAGGACAATGTCCACACAAAAAGGCAGTCTCTGTCCCAAAACATGCGCTTTTTTCTCTACCAAATAAAAGGCTACCAAAATAATGATTTTGCTACCAAATAAAAGGAACTCAGAGCCTAATGCTGCACAACTCCAGTGGCAGAGATGGAGAAAGGAACCAATGGCCATCAGCAGAGAAGTTCCCCATGGAGTTTCAGCAAAAGGCAGGTTTTTCAGGTTGAAAACTCACTGAAATACTGGAATATTAAGGACTGTCAATGGTTAAGTGATGCTGCTTTCCTAAGCCCATTATATGAAAAGAGTTGTCCTTTCAGAACAGTAAATAGAAAATGAGGTGCCATCAGTTTTGGAGACTAGGAAACAAGCAGCAGTTACTTTTAAATTGTAACGTAACAAAATTTTAGCTGAAAGCCCAATGACCACACTATAAATATATCCCCTCAACACATAGTACAGATGGATGGGCAAGGTCAGCAAAACAGCTACACTGTTAGGTCTACACACTGGTAGTTGTGCTTGTTTTTAAAAAAAAGACAAAATAAATAAAGCCTGGATTAAAAAGGCTATTCCATAAATAAAAAACAGCCATCAAACCCACTGGTTGAGGATGAGGAGGTTACCGGTTCTTCCCACCTGCTGAAACTTCCTATTATCCACAAGCACTTACAAGAGCATGGAAGTATGAGGTGTTACTATTGTGTGAATGAAGACTACTCTAACAAAGCAAAGGAAAAGGGGAAAAAAACCCCAGGTTTGAGAAGTTTTCAAATGTCCCTTCTGGAAATAAGCTATTGCACAAGATGGATTTAGGAACCTGCTTGGGAAGGGGGATGAGTGGTACTGCTGGGAAGTCTGGGAGGGCTGAGCTGCCACCTCAGCTTGGTCAGCGCGGACACGGGGGGAGCTGCAGGAAGTGGGTCGGCGCTGAGGAGACTCCATGGAATGTCCCGTGCCAAGGTGTGCAGGGAGTCAGGCAGTGCTGGTGAGGGTCAGCGAGGTGATCTGAACTCCTGAAGCAGCAGGTCTTGTCAACCACTCCTTGAGAAGGTGCTGCTCAGCCCTCCCTAAAGAGCACGAACTCCTCCCAAACAGCACCAGAATTATAAACTCAACCCATCTAAAACCAAAGTGCTGCTCGCACAACATGATCGGTCCAAATGGCTATGACAAGAAAGGATTCCTGCTCCTCTGCAAAATCATCAATAAACTGAGTTTATTGATAAACAGAGTTTACAATGAACTGGATTCAGAATAAACCAGGTGTAACTACCTTGTAAAAGAGACTTCTGCAGTACTGCAGAATACCAACATGCCGCTTGCAGCAAACGCACATCCCCTGTATGTCCTCCCAGCTGCCCTCGCTGCTCCTCTTGCTATAGGACCACCTAAAGAGTTCCCCACAGCTTCTTGCTGTAAGGCTTACAGTGCTGTCAGATGCAGAGAGGAGCAAGCTTGGTGTTTATTCCTCAAGGCTTTCTCACTCGCAGCCCGCTCCTGTCTCACCACGTGCCCGGCAGCTAATGGACACACGGTGCAGGAGGCAGGTTCCCACTGAAAAGCTTCCCAGCCATTTCTGCTCCAGCAAAGGAGAACTGGTCTCCATTTCATGCACACTGTTACAATGAAGTCACTAGCTTTTAAACAGGAACTGGAAATGCATAATGTTAACTGGTGTCTAACTCAGAGCAGGAGAAAGAACCTTTGCAAGAGACAAAGGGCTTCTTCATTTTGGCACTTACTCGATTAGCAGAGGTGTGACCAAGCGTCCCTACATACCCACCCAGGTGAGACAGCCCATGGAGGTCCAGATACACCTCCTGGAGCATTTCTGGATGCCAAAAAAGCAGCAGTATTTCAGAAAGGATCACCTCCTCAGATATGCCTAAAGCATTTGCATTTTGGCAGTGTCTCAGCAATCCCTTGTTAAAAATCAGCCACCAGGAAGGACAGTACAAGCCCATTTCCTCCCACACGTGAATCCCACCACTCCTTCTCAATGTATTAAGTACTCCAACAGCCTGGAGTTAAACGGAGCTTTATCTCTTCATTCCCAACTATATTATCTGTGAAGAATCAAAATCTTGAGAATGAAAAAAATTTAAATACAGGCCTCTCACCATGCTTTGATTTACTGAGCTGGAGCACTGTGGCCATTACTGACGCATTCGTTGGTCTGTCCAGGAACACGTGCAGTGCAAAGGGTTTATCTCCACTGCCTGCAGGTTTCAGCCAAGGTTGGCTCCCACTAGCAGAACTGCACTGCTGCTCCTGTTTCCAAAGGGCTCGGATCAGCTGGCTACACAAACTGGCAGAAGGGAACCGTTTTGTACCACTGCAGTGGTTTGAAAATGTCCAAACATAACCAGAGACGGTAGTTTGGATTTGCTCCTTTTACCCAACCTCAGCCAGACAGTCGTAGTGAACAAGAGTAACGTATGCTTTCTACAAATTCTCGTTCCGTGTGACAGTAGTAGTTTACTCACAGAAGCAGCGGGTAGCCAACATGAATACTCTGCAAAGACAGACCTTACAAGCAACACCGCTGTGTGCGTGGCTCCCGACACTGGCCGTGCAGCTAGGCACTCAAAATCTGGTTAAGATGTTTATTGCACTGGGCCATGCCACAGTCATACAGAACCTGCTTCAGTCTCCAAATTAATCCACAGTTTCATCTTTTCAAAAAGACCATCTCCATAAGTGACCAATTGCCTGCTTACTCGGGGACAGAGCCATGAGCCAGGTGGGCAGAAGACTAAGTGGAGATAAGTCCTTTTTCAGGGCTATCACCCCACAGACATGGTGGAAAAAAGAGCATCTGAAACAGAAGCGTGTCAGGAGTAAGCTGAAAGCACTGCCTGTCTCCACTACACGTATAAGCAGGTCCCCGGCAAAACCCCATGACGTTCTCCAGGAGCTATACTTTCCTGAAGAGAAATACTGAGGCCACGTTAGCAAACTTCTCACCAAGAGTGCGTTGGGTGGGTGACCTGGGCTCCATTCACTGCTCCACAGCTATGCAAGTTACACTGCTGTGCCTTGGGCTCTCAGCTTACGAAACGAGACTGCAAATTGTCTGCTTCTCTGACATACCCCGATAATTCATCCATTAAGGCAAACAATGCTGGGGAATGGAGTAAAATAATACTTTGAAAAAAGAGACAGGACTCATATTCATCAGGATCCCCACTCACAGAAAGTGGCTTAAAACGCTCCTGTCGAATTTGATTAGAAAGTGGATGATAACATCAGCCTTATTTCTCATAAGTAACAGGCAACTCTGCAAGGCAAAATGTGCTTTTGCTCTCACGTTCCCTGCTTCTCCCCGTTTCTGTCTAAGCCTGTGAAAGACCAGAAACCTTTCACATGTAAGAGAGTTAAATGAACGCCTGTGGACCGTGACACTTCAATGAGCCCACTGTAAAGGCAAAAATTATTTTCTTTTGATGCTTTCTTGTCGTTCGACATTGCAGAGATACAAGAGGGAGGAAAGAGACTCAATTGTTTTACTGAAGTCATTATGTTTGTGTTTAATAATGATCATACATCAAGAAAATGATTATCTGATGAAGTGTGCAGCTGTACAACTGCATGGCCTCTGTATACTCCAAACAACCCACTACAATCAACCTCTTATCTTCGTCCTCTCACTCCACTGTTGAGCAACCCCAGAAGGCTCAGAAGATGACTGCCTTTCAGGAAGTGCCTTGAAGGCTCCAGCTTACTAACGAGCTCATCTTTATCTTCAAGGGCAGAGTCCAAATGTGCCAGTTACTTCCCTCTTTCCCAACAGGGAGAGGATGATGAAAAATGGGTGTAACACTTTTGTAATTTCTGTAATTTCAGTTGTCAGAAGAGGCTTCCATTTCTGAGCACAGATTAAAGCAGGAGCGGAACAGGGGCTAGATTATTAAGTACAACGCTGAACACGGAGACTGTGTCAGGATGGCTAACAGGAGGACATTTTAAGTGAATGGTCATTACTCAACCCTTATCCACACTCACGTTGTTGGAAGGGCAAGCAGATTCCATCACTGATTACACTGGGCATGGACCTTCATCTTGCAAAACTGTTTCTGTGGATGCCTCCATGAAACTCAAGGATAATGGGATCAGTGCCAGGGTGTTACATCCGACAGAGGAAAAAGGAGGGCTTTTGCCTAAAAGTGACCAGCACAGGGGTTGTAAGCATTACCCCTGGAACAGAAACCTGAAAGCAGAGCTGTGGTAGCACTTCATGATTCAGGTTGTCAACGGCCTCCAGGTAAGGCTTGTAAGTTGAAAAAGGACACCAAGAATTTCAGACAACAGAGGGAAGTTGTTCAGCATGTACCAGCCAAGCAAACAGGACACCCTTATTCCTACAGCTACGATGAGCCTTTCTGAGCAGCACTTGGCAAAGCCTCTGAAAGAAGACTGGATCAACAAATGCAGATTCAAGGTCAAACTCACCTAAGGGTTTCAGATTAACCGAATCTAACACAAGAACTCTGGCAGGCCATTGTCACATACCACATCTCTGCAACTGCCATGGCAAAGGAGCAGTTTGATTGCAATGTTCAGTCGAGCACCCTTTTGGGCAATTTCTTGGAAAACGTATTTATAGAGGTCTGATATGAAATTGTCACATTCGCTAGAGCCCTGCGCAGTCCAGATAATCCTGAGAAGAAAATGTCGTAGGTGGTGGTTTATGTTCTCTTTTGCAGAAGAAACTAGCATTTGTTCATGAATGGGACTAGCAGGATCTCAAACTGCATTTGCATTCATTTTAGAGGAGGAGGAAGAGTTAAGGAGAAGAGTGGCAGTGGCAGCTAGTTAAAGCAGTAAGGAAGCAAAAGGAACAGGAAACCTGAGCCATCGCTAGCCCACAGACTGCCCTGGCAACAACCAGCTTTAGGAAGTCCTTAAAACAGACTATGACCATGACCCAGTCGGTATGTTAAAGAACAGGCAAGAAAGCTCTTATGACTTCTGATCTAGCTTATTCCTCTGCTCAGCAGCATTTCTGCTTATTCTAGCTTATCTCCTAGCAGAGCACTGGGCAAAATCCTCACGCCATGGGAGTTGACAGGAGCATTGCCATTAAACAAACAGGGTCAGAATTTCACCCATGCACAGAGAGGTCACTACACAGTCCATCCAACATATTAAATATGGCCATGAACCAGCCCCGCTATGATCTTTGGACAGTTTGGGTTTAGACACACTTCAGGGCATGCTGAAAAGCTCACCTGTGTCCCTCTGCTTTCAAAGAGAACATCATACACAAAGATGGCGGAAAATGCTTTGGGAAGGTTTAAGTTATCAAAGGACACATCGATTCATTTTGGAGAAACTAAGAAGTCTGTCATTGATTCACAGATGACATCACTGAACTGTGACACCCTGTTAGAGAGCAGTCGAAGTCCAGGCAAAAGTGCTTCCCATAACGAAGCCTCAAGTTCGAGCATGTCTGTGTCAGGAGCATAGGCTGGCTTGGCCCCTGCTCCTCTCCTCCTTCATAAACAGTGTTGCCGGCACAGAGAGCAGCGTCTTGCTTCTGGAGATTTCTTTCAAGAATTAACACCCACCCCTCCTCACAGGTGCTTGTCACTTGTTTTTATGAACCCAGCATTTGGCATCAAGGTTTTAACACCACACACAAAAATAAGCATCATTAGAAACTGATTCACTTAGAAGAGCAAATACCTTACTTGTGTTTTCCAAAGGCCATTATTTACATTTTATTCCTTGGAACACAAATAATTTAATTATGAAAACATAGAGGGTCTGCTAAACATCTGCACTCACAGCAAAGCTGTGCCCACTAACAAGGTCCGTACCTTTTCCTCATTTCTTTTCAAATTTATAGTCAAATGTATTTCCCAAATCATTCCATGAATAGCTATGTAAACCCGTAACCCTAACAGTTTTAATCTGAGCAGATCCAACTGCCTTGCTCCAAATGCTACACCCACTAACGGCTTAAGAAAGACAGGCGATGTGAGACACGAAGCCCGCTCTCCAAAAGAAAATAAAAGCACGCTGATAAAAAGGGCTCTATAATGAAGAGGGAATTCCTGAAGCTGCTGAAGGACGCGAGGCCGATCCTATGCACTAGTTCGCAGTAACCCTCACCTGTGCAGCATCCCAGAGCTGAGCTGCCAGTCGACGGCTATCTAAAGGCCGGCTCTGCCAGCCAGCCGTACTCGCTGCACCAAGGACCAACGCTCCACTGCGTGCTCCAGATGGTGAAAAGATGGAGATCTGGTTCAGACCTACTTAGACAGCCAGACTCACTGATCTCCATACCTTCATGAATCTGGCTCTGAACGAACACTTAATGTCAGCCTGATGTGCGAAGGCAGCAGTAACTCAAGATCCTCAGGTTCTTCTGAAGTACAGCTCTTTACGTTGTCTGGGCACCGCTACGAACTGCAGTGTAATCTGATTAGACGCAGCGATATTCAATGAGAGGAAGGGATAATACACTTAGAGCAAACGGCTTGGAACACCAAGGGCAATTCCACCACACGCTCGGCAGAACACGCTCCGCTGATTTTGAACAGGCAACTTCCACAGAGGCTGTGAAAAGCCTACAGGTATCTCTTCTCTTTGGGTTTAGCTATCAGCTTGCAAACAGCTCTGGGCCCCAAAGTCAAAACCTCCTTAACTCGGGTCTCCCAAGCGATCCCAATCCAGCAAGCATTTCAGCTACAACCAAACGGCTGCCGCCTCCGAAGCATGACCAGGACAAGCAGGTGCAAAAAAGCAGAAGAGAAGGGGTTTTTTTGTTTTTAAATCCAAGTCAGCAGATCTAACTGCAGAACAAGACAGTGCTATTTTTATACGCTGCCACTTCTTCCAACAGAGCACGCTTCCTTAGTGAAGGGAAAGATCACAGAGGGACAAGTGGAGGCAAAAATCATTTAAATCACCCTAAGAAATTACCAGTTCAAGAAAATTTAGAGAAAGTCCGTTATGTTTCAGTTATTTACACAGAGATACAGCACCATCAGCCCATCAAAAGACTCCATGCACACTAAGCATCGAGCACAGCATCTTAGTCCCTGGGCACAAGTGGAAGCTCTGCCTCTGTCCCAGGTATTCAGGGATGTGGTTCCCTGTCGAGGGGGCAACCTTGGCCTTTGCTCAGCGTTAATGATCTCTAACTGCAACTAGCACGTGTGGGAGGATGCTGGTGATGATGCTTCAAAAGGCAATACAACCTCTTTCTGGTGCTTTCTCAAGGCAGCTGCTCTGTGTGCTCGAAAGGCCATTTAAAAAACATCTCAAATATGTACTGAAATACCCCTGGCTCAACTTCCTCCCTCCCGATGCATTCCATGTGCCTCCAAACTCATTTCGACTTGGCTTAGTAGCAGCCTAGAGATTAAAAACACAGATTCTAAAACTCAGGAGAGTCATCAGCAGACACACGGAGAACCTGCGCACCTCTTTAATCGAGGGGCAGGTACGAACGGGTAACGGGAATACAGGGCATCCAGATTGCCTCAGAGCTCGTTTTGCCCAGTGCTATACATAAAGGCAATTGTGCTGTTCATCGGGTCAGCTCTCAAACAGCTAACTAGTTTTGACCTCACAGATAGGCTTTTTTTTTCTTTTGGCAGCATCCCACTTATCAACGTCAGCTTCCTTGGCCTTACTACAATATAATGAATTTTCACAACAGCAAAGGAGAATGTCACCGCATGGGTTTGACACCAGCTGGCTGCTTAAGCCCGCAGTACAAAGGAATCTGATACACAACACTGAACTTGGTGTACAAAAAAAAAAAATTAATATTCCACCTGTTACAGAGAGGGAAATGAGGACAGTCACCTCCAAGCAGAGAAACCAGGGGCCTCTGTGGTTTCAGCCACAAACTCAACAAATGTGTGCTCTGAAAGACAGAACAAACTCTGAATTCATACTTTTGAGTTCAGGAAAGGTGGAGGCATTTCGTCCTTTACTTAGAAGCAGCCCGCGAAGCAAGCTTCACACGCGAACAAGGCTGCATGCAGATCACGTGAGGCAGCTTACAAGCACAGGACCATGCTCCCCAGATCTTCGGCTGCTTTGAATGCAGAGATTCACATGCTCTGCAGGCAAATCCTTCCAAACAGTCTACGCTGGCAGCCTGCATTTAAAGCGTGCCTGCTTAAAACATGAAGAGTGCAGCAGGAGAAAAGCTTCAGGAGTTCTTTGACTCATAAAAAGAAAAAAGCAAATCTTGTAGAAGAGCTGAAGTGAAGCTGCAGAGGTGCACGGCGTTACACACACGGCACACAGCAAGACACCCGGCAGCGCTGACAGGCATGCAAACACCAAGGACATGGTTATCTCCCTCTGCCAGGGCAGAGCAACTGGATTTCTTCTTCCAAAGAGGCTCCATTGGACTGGAGTGAACACGTCACTGACCCCTAGAACAGCAGATGCACGTAGTTCTGCTGCACCTGCCTGCTGCCACGCACACTCGTGCGATGCACACCAGGTGTGCAACATGGCGAAGTCTGAACACGTCACTCGAACACCCTTAGCAAGGGCCTCTGCAAGAAGCTTCAGGAAACCACGATGTGAATCAATGAGGATGACGAGAAATCAGAAGACAAAGGAAACGAAGATGAATTAAGAACAGGGCTTTGCAAATCCTGAAATTTAAGTCTTAAAACTGACAGCAGAAGCCATCCTGTGCCCACAGAAGTTGCTTTACAGCACTGCTTCTCCATCGTTTTAGCCATTCCCTCGCAGCAGTACAGAATACCTCTTGTGCCTCCTCCTGCAGAACAGCCCATCGGAGAGGAGCAGGAAGGGATTTGCACCTTACACTCCACTCAGGACAAATCTTCGGAGTACTATTACCACGCTAGCCAACTCCTGCTCACCTCACCGTCCTTACTCAAGCCAGCTGGAGCTGAGCAGTTTTGAACAAGGCTGCTGTCCACATACAGCGTGCTGCTAAGGCTTTCGCAGCAATAGTATTAACACCCTTCTCAGGGGACAGCCTTCCTTCCACTGTAGAGAAGTCCACGTGCTCCCCTCCAACTACGGGTGTAACATCCCTCCTTTCAGCATCTCACGGAAAACAGAGGCACAGAACAACTCAGGCTGGAGGGGACTTTGCAAGGCTGTGGAGTCTGCTCCCCCACTAAAAGCTGGACCAGCTTTAATGAGGTTCCTAGGGGTCTGTCCAGTCCAGCTTCGAGTGTCTCTAGGGTGGAGGTTCCTGTTAGTTGCTGACTAGCACCATCGCAGAAATTCTTCTCCTTGCCTAAAAACTAGAGGCCATTGTCCCAGCAGTTCAAATCCACCGTTTTCCAAGAGCCTCTTGGGAGGCTGTGCTCCCCTGACACTGCTTCAACATAACACAGTAAATACATGCGGAAAGTGTTTATTGGTTTTATCCAAGTAAAAGCTTTGATGTCAAAGGAATTCCAACATCCACCTTATGCACACAAAACAACATTGTCACAACCCAACCTGAGAAAAAATGGCACCTGTGGTATTTTCAAATTGTCATGGAACCAATTCGAGTTCACCTACAAAGAAGAGCCAGCCCAAGCACTAACTTGTTCGAATGCACCCATGTACATTTACTTCTGCTGCATTTCTTCAGGTTTCTCAAGAAACGAATTCACAGCACTTCACTGCTAAGCTGATTTTAGTACAGAAACATTAATCTGGACATTAGACATCTCTGGTAATGCAGGAAATCCATCTAAACCTCACAGCTCCTCACACGCTCTGATGCTCCCTTGTTCTTCTAACAGACCTCAACAACCCGCACCTATAATACACAGCTGGCTGTGACCTATTGCTATTAATTTGTCTATTAAAGACAAGAGGAAGTGTCAAAGTTGGATGGAGGGTTTCTGACCTAGGCTTTAAGCACTGTAATGCACAGGACTAGCATATAAATTACAAGTTCAGAGGAAAGTGCTCAGAAAGGGTCACCTCCTATTTAGAATTTATTAAGTCCTCCCCCCAGAGACCACCTTGATTTAGTACCACGTAACCCACATTCTCACATTTCAGTGTTACATGAAAGGTTTTTCTTCCTTCCAGCCTGCTCAGCCATGTGAAGCAGGAACAATCAATTCACCAAGCTCTTCTCCCAAAGACGGTCGACTTGAGGGACAGGTCGCTCAGAAATTACACGCGTACAACTGTGCACACAGTTTGAGGAAGGAGTTTGAGGAAACCCATATTTGTAATACTGCGCTGGACGTGCTGGGGAGAAAAGCCTTGGATCACTCAACAGAAAGCCATCTTGCCATGTGGTCTCAAAACCGGTTTGTAACACACAGGACCAACAGAGGTGAGGAGATTTTATTTTGCTAACCGAAGTGAGAGCCCCCGGGTTTTGGAAGTTTTAAGACTTGGGCTCCAAGTGTAAGCTTGACTCAAATCCATCTGCTGCTCACCAGCACGTTCAGCTCTGTCCTAGACTGAAAGGACAACCTTGCAAGACAGTGTAAAATACAGTCTGCAGAATAAGGAAGCAGATGCTCTGAAAAGGTGTGCAGGGAAGAGTAAGACTTGCCTGCCTTCCCCTGATGCTTTAAGGCACTGAGTCACGAGCTGTGTTTTTCGAGGTGATAGTGTGTACCCTCCTGCAAGTCCACAGGCAGTGCAAAGCCCAGGCTGCAATACCTCTGTGTCGAGATGGTGGCAACTGAACACTGTACAGAGCAAAGCATCTTCTCACCGAGTACTCATCTACACCCCATGAGCAGCTCAACCACACCTGCGTGCCTATATTTAACGTCTACAGTGAGAGGTAATTTATGGTTTTATTTAAGGGGAGCTTCTCAAAAGAGGGCAAGGGTACCACAAATTGTTTTCCTCAGAGTAAAGTGCATCTGCAGACAGTTCTTGAGGAGCAGCTAACACACTGGAGTTTAATGACAAGGTACCATCCTTGTTCTTTGGCATTCTCCTGGGCATTGCAAGGTCAACGCAGGCCAACATTTTTGCAGATTTCAAGTTGCAGTTAAAAAGAAACACGTACACATGTTTCACATCATTTATAGGCCAGGCACAACTTGTTCCAGAAGGAATTAATCAGTTTCTCCCACTTGTACAAATACTCACCAACCAACTTAACCATGCTAGAAGCCAAAAACATGTACTGGTAACTAGTTTTGCTACCACAACATGTCAAAGGGAAAATGAACCTTCATAATCTGATACAAGCAAGATTTTAAAATACGTATTTTTTTAATGTGCTCATTTTTAATGTGGTCAACTTCTGCAGTTACGCTCTGGTAAGCGTGACGTATCATCCATCTTAATAGACTTCCAATGCAACCACAGTTTCTGATTTATTTCCCCCCATCCCACACCCTCTTAAGAGCCCATTTCTATTTCAAGCATCACTACTCAATACTTGCAACATCTGCAGGTTGCCAAGCCAGTTTATCTATGGAAAAATGGGTATGAGCTACTTGCCAATAGAAGAAAACACACCTTGCACTGAAAACTATGGCTAGCTTGTGCTTTTTCCATCTCTCCATAAATATGGCAATGCCAACTGCTAATTAAAGCAGACAGGTTCAAATGGAGTAAAAGCTGTAATCACAATACAACACGTCTAAGTCTTTAAATATCCACATTTAAAAATGAGGCTATAAAGCTCTCCAACCAGAATCCCGTAAAGGGGTAAGCACTCTCAGCTTTATACACGGCGTTAAGGAGAGCAGAGAGCTGCTGACAAAGGCCACCCGGGGCCGAAAGCACAAGACATGCAGTAAGAAGCACGGAAAACACAGACCATAAGGTCTGTTGTTAGGCAGTACTAATGCCACACTCTCCTCTGGCTCCCGAGGAGCCCTTCAGCTGCCGGAGTCTCTGTCCGTGACGTAAGCCGACAGTAACTGCAATGCAGCACTCGCACGGGTGCCAATTCTCTCTGAACTGGTGCTCCGCGGCAGCAGCGCTGTCACTCATCCAGAGTGAACTCAAGGGCGTGCTGCCTTCGACAGAAACAACTGCCACGTTTAATCTGTCCAGCTGCAATCCATTTCAGACACTACCACTCGCAATAGGCTTTAGCCTAGATTTGTGTCACAGTTTGTTTAAAGTAGGTAAAATGAACGATTCCATTAAAAAGAGAACCCCCAAAGAACTGGGTTTTGGTATGGGAGTAAGGACGGTATAATTGGGTCTTGATGGATGCAGTATTTCTCTGGTTAAGAAAAAAAAAAAAAAAATCTGTCCAAAGAAAGTAGTTGGACATGTTAATCTGCCATTCCCACCAGGACAAAAGGCCGTGAAAGGCACGGCTTGCAGGGCAGGCGGTAACAAACCTTGTGGAGACAGATGAACTGTAAATGTTACTAAAAAGCAGAATCGTGCTCAAGGGGCTCCAGTTTATCAGGACGCTTTACACCAGGTTTGCTAAAATGCAGGTGACCTAGGGACAAACGTAGGCATGGAACAATAAAAAAAAAAAAAAAAAAAAAAAATGTATTGAGGTCCAAAGAGAGAGACAATGAGTTATCTGCCATGAAATGGTGGGTGGGTGGGGGGTGGACAGGGGACAGCCTCCAGGGAGTCAAACAGCCAGGGTGCTCTTCAGCCAAATGTACCTGCTGGCTACTAGAAATGTACCTTCGTTTTAAGGTTTTGTTAACAGAGTTCCACTGGACACGTTCAAACAACTTCAATGCTGTTGGGCTTTGCCAGGCAATAGTGTGAAACACTGACCTATCACTAACCTGCGGGGACTACAAATGCTTGGGGCAGGAGGAGCACTTACATCTCTCATCCCAGAGAGGACTCTCTGCCACAGCAGGCCCCAAGCAAAAATGTTCTGACAAGCAGGCAGAGACCAAAAGTAGAAGTCCTGCGCTCATTTAAATATATATCCCCATCAATTTATTCCACAATCTGTTAGCAAGGTCAAAGGTCAATCCAAAACCTAGACAAGCCACCCACCCTCATGGGTGAAGTGCCCTACTTTCTGCAGCCAGCAGCACACAAGTCTTTGATGGGCTCAGGATCTCAGCCAGCTTCCTTTGGCTCTACAGCCAAAGCGACGTGGTGCATTTGGAATGAGCTGATCAGGGACAGCCTTGGGCACAGTGCAAACCCAACCTCAAATGTGGGTCTCTGGATCTGCAGCTGGATGCTGTTATCCACCCTATTCCTTTAGAGGTTTTGGCTCCTTCTGTCTCTGTGTGACTAGCATCCACATCTCCTAACAGCAGTTGCGTAGCCTGAAAAAGGCCACTAGCGCATCCAAGAATCCCTACTAAAAATATGAAGAACCACTAGAGATGAGACACCCACCAGAAAGATGGGCATAAAGACAGAAATCAACACAAAGCATCTCCCAACAACTCATCAGATGTCAGACCACGGCCCATCCTCCCCCAGATCATGAAATAGCTAGCTGTAGCCCAGACCTCTCCTCTAGATAAAGTGCTGCTCAGCTTCATGTGCTTTTTGGCCACCAAGGTACAAGAACTTGGCAGCTGATAGGAAACACGTTGTTCCAGAGCTGTGCTCTCTCTGACCCATTCCAAAAGCAAGGAAATGATCAAGCTCAAGCATGCCAGTGGTCTATAGATTTCCTAAAGAAAAAGCTTCCAGGCTTAAGTCAGGCAGAGTCTTTAACCCAGTCTCTCAAACAGGCTAATTCATTTATAGCAGGATATGCTTCCTGCCATAAAACATCCATCCATATGCAGAAAATACTATAAACTTCCTCCAAAATCTATCTTTGAATAGGAGTGATAACGCACTGCTGATATCACCGCTGGTATTCACTGCTCATCACTGGCTTTCTAAGTGAATTAGAAGTTTAGATGCTGTAGCATGGCTTTCTGTTTTTACCTGCAAGTTTTCCTGTACCGCCATCTGCACGCTCTTCCAGGAGAGCTGCCAAGACAGACATCACCTGTCCTGGGGACTCATGGCAGTGAACTGGATGCCATCTAAGGAGCAGGAATCATTGAGGAGAGCTATTTAAACAAAGTCCAGCATTTTGATAAGGAAAGTGTTACCACCTTCATCAACTTGGAAGGCTCCTTCACAGCAGAGAGCCTGGGAGGATCCAACAGGCAAAGAGCCAAGTCCTTTTTCTACAAAAACTTCCTGATGATTGCTTCGGCAACTGCAGGAACAACCACAGGGACAGGAATGACAGTCCTGTCCAAGTGACACAGTTCCACCGCTCACCCACACGGACAAATTAACTCCGGAAAGAAAGAGTCTGTTCTCTTCTCAGCCAACACAGTAAAACTAGAGAGGTCTACAGTCTCTTTCGGCAGAACCAGGAAACCCCTCTTTATTACAGGATGCTCTCGGCCCAGTGAACAATAAAGGACTATTAAATTGAAAATACTGGACCCACCTGGCTATGGGAATAGGACCTACGCACCAGTTGTACTCCTGGAATTCCCGGTGAGGAACAAGAATTAACCCCCAAATATCTGTGATTCAAATTCTAGGATCATGTGATTCTCCACAGAACACCAACGCCATACAGGTGGTATTTTGGGGAAATCTGTGCAAAGCCAATGCAACATTTTTCAGCACAGCCTCTTTCATAAACAAATGCACTGAGGTCCACAGGATGAGCATGAAAGATAAGCGTGCTGCGTCTCATCTTCAGAACACAGATCTCCAAGGAGCATCTTCTCCATTTCCCCTAGTAACTCCAGACATAATACTCAGAAAAGGGGGGAAAAGGCCACACTATAATAATTTCTATGACTATGACCTTTAAATGTTTAACTAGCAATCCATTCTTTGCAGTCAAGATAAAGCAGCAGGTGATTAGCTTCACTATGAGTCACTATGCCCCTGTAGTGCCATAACTCAATTAGACACTTTAACAGCCTTCGATTTTGTTTGGGGTCTGCTTACAACAGCCATAGTCCCCTAGCTACAATTTTGTTTTGCCTCACAAGCTAAGCAGGGTCAGCCCACGTCAATGCTGGATTGAAAGAGAGGTCTCATAGAAAATCCCAGGTGCTCCAAGAAATGGGGCTGATGTTTCCAGGGGAGGCACTGGGAACAAGAGCTCTGGGAGAAGGTCTGGAGCTTGTGCCTGGATACAGGCTGCAAACTTGCAGTGAGCTAGAAGCAAGACCCTGACCTCTCCTCCTCACTGATCTCGAGATACACGTCTGTCGCTTGCTCAGGCCATCCGCTATCCTGCAGCCAAACTGGACACGCTATTCTTCATTTTCTGTTCCAGCTGCTGTGAATATGCTCTTAAGGGGCTGTCTCGCACCTCCAGAAATGGCTTCAGTGTGGTGGGGTGTGAACCAGCCTTCATCTTCTGCCTGATCCATTTCTCAGCTGGTGTTACAGTACCACAGTATCAGGAAATTGCTGGAGCAGCTGAATAAAGCTTCCCATAGAATATGTGACACACAACTTCATTGTCATTCAACCACACCTGGATTTTAGAAGTTACACCAGAAACATCTGCAAGCCTGAACTGTGTTCTTGACAGCCAAGGCTTTTCCCCCTCCTCTAGAGTAGTTTCTGTTTCCCCAACAGCTTGATAAGCAATTCTGAAAAGGAAAAAAACCACACTTCTCTCATCCCCACAGCTGAGTCAGCAATGAAACAGCAAACTCCCAGAGCATGCCAGTACCCTGCTGACCTCTGGAGCTCCAGAATTGTTTCACTTGCCCTCAGCACTTGAGTTCTTCAAGCTCAGGCACAATGTACTCCAGCTGCACTCGTGCTCGCAGGACCAGCCCCTGGTCCAGGGGTTACCAGAACACAGAGGTAAATTAGCGGGAAGGGTAGCTGTTCTTTCCAGGAACCCATGTCCAAATGCACTTCCCAAGAATCAAACTACACACAGCTATCTCCTGTTCTAAGCTTGCACCATGGGGCACACAGGTTAAGTTTAAAAATTTACTTTTCTAAGTTTTAGCTGAAAAATTACCTTTGGTCACCCTTTACCGACCATTTCATAAAGCTTAGGAATCCGTTACTGGCTGCAAGCTAACTGATAAACACTTTTCCTCAGAAAACACCTGCTCATAGGTTTGGATCCAGAGATCCTGCGTTCAAACTCCACTGCCGTGGTCCATCCATAAACAAATTACAAACTTTGACAAAGGGCAATGAAACATTTTTGTCCTACAACAGGTAGTTCGACTGAACATCCTTCCACTTCTTAAACCAAACATTCTGCATGATGGAAAGGGTTATTTTTACCTCATACCTACCCTAGTGTTTATAAGGCCACGTTTAGTATAGTACGTTTTTTTAATCCAGGATTAGACTCACCCAGAGTCTTACCAACACACCAGTGAGGGGGTTGCAAGGAAAACATTTGTACCGTAAGCACTGGCACAAACGCACATAGCTTCATTAACATATCCATCCTAGGAAACACCGCACCGTCCCGAGGGCTGCACTGCTGCTCACAGAAGTGTTAAAGCAGCGTTACTGCTCAACAGCTCCAACGTCATGGGACACAGGGGAGTCCTCAGGAGAGTTCTGCAACGCTGTATTTGCAAAAGAACCAGTTAGAGCGGAGAGATCTAGTGAAAGCCATCTCTACCTAGATGAAAGGGAGATGTTTAGTTTTACAGGGATAAAAAAACGTAAAAGTGGGGCTTTTTAATAGAAAGTGAATCAAGACAAAAGAAATTCATCTTACACAGCAAGAAGATAAGCTGGTAAAGAATAAAAGCAGGTAAGGAGTAAAGTCATGTATCAACCTCGTGACTAGAAAGCAAAGATGCAATCTATTCAGCTTTCACTTAAGTCCAAAATCTCCTATTTCTTTCTAAGAAGGCCTTCAACTGAGACTCTTATCTGCCGTTATCATCTTGTACTTCGGTTCACACGGTAACAGCAAAGGCACAGCGTGTAGGCACCACGATCTTTCTGCTTCCATCTCTTCTAAAACCACTTTCAATGCTTCAACCTCTCAGCACTCCTACAAGAAAAACCTGGTGAGTCACCACAAGCAACTGAAACACCCAAATACCTGTGACCTGTGCAGGGCTGAGTTCTTCTACCTACAAGATTCCATCTTCCCAACAAACACCAGCCAATTCTGAGATGGCATGAATGCCTTCAAAACATCAACTGATGACTTCCGGAGCTTTCTGCTGGAAGGAGGTATGCTGCAGGTATCACAAGTGGAGGTTTAATGGGGGTGAAGTCAGAATAAAGCATATGTTTAACAGCTGGGCTAGAAGAGGCCATTTCATTTTAAAAAGCAGTGCAGTCTCCACACCGCATCCCACATCCCAGGAGCATGGGAGCAGATACATCCCTGCACGGACGGCAGTCTGGGCTCGGTGCACCGTAACTCCAGCGGCTCCTGCCACTGGTGGTTAAGATGTAAAAAACACTGTCAGCCTGAGAAACGACACGGGTTGTGCTCTTGTACACTCAGCACAGGGGAGATGGTCCTTTCCTTCAAGGAGCACAAGTGACTGACATTTGGTCAATTAGTTCTCTATTAACATGCAGCTGGGGACCTGGTAACAAGTACTTTTTTTTTTTCTTCCTGATTTGATAGAAGAGACATGAAAACATGTTTTAATTTGCCACACAGACTGATAAAACCAACTGCCCAACAGTCTCTTTTATGAAGGCTTAATTCTCCTCGGAGAGCTGAAGAGCAGCTTTACTGCCTGCCAGATAAGTCATGTTTATAGCAGATCCTCAGAGCTGCTCAGCCTCCTGGATGAATTTAGAAATCAGACCAGAGGGTAGATTTGCAGAGCAGTAATTAGCACAGGAGACAGGGGAGAAGCAATGGAGAAGAATAATTTAGTCTGTGTCAACATAAGGTCAAGGTCCAGGAGGCTTGTCCAAACTTCTGGGCAGCCTATGGGCAGAAAGGCAGGAAAGGATGAAACGAGGGGGATCCACACTCTGAAAACCCAACTACTTCCTACGGACCAGCTTGAGCAGCCTTAATCAGCTTTGTAACTCTTCTTCCTTCCTATTTGATGGCTTTTTTTTATTTTGTGCCGGTAGTGGGCGCCCCTGGCAGGCAGCACTGCCGTGTTGCTACAGTGACTCTAACAGTACGTGCCCTGTTGGCAGGTAGAGCACTTCCCCACTACTGCCTTTCTGCTAATGAGTCAGCAAGTGCCTTAAATAACGTGCCACCAGCTCGGTCAGGTTACTGTGCACCCCAGAGCAGAGCAGATGGGAGAGCTCCTGTTGTACCAGCTGGATTCAGCCCCACCACCCTGTAAAAGCCGCTTCCAGAAAAAGCCCACATGAGTAACTCCAGCCACCATGTGCGCAGAGCTCAACATCACCGTTTTCATCTTGCATGGACTGCATCAGCATTGAAAACAAATAGAGAGATTACTAGACAAACACAGAAAGATACAAATATGAGATATAAATACAGGCAGACCTGCTTAAAAACAAAGCTCAGGTCAGAGGGAGGCCAGGAACCATCAGGCAGCGCAGCTCCTTCTGGCCTCTCCTGATCCAAAACAGAGCCACGGCACCAAACCTCACACATTCCCTCTGATGTTTGACAAATTCTCTAGTTCCTTTGCACAAGTTTCTGTAGGGCTGGTTTATCTGTGCTTCTCTCCATCCCCAGGATCTAAGCACCTTTTTTTTTTTTGAAGTCAATAAGAACCTATTACTGGCATTCTGGCTACAGACTGTAAGTACCACCAATAGTGTCAGTGCTGACAGATATTCCTCCAATTACTCCTAAAACCTTCCCACTCCTGGAATTAAATTTGTGAGCACAAGTCCCAACACAATAAATGCACGCTCAAGAGCACACAAAATAGCAAAAAGATTCATTTACCTCATGTAAACAGCCCGTTCAAGCACTCGGATCCCTTAGACCCTAACATGTAAAACACCACATGCAGATCCCCAGAAAAGCTAAATACAGTCACGGGCAGATCAGCTAAGAGGTGGACAGGTCTTCTTGCCATGAGTATTTACGGACTTTCTGAAAGTGGCAAATGTGCACTAATATAGGAGGTAAAAGTGGTTCAAGAAGAGAAAAAAGCCACCCCAAGTAAAAGCAGGAGGCCAGACCCAGTGCTTTCCAACTTCCAACCTGCTCCTGTCCTCTCTCCCATTTTCCAAGGCATTTCCCACCCTTACCTGTGCCCGGTCGAGACAAGCTACTGCAAATCTGCCCCAGGAGACAGTCTCTGTACCGCTCCCATTTAACGGAGCCACAGCAACTCCTGACAAAAAAGCAGGGCCAAGAGTAAATCCCAGTGGCCAGAGTAAGCACATAAACTCAGTGCAAGGCACACGTAAGCAGATTTATGAGGTCTCACACTGTAACAGCACCGTCAATCATAACGATGCCCTATTTGCTATGCACATATGCTTTTAAGTCAACGATATAATTAGGTCAGCACAGAACCCCACCATACAGGGGTTCGCCTGCAGTGTTTTACTTCTAGCCCTTCCCAATTCCCTTGTGTTAATCCAAAAACTGGCTACAGTGTCCCCGTGTGGTGAGCACAGGTTGACAGGCACCTGCCAGGCTGGGACTGCCCCCCTATGTCTAGTACAATACACATTAGACCCGCGAGTGATCACGGGCACGCTAAGAGCAGGTACTCTTATCTCCAAGAACTCCTTTTTATTGGGAACCTGTGATGTGAACCCTCAAAAAGCAAGGCAAACATGACAGGAATTGATGTTGGTGTTAGAGCTGGCTCACCAACGCTGCTGGACAAGGTGCACCGGAGAGGAAGACGGGCTCTTCCGCTGAGTCCTGCTTGCAGGTGTACCTAAAGGGCCAGCAACAGACCTCAGAGAGATGGTGCCACGAAGGACAGGACTGTCACTACCAGCAGTAAACGGCCTAAGGACACCACAAGGAACCACAGGAGGAAGTGAGAGGGGAGGGAAGCATGCTTTCAGATCACACAGCCACTGATGACAGGTCTGGTTTTTTTCCTCCTCTTTTCCACACAAAATGACTACACACCTGCCACTATGACCAGACTCCTCTGCGAGGCAGGTTCACCATCACTCCCTTTGAGGCTATAGAAGAGAGCAATGGATTCTCATAACTTCCACCACAGAGGACGTGTGAGCCCTCTGACGCTGGGCAGCTCAGTACTGGTGACAGTGACCTTCTAGGAAGTCCCACACTACCATACATCCTTCTGTACAAGCTGGCTTTCAAGACTAAATACAGGCAGCAGCACAAGGTTGTTTACTGTGCTCCACAAGCCTCTGCCTGGCTCTTATTAGAAGCAACACCACCACATCATTTGATCTCCAGGGGTATCCAGGCCTTCAGTTCACAGATGCTTCCATTTAACGCTAACTTTGGTTCTGGCTTCTCTGCTAGGAGCATGTCTCCAGTGCAAAAATGAAAGTAACCAAATGGATTTGCACAAGCCTTTGGAGAGATTTGAAGGTGAAGCAGCATCACTATCAGCGTGCTCCCAGTTAAACTATGAAGTACAGCTACGGACCCTGCAGCCACTCTTCACCTCCTCTGTCACTAGTTTCTTGATAAATTGTTAATGTGCATAAAACAAAAGATAGTTAAAAAAAAAAAAAAGCTGTAATTGTCCTTCCCACCCAAACACACCTTGTATTTGCTGGTCCTGCATCCCAGTTGTGGGAACTGATCTGGGATGACTGGGGAAAACAAACGGATGGAAATTTTAGTACTGAGGTCTACATATGTTCTTTATGATGAAAAGGGTCCCTCCAGGGATGGTTCAGACACAAACTACAGGAGGTGAGGAATGTGCTGGCTAATGCCCAGGGATCTGTTCACATTCATTGCTCGTTCCTTAATACATTTGCCAACAGGTCCTCCTGTTCATACAAACCTCATTCAACCTTTGTTTGCCAAGGACAAACAGAACGGACCAGAGCACCACAGTGCTCCCAAGCAGCTATAGCACAGCTTTGCCTTTATTTCTCTTGTTACAGAAGAGACATAAGGTGGTCAAGGAAAACACTCATCTCCTCCAGCAGGCAGAGCAGGCTGCAGGTCTTGGAGGGACCGTTTCAGCTGGACACCTCCAGATGAGGAATGGGGAGACAGGCCTGAGAGCAAGAGGCTGGAAGGTAGCGAGGGGGTTTCGCAACAGCCCTGTGTGGCCTGAGAGCACCAGGGTTCACTGCTGAGTGGCTCTGCTGTGCATTCAGGATTATTGATTATCCTCTCCTAATCCCATGATTAAGTGCCCAGGGCAAAAGAAAAAAGTTTCATATTATATACAGATAGATAGCTATTTAAAATCATTAACAGCGATTTCTATCTCTGAGCTAGTCTTCTACTCTCTGGGGACACGAGACAGCTGCATAGTAAGAGTCAGAAAGCTACAATAAAATGAAGAAATGAGCTTCTATAAATCATTGAGCTAAAGTTCATAATGTTTATCTGCAATGTCATGTCCCCACAATCTATAAAAGCAGATGTGTAACCTTTTGTTTTTCTTTTATCAACTATTAAACTGTCATGTAGCTATTACGGAAGATTGAAACTTTTTTTTAACAGCATTGAGCATCAGGGATCACAGTTTCCTGTCATGGAGGGGACACTTCCATGCCAATCCATATCATGCAGGAGGAACTGGAGCTAAAATATACAGAAATAAACCTTTAAATGACAGGCTGTTTACTTTCTGCCGGTGTTCTGGCAGCTAGACATGCCCAAAACCTCATTAACGAGGCAGCTCTGTGGGACCATTTTTACCAGCTCTGCTCCATCTTCCCTAATTAATTTTCTTCTGGCAAATCCCACGCCTGCATTTCCAAGTGTATTACATATACAAGGGGGCACTAGCAGCACCAGAGCTGGTCTGAGGGCCCCCAACAATGCAGGCAAAGTGTGTGCATGGCGCTTCTGCCCAGAGGAAGGGGAGGTCAGGCAGAAAGGCTGGATGAAAGCAGACCTCTTTCAAGAGCAGAAGGAGGTTTCAGGGTCAGCAGCTGCTTTCCTACACCCTCCCATGCAAATGGCACTGCTGCTCCCTCAGCCAGACTTGCTCTCCCTCTCAAGCTCCAGAATTGCCATGGAGATGGAGGCACGAGGGCTGGGGCACTGCTCCGCGGCAGCAAGAGTGGAGAAGGGAAAGGATGGTCCAGGAGACATCCCACCAGGGCAGCCACCGCAGGGATAAGCTGATGGCAGATGCAGATCGCTGTGCCCCCAACACCCCCACGGGCAGGTGGTGCAGAGGGGCAGCTGCAGCCTCAGGAAACACATTGCTATTTCCTCAAGACTCAGCGGTGACCAAGAAAGGGGGCAGCCGGTGCTGCATCACGAGCCATGTGTTTGCACAACCTGTCTGCTGAGGGCTCAGAGCTCTTCCTGCTCCGAGTAGCTCCATAAACACTGCTGACATTCTTCCAGCCTTGCACTGTAACACGCTGTGGTCAGCGACCCTTAACCTCTTTCTCTGGAGCTCTACTGTAGCCACCAGGACAGAGGGAGGAGATAGCAGCCTTACAGGTATTTTAGGGATCCAAATATTTTTTTTAAACACCTTTTTTTTATTATTATTATTAAGAATAGAGCAAGAAAGCTCTCTGCTCCCTCAGGCTTGACATCCAAAAATTAGCACTTGCTTGTTTTACAGAACAGGACTTGCTCTATCCCATTTAGACCCAATCTGTTAATCTACAAACAAAAGCAAATAAATCCTGAAATTATGACTAAGGGGGATTTCAAGAGGCATACACCTTACTGTGTTTTTTTGAGGTATTATGAATAGAGTCTTGCATTCTGCTGTATCTGCTGCTGGCATGAATGTAAAATTCAAAGCTGTTGTGCTACTTTCGTCTGCTGCTGCTGCAAAGTGTAACTACATGCTCAATCCAGCCTGAGAGGGCTGCTCTTTAAAAGCTTATTTGAAGCATAATTTCCAAAATCCTGACTGTACGAATCCGCAAGCAAACCTCTCCACTGTTCTATGCAAACCCTCAATTTACTGCTACGCTCAAGTCCTTGAAGTCCACCACATTAACAAGCTCCAGCCCGCATGACTAAGGTTCACAGAAGTTCAACTCCAGCTTATGTAAGAGCAGAACTGGCGTGTTTGTCTTTAAAACAACCCACCAAGATAAATACTAGGGTCAGCAAACACACTGTGCAATATTTAACAAGAAAAAGCTGGGACCTTAACAGGATTTGCAGCCTAAAACTGCTCCTGAAGGCAACAAACATGACATGATCATTCCGACAGCTGTGACAAATTAGGTTTCATTTGCCTGAGAGCCAGCCATGTTCATTTAACTGCAATTACTGGCACATCATGATCCCCCTGACAGAGAATGCACCCAGCCATCCCAGACCACGAAACAAAGCATCTTGTACAGATCAGCCTGTTTAAATAGGTCTTCTTAACAACACCGAGTCTTCAAAACCAGCCAGTTGCTAATAGGCACCAACAGCTTCTTCAGGTGTTTATTGGGGTCCTCCAGCTCTTTTCCAACCAGCAGAACAACAAAATCTGGTTAGGATGCTTTAAACTCTGCACCCCTTCCTTGCGTGCCTCACAGCTGAATGCAGAGCTCACAGGAGAGCATGCTATTCAGAGATGTTCACTCGGTCCGGTCTAATCTGGGAGATTTGAAAATTGTTTCGTCCAGCCTAAAATATTATTCTGAAGACTGAACATATAAATTAACTCTTTTTTTGGTAACTTGTCTTTATGCCTGTGAACATACCTGGACTTCGCGATCTTTAGAGCAAAATCCTGCACACCTATCTACAGTTTTGTAAGAACCTCTTCCTTATCCCCTAGTACCTGAGTCCCACCAAAGAAGAAAGCTTCAATCAATCATACATGCACCATTTCAACATATTTAGGTGGTGAGCTAATTTAAAGGGGGAAAAGAAAAAAAACCTCCGGGATGTGACCATCAGCTTCCTCGACAATTCCTAGATAACACATCCACAGCATGTCTAATCCATTTAGTCACACCAAAAACACCACTCATTTTTCTACAAGACAAACTGTACTTATTCCCAACATGACTTTACAAGCCTAAGCGTTCTATAGGCAGGAATGCAGGAGTGCTCGTCCATCCATCCGCCCGTTTGCTGTTGAGGCACCAGCTGCCAGCAGCAACAGGTGTTTTCTGGTTTTCTTCTCAAGAGAAAGTCCCAGGCACTATCTCCAGTGGAATGCAAAAAACAGCACGGCATGAGGGGCCGGAGATGGAGCCGCATTCCTCTGCAAGCAAGCAGGCAAGACACCCTCCACCGCAGCCCCACTATCTCAGATGCTTTCCTGGGGCGTAAGCTGCGTTAGGGTACGCACACTTCAAAAATTCAGCCAAATCATCACTTGAAAGGCAGTTTTCCCCACTTTTTTTTTTTGCAAGCTACTTTATGAACAGCTGCAGAGCACAGTACGTTTTCACAGCTGAGGCTGAAGACTGCCCTGGCAATAGCTAACGTCTATTCAATGTTTCTATGCAGGCAAAATGTTCAAAAGTTATTTTCAATAACCTTTTTTCTTTTCAAACTCTGCAGTGAGCCAAAATAGCTCAAATTTCTGAGAACAAGATATGCTGGAGAAAAAAATGAAAATAGCAGGATTGAGAAAAACAAGTGGTGGAGATGAGGAAAAACATGGAAATGGATTTTTGATTAAAAACATTCCACATAACCCATGACCAAAGCAAACAGCCATGCAACGTGCCACCAACATCTTCTGAGGAGTACTTAGCAGCAAAGCATCACACAACTGAATGCAAATTTCAAAAGGAAATGGTTTGTTTCTGATCTTTAAAGGCTTATAAATGCATTAACCTTTGTTCGCTTGGTGTAGCCCTGCACATTTACAGTGAATTAAACTAAACGTCGGCTTAAGTAACTCTAGGATTCCAGCTTAAATCGTTCCTACGGAGAGTCTCTCATCCTGTTGCTCATTGGGCATTTTCAGACATCACCTAACATACTCCGCATGGGAACATTATACAAGCAATACAGCAGCCGCCCAAAATCTAGTCATGCTGCCCATGTTTACAATGTAAAAAGTTAATGCTCATCCTGATAAATACAGCTTTTGAAAAGGTTATTTCCCTCCCCCTCTGCAAACAGAAAAGGTTAACTTCATTTGCTGTGCACACGTCAAGCTCTCATGCAAAGAGTGCAGCCCAGCATTCCTCTGCACCAAAGGACCTGCCAGAGCATCCCGGCAGAACACCCAGAGAACCGTCCTTAAACCCCTCTGCCGCAGCCCGCTTGTTCAGTAGGCTTAGTTTTAAGGCAAGCATCTATGAACAAGTCCTCAGAGCAGTAAATTTGCAGGTAAACCCCACCTTACCTCTTCATTTAGGGTAGTCATTGAAAGCACAGTGACAGGAGAGATCCTCCTTCTGCCTGCTTGCACATTACCCCCACTGACAGCTAAATCGCAAAAACTTACTCTTCTGTCGCAAGTGACTGCTGTGCTGCCGAGAGCTGACTCCAGCTAGTCTTTACACCTACTCGTTGAATTATTTTTTTTTATTGCTTTTTTCTTTTAAGATAGTGCAGGATGCCCAGAGGAACATTGGTTAACACTAAATACAGCAGCACCCACAAGCTAAATTGCTGCCTATGAGATGTATCAGCAAAGTTCAGAACCACCATTTCACACACGGACTGGCAAAACGCTTGCAATGTAAGAGGTCTCTTCAGCAAAGCCCAGAGATGCGGGAGCCGCAGCTCCTTTGACAGCTGCCTGCCAACGCTCTCTTGTCTTACATTCATTTATAGTGTTGGTAATACACTTACACTCCATCCCCAGGTCTCACCCCGGGTTCTCCCCAAAAGGGTTCAGCATTCTCTGTTGTTGAGGTGCGGTGGTGTTTGTCTGCTTTCTATACAAGTCTTCTGGAAACAACTGAGTTCTGCAAAAAGAGCACCAAACTCAAGAACTTTCCGAGAGCAGTCTTTGGAAGAGGCTGTCTGCTCCTGCTAGCCTCAGTTTCTCATCACAATGGGCACTTTGGCAGGCTGTTTCTCAACAAGCACCTCTCACGGCTGCTACCTTTCGTGAGCATCCAGCCAGACACTGAGCGCTCTCTCAGGAAGAGGCAGGCTGCACAGACTTACCTAAAAATATCAGTTAAGGGGACGTTATGGTAATATTAAAAGCATTTTCTATGCTTAAAAAGCATTCAAGTTTATTCCCTTGTCAATAAAAAACAAGGCAAACTTAAAATTCAAGGGACCTTGATTTGCCACTAGGTTTTCCAAATTAAAGAAAAAATGTTCAATTATTTATTTCTGGGGAGAGAAATCTCCCCCCGTCCCACTTCCCCACTTAAAACATAATCAGTGTCCACACAAAAAACAGCCTAAAGCCCTTTGGGCATGTTTTGAAGGAGCTATTTAGAGTACAGAACATGGGCATTCTCTATCCTTGTATTTATAATGAGGCTCAGCCATCCCCAGGAGCTGAAGCAGAATGAAAATGGGTCATATCTAATTAGCACTATTGAAGCATGAAGCCCAAACATCCCTGAAATGTAATAGATTTTTTTTTTAATAACTCCAGCTCCATCAGAACATCCCATACGCACCTATGTGAGATGCCAGAAGCTTAGAGGGTACCATAAAGCAGGCACATATCCAGCATCACGCTGCTTTATTGCTGGGCAAGGGGAGACAGTGCTTTGACAAAATCTGACCTATTAGCTAAAAAATGAAGCGATTAGTCCATCAGCCTAGCTCAGCCTGTCCTTTAATCACTTTTTATTATAGAAAAAAAATCCAACCACAAAACTAACACAATGCACAACATATGGATCCCCAGGCTCGGATGTGGATGAAGCATGTTCAAGAAGGGCACTTCCTAAAGCAGACAGCCAGACAGGAACTGGTGGGATCCCATTCCTTCTGCCAGCAGAGATGTCCACATGCTGTCTCACGCTTTGCCCCCACCCCATGTTCATCAGCCCAAGTAATGGTTCTGCAACAAGCCCAGCACCCAGCCCTGCTCCTCACCCCCACCTCCCTCCCACACACAGGATGGCCCCATCCAAGCATCAGACCCCACCAGGCACGTCGGGCTGGCGCAGAACACCACATTTAAACTGCAGGGGTGTGTGCTGGCAGAGCATGCTGAAAGCTTCTCCTCCCACCTGCCAGAGAGGAGGCACCCGGAGATCACCCGGCTAGTGGAGGGGACGAGAGGCGGCGGAGAACTCTTCCTGAGGTGTTTACAGTACCCCAGGCTCCAAGGAGGGTGCAGGAGCACCTGCATGTCAGGCTGCCATGCTTTGCTTTCCCCTCTGCTGCCAGAGCCGGCTGCTTGCTCTCATCCCCCAGGGCTCACCTTTACTTCAGGCAGGCTTGGCTCCTGCACCCAGCACTCCATTTGCTTTGGGGGAGACAAATGCCAGTGAAGCTATGGGGAAGCACCCCGGGGAAGTGCCCAGCAGTTCATGCCACCCACCCAAAGAGCCATCCCGTGAAGCACGCAAACCCACTCTCACTGTGAGCAGGACTCTGCGCTTCCTATTGATCAAAGCCCACGAGCCATCAATGCCACTCACCCGGGAGGGTTTGGGAGGCACTACGGCCTTCTGGAAAAAAGTGCCATCAAAAAAATTGGAGGGGGGAATTAATTGAGCCTGCAGCTGTCTGCTCTACATACCAAATGTCACAAAGTTCATGTTGCTGCACAGGGTTGGTTTTTTTTTTTTTGGACAAGAGACGAGCAGGCAAAAGCGGCGCAAAACCCAGAACAAACTGTGTACTCTGCCCATGCATGACCATGCTTTTATCTCACGGGTGACTCTTTCTTTTGGGGAACTTGGCACACAAGCACCTTGATGCATCTCCTGCACTGATTTTGCAGAGAAGGGGTTTTTTCCTTTTTGCTTAAGCTCCTCTGTCACAGTGGAGGGGGCACACCACTGCAAATGGAAGCAAACATAGATGTGCTTTGATTATAGAGACATGTAAAAAATTTGTATCTTTTTTTAACGGCATAGCATGGCAGTTCACAAACCACGAAGCCCTCGCAAACCGCTCAGGTGCAAAGGAAATCAAAGCTAAAGCAGAACAAACAGTGATGGCTGATCCATGTCGATGATGGAGAACAGCCAAGGCTGGAGACCACTGGTCCAGTGTTTCAAGCCCAGATCTCACATTATCACTGCTGGGGTAATAGTCACCATTTTCATGGCTTGTAATGGTAGAATTTCAATTACATTAGTAAAAACAGAGCTCATACCAAAAGGTACTCTTCACAATTTCTTCTGTAACCAAAACTCACTCTCCATCATTTCATTATCACACCAATATTAATGCTATGGCTGCAAGGAGTCTCAGCCGCTAGCAGCCGTGTAAGTGGTTCGAATTGTATAATGCTTGATGTACCTACTTTTTTCTTCCAAGCAAATTGCCCATCAATTGGTTAACGATTCTACCAAAGTGGCTCCAGAAGTTCTGAGACCGAGTTTGAGAGCTCATCTTCCATTGAGGATCTCTCTCTCACCAGCTCAGGCAGCTTGTTCTGCTCACAGTTCTCAAAACATGGTCTTGTGCTTAAATATCTAACCGGAAGGTGCCCTCTGATGTGCTTCCGACCACGTTTGGTACTAGGGCTTCCAGGTTCTGAACCCAAATACCCAAACCAGCCCCCTTGCTGCCCAAATTGCACGTTTGAGGTTTCCCACCCATGGCAATGGGCACAGCCCATGAAGAGCCAGGAACAGCGTCCAGAGCCTCTACCACCAGAAAAGCCCATTTACTATGGAACACAAATAGCAGAGGGGAGGCTTTCAGTGGAAAAATGTGATGAGAATAGAAGGCAAGAGAGTAAAAGCCCTGTCAGCACATTTCATAGACAGTCTTTTTAATGAGGAGATAAACAGATAAAGCTTTCAATCCATGTATGGAGCTTTTTTTTAAAAAATTTGAAAAGAAGCTAGCCAAGCACATGAGATTCAATAGAAAACAAAGCCTGAACAAAATATTTTCTGACAAGGCCTAAACAATCTGAGAAACGTCAGTTCCAGTGCCACAGAGAAACCAAAGGTTTATAATTTTCTTTAATGACCTCTTCCTTTCAGGTAGCTGGCTGTACAGTGACGTTAACAAGCACGTAAGAAAAGCAACCCCCAGTTTTGTGCAGGACCTCCAACTTCGCTGCAGCAGCACTGGAAGTCACGTCAAGGACTGGGAGCAACCTTCCATACTGGAGACAGATCCAAGCCACATAGCTTGGATCCAGACCTCCCCAGATGCCAGAAAACACCATTACTGTGGCAAGACTTTGTTCTTATTGCACAGTTGCCAGCTATGGTATCTGCCACCCTCCACAACCATTTGACATGCAGAGAAGTTGTCCCACCAGTAACATGCTAACTGTTTCTTAAATGTGATGCAACACATTTAAATCAGGTGTGTAAATGGAAAATCAACATTCAAAAACCAGCCTGAAGCTATTAAGCAACAAGGGAGATTTCTTCATATGAAGATGATTTCAAACACAGAATTCAAGAACATGAGATGGGACCCAGACAAGCAACTTTGCAAAGGAAAGCTCTCCTGACACCACCCAGAAACAGTGAAGTGCTCTCCCACCAAGGTTTCTTCCCTCGTAACCTGGAACGGTAATCTCAGACTGAGGGTGGCAGCTTATCATTTGTAGACTCTTTGGATGTCCCCCCCATTCCTGTTGACACTCATCCTTTGAGTGGAGTCTTCAAATGAGTTATCGCCCATGCACAAAGAGATTAAAAGCCAGTAGACTCCAGTAAAAGGCTTTATATCATCTGCTACGCTGCCCTGAGCGGCTTGCAAAACCTTCAAATTTCATATATGGCACCTTCAAAGATAAAGGATTTAGGGGGATTTTCAGCACAAGCAAAATCTGCCCTGCAAGTAACACCACAGCTTCATCCCTGATGTTGTAAGAAACAGTACATGTGGATTTGCCCCCGGCCTTTTCCCTAGACAAGGTGATACACATCACTTACAAACCCCAAACTTAGAAATGGAAGCCAAACCAGTTTAATATACAAAATCGAATTAAGTGACAGCCTTACTCTACTGAAAATAAATCTTCTTGGTTTGGGGTTTTTGTTTCAGAGATTTCACTTCAGGTTAGCAGAAGACGACCACATCCTAAAGAGTCAGCCACAGAAACCCATTACAAACACATATACACTTAAATATGAGACACTGCTGCCAGACATTTTCATCAAACTGCAACTTACTGCATATTCAACCACCCTGAAGAGTCACCAGGGCCCCTTTTCTGTGGTAATACACAATACATGCAAGTATCACCAAGTAGGAGGCAGCACAGTCCTGTAACCTGTTTCCCAGGTTGTACACACCATGCAACTCAAACCATGTAGGTTTTATCTCTAAGCAGCGAAGCAGGGCTAAAGACTGCCTTCGGCACGTAGTTAAAGGAGAATTAAATCACTGCCTACACGTCAGACGAAATAAAGCCTAATGTGGTTTTCTAATATGTAACAGCTGGGCCAAAATGATCTCTAGACATTAGGGGTCACGATCAGAGCAGCGACGACACCACTGCAGACCTCCAGAGAGCTATTCCAGATTGCCGGCTCTGCCAGGCTGGGAGGCCCCGGCTCCCTGCACAGCAGATCCCGTTCTGGACCCACGGGCACAACGGGCTAACTCAGACGCTGTGCCTGCCTCTGCCTGCAAAAGGAGCCGGCAGCTCCATTCGGCTGAAAGCCCATTTTGCTCCTTGTCCTCTCGACTGAAGGTGCCTTGGTATGTGACTACATGCGTCTTCATTACCGTATGACGCAGTCTGAATGCAACCACCCCAACTCTCCCTTTCTCATCTGGATTTGTTCAAAGAGCTAGTTAGAAGGGTATTCTTCCCAAACAAGAGGGTAAGGGAACATTTGGGTTTGTTTCACAAATTCTTGCTTTCTCACTTCTATTTTACAGAAGCAAGCTGGGCCAGATTAACCAGCATGCCAAGGGAAGCGTCAAATTCATCACCGCTGAGGCTTCCGAGTCCGCTGCGATTTGAACAGCCTACCCAAAAGTTTTGGGGACAAAAGCTTTCCATTCACACCAGGGAGATCTCTTTACAGGAATTTCTGTATGAAATTCTCAGTCTGAATTGAATAAAGGTAAAGATAACAAGGACACAGACCATTTTAAAAAACCTCCTCAAAATACACATGCTCTCTGAATAATGCAAAAGTTAATGTATCTACCTAAGAGCAGAGACGAATACATCAGCTGCACCAGTGATTGCTCCTGAGATCACGGAATAGCCCAGATAAGTGGGAAACTGCACAATGAAGTACTCACAGCAAGGCCAACTGTCTAGAGTATCCCCATTTATTGTAACAGTTGGCCAATCCAAGATGAAGTAAGATCTTTTTCTTGCATCTTAACCCTGGGCTTTTGAAATATACCCTGTACTGCCTGCCTCCAACACCTTTTTTTAATTTGAAAGCTGACTTCGGTATTGAGAAAGCTGTACATGCTACTTATTTTTTTGAAAAGGAATTCAACAGTTAAGCACTAACTGATTATTTCATCTGGTCCAGAGCATTCACCTCTCACTCCCATCAATAAAGGAATTTGTTAACGGACTTTGCTTCAGTCCCACTCATTTTCATGGCATACACATACAGCAAAAAAGTTTCTACATAGATGGCAAATTTCCAGCATTTGCTTTCAGGCTGCTCACCATGAAAAACAGAGATATATTCCTTAAATATTATATGAATCAGAGCCATAACTCTAAGCTAGAAATAATTACCCTCTCTGGACAACATTCAGCAACCCATTCCCTTCTTCCCCAGCCTGCCAGCTGCCTTTAGCACAAGCAGCCATGTTCCTCCTGTTAATTGTTCACTCCATTTTTTCTTGTGGTTCAGTCTCTTCCCATTTTCCCCATCATCTTTCCCACTCCAGCTTTTTACAGGGCTTATACAGGGCTCCGTCCCTGGGCTTTTTGCTCCCTGCACTCTGCGGAGCTTCCTCTTGGGAGACCAAAGTCCCACTGAAATAATTTTATTGTCAGCAGGAGTGTAGCATCCTCAACCCTTGAAAAAAATACCTGTGTTCTCAGCGTTCTCAAACATAAACCTAAAATAAACAACTTGACATGGATGACTCAGATTAGCTCTCCTTCTCAGTCTTACTCCCTGTTTTAAACATCTCGGATCACTTCCATTTTTTGATGAAGTTCAGGCATTGCTTTAAATGAAACACTGCCAAAGAAAGGCAGACTCAAAGTGTGCTCTAGCCCTGCTGCCTGGTCGCTGCAGAGATGGCCACCTGACTGGCAGACCCCACTATGGAGGGCTGCTTTCTGCTTAACTCTTTCACCAGATCGTCACACCCAGGCTGTGCTTGTGGATTCCTTCCGAAAAGCAGCAGAGACATGTTCTTCCCCTCTATCCTAGCACTGAAGCTCATAACTATGTCTGGGTTTTCGTAATGCTGGTATCTCCTTTTTTGATACGTGTCCTACTGCTTTGTTCAGACATAGCTCTCCTTCCCCTGGTCTAGCTTTACCAATGCACTTAAAGTCATTGCTTCCATTCTGGTTTTGGACTTCCTCAGCACCTCCATCAGGCTCACGCTATTTCAACCTTCACAGACTACACCGCGCTATTGAAGCGTCCGCTCCACATTCAGGTTGGCCAACCCACCTAGATGTCATTGCTCATCTGGTAAGCTCTCAACCTACGCCATCACGATTTTTCTCTAATGAACTAATGGTACATCTTGTCACAGACAACACATGCCTGTCTGTCCTCACAGCTTTTGCTGTGCTCAATCAGAAATTTTGGGTTGTTGCCTATCATATTGATACCGCTGTCATGGTTATACACTGGAACTGTATGGTGGAACAAAAAAGCTTTCACTGAGTGCAGCGCTGTACAATCTTGACTCAGTATAAGCCAAAGTAACCCTACGTTTATTAAAAACTGGCCACAAAATAGCTCAAAATATTCCCAAATATTATTATAACTGAAAATACTCCCAACTATTTCATAAAAAACATTCCCTGCCTCATCCCTGCTTTTTACTTTGAAGTCACTCTCACTTGTAGCAGCACTGATACTAGCATATGGAGCAGACTGCAGCATTTTAAAGTCGCCAACAAGTTTAAACAAACAAATTACAGAAATTAAAGTTTAAGCAAAACTTTCTTCCCAGAAACAAATACTGACACTGGATACAAAATATGAAAATGCCAAGCCAACACAAACACAGAGGAAGACAAAACAAAACCAGGCAGGAATTCCATTTTGGCATAAGTGACAGCCTGAGGTTTGTGCCTGATTCATAAAGGAGTGGTTTCACTTCTGAAAAATTGAGCATCTGTACCCCCAGGTAGGTAGCGAAGCACCTGGCAAGACCAGGAGGATGATGCAGAGCACTGCGCTCCCTGTGCCCAGGGACTCACCACGCAGATGCTGGCCAAATCTTTTCTGGTGGTATTTTAACAGTTTCACACAGGGCACACTGGCAGTACCCAGGGGTAGCTCTTCCTAGTCAATATTACGCCAGCAGATCACAGGCTCCATGACTGGACAAGCCTTGCAGGCAAAAACCCAGCCTGCAACTTCAGTGATAGAGACTTGCTTTGATGTGACCCGGAGGATTAGCCATAATCCTGGTGTGACTAAATACGTTATTTGCGATCTTTATTGCCCATGAAGGAAAATTTAATGACACCCCTACTTCTTTTTGCTCTTCCAGGCTAGCAAAAGACTGGGTGAAAGATAATACACAATAAACGCACACCCTATTTCACACTGGCTGGTTACTTCTTCCCCTTGTTTGGATGGATGCTGAAGCAAAATTTAAGCTATCAAGACATCAATAAAAGAGCAAACCAACTATCAAGAAATAAATAAAAGGGCAATCTAGGCATCCTTGTTATTTCCTCCAAACACAAGGCATTCTGCAGCCCTCAGCTCCATGTGACCTGCTGCCACACATGTAAAAGGCGGCTCCATTTGCCTGTGCGGACACTGCACAGCCAGAACAGGGCCCTCTTCTGCACGGAGTCCCTCGAGGTACCTAACATGAGCCATTCAAATTGAAACATGCCTAACCAAAGCGACCCCGTCTGAAGCACCGTCATTACATTTCCAAACCAAAATGCAAAAGCTATGCGTGTGAACAGCAAGCTCTGGCTGCCGTAACCCACTGCCCAGGAATGCTGCTTGAGGAGCGTGCTGAATACAGCACCAAGTTTTGTGACGTTATTTTGCTACAGGACACAATCACTTCAGAATAAAGTTCAATTTGGCCACTCCAAAAGCAGCAGCAAGCAGCAAGGCAGATTACAAAGAACCAAACCTTATCACATGACCTTTTCAATCAGATGCTAAATAGCGCCTTCTCTCTGTGGCAGATCATCAAGGTTGCTCCATCAGACTCTCCCTGCAGTCCAGTCTAATGTTACATCAGCAAGTCAAGTAAGGACACAGCCATTTCACTTTCTCCTGTAACTGAGACTTTACAAAAGAGGAGCAATTTCTCAGGGCTTTTTCCTTTGCTCAGCAGAGGCCATTCCATCATACTCACACTTAACTACCTGCAGCGCTTACAGCCCTAAGTGGTGCAGGACCAAGCTCTCTAAAAGATATTCCCTACAAGCTGTTCTACGCCATTGCCCATGCTGAGGAGGGTCTCGGTACTCTGTGTGGGACTAACAGCATCCCATCCAAATGGTTTCATCTGAAGTCAGAATGCAAGACTCTGGCTTCTTTAAGTTCCTTCTGGCCATATTTTCTGGAATCAACTTCCAGAACTTGAGGCAGAGTTCCACCTACACATATGATGGCTTTGCCTCAGCCCAAATGGTAAAGCTGAGAAGTTTTGGTTGCACACAGTTAAGCAGTGGATGTGAAACCACTTCAGGCAGCACTGCACTGTTAAGAAGCTATCCAGATAGCAGCAAAAACCGGGACCATAAGAACTGGAGTCCGGGCACATACCTTTCAGCTTCATTGCTTTTCCTGTTCTACAGATAATCCCCAGCCTGCATTCCTTCGACTGCTTGCTCATGGTGAGTACCTGCTCACTTAGCTGTCCTCCGTCACGTACGCAGCCTGCACAGCTCCCTGCCCACGCTCTGCCTTGCCTGAAATGAAGCAGCTCCTTCTCAAGCCGAGTTTGAGTGACCTTACACTCTACCTCATGGCTGAAAGCAAACTCCTCCAGAAGGTCTGACAGGCCACAAGAGCGTTTAGTACGGAGAACAGTACCCAGGCTAAAAAGGCTAAACTACCCCAGAAAAACACTTTGCAGCTTTGAGGAGAAAACCTCTGTCTGATACCAGAGGCTTTAAGCGATGGGCGATCACATGCCTGAACACCCTTGTGGAGCTGCACCCTCACGCCGAGGCTGGGAGGTTTTCGCCCTGTGTTGCAGCATGGCCATTTTGCCAATCCCGGGAGGAAAACTCAGCCAGGTCACACCCACGCCTAACGGGAGGAGATGCTCTGTGTAACTGCTCAGGTTCCAACAGCCTCACCGAGGTCCGGCTTGGCAGATCCCACCAGGAGCTATGGATTTCCTCCGTATCCATTAGTCTATTCTCTGTTACAGTCAGTAACCTGGAAGCAGGGACTGTGTTTAGCGGAGGGGTGCTGACTGCAGCGGGCTGCTTGCTAGCATTCCCCGCAGTCTGCAGGAGGTATGGAACACCAACTGCTACCCACCTCTGCACCTGATAAAACTCCTAAGACAGGAAATACCAGCATCCATACCTTTCCACTTGAGGAAAGTGGAGGGACAATTCATTCATATCTACACACAGAAAAAATTGTTTGTTTTTTTTTTTTACATTATCAGCCTCAGACGGCCATTCCTGCCACACAGCCTTGAATAACTTAGATGCAGGAAGCAAATTCAGTTTCACTTCTCACTTGCAGTTACTCAACATTAAGTCCTGCTATCAGTTAGATGTAGACATTTCATTTTTCATCGAAGTGCCTGGATCTTCAGCCCTACTCATAACACCCCACTGGCCACAGCAGCTATGTAAGGATCACCAAAGCAGACAGAACATAAAACTTTGGTACTGCTAACGTAAGCACATCAGGCATTTTATCAAGACTAAACCACAATTGCTACAGCAAAATCCAATCTCATGCCCATTTATCACTGCCTGCATTTAAGTCTGTTGCAGCCTGTCAAGTATCTGGAAGCTCTTCCTGCCATCTGTTTCCTTCCTCCAAGGGTGCTGCAGTTTTCCATCACTGCTCTCACAAAAAAAAAGTAGTCTTTATTTCTGTGACTCTTCAGAATTACTTTTTAAACAAATTATGTATTTTGAACCTGTCTGTGCAGGTTGTAGCAACTGTCATTTGCTTGGATTGATAAAATTCATCCCATTACCTGTCTCCACCCTGATAAATCTATTTTGCCTACCCTTGCTTTGTGAACCGGGAGTATCAAACCCAGCCCGTTAAAATGGCAAGAACATACCAGGCTGTTCCCAGAATGCAGTGGCTCATTGCTCCTGCAGAAAGCTGTCACGCCAATTACCAAACCAATTAACAGCAACTAAACAAGGAGACAGATTTGTAGGAAGACTTGAGTTTCAGTGCTGAGTGGTACTTTTATTGTCGTCCTTTGAACACCAAAGTTTACAACAGATTGTTAATGGTATCTTTTCTGCAGCGCTGAGGTTCCTCCAGCTGAGCATCTGTCACCTCTCTGTATGTAAATATTGCTCTTTCCCTTACTTCCTACAGAAGGCACCTAAGGAATTTACCATCTCAGGAAACAGGCTGCCCAAAATATGTAAGGATCCTTTTGGAGTTTTCCAGTAAATGCCCGTAAGTGTACATAAACATCTACTTGTACTTATAACAAAGTCTAGTTTTTCCATAATGCGGGAGGTATGTTACATAGCAAACCATCTTCAGAACAACAAAAAATAACCAAGCACCTTAAATTATAAGTAATACCCTGGAAGGAACAATGATTTGAAAATGCAGGTAATTTAAATAATTTACCTTCTGCAACTACTAGCTTTGATAACCAAAAACTAGAGCTGGGCTGGCTACTTGGCATTCATTTTCCATTTTGTTTTATACTGCAGCCATCTTGCAGAAAAAAAAAAAAAGAGTATGGGATTTCTCATGGGAAAACATTTTCATTTTAAACTTGAGGCTAAATGATTCGTAATGGAACACTTAGATTAACAATACCATTGGAAGAGTCAACAGAAACACTGTGGTGTTAGTATCACATTTGGAAGTAAAGACTAAAAATCTGTTTAGAGTATATTTTGCAATAGGACCGCAGAAAGTAAAGGGGAACAAAGTCTGGCGCCAGGTCCATCTACTGTATCTGAGAGTTGTAATAACACCCTCTTTACATAATCTCACTGGAAAACACCGAGCCAATCTGACCTACATGTTTTAAATAACCTGCTGCTTCTACTTTATGGAGAAGCTGGTATTAAACCATTAAGCTAATAGTCAGAGCTGGCTAGTGCTTGGGTTTTAATAAGATCTGGCCCCAGCTGATAAAGTACAGTCAGAAAGCTCTGCAAACAGAATCTTCACGTGAAAATCTGGTCATGGTAAGACCAACTCAATTTTCCCCCAAAAGGCCATAAAACCAGCACTAAGCTGATTTGCTCCATCTATTAAAAGACATCATACCCACCCGTATTCCAGCAGGTTGTGGGAGCAAAGGCATTTAAAGCATAAGGATGTTTCTCAGAAGGGTGTACGCTTTGCTGTTCTCATAAAAAGAGCTGAGCATTACCCATATTCCTCATATTTTGAATACTGAGGAGCTACTCAGCATGAAGGACCATGTGCTATGCTATTTGCTGAAACAAAAACCAGCCACAAAATTCAGCACTTTTGCCTGCAGAAGCTATAGAAGTAGTTGTAGAAGTCAGAGCTGAAAAACTTGTAATTATTAAATTGCGCAAGAAAACTGGGAGGAGGCTGTATTGACACAAAAAACCCCATGCATTCTTCAAATTAACTGCAAACTGCCAGGCACTGCTTGCCTCCCCTTTTCAACCCCCACAAGCTCCCTGCTATGAAAGAGCAGCTTCAGCACAGGCATCCCTCCGCGCCTCCCCACACATCAGTACCACGGGTGTTTGTATCCTCCAGGTCACCACTCCAGCACCACTTCTTTCCCGTGAACAGAAAACAGCAGTAATTCACAGCATCACTAAATAGCATACTGGGATTTGTTGGACAAATGAGCACTGTTAGACTGGGAACGCTACGGAGTGCAAGATGACCCCTGCAATTTGATCTGCGACCACGGGTCTGGCTGAAGCTGCTGCCTCTGCTTGTTAGATGAAAGCGCTCTGTCTGCTCTGCCCACAAATTTCCTTCCATCTTCTACCTGGTCTTTCTCCAAAGCTAACACGATTCTGGACAGCAATGTCTAAGATGTTTCCCGAGGGCTTCGTTACACGGCAGCTCCTGAGTGCTGCATCTGAACAGGCCCAAAGAGAGAGCGCTGAGCTGAAGGCTCATTGTTGCTTAATGCAATCATTTTTACAGCAACGGCTTATCTGCCTGCCATCGCTGCTGCACAGCCAACGTCAGCGGTAAAAGGGTTCTGCAATTTGAGAAATTGAGCCAGTTCAGGTTCTCCTGTACTCAAGAAAGCTAGAATTGATTTTAAAGAATTATTTCCTAAGATTCACCAAAAAAATCTGAAGAACATGGAATACATGATATGAATACAAGCCCAGTAACACTCTGCATTTGCAGCTTCCCACAAAGATCAGCTTAAAAAACAAAGTTCTCACTAAAACAGGAAGCAAGTAGCATAGTCCTTCTAACTCCTTAAAGGCAGATTTGCTTTGGGTTCAGATGTTTGGGGCGAGCCATGCTGTCTGCACAACCCTAACCATTGCTCCCCATCTGGATTTCCCTTGAGGAACATAATTAACATCAAGTTAAAACCCTACCTCCAGCATAAGGAAGATAACTGAAATCCAGGCAGTCCCAAGACTCTTCTCAAATTGAGGAGTTGCTAAACCAAAATGTGAAGCTGCAGCAAGATGTTTATGTTAATTAACTAACCAACCATCCAGGGGCTCCTATCTGAGGGCACTTTTCCATGGATAATTCATGGCAGCTTTTGAATGATCATCCATTATACACCGCACATTCCTCAACAACATGAACAAGCTGATACGGCTACTTGGGGCTTCCAGTGTGAACGTTCAGAGGCTGCGTGACTCCCCAAAGGAGCTAATCTCTCAAACAGGCTCTTGCGGTGACTCCTTTGTCAAAAGAGAGAAGCATTTCATGGTTCAGTTTCCAGCAGCGTGCTGCCTTGTCACACCCACAAATTATCCAATGAAGATACCTATGAGCTAACAGACCGACATTTCAGGCAAAAACATCTTTGAACTTGTTTTTAAGAAATACCTGTGTTCAACTGCTTTTGGCGATGCCTTCCCTACTAGGTTTTGGCCGCTTTAGGTTTATCCCTTGAGGTTCTACCCAGCAAAGCTTTTTGCAATTCCTCTGTATAAAACTGCACAGTTACACCAATTCAGTGGGTAAATATGTCCCCCTTACATGAGTAAATCAATTTAATTGACTAGGCACAAAGTTAATCAATTAGATTAACGGTTGACCTACTTAAAGACAGGAAAAAGTATCTGATACTTATTTTCTAGAAAATAACATACAATACGGCTTCACTACGGAAGCAGTCAGGCAACCCAGATAAAGCAAGCTGCAGGCTAAGGGCATGCACAGTAGCGGAAGAACGCTGGGCTCAGTGGGATGCAAAGGACTCCATTTTATTTACACTGATGCATTTACATGGAATTTGTAGACTTGGGGAAAAACCAGCAGGACAAAGGCTTTCTGTGAAATACAGAAAGCTATCCACTCAACACAATGAGTTTTTCCCCAACAGTGGCAACTCAAAATATCCTGCTCTAGATTTTCTCAGAGCTCTTCAGAGACAGGGGGTTTAACAAGTCGAGGGGAGAGGAAGCAAGCGCTACAACTCCTTGTTCCATGGCCAAACTTGCTTTGAAAACCTCTCTCAAAAAGGCAATCGGGTGAACTCCTGCAAACCTGCATTTCACACTACTGCATCTATGCCCTTATAAGTGGTCCGTCCTGCAGCAAGCTATGGCAGAGGAGGTTTACCTGCATTCACCCTCAACTGCGGTCAGCAGTTACCTCATTGCACATGCTGCTAAAACCACCTACTTCTGTCCAGGGACCAATGTATTGGACATCTGATTTTCTAACCTACTTTTTTCCTGTTCAATTGACAGCATTTAGGTACATACTGTATTAATAGCTGATTCACACTATTATTCCAAACTGTTTGATATGTTGGGGGGAAGGTGTGGGGCTTCCATTGTTGCCTTTTTGGTTTTGGAAGAAAAAGCTTTGTTGGGAGAAACAGTGCTTCGGACAAAGGTTACGGGTTCAGTCTCCACAAGAGGGTAAGCAACAGCAGGGTAGCTAAATCAGTGTCCCCCCACCACTACGGCTTCTCAGTCTGCAGCATGGCTTCACACATGCACCATGGGATGAAGGCAGGGACTACAGAGTAGAAGCCCATTCAAGTCTTTTGATGAAAGGCTCCTGTGGCAGTGCCACGCTACTCAAAAAGACCTATTTGTGCTGCAAGCTGGAGCAATCCTAACAAGTCATTCCTTCAGCTGCTCATCCTTCAACAGACTGGCACACTGACGAAAGCTGCACTGCCTACTAGTGAAACGTGCTTTCTTCCCATGCAGTCCATCTGAATGCTGTAACTCTAGCTCGCGTCAGACTACATGTAACGTCACCGATAATTAACAAACCTCAGCAGCAGCAGCAAATAATTCTGAGAGACAATCGAACAAATGATGGCAGGTTTTATGACAAGGTGGTTGCACCAGAGGCAGTGCATCAAACAGCTACGTGACATTAAACTTCCTTCTGAAGCATTCACCTGTTCGCTATTAATTTACTTATTTGCTATTTCAGGACTGACAGCACTGAAAAACGTGTCATTCCATTAGACAGATAGCTGTCCTGCCTCCAGGGAAATGCCGTTACTGTAATGGAAAAAGATTTAAGGCTCGTGTGCCATCAGCCCGGGTCTGCCCTGAGCAGCTGCTCAGAAACCCCACACAACCATTCCTCAGGAAACCACAGACCCAACGGCACAGCCAGAAGTTTCCAAAAAATGAAAAGCATCTCCCATCCCTCAAGAGAATGTGGGTAAACAGAGAGTACAAACAAGGAGGGGAACAGTTGGAAGTCAAAGCTAGCTTCTGCCGAACATCTCTTGCATGAGGCAATTCCAGGAAGGAGGACATAATGACAGCAACTCTGCTTTGCAAGGTAGATTAGGACAATTCACTCATGGTTCTTGCAAATAGGTACTTTGAAGGTAGTCCAGCATATTTCATTCAATATCTAGTACACAGAGAGAAAAAATTATTATTTGTATTCTTATTTGCTCCCAAGAGTATGCTTTCCTTCCAGTTATGCAAAAACAAAGAAAACAACCTGTAATTTTGGCTGACTTATTTCACTCGTTTTTTCACAACTTTTCTTCTCACTTTTCCCAGAGGCTTTTCCTGAGAAACGCTTGGTCTTAGATGGCTTCAGTTGCATACTTGCCCTTCAGTCGTGGTCCCCTCAGTAAATTTCAGGATCTTTTCATGAGACGCTGTCACACAGTTTAGTTCCCAGAGTCACCCGAACAGTAGCACTGTTTAAGGACAGCAGCAGTCCTTGGGATGGATTAATTTTCACAGCAGTTTTAAGACCCTTAATGCAAGATGGAAGCTAAGAAGCAGAAAAACAAATGCTCAGGGGAACCTGATTATAGGGGAGTCCAGCTACTAAAGTAGTAAGCGGATCCTCCTACCATTTCATTTTGTTGATATATTCAGTGACAGCGTTATCTTCTGCCCGTGCAGAGAGAGCACTGCTACTCCCTGCTGAATGGGAAAACACGCGAGATAAGAGATCCTGACTACTAGGTTGCAGACTGTATATTATTTCATAATCCTTTCAGACAAACTGACCACGTTGTTGCTTTTCTGATGCCTGGATTTGTTTCCTGGCACACACCTATTCCCTAGCTCAGAGGTGTGAAGGAAGCAGGCTTTGATATCTTGAAAGCAGCATGCCAGTACTTCTCAGCCCTTCCCCGACCCCTCTATCTCTAAAGCAGGAGCGCTGCTGGTTGAGTGCCATCCTGACCAGATGGCCCTCTCCGCACTCTTCACAACTGCCTAGTATCTTTGCGTGACCTTCACAGCGCTAACCAAGTGCGGAGAGGACCAGGCAAACAACTCAAGGAAGAACACTAAAAATACCCGCTACGTGCATTAGTCATGGGACTACAGCCCTGCTGAGAGCACAAGTCATTGCTCACGTGTCACACCCCTGCTTTTCCAGCTAAGCTCAAACTCTTCCACTGGGGTTAGTGTAAAAGGCAGTGAAGAACTACCGATCCCTACTGCTAGGTTTTGTCCCATGACCAAATCAGAGTATTAAGAGGCAACTCACTGATCCCAATCAGCAGTGCGACAATTCAACACTCAACAGCTTCCTTGTGCCAGTGCACCACCACATCAAAGCTCTGCTGCAGCGGGTCATCCTCCCGTGATTCACTGAAACTGGGCTTCCTCTCGTCGGTCCGTCAGAAGACTCAGCTGAGGACAGTACTTGGTCAGTTCTTCCCTTGGAAAGATCCTCCCCGCAGACACAGAAACCAAGTCATACCACGTGGATACTGAGCTAGGGAATAGCAGCAGCAGCTACTGGGAACAGTCTACAGGTGGATTCAGCCACTTCATTCCCATCTGGTTAAAATAAAATGCAACATTAAAGATGGCTGGGGGCTAAAAGGAAGTAAAAGAAAATAATTTCTAAGTTCCCAGGCCAGAGAGGGTTCCAGGGATTGAAGGGTGAACAAAACATCTTGTCAGGGGGAAGTTGACATAGGATATGAAACAGCATGAAAACCAACTTTTCCATTAATGTGAATGCTTGCCTGCAAGTGAAATCCTTTCACCACTCACAGACGAGCTGGTTATAATAGAAACACCACCTACATTTCCCCTCGGTTCTAAAGCAGCCACTCACAGAAAGGCCTGTGCATTTCCCAAGCGCACCAAACCTCGGTGCTCTTTCAATAACCTGCCACAAAGCCTCCCAGCCAGCCAGTGACCCACAGGCAGGCCATCTGGAGGAACAGGAGCGTGCGGAGGGTTGAAACCCCTTTTTTCCCCAGCTCCCCCAGCAGCTGGTGCTGTGCAAGGGTCTGCCAGGGCTGTGAGGCTGAGGGCAGCTGCTATAGGACATAAATAGGAAACAGCTGTTTGGCCATATGCTCAACAGGCTCCAAAGGGTTAAACTCTGTCACTGCTCGAAACTCCTGCACATGGAGCTGCCTGGCCCCAAGGCAGCACCCTTGCCTCTGCCTGCAGCATCACCGCTTCCTCCTTTTGGCGGGTGAGGAGGGGGATGAGAAGGAAAAAAGCCGTGTCATTCTCAAGGATCAGAAAAAATTTCTCAAGATTTTGTTCTTAAAACAAAGGCAAGTAAAACCTCTGAGGGAAATGAAAACCCACTAGGAAGCGTACTGAAGTACCTGGGGTATGCTGAAAGCCATTGCTCCAACCCAGCTGTCACGTGAAGGCACTCAGGCAACACTGTGTGTGCCAGTACCATTTCAGAACAAGAAATTCAAGCACACGTCGGTGCATGGTGACCGAAAGGAGTGCATGAAGACCGAGTAGTCTTCAAATATGAGAGACCCTTTCTCCTGCTGTCACTGTACAGCTGGAAGCAGCTCCAAACCCCAGAGCACCCTGCTGCTCCTGAGCATGCTCCCAGCACACAACCGAGCCTTGCAGGCACAGCTGCCAGGTCCCCAAGGAAGCTGAAGTCCGGGGTTTTGCTTGGCACCCTTCTCTTTGCGGGGGTCTGGTTGTGACCTTCTTCTGCCTGCCACCACCCTCCACAACACACCAGTTTCCATAGAAACAATCTCCCGACCAGAGGACACAAAGGCAGCATCTCTTTTTGGAAACAAACTCCTCAAGAGGGGTCGAGAGCAACCACAAACGGCAGCTTCCCAACAATATATAAAACACAGCCTCAGTCTGGCCTTTCTGTTGGCCGCGAGCTCAAGAAAAGGAGCATTTTGGGGGAATCCTCTCAGACTGAGGCGAGACAGACCAACCCACCGGGTACACAAATACAGTGGTGTACAGAGCGTTACAGGGGCAGAACAGAGCCTACAGTGGTTTTTAAATTGTGAACTGTAATCCTTCTCAAATCCTCCCGACACTCTTGCAAGGACAGCTGATTTGCTGCTGTTTGTTGAAGTAACCAACACAACCCTTCCCCAGCTTTGTCCTTCCCATGGAGCTGGGACAGGGCAGATGGAGCCGCTACCACAGCGCCCACATCCAACCACGGTCACTTACTGTCCCAAATAGTTTGCATTCTGCATCTAATGCCAAGAATGAATTCCTCTCATCGCACAGGGTAGTCATGCAAGATCCAATGAAGACGCACACCACACCTGAAAAAAGTGACTGAAAGAAAGGGATAAATTATTTAGTATCAACATATCTCTTTTTCCCACTGGGAGCAATCACACAAATGCCCTCCTCCACACAAACCCTTATCAGATAACCAAGTACCAGCTTTCTGGAGCAGAGACCAGGAGTGAACTCTGCCTCTCCCAAAACCAGTTCTGATACAAACATTTAAAAAAAACCCCACAGCCACCTCCCAGAACAGTGAGGAGCAAGAAGCACGGCCACCACAAACAGCCGTACGTTAACAAGAGATGCTATTTCTGGTAGAAGCCTGGGCCCCTTGTTTCCTTTGCCTAACGAGGGCAATAGCATCTGGCAAGAGAATCAGGGCCAGAACAAAAACAAGACCGAATTGTTTATACAGAGAATTTTCAGCATATTTTGGAAGCTCTGCAGATATTGATTTCACCAAGCCAGTACCATCCCCACCATCACTGAGAACCACAGACCACAAGAGTCCCAGGGAAGCAGAGCTAGGGGCTTGAAGGGGAAACGGGCATCACACTACAGGTGTACACCCAAGTAACGCAACTCCATCCTGCTGTTCCCTTACATGCTAAGTTCAGTTGCAGTGAGAATCTTGAGGACAAAATACTGTGCAAAGAATCACCCTGAATTTGCAGGAGGAAAGTAATTTTCCCTGTATTGCCCCACCTTCACGTGAACTGTGGCACGTGGGCCAAAGCTTCAAATAGAAAAAAAAAGTGAGGGTGAACAGTACTGCGATGTTCCAGTAAAAGAGACCACGAGAAAATGGCCAGTGCAATGGATAGGATTTGGGTACAATTTTTCCATTCACTCCAATGTTGTCGCCTCTGTGAAGCAATGCTGTTTATCCCACCGTGCTATATTTGGAACACTGACAAGCTGTAATCCTAACATAGGAGACCAGAGAAGCCAACATGGTGATTCCCCCTGAACAAGATAAGCAAGCTCATTTTTCAGGTGCTGTAAGGGATATCAAGTCATTGGTGCACAGAAACATTTCCATTTGCTATATCTGGTCAAGACAATCTACATCGTTCATAAGTGGCTAACGCAGAACTGTCAGTCCTCAAATTAATGTCTGGATGCAGTAACTAAATAAATAGCATGCTATAGCACAAGGTGGGGTTCCCACACAGCAAGTGCAGTAGCTGGAGAAGAACAAGAACAGTGTTGTACAAATCACCAAATTACGTAAATCCTCGCTCCCCTGTCACTAGTATTTGTCACTACTTGCTGTGTTAGCACGCCAAACAGAACACACAGTTCTGCAACAAACGCCAGTGCTGTTTCTCCTGGTGCCTTCTCTATTTTGGGTGTAAACACACCCACAACAACCTCATCACATGAGAGCCAATCCAGCTTCACAGGCCCGTTCCTCTGTCCCTCTGAAGTTACAGGTACCTACTACTTTGCCAAAGCTGGGGTTTCACTAAAGCCATGGCACCAAATTGTGGTGCATTAAATCAGGCATTCCACAGGTATTTACCAAGTACAACTCTCTTTGTTTTGAAAGTTAAAGGTAATGGAAGCCACTCCTCTAAGAGCCCGGACCAAGCACGCTCACCACCCCGTACGGAGCTGACAGCTATCTTCAGAGAGGAAGTTCGGCAATGTGAGGAAGAACCCTGCGCCACATCGAACCACATCAATCAAGACCTGCTAGTCTGTAGGAAGCAAACAAGACAGTTAGATGCCAAAGCTTTACTTTTGCTAAAATATTCTAAGTTTATACTCTTTACAGTTTCCCCGTCCGTTGTGTGGCTGTATTTACAGGCTCTGGACACCACTTCACCAGCTAACAACCTCCTCCCAGGAGGTCACAAGTCAGATCACGGGCAGCTGCTATCACCCATTTGGCAACTGTGCACACGTGCATTTTCAGGGAACCAAAGCTGAGCTTCTTGGAGACAGGCAAGGATTTTCTCTGGGCTCTTTGTAACGTCATCAGTCTCAGCAAGTCAAGGACAATGCACTTTCATGGAAGCCATACAGGCTATTTTCATCCTATTTTAAGTAGAAGCCAGCAGTATTTCCTTACAGTTGGTTGACATCAACAGGATGCAGCTTTCTGCTAGCAAGCGCAGGTTACCTCTGTCTGAGGGATATCTTCCAGAACATGTTTCATGCCATTTAAGCACTCAGATTTAGATTAATGTATTCTGTGTGTCCCATTGTTAAACTATTTCTCCATAACTTCCTTCCCAGGAGTTCATTTTCCTCTTGAAAACAGTCACAAGAAAGTGAAATACCCCCTCAGAACTAAAGGGATATTCAGTAATTAATCCATAAAACAGGAGACCTATTTGAAACCCCCTATTTTCCAGACAATCGGTTTCTGAAAATAGTTCTTTTCTTTTCACAAATTAACCGACTGGGCACTAAAAATGTGTCTCTTTTTTTTTTTGTAAACCACTACTGGAATAGTTACAAACTCTATTAATGGTTATCAAGTGTACCTTTTTATGGTAGTGAAAAACCAGTTCCAAATTTCAGAATTAATGCTGTTATTAGACACTTGTTTGGCTTGAGAATTGAATGAGAAAATGTAAGCTTCCAAGTGGCTTTCTATTTGAGGCCTGGATGACTAATTATGTATTCAGATGCTGCTTGGTTTAATATCTACTCAATTGCCATTCTGTTTCTGTGGAAAAGAGACTCGAAAGACTTTGGAAGAAAGTTTTTCCTGACCATGAACCTGAACTTTATGATGCAGTACTTTAAAAGGAAAATTAAATCTCACAATTGGAGCAACATAAACTAATCTGCTGCTTGGCAGAGGAAGTCAAAACGTTTCTGCTAGCAACATGCGAAAACGGATAATGATAGCAAAAGCTGAACTACGCCCTAATCCCCCCTTCTGCTTATACTTACAGTGCCACTGTGCTATTTCAGCATTATTTTAGTGCTGAGAAAATGAAGAGCATCAACTGTAAATCAGCTACCTCGAATCCAGAGTTTCCCTTTATTCTACTGAAATATTAAGGAGTTCGGATCCAGCAGAATATTGAAGGAACAGTGGAGAAGAGCCCAAGTTCTACTTGAACTTGAAAATTAATTTGAATTTACATCAAACTAAAAGGATTGAACATTCCTTTCACACGCCTGGAAAGCCTTCAAAGAAGTCCCCCAAATTTTGTTTCTTTGTCATACAGTTTGGTTACAGACACATTCTGTCCCGTATGACCACTGTGAACCCTGGCCTCCCATTCGAGCTCTGGTTTTCAAATTTGTCAGAGACTCCGGAAGTCCATTTTTGGTCACTCAACAAGCATCTGAAGCTAAAAGCAGACACCTATTATACCTACGTGGGTGTGCAAACACACTTTTTTGCAGAGACTTGTCTCTGGAAAAAATGTAACCTGAACATGTCTGTTACTGGTTACTTCCCTGCAAATGTGAAGTTTAATCCACTAATTAAATGAGTAAGGCAGAATAAACAAACCATGTAATTCTTTAAAATACCTGTTACCACTAAACTCTCATACCTGTTTAACCCTTACTTCTTCCACCCCACAGGACATGATATGAAACTTCTCAACCGCCCTTTCTGTCTCCCTGTTTAAGATGTTGATGGTTTTGAGCATTTACTGTTGGATGGGTGTAGGGAATGAGAAGTCAAAACAATTTGTGTGGTCTTAATTACACAGTAACAGATTTACATTTTGCTTCCACAAAGACTAAATTACAGCATTTCCCCAAAGACTGAAGATACAGGATGTCACACTGGTTGCCCGTGCCTCTTCATGGAAGCAGCAAGGCTGCGGCACCAAGGCATGCTCTCAAAGGTGACTTACTAAGGCCACATCCGACTTGCAGCACACCACATCCATGGCAGCAGTAGGCACATAATCCAGGAAAAGACAGGCTTATTCTTGAATTTTAAACCTTTACTCCTACTTGCTAGGTTTTTTTGGTTTGTTTTTTTTTTTTTTGTTAAACACACATGCAAACCAATTGAGCCAAACCTGCTTTTAAAGCCTCATGGACTTCAATGAATCTGAAGTTAGGAATTTGCTGTGGAACTTGTCTGTTTTCAGTGCAGACTGGACTGCGTGATGTACAACACCCCAGACAGTATAAGTCTTTGCCTATTCCCATGTTTCCTCTCTTCCAATAAAAAAAAGTAATAATCATTCCAACCCAACTAGAATTTTTTTTCCTTCTTTCAGGCACCGAGGAGCAAGTTCACACTCAAAGCAAGTCAGTACTGACACCTGCAATGCATTTGCTGCCACCTTGAATTCTTCCACCTTTTATCAGAAGGTTCCTTTGAATCTTCTTTCCTATTCTGTTCAAAGACTGAAGTCCTGAAGTTCTCCTCCTGCCTCACCCTGCTCCTCAGACACTCTGAAGACCACAGCAGCATTTGTTGAATCCGAGATGCTCATGTCATCTCTTGGCACACATTCCCAGGTCAGCTGTGTGATGCTGCTTCCTCTTAGAAGAATGAGGAAACATTGCCAATCTCTTTTCCTCCTCTCAGACACTATTTCACAACTAAGCACAATCCTCATGACAGTTAAAAATAAAAATGTCTGACCATCAATTTTCTCTTCTTCCCACCTGCTATGGTGTTTGATATGTTTACTCAAGTATTTAAATTATGAGGTTTTTCTGTGCCTGAAGTGATGATATTTGAGATATTTTTCAAGATGCAGGTGTACTTAAAGTAATTAGCAGTTAGACACAGATTCATCTTTTACCAGTTATTCAGAATCACCGAGCAGCATTATTTAAATAGATAACACCCTGCTACCAAGAAAATACGATTAAAAATGTATGCTAGTGAAAAGAATCTGTTATTACAAAAAGGGAACAATGGAAACACTAAGCTCTGCAAAATGCCCTTTTTTAAAGAGAGACTGTGTTGAATATAGTGCAGATTATCTGGGAGAATACGCAGATAACAGAAAAGATGAGAGAGGAATTTTAACTGTGACAGAGAAGATTCAGCAAGAAAAATAAATTCTTTGTCAATTGAAAGAAAATTGTTTGAACAACTCTAGCATCTGATACCAGTTCAAGGCTATTTAGATACTACGGGATTCTCCTTTTCGTCTTAACTTGGTCTGTGATACAGACCACACAAACATTCCACTGCTAGAAGCATTTGTTTTTTACAGTTATTATTAGCCATGAAGATCTAAAGCAGATCTGTTCTCTGCTACATTCATAGCCCAGATGTGGATATTGTGACGGATCTGCATGAAGAAGCAAAGCCAAGATTCCAGAGTTCCGTACAAGAGGACCCACAGGAGATGAAAAGACCGCTGTCTTCAGCACTTCCATCCTACAAGCTATTTAGGGGACTATGACTTCATACTTGTTTGTTCTCAAGTAGCACAGATGTGCTCTACCAATTCATAGAGTTGGAAGACGATGTGTAGAACAAGTATAAAGAAAAAGAAATAATCCACTTTAGCACCCAAAGTTTCAGCAGTACAAACATGGAACTGATAGGCTTTGCTGCATTATCATTTGGGCACGATATTTATGTAAATAAATACTCACAGTATATTTTGTCTGATGAGATTCTGAAGCCAACAACAGTAAAAATCTATAGCAGTTCTTTTGTCTGTATTCTCCTCAGCTCGTTCAAACTGCAGGGACAGATGCTGCCCGAGTCAGCAGCCAGCCTTTCTTCTGACATGTCTGCTAGCTGCAAAAGACTCACTTTGTAAGTGGTTTTGGGGTTATTTTTAAATCATGTACCCTCACTTTTAAACAATGAATCTTGTCTTCAGATGTCAGAGAGAGAAAAATTTGAACAAAACCCAAGCATCCTCTACAAGCATGAAGATACTAGCAGGTCCAGAAAATTGACTTGCTGTGCCATAACACAACTTCCAAGTGTGCCAAAGAGGGTGTAGTAAAATTCCTTTTTAAGTTCCTCTAAGTTTGAAATATTTTCTGCCAATAATGTTTATGGGAAAATACTTTATAAAACAACCAATAAATTCCCCGTTTCTATAATTTTTCCTTTACCTACCACATTTCCACCTCCCTTGCACTCATTAGAGTTACATTTGCCACCAACCGGAAAACATAAAACATGCAAGCACAAAGATCATAATGTGTGATGAATTCAAGAAGTGGCATTGGGATGTCCCTGCCCACCAGGATGCTGCCCCAGAAGCTGTCCCGATGCACCGGGTCAGCTATAGAGTACCACACAGTCACAAACAGACCTGCCAGAAGCTAACGGGTACATTCCCAATGCACTCCCCGTATTCCAGTGGGTGGTACAAATTTGCACGGGAGGCTCCTTAATCACAAAGCGCTAAATTTGGGATTGCAAGTTATTATTCATCTCAAAGGGTCACAGCCACAAAAATCCACCTTATACTTCAATGCTGTGTGTATTACAGTGTATGATTTACAGCACATAACCGTTAAGAAACCCTGCCTTCACAAACGTGAGCGCTCCCTCCCATTTCTGTCCTCCCCCACTCTCTCTCTTCCATTCAAATGAGGTTAACTAAGAAAAACCCTATTCATAGCAATTAGGAGCTAAATATCCAATCTAGTCTTGCAAGGACCAAGTAGACTCAGGCAGTGTCTGTGCCATCAACCTGCTCTGATGGTTTATAAACAGGCCTCTGTACTTTTTAACGTGAGTCAAACATGTCTGAGCTATTAGAGATGCCTGTACCAGTAAGACAGACTCGGGAAGTGCAAGACTTGTGTTTTGCACTACCTTAACCAAAATAAAACACTGTTGCTTTTAAAAAAGAAATTAAGATTCACGGATTAAATGAACTCATGCTCCTGAACTAAATCTCTGCAATTCCCGTTACTGCTGTGGTGGAAGTGCCCCAGGAATGAGAAGAGCTAGGGGTTCTGACTCTGTTACTCTGATGGCACTACAAACAAAACCTCTCCTGCCGATGTTTTTGTTCCAAGGCAAGCCCAGTCACATCACAGTGCTGAGCATGCAGGCATTGTCTCAAAGGTCTTGTAATCGGAAAGTTCATTAAAAACACTGTTAACTATTAACCTCCAGCTTACTGACCTGCAACTGCATTCTCACTCAGCTTTCATGCTCCTCACCCTGCTCTGAACACAGTCCAGCCTCATCTTGTTTTTGGAACATTTAGCAAGATCAGTGCCATGACAAAGCTCAAAGCGTGGCAGACATACGGATCTGGCCCGAACTCTTCCTGCAGTGCATCCCATTTAAAACAAAGCACTGAACCTCCATCCTGAGCCATAAACCTCTGTACCTCTGTGCAATTCCATCTTCAACCAACCAGCAGGTAAGAAGAGCTCCTCTACCCACTAGGATGACTGCTATCTCCTGCCCAAGAGGTCCTGCTGGCCTAAAGAAGCAAGTTCTGCAGCAGAAGGGTATTTTGAAGGATATACATATTATTTGGGTCTGCAAACCTTGCTCCCGGAGAAAGACAATGGCCCAACTGAGTAATGGGCTTGCTGGGATTCTCCACGTTTTACATACTGTCCCAGTCCACTATTTTGTCCTGCCTATCACAGTAATTAAGCCAGCAGATCTATTAAGGCACCACACGAGCCACGTCCACTTCCGTCAGCTAACTTGCAGGAGCTATACATCCTCTCCACGAACTCTTAGAAGAGCTCATTCACAGTCCTTTTACAGCAGGTGATGACAGGCCATAGCGCTAAGGTTTTACAACCCACTGTGAACGTGCAATGTAGGACACATGGAGGTCACAGCGGGCTGTACAGACTAACCAGCACAGGTCACCAGAACTGGATACAAACCAGAGATCCAGCAGGTGAAGCTGCCGCTGCTTCACCACCAGAAATACAATGCTTACCACCGAAAGACAGGCTCTAAAGCAAGTAACTATCTGAGACCACTAAATGTGCCACACAAGTAGCCTTAAGGTATTATTTCAAACGTCATATAATAAAAATGTCTCCTGCCAGCCTGGCACTTGCAGAGAAGCACTAGCAAATCTGCAAGGTCTAAGGCTGCTTTCTCTACATATAGTGGACAACTGCAATCGGAGTGGTCCGGAGCGCAAATCAAAATTGTGTGTTACGAGCCGCTGGACATCTGTTGCCGAATGCTCTGTTAATTATTTTGAGTCAAACGAAATCTCTCACCTTCTATAGAAAGCAAAATCATCTAGCAGCAGTTGATATAAATAAATTTAATTCAATAGAAGATTTCCCAAACTGTAAGACTACCCAATAAATATGCAAATTTCACCGTTATGAAAAGATTAGTCAATCAACTTGACTGATACTGAGTTATTAACTTGTTTATATTAAGTGCCCATCACTTTTGTCCAGATAGTCAAAATTTCAATTTGCACATACACACAGCAGTATTTTATTTTCCCTAAGCTGAACAGAAACCAGCATCTCATTTCTCTCCAATTAAAAAAAGAAATTGCTGAATGTAATCAGCACATTTTCTCTCTAGATATGAATTACAAATATAGTCAATAATGTATTGTGCTGTATTTCTGGTCTTACAGCTGCTTAAAGCCTCTACTTCCAAAAGGAAGCGTCTCAGAAGCAGACAGCAGTGAGCGGAACCTGCCCTATGCAAATGTCTCCAACTTTAAAAGAAAACTAGTTCCCTTGGTGCCTAGCTCCTGCTTGTAGTGCAAATAAGGAGGGAAAGAGCGGAAGGCCAGCATGCTCAAGTCCCCCTGTTATTTCAGGAAGCTGTTTGGGACAAAAGCTGCCCAGGCTCTGCATTTTGGAGTAGCCTGAATGACCCCAGCCACCAGCAAAGGGCGTCTCTTCAGCCAAAGATCGAGCTGCATCCACACACTCTGCAAAGCTCCTTCTACTGCTCCCCATGACCGTTCCTGGAAACTACTCCTTGTGCAGTCCAGAGCATGGCTCCAAGAACACCTCTCTGGTCTGAACAGATGCCTAGCAGTACTAGAAACCACTCTGCACACAGCACAGGGGAAGCCACGCAGCTCCACGGCATTTCGTAAACAAGATGACACACTGCATACCAGACAAAAAAAATTCACTAGCATGTGAGACCTAGGAATTTAAAATGCATACAGGACATCACTGACTGAATTATGGCAAGCATAACACTTTTTTCTTTTTTAAAGGGTTAAGGTTACTTACCCTACTTATTTAGCTATAAAATGTCAGAACACAGGCACAAAATGGGTACTAACCACATACACAAGTGCAAAGCAATATGTGTCTGCTTTTCTTCTGACAATTTACGCACATAACACCCGCAACTTCTTTCTTCTGTTTCTCCACATCTTCTGGATGGCAGAGGATAAACGTGCTTGAAGCAACACAGGAAAGTACCTGAAAACTGAACACACTGATAGGGCATCGCTCACACTCATCCCTTAAACCTGACGTAGTTTCAGCTCTTAACGCTTTCACGGGCTAAACAGCAAGGCAAGCACAAACCGAGGAAAGCCGTCTTCAGATATTCCATGTTCTTGCTCTCATTCCTAGGCAAGTGGACTTCAAAAAAAAAAAAAAAAAAACCCACAAAGCATCACCACAACATCAGTTTGGCATCCTCCAGCCTACCCCACTCCTGCAGCCCCCAGGACCCCTGTGCAGCTGTACTTTTTGTCTCCTCCCATCCCAGCACAGACAAAAGCTGCAAAATACACAAGTGTTAAGTGACCCACTACACCATCTATTTCATTAACGAAACAGCTCCACAGGAAATGGGGATGCCAGCCTCCACTCTCGGCTCTCCTTGTACCTTAGGAAGGGGGAATCTTCAGGCACTTTGGTCAAGAGCAGTTGCTGGGGGCAGGGGGTGGAAAGGGGTGGGTTTGATGGGGTTCTTTTGTTTGTTTGTTTTTAAATCTCAGTCCAACAGAGGAAGGAAAAAAAGCAAACATTCAAAACTGACAATTCTGAAGATAACTTGACAGTCACCAACCCCTGCATGAAGCATAGGAGCTCTGTGCTAAAGAGGGTGTCCCCAGCCCTCCAAGGACAGAAGCGGATCTCTTCACTGTGCTTTTATTCAGCCTCCTGCAGCTAACCACAGCAAAACGGGTGTTACCAGCTCTCTCCACAACACATTACTTATTCCTGGCCACGACACTTCATTCCAGGCCACGACACTTCATTCCAGGCCATGGACTATTTCCATGAGCACCATGAGATCACATGTTATAGAAGGCGGTGTGTTTTCCTGTCTGCTCTGAGATGTGGCAGGACAATCCCTCCCGTCTGTAAATTTTATGCAAAATGCACAGACGAGAGACACCACCAAACCCAATGTCTGTATTTCCTCCAGGACTTGAGTCAAGGAAGGCAGTCCAAGCAAGACTTCTCGTGGGCACTAGTTTGGTTAAAATCATTTTACATATATTTTTATACAAAAAAAATGCAGTCAGAGCATTTCCCAGCACATCTGCTACTCCACAGACACTGCCCATTCCCACGCCTCTCTCTGCTGGAGGGCTGCAGCCATGGCTGCATCCAACACAAGGCTTGCGGTAGTCTAAGCCCTGACCAGTCCTCCAGAGATAATCAGGTTAGATGATCTAATGGTCCGTCTGGTCCTTAAAAAGAAAACTAGCTGTGAATCACCTCGATGCTTTGAAACCCTGGTACAGTTTATCCCACAGACTGAGACCAGCCTCTGCAAGATGAAACTCAAATCAAAGTCAAGTTTTACTTCTGTGGTCAGCAGCACCCAGCTGGAGCCACATACATATATATTTCAGACAAAACCAAGGTGAAGCAGATGGCCAGGGAGGAGGGGTGAAGCCTTACTGGCTGCTCTCCGCCTGTGGGACACAGAGGCATTCAACTGGCTAAGAAACAAAAAAGTAGGGAGACAAGGAGCTTGAGAGGCTTCCTGGTCTGATGCCTTCCAAACATAAACCCTACAACGGCAGTCACTGGTCTGCCACCATTCATTCACTCACCACTACTCCTCAAAGCACAGTTCTCATCAGCTGGGCAGAACTTGTCATCTTTGCCTCTTGGACAGGAAACTGGCATGAATAACTTATCCCGTAATCATGTTTCACCCTGATACTTTAAAAAATCTGAATTATGCACTAGATAGCTATAAATAAGGATAACCCAAGAGGCTTTTTTATTTTAAGCTTAGAAACTACTTTTTCTCCAAGATCTACCTGTCCAGTTGTCCACACTAAGGTGGCTCACTGATATTTAAAATCATACAAGGCCATCGCTGTTCAGTGCTCCCACAGGTATCTTCCCAAACAGCTTTAATTAACCGAATGTCACATTGAGAACATATCATCCAACCTAGGGATGCTGTTCCTCATGTTTCTGCCAAAGCAACTCTACTCCTAATCTTCCTCCACCATAACTGAGTCTAAAAATAGCCTTATAAAAATATTAAAATGGTTTTCATCCTATCTCAAACTAGTGAGATGGCTTTGACAATTCTTCCCACAAAGCAAACTCCCTGTAGACCTTTTTAAAATATTCTAAAAAGCACGGCAGCTCTACCGACAGAATTTAAATCTACAAGTTAACAGAAAACAAAAGAAGGAAACTATTACAAGCACAGTGTTCATTGCTGCATGGAAAGGCCTTGTCCAAATATACTCCATTTAAGAAATCTTAATATCATGTAATTAAAACCTGAACTAATATGGCCAACGAAGTGGAACTTTAAAAACGAGGCTTTCAGGATTGTCTAGTTTGACACCTTCTTTATATGGCAGAAACGAGTTTGTCTACCTTAATCCTTCCTGTACGACAGTGAGGAAGGTCTCTGTGTGTTATGAAAAGAGCATCTGAGGCTTTTAGGTCAAAACCGTAGCTACGTCTAACCCCATTCAAACACTCACAAATACTGCATGTTGTTCACCCCTTGTTATCACCGCTCCTCTTCAGGAGGACTATTCTTCAAGTTACATATTTCTGAGTGATCCATTTTAATGCAAATATGCTGGAAATGCTGCAGGAAACATGTAGTGCCACAGAAATAAAGGGAAAAGCATGGAAACGCACAGGAGTTGAAAACAAAAAAACCACAGGTAAGCCTCTTTCCAATAAAAACAAGCAGCACCCTCAGCAAAGCAGAGCTAACTGAACCAGACAGAAAAATCTAGACAGATCCACAAAGCACTGGAAAACAGTTATCCCAGGCATTTTACCAAAAAAAAGAAAAAAAAAATCTAGTTGCCCCCAAGATCCTGTGACCAGGAATCCACCCGTTCAGCCCCAGTAATATTTTGGGGTAGATCTGAGCATGCAAAGCTACATATCTTGGATAGTAAATAACATGACTGAATAAATTCAGTGGGAGGTACTTCAGACCATACATTTTCAATGGAGTCACTTTGCAGGAATTACATGGCCTGGATCACCCTGGATCTCCAAAACAACAAGTAATAAGGTAACTTGCACAAGTTTTGTAGCTATTAAGACCAGAAGAAATTCTGATTGCTATAAACAGGTCAGACAAAACGGATGTGCCTGGCAACGTTTGACATCCAAGTCTTGCAGTCAAACTACCACTTCATTCCTCCATCCCAGGAGAGCTTCAAACCTCTACAGTCCAGGACTATTCTTGGAAGACTTTATTCTCCCTTTAACTAGAAATCATTACAATTATGTAAATTGCTGTTATCACATTGCTTAGTTAAAAAAAAAAATCCAAGCTTTACTTGGAAATTATAAATTCTATGCATCTACATACCAAAACTATTGTTTGGGGCAAAATGTGTCACTACAAGAAAGAGCTAAAGGAAGAGACTCATATTTGCTTTGTGTCCCTTCGACCTTTTCTCTTTGTAACTGTTGGAAGCAGTGAATCAAAGGTAAAGAGAACTGACTTGCCCCAGTTTGTTTCTATGCCACTTAAAGCTGCATCATTAATGTTTAATATTTACTCCCATTGGTCATGAGAAGCTTTCTACATGCTGAATGTGGTTCATCTGAGAGACCTTTTCTCTTAAAGAAAGCGAGAGAAGAAAGCTATTCATACATCCTTAAGCTCTTAAGCTCCTGGATAGGCACAAATTTTGAGTCCAGATTCCTTTTTTTTTCTTTTTGGGGGGGGTGGGGGGGTGGGGAAGGGAATCACACATGAAAATAACTCAGAACCAAACTGGGACTAACTTGAAGTACACAGAAGTTAAGCTTTAACGCAAAAACCTATGTCAATGATGATCATGACCTTGAAAACAGAGATCTAGAGAGACTGAAATTCTGACCCTTCTCAACAGTTTAGGCAACAGTCAAAATAGTACATTGCAGACAGGGAACTTGGGGAAGGATACTGAATATTTGTACTTTTTAGCCTGACCATGCATTAGCCTTCATTAACCAACCGCTTCACTGAGCACAGGATAGACGTCTTGCCACTCCGGTTCAAAAGTCCCTTGGCAATATTCATGAGGAGCAGATGGGTGGTTGCACGCACGTTGAAGGCATTAGCTTTTTTCATGTGAGAGAACCCATTACCCCAAATCCTTAACAAGAAAGCTTTATTCTAACAAGTACATTTGTTTTAAAATACTCATGTCTGAACTTAAGCTCAACTAATGCTGTGCATAAAGTCACCCTACAGTAACATCTCGACCACCTTCTTCACTGTCCCTGTAGATGCACACCAGCAGTTCAGCACTTCCACTCTAGTTGGGAACATACACCAAGCTGATTTTGGAAGCCATGTTAAAGAACAAACTGTCTCTGAAATCAGGCAGCTACTCGAGAGGGAACAGTCAAAACCCTTGTTAAAATGCAACTTGAGAAACACAGAGTTTGTATCTCCTACTAAGGCCAGCCTCAAGCTTACAATGAAAAATTAAAATCTGTTAGTCTAAAGCAATTACCCACCCTGAAAGCGCATAGTGCATTTGGAACGCGGTCTGAAGAGGGCTCCGCACCACAGCACTCATTTCCCCAGCAGCCAGCTGAACTTCATCTTAACAGCTCGAACATTCCCTAGACTCTATCCATAACCGAGGCTCCTGGTCCCTACGGCAGCTACAGAAGAGCCACATGTGAACTCCTCACCTTTGAACCACAGTGACTAACATGCACGCTGAGCTGCTATTCTCCACGCAAGATCAGCTCGATTTAAAACGAACACACATTCACAACAGCGTCAAATGGAAACGGGCTCTATCAGACCCCAGTGATTTTGCAAACTAGCAGAAAATGAACAGGCATTAAAACCAGGGATAATCCACCACAATATGCAGTTTAAGTATTTACTACATGTCCTTTGGATTTAATTTATTTATAACAACTCAATGTCCCAGACTTGCACCACTATATTGTGTAAATAAGACAAATGCTTCTAAGACCTCATTTCAGCACTCTGCTTAGTACCTGCCTGCAGGAAAGGGAGGTTTTTCACTTCTACACAAGCAGGCAAGGAGGGTTTCTCAGCAGCACTGGTCATTATATTCTTGAATGGTAGTTTCCAATCCTGCTTCTCGAACTGTTAATCTGGTCGTATCTCAGTGTCAAATTATCTCAGATTACTCAAATGCGTCATTACTCTCTTGATGCAACAGGCTAAATCCAGTAATATTTTTTTTAAAATACCTGTAATACTTTTTACTATGGACTTGCATACGTAAACAGTGAATATAAAAGATGACCTGTCTGAACAGATTATTTTGGTTTTAATAAAAAGCCTCATTTCTTCACGAATACGTACCTGATGCCCCCTAAATATTCCCAACACAACACATGCAGCTCCTATCTGTCCTCCATCCATCTCCTCCTTCAGCCGTCTCCAGCATCCCCAAATACCAACTGAGTAAGATGCTGCTCTTGCTGAGGCCAAGTCAAGGCTGCCCTCGAGCCGGCTGAGCAAATGGCACTTCTCTTGTAACCATTTGTGCGTGTGTGCATGCCTGCAGGTGCAGAAGACATACAACTCCACCTTGTCCTCAAAGACATTTGCTTTTGCAGGGAGAGAGTTGGGGAGAGAAGTGGGGGCAGCATATGTTCACACACACCTCCTTTTACAGCATGGCCATGAAAACTGACCTTCAGTCACACACAGAGACACCTTCACATTTTCAACTATTTCATCAATGCCATAAACTTAATTTACAGTCCAAGCTTAGCCTCAACACAGTTCTGGGGAACTATTGGGGGGCAAAGAGACCAAAACTGTTGCTGCCTGCCTAGGTCAAATCTCTGTACTTAGAGGACTTCTCCGGACAGAGACCACTGTTCTGCATTCCTTCACCACCTCCATCACATGATCCAAGTTTTACTTCGAAAGTCACCCTAAATGCAAGAGTTAAGTTTCATTTTCATAGAATGCTTCGGATTGGAAGGGACCTTCAAAGGTCATCTAGTCCAACTCCCCTGCAGTGAGACATTTTCAACGAGATGAGGCTGCTGAGAGCCCCGTCCAACCTGACCTGGAATGTTTACAGGGATGGGGCATCTACAGCCTCTCTGGGCAACCTGGGCCAGTGCTTCAACACCCTCAATGTAAAAAATTTCTTACTGTATCTAGTCTAAATCTCCCCTCTTTTAGTTTAAAACCATCATCCTTTGTCCTGTCTTGGAGGTCCCTTTAAGCCCTGAAAGGCCACACTAAGGTCTCCCTGGAGCCTTCTCTTCTCCAGGCTGAACACCCCCAACTCTCTCAGCCTGTCCTCACAGCAGAGGGGTTCCAGCCCTCTTGATGGTTCTTGTGTCCCTCCTCCGGACAGTACTCCAGAGCAGAGGGCGAGAACCAACTCCCTTGACCTGCTGGCCACGTATTTATGCACCTGACCCCGCTACGCCCTTCTGGACTGCTTGCACTGCACAAACCAGGCTTTCCATAGCACCTGGCACCCTGAAAGCCTACAACGTACAAGCCACACTTCCACCCTCTCCATCTCCTTCCCTGCTTAACCCTGCAAAACAAATACATTTAGGAGGTATGCCTGGGCCTAAGCGAAGGCAGAAGCTGGCCTTGCAGATGAAACCACATTAACAGTGCTATTTATCATGCTCAGCAGAACAAGCACCAGCTCCGCTTCAAGACAGAACAGTGGCAACAGCAATGACTGTTACTCTTGGCAGAAAATGGAACCCAGTTCCTAAGCCTACGTTTCACTCGGGTGAGCTGAAGTGACTCCAGAACACTCACTCATTGGTGTATTCTTCAGTGTTTCCATTCAGCAGCTCTCCCTCAGGAAAGAAACAACCAAACAAAAAGCAACAAAGCAAAAAACCCCTCACCTCCAACTCCACTTTGCAAAATGCCCGGTTTTAGACCTCAAGGTACATGCCGAGGTGCACAGCGCTACTACAGCGGACATGGCAGCCACACCTCCAACTTCTTGTTTGTCATCGAATCAAATACTCGTACAGGATTGCATTGAACTGCAAGGTACGCTCAAATACTGTTCCAAACCGCAGCCTCAGCCAGCTCCTTGATATTAGTTACTATAGAAACCAGTCCCTCGGCACAGGCGCTCACAGCAGGAAATCATGCAGATTTCCATTTTACATAGTAATAAATGCTGCAGGAGAGGAGATTTTCACAACAATTGCAAGGGTTGATTGTACAAACCCAGACCTCTTCTACCCCGTGACACCATCAAGCAGCTGATTAATGTGTTCTCCTCCCCTCCCACACACACAATTGCCTCTGCTATTGGTTTTGAAGCGGTTTCCACAAAGCCTGTGTTGGGATGGCTGCTGCAAAGGTTGCAGCATTTTTCAATGGCTTCATTATATTAGAAAACATACTAATTTTTACATGCAAGAAGTCCAGGTGAAAACAACAATAACAGCAAAAACTGCAAAGCAGTAGAAAGATCTGAGCATGTACACGCACCCAGAATCCAAACACTTTACAGGAAGAACTATCAGGTCACAACCCTGAGCTCCTTTGGAAATAGTCCATCTTCCTTTCCTTCTCCACCCGCTCCAAAAAAGCAACCCAAATGTAGGGCAGGTCACAGATTAATTTGTAGAAAAAACCACCGTAGAAAAAACCACAGAAAAAGCACAAAGACCAGAGGAAGGCTCTGAGCCCTGAAGTGAAACAGCAGGGTAATTACACTATTTTAACTTTTCAGAAGTAGTTCTACAGGTTGGACTTCATCAGGCATGGGCGTGGAAGACACAGAGCACAACGCACTTCTTGTCCTAGGCAAATGCTAATTTCCTAGTGAAGTTCAAGAACCAGCAAGGACTCTTCCCCACCTCTCTAAATGAGCCCATAAGCTTGAACAGTGCAAGTTTTGCTACCTCAACCAGGGAAGAAAAGAGAAGGGAACTGCTCCACTGAAGAAAACTAACATATAGGGGAGGAGGGAAGGGGTGAACAGCTTGCACAGCAACAGGGACAAACATTTGTGCTGGCAACACCCACCAAATCGTCAAGCAAGCAGAAGGACAAGAAAATGAAGGAAGCTGGTCTATTTTTAAAACAAGACCTCATTATTACCATGAATCTGCTCTGCTTCCCTGGAAGCAGCAGGTATGCAAACATGACATGAATCCTATCACTGAGCAAATCACCTGGCGGTAGGAACACTAGTTTGCATGGACACACACGATCTACTGCCCTGACACCTCTGAAAGTGTGTGGAGGAGCATCCTTCTGGGAGGCAGACTGCATTATGGAGAGCAAAAAAACCTGTTAGGCAATGCAAATGTCACTGGTGCTTCTGTTAATGACTTTTGTTAATGATTAGACAGAGCTCCATTGTTCCGGACACTCCACTCAACATTAGTCCGCTGGAGCTTGTAATTTCACGTTTTGTATACCTCTTATGTCATGAGAAACAAACATAATTTCTGTCCAGCCAGGGTAAGAATGGACTTAGGGAGTTGGAGGAGACATCCTAAGTCAAAGCATGCATTTTTATGCCACAGCCTTTGCACCAATTGCCCTACTGATATAAAGAAATGCCCCAAGTGGTTCAAGGGACCTATGGACTGGGGTGCAATGAGGTTGAGGTAACTGCCTGGATTCTGGTCAGGGCCACACTCACCTCCCTAGAGGTCTGGTGAGTTTGCACGAAGCCGGTTGACAGCATCAACCTCATCCTTCACCAACACATCATCTCTTCTTGGACGATGCCTCTGAGATAACCAGCAAGAGGACAACCACTGAACCTGCATTTCAAGACAGCAGTAAGGCACAAGGCAGCACAACCACAGCAATTGCCCTGCTGCCTCCACAGTACGTTATGGCCAAGGTCCACAAGGCAAGAAGCACTAACCTACTTCATAGAAACCCAGCTTAGTCTAAACTGCTTTTTAATTCTCCTCCCACATCACCCACTACCTCCCTTCTGTCTTGCGGCAAATAAGATACAAAATGCAATGGAAACAGATCTTCAGCTACCTTTGCTGTCCAACTGGTGACAGACTGAGGAAAAAAAAGCTGCAACAACTCTCTTGTTGTAGTTATTACCGAATTGTTGCTATATGTCAACTAGCAATTTATCACATCAAAATGCTGACTGAATTAGCCTGAAAGGAGATCTCCCACCACAGGAACATGTGCTACACAGGGAAAACCAACCGCCAACCAAAATCTCAGCCTCCATTTTCAAATTCACATCCCATTATCAAAAGGATGCTTTTGCATCTTCGCTTCTAACCTAGTAAGTTATCTGAGGGAAATTCTCGGAGCCATTTACTATTTATCCTCATTATTTCCCAAATGGGATGTTTAAGACATTGGCAGTTTGGTTCTGTTGCTAAGACTGAGAAAACTCTTTGGAGCTACAAAACCAGTATTTAGTCACTGAAGTGTAGGTGCTCTGAGTGAAGATGCCCACAGACACAAAGTCATCATGTAGTTGGGAACGACAATCAATCCATCCATCCTAAATCCACAAAAAAAGCCAGGACCTGATACTCCATGCTACTAAAAGCACCACAGCTGTGAGAGGAAGGGAGAAGGAAGAACTACAGCTAAGACTGGGCAGATGAAAAATTCTCCTGCTCCCCACACTCCCAAAGATTTCCGACTCAGAAGACAGTGAATAGATTTACAGTCAGTCATAAAAAGGGCCAGCCGCTCCTGTCTCGACACACCGGCCCACTCCCTGAAAGAAGTATTAAAGAAGCTTATTTGCCTTTTCCACCCGCATCCTTTTATTTTTCTCCTTCAGAGAAGTTAGTCTTGCATTCAAATTTCCTGCTTCCGTTAGCATACGTAATCATCTAGCAGCTTTATGCCCTTCCTAACAAAACTTCAGACTCTTAGCAAAGCAGATTAAGCTCAAAAAATACCAGGTTGCAGGTCAAATGCAAACCCTACTTACGCATCCCGCTGTGCACCACGCCAAGGGGCAGCTGACTACCGAAGTTACTAGAGCAGTTATTTTTATCCCTTGCCCTGAAAATTTCTCCTTGGGTAGGAACATCAAAGCAGCACAAACGTTGCCAACAACCCTGAGCTAGATTTCATCTTGACCTCAAGGGAAAAAAAGGCCAAAATAATAAAATTTATTTATGCTGCAATGCATGCACTCACCCAAAGAAAAGGCAATGGTTTCGTTTGACCTGCAGAGCAGCCGTTTTTACCCTCCTAAGTATAAAATCTAGTCATCAATAACCAAACCACTTCTCTTGTGTTTGGACATATAAGATGTTCACCCCATTCTGACTGCTCCAGCCAAACGGGCCAATATCAGCAGCCGAGTTCACAGGGTGCCACACTTGTTAGAAGACATGGACTAACATTTGCTATTTGCCTAGAGAAAGGCAGGAATATGGAAAGAGAAAATAGCATGGTGCTGCCCATTACAGATGTGGTGTGTAGTTTTAGCACTTGTAAGCAGCATTTCCAAGTCCCACTTCTCAAAATGCAACAGATGTGTAATATGCATCTAGCTTCAAAATTATCTGCCAACAATTTTGATTTGGTCCTGTGTTTTGCATCATCCTCATGAAAGTATAACAGAAGACTGAATGGTTCATTTAAATACTTTTCCTCTTGATTATTTTATATTTGAAAATCCACAAAGAAAAAGCCTGGACTGTACTTTTTTTACTTCAAAGACTCCATGGAAGGAGTAAGTGCTTATTACAAAGTCTTATCTTAACTGAGAGGAAGCTCAAACAAAGGTTTATCTGACTGTGAGCATCTGAAGTTAAGGACAAGTCAGAAAGACAAAAGCCTTGGACAATGAGAACTCCCTTCCTCTTGTGCCCAGCTTTGCTTTCACTCTGAAATTACACACAGATCATCACAGCTTCCCAGTCCATAGCCAGGAGCATAGGAATTTATTTCCAAAATGTTTTACAGATTTTAGGTCTACTGCTATAGATTGTGGCATCTTTCCCCTCCCCAGACTCCCTTTGCGTGTGGATGTGTAAATAAACAAATAAAAAGCCAACTTTCAGCACTGTTCAAAATATTTGCTGTGGCACCAAGGATTTATCTGTGGGGTCACACTGTGCCTTGTTTGCAGCGGGCGAGATACTGGTTCAGAAGGCCTAAGCACACTTACTTGGGAGATAACAGATGCTAATTCCAGCACTGCAACACTTTGTGCAGCTTGTCACCTTGGAAAGCCACTTGAATACATACTGTTCATATTCTGGTTAAGACGACGACAAAACACCCAGAGTAAGGACTGCCTGAAGGTGGACTCACTCAAAACCTAGAGCAACATGGACGAAGAGCCTGCCCAGGAACACAGACCTGCAGCAATGGTACTGTTTTAAGCAGCTTCCCTAAATATGAAGAGCAGTCACTGAATACTGCAGAACAGAGCTACCATATTTACATTTCTGCGCGCTGATAAAGTTTAATGGGGCCCGAGAAAAGCATAGCTGCTTTAATGTGGCACTTCTTCCAGGCTGATATATCCCGCTTCTCAAAAGGGTAACTCTGAAATGGCTATGCTGGTTTTGGTACCCGGTCACTGCTGCGTGCCGTGTAGGCTCAGGCTGAGTTTTGCTTCCAGGTCTGCTCAGCGTACCTTTGTAGCCAGCTGACTATCCACAGCTCTTCCCTCTCCAACCTCAGACCCTCTCTGATCACCAGGCACCCTCAACTAGAATTTCCTGCAATTCTTGTGAGTAGCTCTGCATTGCATCAATGAAAATAAAATGAGAATAAAATGAAAGGGATGGAAAACGTAAATAGCACCAACCACCATGACAGAGGTCAAAGTTACCAAAGGCAGGGAAAACATACCTTTAGCAGCACTTGTCAGGTTGAAACAAGGCAACTTCTAACAGCATTACAATCTGTGGAATCCAACTGGCCAGCAAAAGTCACGTAATACACTGAAATGTATCTTGAAGTGATTTAACTGATCTGCTAACATCAAACACACCAGTGTATATGCAAAACCCTTCAGTATGAATGAAAAACAAAAACCCCACAAGACTTGGTATCAGCTGCCTCTTTAACAATCTCACTTTGAAGATCAATTTTAAGCTTCAGGGTAAATCGAAGCTTTTAGACCATCTTTCCATAAATTTTAATTTACGCCTGTGAAGATGCAGGTAGGCAAGAGTGGTGCAGGTTTTTTCCACGGAAGACGGTGATGGTGTATTTAGAAGATAGAGAAGTGTGCATGTTTTCACGTTAATCTGCCTCCTAACACAAGGAGGATAGTTACTCTTCTTACCTATTTTTTCAGGTTTCAGAATTCTAGCACTTCACTTATTTACAAAGGACATTCAAATGCTGCAGAAGCAGAAGAATACCAGCACAAAAAAGCAAAGCAATTTATACGCATCCTTTCACATACTCTGCAAACCCGACTTACAAACATATTGTATGTGATCTATGTTTGTATTTGGGATGCACAGTTGTTTCTTTCATAAGAGAATAAGTTCTTCATGCACAAAATAGCAGGTAAACAGCCATTAAATGAAATCACACTTAAATCTTTTGTGCTTCAGTTAAAAATTGATAGGGATAAAGACATTCAAAGTTTCAGATACTGAGAGACTTAAGCCATATGAGGAAAACCTGAACAAAACTCCCACCTCCTCAAAAGGAAACTTCACTGGGGTTTAAAGGTATCCTGAAGTGTCAATTTAATGTTTTGTGAGTACTCTCTTTAATAATCATAGTGAGAAATAATACCAGATTCCACTGCTGACGACTAGGCTCTGCCAGGCTGGATGCCAAACAGATGTGCCTTGAATAATACATACTGCTAGATAGATGCGTACATCTTGTCAGAGCTCAAGAGTCAAAACATCTGACGGAATTTTGTTTTTAAAAATCCCTGGTACCAGCAAAAATACAGCACACACTGCTACAGAGCCAGCGTTATTAGCGAATTAGCAGTGTAACCTGATGGAGTCCCACCTAAATGATGTTTCTCAGATGATGAGAGCCACAGAAATAAAATCTTTTGGTGGTAGATGCATCAGGACTACTTTCCCCATGTTTTACTTGTCAGGCTGAAATCCAAAAAGCATTCAACTCATGGAACTGAACTGAACTCAGGGGAAAAGAGAGACTGAACTTTGGATTGATCTGCATCTAAATGGAGAGACAGCAAAGAAGGAAGCTAGAGCTGAGATGAGCTGATCGGGAAATTTGTGTATTGAGTCACCACAAAATGCCAGGTACTTCACGTTGGGGCTCTTCCCACTTCAAAAGCTACAACGTGAAGAAAATACAGCAAAGTACAGGTTATCCAACTCATCCAACCATAGGTTTCACCATAGGCGGAGCTCCAATTATACGCTCTTCCAGAGCTCCACATGGGAACGTGAAGATAAAGACTGTTACCATTGCAGAATTAGAAGCAAGTAAAGGACATAGAAAGAAAGATGCACCACAAGGGAAAAGTCAATGTTTGGAAACAGCGGTAATGGCACACAAGGTAGAGCAAGATTTCAGCTGGAACAAGGACTGGGGTTGGTAGGAGTAAGCTCTCAAACACTTGGTGTCTGCAAAGGTAACGATCTCCTCTTGCATGTGTGTGGACGTGTACATCCACTGAACACTTTGTCTTCTTTCAAAGCTAACGCTGATGCGAACAGATTAAAGAGTAGCCAGAGAGCTGCTGCTGACTGATAAAACGCTTTCATCAGCAAGATCAGTGGGTCTTAAAATAACAGGTCACTTTCTGCAAAACTGTAAGCAATTATCAATAAAATGTAGCACTCAGGTTCACCGTACTTCAGTCATTCTACATGTCCCTCTGGAACAGGCACCTGCTTCGGCATTTTCATACACAGCTCCCAGAAGCAGCATTTGGCTCATGCAATGATAAACCAGCCTTATGATTGAAAATATACCAACCCTCCCTGCCTTGGTCATTGAAAGCGCTACACAAGTCTTGTATATCCCCAGAAGCTGAACACGAGCTTTGCTGACTGGTTAATCTGTTAACTGAGAAGTCTCTATGCAGCGTGAGGAGCAGCCAAGCGTTTAATTAGACAATCAAATACAGGATTTTAGAAAATGGATAAGTAACAGGCAAAGTTTTACAAAGAACTCCTCCAAGTTAGAGAAACCCTCAAAGGGAAAACTGGGAGCCCATTAAAATCTCCACATCAGAGAAGAAAAACACTAAGTTTGTTTGGTTTTGTTTTCTGAATACAATTGTTTATACTAATGGCAAAATACTTCTTTGTGAAACTGAGCCCTAGTAGGGCACAGAGAGTCACAGGGAGTTTTGCCATCATCTTCGACGTGGCCACTCTTTTAATGCTGTCCTCAGCATGCTAGAAGGATTTGTATTTGTTGAAGGACCAATGTGCAACCTCAGAGATGGTCCAAGGCAATAGACTACTTATACGTAAATACTTGAATGGGCATGAGTGGAAGTTGGGTTGGGAGACAGATCAGAACCACCAACTAGCTTGGAATTTTGATTCTCTGCCCAGAACAGCACTTGCTAAAAATAAAAACAAAATTTCCTTCTATCCTTTCAGTCAGGGAAGGCAGAAAGACAGAACAGAGGAGCTATACAAATTTGGCAGGCCTGGATTTACAGAGCTCCTTTTGTAGAGGATGTGTTCAAAGAGATAAGAGACAAGACATGACGCTTGATGGACGTGGTCCAAATAACACAGCAGAAAGTGCAAAATACCCTTCAAAAATCCACACAAGTCATTTTTATTTGAGAGTAGGAGAGTTTCACTCATTCTGGTATCTGAAAGCAAGTTCTATAAGTCTCCTGGCTGTGCTGGCAGGCAAGTCACAAAGATTTTGGTAGGGTTTACTTTGTCTTCCCTTTGGGGAAGGGAGAAGAAACAGAAGAGAGCACACTCAAAGACACATGAGAAATACAAGTTCAGTTCTGCCTTGGGTCTCATCTTTAGTTTATTCCACTTCCTGAAAGTGTTTATTATTTTCTTATCCATAATTTACAGAAGGTATTCATATAGTGAGGAACTTTTTATCAGAATGTAAATATTAACTGTAAAAAGGGAAATAAATTGTCCCTTCTTGTCATTCTTTAGCTTGATACTTGCTCCGGCAGCTGTTACTACCGCAGTTAGTCAGAAACAGAGGGAAATGGAGTCTGGCTGAGCTTGCACACTGCTAATGGAAATGCACACTCTTCCAGTTAGCAACATTCCTTTCTTACACCAAGTCAAATGCCAAGGACACATTAGGACATTAAACAAACGTTACGAAACCTCTCAGGTTAGAGGTGCCCAAAATCCACTTGCTCAGCAGTATAATGCACTTTGGACTTGCTCTTCGGCAACAGAGCCCAGGGACACGGTGACCACGGGGAATGCCCTACTGCTGCAGGGACATCTGCACACGATGCCTTGGTCACTGGGCAGCCAGCATCAGAGAGAAGCAGCCTTTTGTTTCCTTCCAGCTCAGCAGCCTGGAAAGATTGCCAGCTGCCCTGTTTTGGCCTCCATACTCACCAATGAGCTTAGACTGTTACGCAGAGAAGCCCAGGAAAACTAATTTTGACCAGTAAGGCAGACTTAAGGAAGGGCAAGGTTGAGCAAAGACTTCCCTTGAAGATACAAGTACAAGCTACTATCATCATTATCTGCAGACCCCAAAGGCTGTAGCCTCAGCTGGTATCAGCTCTATCTTCAGCAACCTTATGCTTATATATACCAGCTGAATATCAAACATTTTACATTTAGTTAAGGTACAGAAGCATCAGTGAACACAGATTTCAGTAAATCTTGCCTTCTAAAATATTATTCATCAACATATAATTCAAATGGTAATTAAGAAGTGTTCGCATGATTGACGACACATTTAAATTACAGGTTTCCAGCGTTTTTTTCAGTAAAAAGAAGATTACTTCCTTTTTCATGTGCTGCTTTTTCAAAGTGCAAGTCCATCTAGCAGATGTCTCACAGATCTGCTTGTCAATGTAACAAGTTAGACTTTTTTTATCACGATAAATGGTATAAACCACACAGCATTCTGTTAAACTCAATATTGACACATCTGCTTACCACGTGTATTAGTAGCCATGTCAGCCACTTTCTGAAAGGCATCCAAAAAGGCAGCAGCTGCTACTACTGTAGTCCTGAAACACATACAGATAACAAAACATTAGCAGTGTCTCATTGCTGCGCATTTAATTATTGCCAAAAACATTTAAGCTTATAAAGAATACCACTGTGAACTTGCAGAGGCCACAAAAAATATCCCCTTTCATATCTGAATTTAGCCTTTTCCCTCTTTCCCTTCTTAATCCCTTCCTCGCTTTGTGTGAGCACTGTGGACTTGGAGGCAGCCATGCTAATTCTGTGCTGTGAATTGCCCAGGACAGGTGCTATTTCAAAAGAGCACAGCCATCCCCCTTCTGGCTGATTTCCTCTGATGAACTAATATTAAGCAGTCAAACATGAAAACCAAATCTAACACACATTATAGTGCGCCCATTAGTGTACCGATTACAGCCATTGCTATTTCCAGGGAGCATGTACATTTTAAGAATAAGCATGCAGGACCTTCCTTTTACCTAGGATCCCAGCCAAACACTTTCCTAAATTTCTCATCTAAGGAGCATGAGCATCCCTTAAAACAAAAAATAGCAACATCTGGGAAATCAGACTGGTCTGGAGATCTTGGGCAAATGGAAAAGAAGGAAAAGAAAAAAATCTCCACGGAAAAAATAAACCCACCAAAACCAACCTCCAAATCCCCTAAATAAACAAAACAAACTAAAACCCTTTCTGATCCACTGCTCCTCCAAGCAGGTCCCTTCCTTAGAGGTACCCCAGCAATCTCAGAGACTCGACAACCCCACTAGCCCCATCTCCCTCGAGGTTTCTAAAGCTCATAGAGAGCACACATCTGTTCAAGTGGACAGCAAACCAAAGTTACAATTTTCCGAACGCGTTTGCTCTACATAAGCGGGCCCCAGAGCCCTAAATACCTCAGGTCAGTACCAGATTTCTGGTGCTTTAGAGTCTGGTTGTCCCAATTTAAGTGAATGTAGGCCAGAGCTCTACAGGTAAAGTGCAACTGTGCCCTCTCCACAGTTACCTCATGGTTCTGTTTCTGCACTTCTTTTCTACCAATAACTTGTTCTCCTCTCCTGTCGGTAACAGTCAGCCTCTCCAAGCAAAATCCTGAAGGAGGACCATCAGCATCACTTTGTTTCAAGAGCTCCTTGCTACCCTCAAAAAAACCCAGGAGACCTGCAAGAAAGCTGATCCTCAGCCAGAAAGACCACAGGACTGCTTAATTAGGTCAGATTTTATGCAAGTCTCACTCCAAATATGCTCAAGATACAGAGGACATGACTGACAGCATAGTAAATGGCCTACTGACAGCACAAAAGATTTGAACACAAAAAAAACAGGTTTGAGATGACCAACCAAATGCATACAGACTCTCCACATGCCCAGGAGATTAAAGGGAAGGCAAAAAACCCCTGACAGCTAGCTAGCAATACTGAGCCCTGGAACCAGATAACCTTTTCTGGGATTTTCCTTAACAGTGTTTGTGTTCTTCATCTTCCAAACTTGTGGGTCATGCTGTTATTTGTGTACCATGTTGTTAATTATTAATTATATTGCTAATAACAAAGTTCCATTTATCCAGTAACAAGATCCAGGAAGACCTGGCTCCAGCTCAGATGACATCTGCTCTCCTTCATCAGAGCACACAGAAACAAAACAGAGGCAAAAGGCTCACATTTGCGAGAAATGAACAGCAAATCCTCCAACACGGGCTTTCGATCTGCCTGCATGCACGTTCCTGTAGCTAGAAAAGCACTACATTGATTGAACGCACCACCATAGGACTGGGAAACGGACAGAACCATCCCTCATGCCTTCCCAGAAGGCCTGTGTTTAAAGAGTACAAAGGGCTAGGAAAGTTCTCCATTTCTTTTCTTTTGCTACCTCCTCTGCTTCTACTCACTCAATGTGATGTGATTGCTGGAAAAGTAAAAAAAACACATGCAAGTGTGGTATTTTAGGCACAACGAGGCAGAACAGCATATTCCAGCTGTGTGGGGCAAAGGATCCTAAGCCCCAGCTTCAACAGGACCAGTTCACAACACAGAACTGCAAACCAGTCTGCCAGTAACCATACCTGCTACCACTGCTGCGTCTGTGGAGAAAACTCTGGTGCTCTGGAGAGCACAGCAGAGATGGTGGTTCGGGAGGAGTTGTGAAGAAATGGAGCTTGGATTCGTATTAGCAGAAACAGATTTTACAAGTGAATGGATTCCAGATAGCAGAACTGGTCTGAACGTGACATGTATGTCACTTACTAAGCAATCCAGAACCACGCCTTTCGCAAAGTATACCCCGATAACACATTTTAATGATCACTGATAATGATCTAGCACAGGAATTCCCTCTGGTTTTAAGGCAGAAGACAGTGCTGTTAAGACTACCAAAATTCTTCAGAATTTTTGACCCCTCTTCTAACATAAACCTGCTGTACTCTAATAAAAGGACAACACAGGGCTAACTCCAAGTGTGTGTTCACTAAACAACAATAAGCTACCCTCCCAATTTTACAACAGAAGCCATGAAATTTAGCTCATTTTGTGTTTGTTACATACAGCTGGTGGTAGATAACGTATTTTCCTAAATACATTAAAACAGCAGTAGCAGCATGTGAAAAATTGCATACATGAGTGTTGACTATGAAATATGCACAATTTTATTAGGATATGCTTAGCAAATTATCCTGCCAGGAGCTGCATTTAATGTTTGCATACATGAGGAATTGTAGGGGATCTTGACTCTGTAACACAAAACTTACCGGAGCTGAGACTGCAGTTTTCCAGCTTTATTGATAAAATCTTCCCACACTGGGTAACTTCCCTGCAGGAAAGACAAAATGCAATAATGAATACTTAATTTGAGCATTCCGGTTTTGATACACCAGATGAAATGAAACTTGGAGTGAAGCAATAACTAAGACTTTACTAAATCCCAATCCATTAACACCAAAATGTATCTTCCCAGCAAGCTCTCTCTCACATCCTTAGACCAGTCCCAAGCAAACAGGATGTCAACTGGCTCTGAATCCAGATGAAACAGTAGGTCCTCTGAGGAGGCTTTACAGCTCTTCCAAATGAAAACACCAGGGGAGAAAAGGGATTTCAAATGAAGCAGAGAAAAGAAACACCTTACTCTGGATGGATACAGCAAAACCAAACCTATTAGGAACAGGGTGCTAGGATTTTGCAACAACATATACAGAGAAGCTCCCAAAACCAAAGGCAGGATCCCAGTTGTTCTTTACAAATGAATTCTCTGTCATTACCAGGTTCCTATCCTCTTTATAAAAAAAGAAAAAAACAACCAAATAAATAAAATTATTTTAAAAGCCTTGACAATAAAGGTTGGAGTTGACCAAGAGACCACCTCAAATGCTCTCTTGAGGTAACTCAGCCGTTGGGGACAGAAAAGGCACAGGGGCCATAAGACAAAAAACTTTCCCAACAGCTTCCCCATAACCATAAAACCTGCTTCCAAAACAGTCCCAAATGACCTTGGAGCTGAGTTCTGAATTGAAACCAACAAAGCAGCATGGCATTGAGTGTATGCAAAGTTTTTAAGAAGGTTTAATTCTTCGACTTGAAGTTTCCTGTAAACTTTTTCCCAATTTTTAAAAATCGTATTAAAAGCCCCGGTTTTCATTCAGAATACGCACACCAAACGTTCTTGCAAGTTCTGGTCTTTCTTTTCCGAAGTTCAAAAAAAAGTGCTGATTTTTATGATAAAGGAAAAAACCCATAATTTTTAGACCAAAAAGGGTTGACTTGCTGTCTGCAGAGCAAGCGTAAATTTTCTGTTAACAGCAAAACCCGTGGCAGAAAGCAAGCTCAAAATTTTTTGATTGGAGTCTAGAGAGCAAAATAAAATACCCTTGCTTCCTTTAATAAAGGTATAAGACTTGCTGTTACCAGAGCAACGACACAATAAAACCCAGATAAGGCAGATCCTCAAGGCTAACATTACCCCAGCTCTGACTGGAAGAGGTTGCAAGCAAGTGCAGTTGCTCATGGCAAACCTGATCCACCACGATGAACTGGTCTGCTCTTTGTCGGTAAAAGAAGATCCACTGCCTGCACTGCCAGGAGAGGCTGCACCTTGCCTGGTGCCCAGACAGCCACTTCCCCAAAAGCTGACCGCCCAACTGCTCCTCAGCACACCTCGGCAAAGCAGCTCCCAGACTTTCACTGGGAAGCCTACTGGTACTCCACACATTTTTCATCAAGGCTTGTGGGTGTTTTGCTAAAAGAAAGACAGAAAGAAAAAAAACAACCCCAAAACCACAATGTAAAACAGGTGTTCGTAAGACTTCACTACACCTGCACACCAGAGCCAGTGGGAAACGCAGAAGGGGAAAGAGAAAATAGCAGTTATCTAGGTGGTGTGACAGAGAACATAAAGTGGTTTTGCCAAGCAAAACTGTCAGACATTTGAAAAAACTACAGAAACTCACCAGTTATTTGAAAGAGGGGAAAAACACGCTATTTCCTTAAACCTGTTAAGTCTTCCTGCAGTCCCCTACCCTGCACCATGCTGTCTGCATGCCATACATGCATTATATGCATGTGTATGCCTGCAGCCCCGAAAGCCCTGACAGTTAGCAGGAGGACCTACGGCTTCACTGGTTCTCGAGCGAAGTGCAAGCCAGTACGCAGAGGATACCAAAGGAGCCTGATGATGTCCCCATCTCGGCGGTGTATTATCCAGCTAAACGTCCCCGATGGTACGCAGGAGAGTGATGCCAGCCCTGTGTCTAGCTGCTTCGCTGGGAAGCCTAAGACACTTCTGTCAAAACACAGCTCAGGAAGAAAACACTTTTTTGTGGCCAGCCTGGCCACAAAGCAGGCAAAATTGGATTAGCCACCAAGCATTTCCACAACTATTTATTCTTTGTCTTTAAAATGTTGTTCTCTTCAAGCGAAGCCTACTTAAATAAGGTGTAACAGCTCACCAGGTTTGCTCTATTTGCTGGGTTGAAATGGATGGAATCTCTTCACCTGGGCACTTCTACACAGGCCAACAGCACCGGATCTAATTTTGAACAGTACAAAAATGCCACTGAATTAATAAGTTGGGTGGTGGGGTTTGTTGGTGGTGTTTTTTGTTTGTTTGGGGTTTTTTTCAGTTGTTAAAGAAAAACTTTCAGCAGTTTTGCACCAGTGACATGAACTCCTGCATTATCTGCTCAGCTTCTGGTATCTTGATCTGTTTTCTGTAACTCTGAATTCCCTCAGCTGAAAAATAAGAGGAGTTTATTTATCTGTGTTCCTGTAGAATTGGCTGTCACTTTTCCCTGCTGAAGCCATGTCCACAAAGCTTATCTCTCTCGGTTACACACAACTCAAGACTGGCATATGAATTCTGTCATCCCTTTGAGATTTCCCAAAAAAACCACTTCCACCACCACGTGCCTGTTGAAACCAAAACCCCCTTGATTCCTACCTACAGCAGAAGTGCACAACATCTACCACTTCACAGGACCTAGTACCTGGGGGTTTGTCCCACCTCCAGCACCGAGGAAGCAAGGAATCCATTTAGTGATGCTGTGAGGACAAACCAAGGAGATGACACTGGAATCAAACCAGTGCTGTAAATACTGCAAGGCTCCAGTACGCTGGGGAGCAGCTTCTTCTCCAAGACCTCTCTGTGTGTCACCTTGAGCACGGAAGCCCCGTCATTGCTCCGTGTCTCACCTCCGCGTTTGCAATAATAGTTGTTGCTTTTGTCAAAGCGGCCGTCAAGAGAAATGTTAACGATGGTGGAAACCACATCCTAGAAGAGACACACAGCTTCATCCTTGATTCGACATGTATTACTTTCTCAAGGCACACAAGAAGCAGCAAAAGGAAACAGCAGGTGGGACCTGCTGCCTTGGTCTAAGAAGCACTTTGGCGACACAAAGCCACTTGCGCAGAGTAACACCACAGCCCTTTCCCAGAGCTTCTCCCGCACTTTCCAGTTTCAACCAGCTGATCAAGGACACCGACGTTCCCCCCTCGGCGTGTCAGGGCTGCTCAGGCCCTGCCCGTCCCGGAGAAGGCAGCGGCCCTCCTCTGCAGCCAGCCCCGCGCAGAGAGGCTGCCGCAGGGGCCTGGGTCACAAACGCTCTCCCCAGCTCTGCACCAGTTAAAACGGGTATCGGGAACAGGGCAGGTTTCTTGAAACCCGTTCATGGTTTACTCTGGGGAATCTTCCCCCCGTGTGCTCGAGTGTTTGCTCCCCATCGGATGGAGAGGCCTGACGCGGCTCCTGGGAATGGGTGTTCCACCGCTACCCAGTGACGCTGCGGAGCGCCAAGGCCCCTCCAGCTGCTCGGCGGGCCCGGCCCTCCGCTGCGCGCCCGCTGGCCACCAAGGCCCGTCACTGGTAAGCCCTAACATGCCCTTACTCCACCCAATGGCTTAATTAGTCAGTTGGTTAGTCACCTGAGCCCGGGCCCAGCTCCAGCAGCTCTGAGCGAGCACTGGGCAGGGAACCGCCGCGCTGCCTCAGGTGCCTCTGCCTGCTGCCAGCAGAGCCAGTCCACAAGTGGGGACACCAAACAGCTCGCCCTCGGGGACAAGCGCCAGGAGGAGCGTTTGAAAGGCACCAGGCTGAGCTGGCAAAGCACCTGCAAGTGCCAGGCACCAACAGCCAGAGCCGTCGGTGTCTGGCCAGACCGCGTCCTCCACAGCCATGCCTCCTGGGTCCTCCCTGCCTGCCACTGAGCTGGGAGGGAGCGGGCTGCCAACTTCAGAGTGAAACCCCATCCAACATCCGGACCCATGGATGCAGACAGAGGTCCTAATTTTTGTCTGTCTTCCTCACCATTCAGATCTATTTAAATTGGCAATAAATTTCATCTTCCCCAGTTGAGTCTGGTTTGCTCATGGCACCAAGTGGTAAGAGATTTCCTTGTCTGTCTCAACCCCTGAGCTTTCTCATCTTATTTTCTCCCCCATCCCATTGGAGAGGAGGGAGAACGGCTGGGTGGGGACCTGGTCGCTGGCCAAGGTCAGCCCACCACACCAGGGAAGAGCAGGCAATGATCACTAACCGGCAGCTTTGGAAGGAGCATTTAAACCCTGGATGGATGAAGAACTCTTTTTTTTTTTTTTAAGGGGGGAACCAGCACAGCCACCCTACACAAACACAACTCTATGAGAGGTTTATTTGCATCTTTGAAGAGATTTTATATATGAAGCTTGGTTTTCCCTTCCCTTCAGGCCAGCAATTCTGCAGAAGGAGTGAGCAGAGACCCAAACGAGAAACTCAGCGACTTCTCAGTAAAGAAAGGGTACACTTGCAGCAAAGAATCATATTTACTGAAATCGTCATTGATTACATCTAATGGCAAGAGTAACAACCCAGCAGTCTTGACAGTTTAAAACCCTTCACTCCTCCCGCTAAGAAGTTATGATTCTTCTTTTTCCATTAAAGTAAGTGTCTTTTCTCTTAATTATTTATTTCCATGCACCCCAACTCACACAGACAAGATGCATTGCATCTTCTAAAAACCCCTGACAGCGTTCTTTTGAGCGCTCTCGTTTATCAGAAAGGCTTTTCAGCCCTATTATCAGCTTTTGCTGGGACACTGAGCACAAAAGCAGCAGAAACAGTTTGGTATGTTGTTCACAGCAATAACCCATCTCAACGTTTGGGGCAGGAGGAAAGAGACAGAGAGCTCCTCTGCAGTAAAGCAAATTCAGAATCTAATTTTGGCTGTTCCAGCTAAAGAGGTAGGAGAGAAAGGAACCTGGCAGGCACTACCTTGGTTTTATCTCATCAGTCAAAGCAAGAGCTGTGTGCCTTCCAGAAGGGTACTGAACAATGATTATCCACAGACATCAATAAAATGGGAAAATGCCCACTACACAGGCTACAGGAGTTAGGACTTCACCTCAGTGCAGTCAGTCAGCTATCACCAGCTAAAAAGCTGAGCCCCAAACACCCACCACTGTTATCAAGCCTCATGCCCTAGTAACCCATCCAAATGCCATACATCGGTCTTTGGAACAAAAATTGTGACTTTGCTTCTGGACATGTCCTCCTACCCCTCCAAAGTAAATTATGCCGGAACGGGGTTTTTTAAAATAGTTTTATCAGATCTCGGAATCACAAGGATTATGTCTCATTTCTGTGGCATTCACTACACTACCTCCACGTAGCAAAGAGACTTTATTGTGCTAGACACCACCACAAAGTCACAGATGTTATACACGAAGAATGGCCTGGATAAGCAAGAACAGTTTGCACATAGAGACTATCCCTTTTCCAGGGGGCTTTCAACAGGCAAAAACAGGAAAAAGTGGAGGGGAAAGGAAAACAATGACAGCCTGAAAAAAATCCAGGGTTCCGGCTGCAGATGTCTCAACACATGGGAAGATGCAATGGCTGACATTCAGTTTCCCTTCCCAGCTAACATCTGGCACTGGAAGTTTTTCCTCTTTTCTAAAAGAATCAGTAGTTGACTGGGGGAAAGGGCACTTAGCCAGCCACAACTGCTCGAGTTACAAAGTGCTACCAAACACTAACACGTTCCTCTGTGCAATCCACAGATTTAGCCAAATCCATGACTCGTGAATAGGAGTGCCTAGTTCTTTAGTAAGACACAAAAGCTCCTCCAATACACAGGTGAGCAGAGAACAAACGTCATCTTACACAGAGTTCATAACTGTTCTCCATCCAAAAAATTCTGTTTGTTGGCTTTGCCTTTTTCTAGGTTGAAAAATAAACAGTTCAAGAGCCTGTCTCATGAAGCTTTCTAAGCTGCACTCATTTTACAATCACTCGCCAGAATAGCCTCAATCTTTCAACGGACTGAAACACAAATTTTGCTGGCAAGAAAGACTACACTGGAAGGGACCATTAAAGATCACCTAGTCCAACCTCCTCTGCCACAGGCAGGGAGATCTTTCACTAGATCAGGGTGTTCTAAGCCCCATCTAAAGCGAACATGAACACTTCTAATGACTGAGCATCCACAACTTCTCTGGGCAACCTGTTTCACTGCCTCACCACCCTCTTTAAAAAAAAGTCTCTCATGTCCAATCTAAATCTACCCCCTATTTCTTAAATTCAAATCCAGAACTGAATCAACAAAGTCCTAATAGTGATTTCAAGAGCATCCCATAGACTGATGTTGTTCATCACCTGTTTCCTAGTGGTGCATGACAAGAAACAATCAGCTTTACTTGCAGCAGAGAAGCTCCAGGTTGGACAATCCATCCAACTTTAAGACCAGTTAACCAACAACTCTGAAAGGTCAGGGAGCTTCCTTTCACTGGAACTCTTTAAGGAAGCATAACACATTTGTACTGAGGTGTTACAGGAAAAGCATAATACTTCCACAAGGCAAGGAAAGGGACTACCTGACCACAAAGACCCTTCCAGTTGTCTAAGCTAAAGGCATGGGCATGCACAGGGGAAGTTCAAGCTTAGCTCCAGCAGCAAAAGGGACTCTCAACTCACGTAGAACACTTGCTGGGACAGGAATGAAGTGTCATCAACAGCAAAAAAGACATGAACTTCACAGGATTTCACAGCAAGAGCTGAATGCACGCAGTACTGAATGGCAGAGACAGGTACAAACTCAGAGTTCGAAAGATTATAGTGCACTCAAGTGAAAGCAAAAGCACGTCAAAGATCAGATTAACATGTCATTTAACCTGTAACTACCCTTAAGGAAAGAAACCAGAGGTAATTAAAAATCAAAGTCTTGTATGCATCCATTATTTCTGCCACTTGTTTAGGGAACAGTAGGGTTAGAGATGAGTTTCCCTCGGCAGGCACAGTATAAACAGGCATGCCAAGCTTTCCTTTTACAAGGGGATACATTATCACAACATTGCACATTCTGCAACAAAACACTCCTGAAGACATCTCATATGCTATTGAAAAAACTGTCAACTACATAGTTCTTCTATGCCTCACAGAACCACTCGTTTGGTGTTTTCAAAACTGTTTGGTTTTCAGTCTAAACAAAGCATTAGGACATTGAGGAAAACAGATAATGGCGTGATATCTTGAGAATGTCAAGACTAAAATCCAATCAGGAAAGTCCAGAAAAGGGTAATCACCCCACTGGGGAAAAAAACCCCACATAGATATCGTTATTTCTGCATTCCCAAACCATCTGAAGAACTCTAAAGAATGTTCTGTTCCCTGAGCACTGAAATGAAGCCTTTCTTAGCAGGAACACGTGTGTTTATTAGACCTCACTATCCACTTAAAGGGGGAGGGAACCTAAGTCTGGTACCATTCTGTTTTTAGAGCTCTGGAGTCTTTAATTTATATTATAATAAAGCCTGCACTGTGCTAGCCCATATTTAAACATCTCCAGTGGAGAATACCAGTTGCCCCATGGTTGTGACTTCAATTTGTAGCACAGCAAGGACCTGTGAAAACTCATCTCCCTTCGTAGCCTCATGGCATCCTGGCTTACGATCCAACCTGTGGGCCTCCTTGTTATGTTAATAGAGACCACGTCAAATCTGTTCTGTCCACAGCCCAGTTCCAAAGTCTGCAAAATGTAGAAACTCAGCTCCAAAGCAGCCATTTCATGGTTTAAATCCAAGATTGGGTAATTAGCAAACAAAAGTTATACTCATACTGTGAGAAAATATACCATGCATAAACATACAGTCTCTCCCTCTCTAAACACAGGGAAGTTATTCACAGGAGGGAGGGGGAAGAAAAACAACCAGCCACAGCTTCCAGAGACCTTTTATACCACGCTTCATTTAAAAAGCTGGACAGTAAGTAGTCTTCCAGAGGAAGCATTTAGTTCCACATTCTTCCCTGCAGGTCTAAACAAGTTTGCAAGCCTGAATAGCAGATTTCTCCTCAGAGACTCATCAATACCACCTCTCATCCACTCAATCATTAAGTGGCCACTGTGTACACTCAGCAGCTATTTTCTAAACCCACAATATTTCAGCTGGATCAAAATGAAGATAATTAAAATATCAGGAGGCAGTCATTCAAGTTAATGCTAGACAGGACAGCCTTGTGTTGGCAATGCCACTGGGGTCTCATCACTTCTTCCCAAGCAAGGAGAAACCCTAATTTCTGAGCGTTCACACAACACAGTCTCCATCACACAAGCAGTCAAAACAATCTTCAGGACCCAAGAAGCGGCAGTATCTATTGCCAAAGTACTGACAAGAGTCTGAGTTGACCACTGCGGAAAAGGCAGCAGCCAGGGAGCAAAGTTTTTAGTGCTTTGTGAACTTTGGCTCTTGCCAGACAGTAAAGTGCAACGATGCTTGTCACAGGCTAGGTTCTCTCCATTTCACTCATGAGGAGAGAAGCAATCACTTTCAAGCTCCAAGTTAGAGACTTGGTTTGCTCATGGACAATAGCATCCATGAGGTGTGCTCATGGATGATTTTAAGATGCGTCTCATCACGAATAAAGCTTAACAAAAAAATCCCAAATTAAGGCACTACACAAAGGGCTTCAGGGGCACTATAAAGCACACATTTGACTTACATGGTAAAAAAAAAATAAATCCCACGCTTGGTGAGAAGCATGGTGGCAGTTTATGTGGAAGACAAAAATGGGAACAAATCTGAAACTTCTTGTATGGTGAACCAGATGTCTCTAGTGGCACACTCATTGCTAGCATTGCGCACACCAGCAGAAGTTCATTCATGCAAGTGTTCTTTTTAAAAACGTTCAAGGTGATTTGTTAAATGATGATTGTTCTCCAACTAGCATCCTAGAATTAAAATGAACTACACAATGCTTATGGTTTTTGACCAGAAGAGTGAAAAATAGAGAGCTCACACACAGCCTTGCAAGACAGATGGCTAAATTCTTCAAGATCCACCAGTCTACGGTTAAGATGCTTCAGTCAGACTTCTCCACTGAAAGTGAGATGTCCTGTAGTTTCACTTACAGAAGAGGAGTTCAAGACAGTCATGTCCAGAGTCACTCAGTCATTTGTAGATGTCATCTCTTCTGCCTGCACACACTGGGTTATCGCAGGGAGCAGCAACACATCTTAGTAACAACAAAGTGGTGCGTAGGTCTGGACAGAAACACATACTACACTGGGAGCTTCAAAACCATCCCCTCATTTACTCTGGGCTCTAGATGCCCTCAATTCCATCTTATCCTGGGGAAAAGGAGTAGAAGTCACTGATCCTGCAGCCAGCACTTGCCATTCTGTAAAACGGGAGCCATTCTTTGGAGCTAAGTCACACACAGAGCACTTTGTAAATGAAAGCTGCTATGGTCTTAACCACAAAGCTACCAGACATTTTGTCTCCAATTCTTCGAAACATCTCAACATTCAAGCTACCTCACAGCCCAGCAGCAAGAAGTCAATCCACATCCTTAAAGGTCAGCACAGATGCCAGTGAACAATGCAGAGCTTAGCACCTTACAGTATCAAGGCAGACAGAATTTTGAAGTTGAAAACATACACTTCAAGAAGGAAATGCCTTTCTCTATGTTGCATAAAGAGGCTACTCTAAAGAGCACGGTACTAACACAAATGTCTCTGTACCCACCTTTGCACGCTCTGGAATAGACCAAAATTCCCTTTAAGCTACAGTTCCTATTCTGCTCTCTACCATGCAATGCTTTCTGCCTATCTTCAAGACCACACTGCCTCTGCGTAGTCTCTCCATGAACCTTAAAAAACTTTTTCAGAAGCTGAAAACACACAGGCTGTTAAGCCAAGGATGCTATTTACAGATTCACAGGAATATGCCATCAACTGTTGCAACTTACATACTTTGAAAAAACATAGCAAAAAATTTTGAGGTTTTCTTAGTTATTTTATATCAATGATTTTGGTAGAGCTTGTGCACACTTGGAACTGAGGAAAGAAGCAGCAAACTCTCCTGAATATCACCTGTTAGGTATTAACCAGTGCTGAGGCTGTAATTACACAGACTTCTCGTCCTCCAACATTTCTTCAGTCGGTTGCGTTTCATGCAGCACTGCACAACCCCTTCTACACTTACAACCTCGCAAACCCTGTTAGGCGGCTCTCAGCATCTTGCCAGATCCAAAAGGAGTAGTCTTAAAAGACATGAAAAATCCTTGCCCTGGGTATGCCGCAGAAAAAGCCAGCCTCATACGCACTTACAGAGTAAATGCTCGTCAGTTGTACGAATTCTTAACTCTCACACAAGAGCATTTGGATCGAGAACGAATGTGTCCCTAAAAAATAAATTACTTGTGAGTACGTTCCCAGCCATGCCCTGTTGCTGGAACGCCAGTATTTAAGCAGGCACGCAGGGCTCTCTTCCTGCATCACCGCTCAGCCTTCGCCACACATCTATCCCTCCCCCTCCGGGATGTTTACAGAAAGATACTGCAGTTGCTTAGAAAAGGCAAGGAATTTCAGTGTATGCAAACCAACCATCTGTGCAAGCAGGTTGTTGGGAGGCAGCAGGGGTAAGAAGTCAGTGCAGCCAGCGAAGCCCAGAATGCCTTGGATGTAAAGCCTTCGAGGAAAAAAAATTGGGAAGAAAAGCTGCACAGAGCAGAAATGAACCAATCTCACATCTGGGGGGAAGGGGAATAATCATCAGTGTGCTCGTTTGGAACACATCAGTTGCCCTAAAGACTGTCATGCAAGAGACAGGCCAGGGCAACACAGCACACGTGGGAAAGGGAAGACAGAGATGCCCTTTCCTCTCCAAGCCCGTACCTGCCTGTGGCACATGAACCATTTGTTTTTTCTTACAACAGTTACCATCATCCTCAACAGCTGGATTGAAACTAGACCTTAAAATCATTGAACTGAAGTGAACCATTGAACATGCCCAAGTTCCAAGGAGAACCCAAGCTTCAAACAAAGCACAGCTGCAGAAGAGCTGTTGCACTGTGACCTGTCAGGGTAAAACACATTTGCCCACATTCTCTGATACATGTGGGCTGCCCCCTGGATTAACACGAAGGCAGAGGACCCGCAGCTGTGCTTGCTGCAGGAACTGTCCCAGCATTTCTATGTATTCCACCAAATAGTGTTTCCACTCAGTTTATATTATTTGTTTGACTAGCACAAGGCCATCCCTCACACGCAAATCAGGCCTACTCACAAACGGCTCTCAGCCCTCTATGTGGCCACCCCCCGGCTCTATCTTCCGCAAATATCAAGATTAAAATGCTGCTCCTCACCGGTCACCTCCTAACAAGAGATAAGAAGCTGCAAAAACATAAAAGCTTCTCATGCCTGTACATTGGTGTCTTTCTCTTCTGCTTTGACCCAGTGTTTTGCACGGCTGAAAGCTAAGGTGCACCACCGTCTGCTCCAAGAGCCCCAGCAGCAGCAACGGAGTGAAGGGGTCACCTCCTTTATAGTATTACATACCCTTTACAGCATTCGTCCAACTGCGCATTACTCCTCTTACCCCCCACCCAACCCAAGGCTGTCGGGTGCTGTACCCATACAGCAAGCCCCTGCCCTGGCAGAAGAGGTAAGACAAGTAAAAGAACCAGTATAAAGCAAGTGACAAACTGCCAACACTGCCAATTTCAACGTTTTCAGAGGTGTTTTCATGGCTTTTTTCCTTCAAGGTAGCAGAGAACAATGCTATGAAAAGAAACATAAAATCAAGGCTCAGAAGGGAAAGCAGCCTTTAAAGAGAACCTGCTCTGCATGAAAAGACAAGATCTTTTGAAACCCATCCGCAACAGGCCCTCCCCAAAATTACCTGCACTGATTTGCTTTGCGCTACAAGAAATATTGAAATTAGCAGCACATTACAGCACATTCTCAATCACCAGGAATGAGTTACAAACTGTTCACATCAAATACTCCCTTCCCACAGGGAGCTACAGAAAGTATGCCGTGTTCAGAGAGAAACCACACAGTGTCTGCATGTAGCACACAAACTGCTCCTCTGAGGGGACAGACATGGTCTGCTCTCATAAACCCTGAGTGCTTTGAAAAAGATCTTGCATAAGCGCATGACAAACTATAAGCAACACGTACTCAGTGATGTATCATAGGAAACACCAGGGCTCTGACAACGGACCCAAACTGAAGGATGGGCAGACTTTTCCCACCTTTATGATTCTTTACTCTGATCCTGAAATCTCAAAGCTTCGAAGCCCAATTCTAGAGCACAACGGCCAAGTACCATTCCCACCGCGGACCTTCCACAAACAACCCTGTCACTGCGCACACCACACACTACTCAACAAATTAGACCCTTGATTTGCATGGAAGACACGGACTTCCCTTGTCAGGAGGCTGAGGTTCCAGATGTACATTAAAGTGCTGTACAGATGGGAGGTTTATTAACTATTCTTAGACTTAATAACAACGTTTCTCTAAATGACTTAGCTTTACACTGAATTATTTTGGAGCTTGTTTTGTTGAGTATTAACCACAAAATTTTGTTAGAGGATGGAGTGAAATTTGGAGAAAATATTAAAAGCAGCTCCAGAGACCTCAGGCAGCAGGAGATAATCTTGCTATCAAAAAATGTGATGTGTTAGTCACATTGGCATATATTGCCCTCATCAAGTTTCAAAGTTAACACAGTATGGAGACAAATGGAAACAACCACATTACTCAGGATTGCAATTACAGTTTCTGCAACCCCGTTGAGATGAACGAGAGCTGAAAATTGACCATGGGTACACCTGAGCTAGTTCTGTGCTAGTGTGAACAAAGAGAAAAATCAGTCCACGCATACTGTATCCTCATCACCTCAGCTGCAGCACCCATTTGCACCCACTGGCAAGACTTCAGAGTCATTTTAATATGCTGTTCATTAACCTACCACCTTTACAACGGCATTTAAGGCACAGCAATACATATGATAAAAAGAACCTGTGAATTATTTAGTTAAAAAGGCAGATGCTGCAGCAAATGCCTTGGCACTGGAGGGCACGTGGAGCCTTGATCCAGCCTGCGATGAGAAATAGGCACAGATCGTGCACTTGGGTATGTGTGGGCAGACCCCTACGCAACATCTCCGAGATCCTGCCAGAAGCCTGCCCACACAGACTTGAATACGTGAAACGGCACTTAAAACGCTAATCCTCACTTTACTACTAAAGGTAGCATGAGTTGAAAGGTTCTGGTTAGCTGTCAAAAAACAGCTACCTTTTCTTCGAAATTGTCGTGATCCTTGTGCACAATTCCCAAAGAATCCTAGTGCATCTCAGCAGCAGCACGGCATCAGCTGCAAACTGAACTACAAGTAAAAATGACCGGTTCTACTCACACTAAGTAACAAACACATTTTTTTAAACCTTAACAACCACCACACTGCTGAAGATCTGCTGTGATTCCTCCCCCCGCCTCAGTAATTGCCAGTTCACAAAACAGGTTTCACTACTATGGAGGATGAAGAAAAAAATACTCGCACCTGTGCCCATCTCCATAAGCTCATGTCAACATGTTTCTGATGAGCAGCATTCCCATGCAAGTAACAATGCGTAAAGAAAAAAAAAAAAAATCCACACAGCAAAGGCCATTTGCTTAAGAGCAAGAAAAAAAATCAAATGCATCACTTATGGAAAGAAGCAGAGAATAAACACACTCGGTGTCCCTCTGAGCTGAAACCCAAAACCACACTTCGTCTGGATCAGAACATCTCCTGCGCGTGCCCTGCATAGCCCACTAAAATGATTCCAAGATTTGTGATCGTTTCCTGCTTTTTGAGGGGGTTGTTTTAACTTAAAGTGCAGTTATTATTAACAATACAAGGGGGCTGAGAGCCCAAGACCACCACGGCCAGGACTGCAGCATTGTCTTGACAGAGAGCCACATGCGCTCCCATTCCTCCCCGCAACCTGCCTGCTCTTGGCAAGCCAGGCTTTGAATTACACATCTCCTACGATCTGTTCAGAGGAAAGTGCAGGTGAATAATTGCCAAAAAATAACTTCTAGTGCAAACAGCTTCTCCCCACCCCTTCCCCCCCAAAAAAAAATACACCAGAAGCCATTCACCTATGCCTGGCTCACTCCTAGAGCAGATCTCCTCCTCCTTCACCACTACTTGGCGGTTCTTCCTCCCGCAGCCCTCCCTGCTCATCATCGATTAAAACACCCAAAGAAATCCCGTGCCCCTGGCTGGGAGAAGCCCAACGTGCACGACTGTTGCCTTTAAATTACAGCGGTTCCCCCCATTATCTGACGCGTCCCCCAAGTGCATCCTTCCCAGCTGCCCTGGGAGGGGGACAGGCTGCCCTTGTCCAGGGAACACTGCAGTATCCTCCAGTACGGCCTGTGCCGGAGGCTGGGCACCTCGAGCCCTGGGTTTGGGGAGTGTGACAGGCACAACACAGCCACGACTTGATGCTATTTATTTCCACGAGCGATGGGCGGGAGGCATCCGCCCATCCAAAGAAAACCCTGCAGAAGTGCCCTTGGCTGCCAAGGGTCGATGGGGAGCTCCTCTCTGTAGGGGACCCTCTGGCAGCAGGGGTGGGCACAGCCCGGGATTTGTGGTGGCTGGCAGAGGAGAGACCCGGCCACTTGAGACCTTCGCAGCCGTCCACGGGAAGAGGCAAACCTCACCTCCCTGAGCACACAGTGTGAAAATAACACCACGTAACCGACCGAGCAGCAATTTTAACCCAGGCACGCATCAACTCCTGAGCCTCTCCGGACTGAGGTTTTCTTCTACCGTGCCCAGCAGCACGGCTCAGAAACCCCTACCCTGCCCTTCACAGCCCCACCCCACGGCTGCCAGGCACCGTGCCCATCTCCCCCACCACACTCCCTTCATTCTGCTAGCGACCTGACAGCCCGAAACGGGAGGGGAAGAGCAAAAAAGGTTAAAAAAAGGAGACAGGTTTGGAAAACGCTGCCCCTGGTGCGAGAGAACAGCTTGCATGTTTGAGCAGGGGAGAGAGAGAGAAAGGAGGGAGGGAGGGATAGGTGGTGTCCTGCGAGCAACTCGCAACCCCAAACCATGGGGATGAGGCATTTGCCAGGGGTCCCTTTTTGCCAGGCTGCCTCCACCGGCGGGCCCGCAGCCGCACCTGGGGCAGGGTCCCCCGCAGCCCGCACCTGGGGCAGGGTCCCCCGCAGCAGCCGCCCAGGGCCGGGGCGGGGGGCAGGTCACGCCGCCCCCGCTGCATCTCACGGTGCAAAGTTTCGCCGGGCCAGGTGGGAAAGGCTTCCCCGCAGCCGCCCCCCCGACCGCTCAGACGCTTACCTTCATGTCGCTTATGATGGTCTGGAAGAGCCCTCCGAGCGCACTACATTCTTTCTCTATCACAGCCTCCATTTTCCTCGCTCGAGCCGGCGGGAGGAGGCAGAAACGGCTGCGATTTCTCTGCTGAGCTACAGGGAAACAGACACGGCAGTGCCCTACTCACACCGAAAAAAAACCGGGGGGACGGGGTAAATAAGCCGATAAAGGCAACAAGAAAAGGAAAAACCAAACCAGCACACCCGAACCCCTCTCTGCCTGCACCTCTAAAAACCTGCAAACGGGGAAAAACCAAAATCCGGCGCTCTGCCCTACATACGCCTCCCCGCCCCGCCGCGGAGCGCCCGGGGATTCAGAGCCGAGCGGGCACTACCCTCCCACGCACGGGCTGCCGCGAAACCCATCGCTGCGCGGAACGGCCCAAGCCCCGGCGGTGGTGGTGGCGGCGGCCCCGACCGGCCGCCTCGGCCCCCCGGCCCGGCGGCGCGCTCAGGACAGCGGGAGCCCGCAGCCCGCCAGCTCCGCGGCGCTGGGCAGATGCGCACGCACACCCCCAAAAAAAAGGGAAAAAATTGATCTCGCTATAAAAAGAGACGAGATTGCGCGTTACGGCGCTCCGCGGGGTGCAGCCCGGGGGGGTCCCTGCCAGCGCCAGCGACCCGGCTGCAGCTACCGCACCCGCCCGGCTGCCGGCCCTCTCCAGGAAACACCCGCACCCGGACCCGCCCGCCCTGCCCTGCGCCGCGCCAGGAACGCCCCGCCCCGCCGCGTCACCGGCGCGGCCGCTGATTGGCCCTGCTTGGCCGACGGGCACCTGGGAGGTGGGTGCGCGCCTCGCAGCCCGCGCGGCCGGGCCCGCCCCGGGGCGGTCGGGGCCGCGCTCTCGGAGCTGGGGACGCCCTGGGTGTTCAGCGGAGAAACTTCTTGTGGCCACAGGCACCGAAATTGGCTACATTCGGCTGTGCCTGGTGAGGAACCTGTCTCGGCCCGCCGGTTTGGGACGTCTGTGCTGACAGTACTGGGCGGTGCTGACAGTACTGAGGCGGCGGAAGGTACAGCCGTGGCAGCAGCTGGGGTCACGGGCGGTGTGGGGCTGGTGTGCCTCCTGCCCCACAAAGGCAGGGCGGCGTTTAAGGGTGCTGGAGCAGGTTATGTAAACGTTTGTTTTAACGCAATTCAGTTTTCACAACCACGGTGCCAAGTTCTGCCGAACACCGCGGCAGAACGCGGTACCTGTACGCGCACAGGCACCGGCTCCCTCCGCAGACACGGAGCGAGGCGCAGAACCACCGAACCCTTTGGGAGGGGCGGGAAGGCCTTTCCGATGATCCAGTCCACCCCACGTTGCTTAGCGCAGGGACGTCAGAGCACAGGCTGACTGCCCCGGGAGTCCCCGGGCCTCCTCGGGGGACTGAAGTCAGGCACTGCTCTGAGGGCCGAAGGTCCTGTGGCTCTCACCCCGGGAAAGGCACGTTCCTGAGGACACGGACTGCACTGCTCACCGGTCAGTAAGGCCCAGATGTGGAACCAGGAAAATGTAAGTGTGGGAGAACAGCCTTAGGCCCGACGTGCGGGGGGGGGGAGGTCTGTCTTCATATCCACGTGCACACCCAGGTACGAGCACAACAGGGCCAAGAGGGAAGTGTAGAAATGCCAGTTAATAACATTTGTTCTACAAACAGCTGGAGAAGAGCCCGTGTGCGCACCGCCGTGTTTTGCATCATTCCTGCCGGTACCCAGGCACACGCCTGTGGCGGGTTCAATTCTCCATATGAAGTCAGCGCTGAAGGAAAGGGCTGGACAGGTGCCCTGGCTCCAGCCAGGCCCTGGCAGCAATTGCCCTTCTGCTTTTCCCCCTTCCCTGCAGGGAGGAAACGTCCTGCCCAGGTCTGACTGAGCGATTCATTTTGTGGCTCGGTAGGACCCTCGCTCCCAAAGACAAGCCTAGTAAATGTCCCCAGCGGCTTGTGATAATGACACCTGCTTGTCACAGCAGACCTTCAGGTGCCGTCACTTTGCCAGTGTGACAGCATTCCCCTGGGACAGAGTCACATCCAGCAAGTCAGCAGGGAAAGCTGGTGGCCTACTTTACTTTCCTCAGCCACTCCATTTCTGGGATGATCCTCATTTTAGCACTAATGGTGTGTTGGTTAACCTCCTTCCTGGGAATGAGAATTCACAGTGCAAAAGGCTGCAGAGTGCACGAGGGACGGGAGGGAGAAAAATCTCCTTCCGTCACGAAAGGGATGTTGTTTAAGGACTGCTTTAGCGCTTTAGTTAATACATCAGGGCTGTCTGCTCCGTAGCAAGCAACAAGTCCTCATGCAGTGGTGAATCAGCACGCAGGTACGCAATAGACAAATGAAGTAAGCATTTCAAACCTCACTAATAGCAACCAGTAAATTAGGCATACAATGTACCAGAATGCTTTTTCACCTTACAAACTGGAGAGGAGAAACCGTGCACCTCGCTGGCTATGATAACTTGCCAAACCACCGTAACTGGTGTGTACCCAGTCACAACTGAGAGAGACCTTATCAAGAGGTTCAGGTGGCATATTTTTCTCTCAGAAGGTGCTCAGTCGTGAAAAATGGCAACACGATGATTTCCACAAACTTTATATTCTTAGGACAAAAAAATCAAAATCCAAACAGGAAGGTATTTATTCTTCCCAGTATTTTTTATTTCAAAGTCTATTTTGTAAACTTTTCATTATATATATAACTTAGAATAATGATTGTGTTAATTTTATATTTTTAAATTTTTGTTTGTTCATAGCATAACACAGCTAAAAATAAAGCAAGGGCAGCTTGCTTGCTTGCTTGATTTCTTTTTCATACTTTTAGTTTTATTCTGCCTTTTAGTGATATTTAATAATAGAATTTTCTGAGGGATGACAACACAGCTTCAACCAGCTGTAGAATAAGAGTGAACATTTTTCCTTAATGACCTGAGTCCAAACAGTTGTTTAAAGTGCGAGTAACAAATAGTTTGGTGATGTTGCGGTAATGTCGGATTACCATCTGTCACGTTATTTCTGGGATCTGCTTGATTGATTCCTAGCAAATCCCTTCCTGCAAGCATTATTTGCAAAACTTTTATTATGGGCAAAGGCTATTTCTGTGTTCGTGAGCCATCGTTACCAGGGAACGTTTCATTACCAAGTGATGACATTCTGTCAAATATCCTGGTGCATGGGCAAATGCCAGCACCACTTCTTGACAGTGGGTTGGCTTGAGTGCATCGTACTCGGCAACCCCCAACAGATGTCAAAATTTGTCGGTGGCGCAGCAGTAGCCCATGTTCTGACATCCTTCAACACGTTGGGTGCTCTGCTGACAAGAAACCCTGAACACTGAAACCACAAGAAGGCTGTTGGTTAAGAAGGAATTTCTCCGGAGATAACTGGGCAGGTTGAGCAATGACTTGGTCACTTTGCCTGGCCTGGGCTGTTCCTGCGCTCCTCCCACGCTGAGCACCAAGGCGCAAAGTACAGCTGGAATGAACCAGGGCACAAATCCGCGAGGGTCAGGAGTCCGCAGCCATCTCCCTGATGTGCTATCGGACTCCCTTTTAACCAGAATGTATCCATCCTGTGCCCTGCTCTCTCCTTCTGTAACATTAAAGTCCCAGTTTTTAAAGGATTGCGAGTGGTTTTGTACCAAGCACAAGTGTGAAATATTACTGCAGTCAGAACTCTGTCAGTGTGCCCTAAAATGTTTAACCGTGGTGCTTATTTAGGTCCTGATCTTACAAAGATTTAAGACCACTTATGAATGTGACTAGCCCCGTGGAAGACTAGATTACACATGCAATTAAGTGTTATCAGATTGAAGTCATAGAACAACAATCACAAAAGGTACTTAATCACCTTTAAATTACAGTGTTCCTAATTTAGCTAATGTTATTCCCCAAGGAAAAATTGCCTCATCTCGCATACAGTCACGAAAGAATCAAGGGCTGTTCCCTCAAGTGGTTGACAGTTCAAAAAGAGAGATGATTTTTTAAAAGCAGGTTGCTAAAGGCTGAACAGTTTCACTGAATTATCTCTTTCAGAAATTAATGCAAATTAATAATATAATACTGCATTATATTACCACAGGATCTTTCATCCTCAAACCTTCGTAAAATGTATTAATGAACTTGAAAAACAAATGTATACTTTTTTTTTAATGGAACCAGCATTCTGTCCCTTCATGAGGCTTTCTAATCGTCATTTATATTTTGAAGGATGATGGTGTTTTCATAGACTGCAGGAAAAGAGCCCAAGAGCTTCCAAGAGACGGAGTCCCTGACATGATTTCCTTAAGTCCGCAGGGTGCTCGCCAGATGCGATCCTGGTCTGTCCGTAAAGGCAGATGAGCTCACCTTGCAATGCCTAATTGGTTGGAGGGGTAAGACGGCAGGCAATACAGCCAGAAAGATGATAAAAGGAATTGATGAAAAATGAAGCAATCCCAACAGAATCCATGTGAGCCAGCCGTCCCAACAGCATTACAAATATTAAACTGACTCCTCCTTATCACTAGCGAAAAATCTGCATTCTTTCTAAAGAGGCTTAATTATTCACTGGTCATACATGGAGGTAGGGCTCTGGTGAGGGAGCATTCACGTTGTTTGGGGAGCAGGTGTTCAGAATCTCTGGTTTCAGAGCGTAAGGAATAACAATGTGGTGGTTCTCCAGCTTTATTCAGGTTATTTTTACGTCCCAGATTGTTTTCAAATTGCCAAGTGGCATTGCTGTAATGGGGGTTCCTCTGCAATCGTTTCTGCTTGCTGCTGGCTGGCAAAGTAACAGCTGCTCTTGCTTTACCAGGATTGATTTCCATAGAACAGCTCCATCTAAAGCCTACCTACAGGCAACAACTCTGCAGCAAAATATCAATGCGGTCTCATTTTCAGCTGTCAGCTTTTTTCAGAAGGAAAAAAAAAAAATTTCAGCTAAGTCCAACATGGGATGTCATTAATTCAGAGCACACAGAGGATGAGATGCTTCTTTTTAAGGGACTAAATGAGTCTTCCACTTCCCCCCTCACCAACAGCTTGGAAAAAAAGTCCTTCCCCAGCTATCTCTGTGGACAAGACACAAAAGCTGAGAATCGGGGTTTGCATGTTGTATCAAGGCTCTTAGAGATAGGCCGTACTTTTCAGTCATGGAAGTGTGAAATGTTCTTGCTCACAGCTGCGGCCTCGGGATGGTAGATAAACAAAAGTCGCTCAGGTCTATCTCAGCCTTCCAAACAATGCTCCTGTCATCACTCTTAAAACTCTTGCGTGATGACCATCAGGAACTGGCCAGTGAGGTTGCTGTGGCTGACACTTTCATCCTGTGCAAATCCGCGGTAGCACCAACAGCGTTTTTCCATACTTGCTGCTCAGCCATGGCCTCCTTGTACACCCACCCATGTCTCCAGCGCCACAGCTCAGGCAGCCATATGACGGGTCATGCAGAGACCTGATTTGGCTGAAAACTAAGCCTACAAAGGAAGGTTATTTTAGCCCAGAGGAGGACCCTGCCTTTTTGTGTTTCATGAAGCAGGGGCAGCCTGCATGACCATTCCCGTGCTCCCTCCCCAGTAGGTACCTTCTTGTTTCCCATCTGCAGCCAACGCAGGTTTAAATATCCAGAACTGCTACCTGAACCCTCTTTCAAACTGTCTCCAGTACCTTGTGTCAGATTCTGGCATAGACACGTTCACTCCACAAAACCTGGCCTCACTTTCACATTTTCAAGCTGTTTAGCTGACGCATCTTCAAGTCACACCCTAAATTAATTTGGATAAAGTTTCCTGAGTTCACCTGTGTAGACAAGCAGTAAGTTAAAAAAATCACGTTATGCTCGCAGTTACATACACGCTTAAACATATTGAATAAGTAAAGCCTATAATAGGTGCCACTTCTGCAGACAGTTCATGTTCTCTTCCTCAAAGCAGCATCAACTTTGACTTCACTGTCATTACACACGTACATCAAAGTTGCCTGTTGGGCTCTATCTCCAGCACGTACGTTAGTTCAAGCCTTTGTCGGCAATTTCTCCCACTAGGTGTGATATAAAACTGATCTGAGTTCTTCTGTACTTCCCATCAAGCAACAATTTTTACTAGATTGCTATTCCTGAAATCCCTGAGATCCATATTCACTGCTATGCGCAGAACTCGGCATCTTGAACCGCCTCAGGGTACGGTCGTGTGAAACATAATGCAACAGTTTCTCCTATAAAAGAAAACATTATTTTTGCCAGTCCATAAATCCAGCTTTTAAAACAAGCATTACATTCACAAAGAAATGGCTCAGAAACAAAATAAAACTTATTTCAATGGGCATACTTCCAACTTGGTGTAAGTGTGGGACAGCCAGGATTTTTTTCCCTCCCCATCTCTTTAGTTACATTTAGTTTTTGAAATTCTGATTAAACCAACTTGAACACTAATCCTTTTTCCAGACCTAGTCACCTGGGATGTCAGCAAGGAGCAAGTATTGCATAGAGGTTTCTGCTATTAGTCCAAGTTACAGTTCTGCTGCAGACTCCATGGCCAGAAACCATTCTGGGGAGATAAGGTCATGCTGAGAGCCAGCTAGCATGAACTTCTTCAAAAACAGAAGAATCAGAAACAAGAGGAGCCCTTCCAACGAAGCAAAGAAGATGGACAAAAGAAAAATCTAGTCTACTGATCCAAACCATAGAGGCAGACTAGGACATGCTGGAATTTGGGACTAAGCCCAGAGAGAGCTGACATGAGGACACACTGCAGGGAGGGACAAGCACAGCGATGAATGGTGCCATTGTGTGACTATTTTAATTAATTTTTGTAATGAAGCCAAAGCTCTAATTTACCACATCCCAAAAGTAAATAGAAAAGGTTATGACCTTAATTTCAGAGGTGGGGAGGGAAAAACTAATTGCTAAGTCGTCAGCTGTCACTCCTTATTGCAATTGGACAGATTCACTTGGTGTGTTACTATGAATAGACCAGATTCAACAGTCAAAATAGCGGGTAATGACAGTTTCGTTCCCTCTCCCCTTCATCTTCTCTCCAAGTCTGTGATTAGTAACGTTTTGTACTAGTTTTACTACATGGATTACAATACCGTCGACTCTGCCAGACTCTGAGTAAACCTGTCTGGGGCACGTAATAGCCTTTTTTTTGTCTTCTTAGTAGGCAGATGTGTGCAACTTCAGCAGCATGCAAAACATGCAGAGATTACAGGAGGTCCTTCCTGCCTTCTTACTTCCTGCTAACCCAGAGTCAGTGTATTCCTGTGCGGGAGCTAGTGATGAAAAGGCAGTTTTGCAATGTAACATGTCTACAAGCAGAAAAAATGCAAAAGCCACATCTGTTTCCAACCATGGCCTCTCAATAAATACTATTAAATGTGCATTATATGCTGTTCAAAACATGCCTCTGTTTGCATTACTCAGCCTGTGCACAACCCACTCTGCACTTAACTGACAGGGTCATTTCTAAGGGCCGAGTAAAGATGCATGGGCAGATCTGAGACCGGTGCGTGGTACTTCTGTCTCATGAAATGCTGTACCTCTATACGTGTCCCCACAAAAAGTGTACAAACCTGCGCACTCGCTAAATGAAGTGTTTTCTACTCCAAATCTTTTAGTTCTTTGCCCTATAATGCCAGTTTGAAGAGGAAGTTATCCAGCATCAGAACATGGAGGATTTAAGCAGAAATGTTCATAATAAAAATTGCTGTTCTGGCAAGTTCTGCTATGGCAGAAACAAAGGGGGTTCTGCGTGAGGCTGACTAGTTTAGACAAAGCGTGCTGCTATTAGACGTCAGATTAACAGCTATAATGTGGTCCTTAATCATCCAAAATACAAATAACGATACTTTCTGCCCCCAAACCCTTGTGTTAATAGCCGCCCTCCTTTCACAGCATATGCAGAAGCAGCCACCTTTATTCTAGAAATGTGTTTCTTCCAGGCCTGTCCTTTTCTCAGTATTCCTACTCAAAATCCTGAGTTAAAGGGTACCTAACCCATAGTATGTCTTTAAGTCGTCAGTGGCGAGACAGGTTAGTTAGCTGGTTGGCATCACAGTTTAACAGTTTAGGTCCCAAGCATACATTTCAATGTATTCTTTTGACAGTAATCAAGACTTGGTGCTTTCAACAGTCGAAAATAAACTTCATGAATGACTTTCTAAACTTCTGTCAGTGCAAGAGGAATGACAGATCTTCCCTTTTCTGTGGCTGTCAAACCAAGAGCGGACTGTCTTTTTCTGAAGGACACATTTTAATGAAACACAGATTAGCATGAGTCCTGCTGGCCGATTCTAACCGGCAGGATGATCTAATGCTGTCTTTTGACGTTGAAGGCTGTGTGAATCAACCTCTAGAGAAGACCCAGGGTTTAGCACAGATCTTGGGAGACAGATGCCAGTCTTTCTGATACTTAGGGAGGGTGCAGAGGGAAAGCACTGATCCTTGCATGCGCTCGTCCCAGCGGGTTGAGGCGTAACAGCAGGAGGGAGACAGATCTTGTGATGCATGATCTGTGCATGCCCAGTGGGCAGTGTGCTGGTCTCCAAAGCTCGCTGTCTTCTGAGGACACTAAGGCTGTCAGCAGAGGTAATACCTTTCATTAGGCAAAGTAGGGTATTTGGAAAGAGTAGACACGTGTTTGAGTGCATAAGCTTTTCCTAAAACCTGCGTAAAATACAACAAACTTCAAAGCTAAGGCAAGATACTTAAAATATGAAAATTATTTCTGGGTAACATTTGACATAGCTCTCATGTGAGAAAGCAAAATGTCATTTCCTAGAGGACAGCTTCCACATCTCTTTTGGTTTTAGGGCTGAAAATGTCCTCCCTGGCTATCTGGTACTTGGTTGACATCCACGTCTTTTGGCGTTTTGTATCTGAATCCCCTGGCAACGCTGATTTCCCAGCCTGTGCTCTGCCAAGCAGGGATGGGTGAGCGGGGCTGATTGGCTTTAGTTCCAGCTGACAGAGGCTGCAGAGTGGGTCCCCTCCCACGATGCTGCTTGAAAGGGGGAGCAGATTTTATGCCCTTCAGTTGCAAAAGGAGCGTTTGGCTCCACCGTCAAGGCTGGCCTTCAGCTCTGTAGATCTCAGTCATATGCAAAGAATTGCTGCACGCTGACCTAGATTCTCCATCAGCTCAGCTGCAGCGCTGCCTCAGTGAGGAGGCTGCCATCTCCCTGTTCTCTGCTCTGCCCTATATCCTGCCTTGGAGATGGAAAAAAATAGAGAGGGACAAATTATCGTTAATCAGAATAGCGTTTTCCTCTGATGATTTTTCTGGAAAACAGAGTTTCCGAGGGAAATCTGTTGCCTTAATCTTCCCCTACTTCTCCCCTTCCTGCTCTCATTACATTGCTTTATCTCAGAAATCCTGCCACTTTTCTAACGTACTCTGTCCTAAAGAGAGGAGAAACACGCCACCTCCATCCCCTCCTTTCCTTGCATCTCGGCTGTGTGCTCCTGGAACATCAACGGAGAGTGCGGAGGGCAACCTATGAGGTAAAAAGGAGGGTCCAGCGCGAGGTCCAGCCTGGACCTCTGCAGCAGCCCTCGAGAGGTCCATATTGCACCCCAGTTGCGTATTAATAACAGGGCACTCAGTCCAGCTTGAGAAGGACAGCTGGCAATACGAAAGAGGCTTGGTAGCTGCGGATCTGTCATAGATAGGAAAGGTAAAAAGCCGAAACCCACACCCTTAATTGCCTCTGAAATTTCACTGGAATCACATCAGATTGGCAAATCTAGTTTTTCCTCTAAAAAAATTATCAATCGTAAAGGTATTACCAGTAAAGGGGAATGTTCATCTTTGCAGTCTTGCTGTAGAGGGCTACAGGGGCAACACCAGCAGAGGATCCCAGACAGCAAATTTTCTCCTCCTTGTTTGCTTCTTGTGACAGCATTAGGCCTTGAGAAGAACCTTGCAGCATGGTGCTGCGCTGCCTTGCATCCCTCAGTAGCTCAAGAAGAACAGCTGCCTGGACCTGGAGCCCCCTTGCTTGAGCCTGCTGCACTACAGACTGCTCTGGATACAAGCCCTGTCCTCCTTTCTGCTCAGAGGGAGTTCTGCGGAGACACCGGCTCAGTTCTCTGCTCCTCCGTACCATTTTCGTGTGGCCCGAAGTGAATCATTCGGACTAACGTGCTCGAACTCTGTCCCTGGGCTTCCTGTCTTCGTTGCAAGGCTACTGCAGCCTCAGAGGGACTGGCCATCCCTGCATGCTGCACCAGAGCTCCGGTGGTGTCTGTCCAGCGGGATGGAGGATGTGGTTTCACTGGGCGTTTGGTGAGACAAAGTGAGCAGTCCCACTGGTCAGTCAGCTACGTGTGACAGGAGGAGAGACCACTACCAACAGGTTTTCTTGCAGGTTGTTCAGATAAGTGGGAAGAAAATGCTGCAAGGCAGAGCAACAAACATCGTAATTCACTCAGCAGGATTTGCAGGGTGAGGTGAATAACGCAGAAGCAAGGGGAAACAAGGCGACTTTATTCCAAGATAGACAAAAATACAACAGCGGAGCCTGATAATTTCTTAGAATTTTAGAATTAAAAAAAACCCAAACTGTAAAGACCATTGTCTAGAGAGAAGTGGGGGATTCCGTGAATTCAGGAGACATCTTTTCCTAAAGCAGGGGGAAGCAAAAAGGGGGAGAGGTCTGACAGCCCTGCCCTGTGCTCTTTGGCTGCTGCTTTTCTTCCGAGGTAATAAAAATAACTGTTTTCAGAAGTGCTCTTGCTGACAGAGTGACTGTGACAGGGGCTGGTCTGGGGAGATGTCAGCCCCATTTTCACCTCACACCACTTATTTTTCGTCCCTCATTATCCTCTGATTAAAAGGGATCTTTCTTCTACATCCATGGTCTTGCCAGTGCCAAATCCTCAACCACGCAGTGAAGTCTGAGTGACGAAGCTGGGTGGGAGGAGGGAGTGCTGGCAAAGATGGGTGGCAGCAGAACTGTGTTTTGACAAGAGTTCACCGAGGAACAAGTGTGTCGAAGAGGTTTTCCCGCTCCCTGAAGACTTCAGAGCATTTCTGTGGTTAGGGACAGGGACTGAACTTCATCAGAAGAAGACCGTCAGCCTTAAAAGCCAGTGCCTGGCTGACTTTTGCTAAGGTTGTTAGGTAACAGGGGACATGGTGCCCTAGAAGTTTGGTGCCCGGCTTCTCTGTGCCACATGGATGCATTTCAGCTGAGCAGGACCAAACGGAGCTGGAGCTTGCCCCAGGACAAACCAGTTGGATCTTTTGTTTCTGTCTTTCCTCATAAGTGCTCCTGAAGCTGAGAACTGACTTGCTTTCCCCACCTCTCAGTGCACATTGCAAAGCCCATCTTCCCCAGGCCGCAAAGACAGGCAGTGTGGTGTCATTAGAGATACAGGTCCGGAGATACAGGTCCGGCGGCTGTGGGATGTTTTAAGCAGGAACGTATGATTTGACAGTATAGACTGTATTTTAGATTTTTTTTTTTTGATGGACAGCCTATTATTAGAAGCTTTTCTATTCAAATTGTAGAGTATCTCGCAGAAATATGTGGCTGTTTTATTTTTGTATAAAAAATATAAAATCCACTGCAGTGCACCAGTGGATTGAAACTAAGGTAATATGAGAAGCCAGTGAGCCAACTTGTCTGTCACCTGCCAAGAGTTTAACATTCAGTTGAATTCAGCAACTTTGCTCTTAAAGGTACTGAGCTTTCCAAGTAATAAAGTAAATGCAAGGATGGCAAGCAGTGCATTTAAAATATTTATCAGGGCTAGTGCAATAAATATATTCCATTCTTCCATTTCTGTTTATGAATTTAGTTAAATGCAGCTAGATGAAGTAATTTTACAAGTAGCATAATATTATTCCCCTGCATTAATCATGCATTGATTGCCAATGCAATCTGAGCTAGTGGCACTGAAGAACGGAGAGGTAAGACGCTTCCAGATTTCATTATTTCTCCCTGCTGTGATCACTGGTTGGGCTTGCTTTCCTCCTCCGTCCCGTCCCTCCACTGCAGGCAAGAAGCTGAGTGTGCCCAGGAGGAACGGTGGTTTGCAAGGCTTCTGTGCCACGCTGTGGTATGAAAGCTGGTCCTCCTGCTCCCACGTGGACCCTACACAGAGGGCACATTACATGCATGGCTGCTGCAGCGTGAGCTTTTTGAACCACTCTGTCAGCTTGTCTCTCCGATATCCCAATAAAACAGAGCTTTTGGAGCATTAATTTTTCAAGATGTGGGTGGGTATTTATACCGTTGCAGTCCGTGTAATGGCTGAGCTTTGTTCTGGCAGATTGCTGTTCTACATCTTCAGGATTCAGTGCACTCTTTGTGGATGCTAGCAGCAAGTTACGGTGCTGGGGGGAGGAATCGTCTCTTGTGATAATAGCATATTGTTCATGAAATCTGATATTGAGGATTTTGTAGATATGGCACAGCACTGATTTAATTGACTTCATGTCTTTTCCTTGCCTTGATGTGGAGCAAGACCCTCTTAGCTCAACTTAGTCCTTGAAACTAAAGCAGACTTACCAAATTATTTTTTTGCAACGGTTGAATTAGAGAAGGAAGAAAGAAAGAGGGATGGTTTCTATGCAGGGGGCTCCTGCATTTCACAAGTGATAGGAAAATTTCTGTCTCGAGAGACACGGAGGCTTTTATCTCCGTGTGGGAGCTGGGAGGCAGGAGCAGGTGTCTCTCACGTTGGCAAGCTCTGCGAAAGCCTGTCTCCACCTCTGAGCGGAAAGCTCGGCAGGCGTTCCTGTGGTCCACAAATTGCTGCCAGCTGTCACAGTGAAATGTTTCAGCAGTGAGTCTCCCGGGCCATGTTCTGGCCAAAATTCAATCGGATTACAAAGCAATTGCTCCAGCCTGTCCCAGAAGCAGGAAACCACCATCAGCTGGCTGGTGGGATCTGGTCTCAGAGACAGACAGTGCTGCTCCTTGCCTGCTACAGTGTGTTTGCAGTAGCTTGCTGGGAGCAGCAGCTCTTCTTGCAGGTCTTACGAATGCAGATCTCCCTCCTTCCCCCAGCCATGGGAATGATGATTTCCTGAAAAAAATTTTAAAAAAAGAGGAGGAGAGGACTGAAAGGTGCACTGCTACAAGCAGCTTTTCTCCAACCAGTTATTTCTTGGCAAAACATCTGAAACTCCAGGTGCCACATCCTCCCGAAGCGCTACTACTTGTGTAACTGAAATAGCAAATATTTTTCCCAAAAATAAGAAAATTCCTTTATGTCACATACAGTTTGGCTGCGGACAGCCCGTCTGTAGATTGTCACTGATGCCAAATCAAAGCGACCTGGCCAATTCTATAGGTACAAGACTATCTAGTGATTGTAGGATGCTTCAGCTAAAGCCCTACTTCAGCCCATTTGTAAGCTGGAACTTCAGCAGGACTCACATGGAAGAAGAACTCATTGTCTTTGCTTCCCTTGTAGTGAAGCCATCACATGTCAGTCTTGTCAGCATTTTAAGACTAAGTATAGATGTGAATAAGAAAGCAGGATGCTGTTGAGGCATTTGGCTGATCCTGCTGAGTAGGAAGTGCCAGCAGCGGAGCATTACCAGGCTAAGGCTGTGGGCTGCCGTGGGCTCCTTTGCTCTGAAGGGATGGGACCTGTAAGAGCGAAAGGTAGAGAAGGACAGGGAGATGTGGACACCTGAGGGTATAATCAGAAGCTTCTTCCCATGAAAGGGATAGGGGAGGGAAGCTTTGATACCTCTCTCTCCCATGCACCTTCCCTTCCCTTTCTTTTCCTCTCTATTTCCAGTCCCATGGGGAAGACATTGCTATTAAAGCAAAGCTCCAGGAAGCTAAAATATACAAAGGGATTCTTTGGAGGAAAACTTGGCTCCGATGAAGTCAACAGGAGTTTTGGAGCCAACTTAATGGAGCAGCCTGAATTTCACCTTGCTATAGTACTGTCCTAAAATGTTTTCAGGAGTGTACAAATTGTTGCCTGCTCGATGCTGACCTTCCTATCACGACCGTATGGAGCCTGATACCATCCTGTGAAATTCACCATTCTTTTGTGATAAATCACATCCTTCTCTCAAGGGGTTACGACAAATAAACACCCCTTAATCATTCTGAGAATGGGATCAACAGTTTCATCTATCACTGGGCACCATGACCAGACCTTTGTACTTTCAGTGGGAATATGCTGGAAGGCTAATGTTTCTGCAGAGTGTTTATCTGAGGGACAACTGGAATATTCCAGTGATCCAGATTTAGTTATTTTTGGTGTCCCTTTCCAGGGAGTTTGCAACCTATTTAAATCCAGGAGACCATGACTAGTTATTCAAGTTTTGTTCTCCTGGATTTGTGCTGTGTATATTTTGGAAACAATGCCTGCTCTGGGCAGCAGATAGAGCAATGCCACAGCCCACAGCAGTGAAAAGCTCTTGTGATCATTTATTTTCCTCTTCCATTTTCAGTGAAGGCTGTGCTCTGTTCTCCCTCTTTCTGTATTTTATTGCCAATGTGGAATGCTTTAAAAATGCCATTAGGGAATGTCTTACCCAGTAGGATCTATGCTGCACTTCACTCTCTATCCTCTTTCCAGCAGCAGTGAAGCTCTGAATCTCTGTCATTCTGGTGATTGAAAAAGCACAAGCATTTTGTTTGGCAAGTGCAACTCTGGGGCTATTGACAACTGGCTTCTCACGTAATGTGCAGAGCACAGTGATTTCAATGTGATTGCCCTGATTTGCCGAGGTACTTGAGCATCTGGGGATCCCAAGCTGACGGGCCTCAACTTCTTGTCAAATGAGACCAATTTCCAAATACTGGAGATGCAGACGTTACATCCAAAGGAGAAGACAAGCAAATTTATGAAGTCCAATGACTTTACCTTTTTTCCTCACCTCCACTTTCCTTTCCCATTCCTGGGAGAACACAGCCTGATTTCTTCACTGGCACTCCTCCTTTCCAAAGCATTTCCGTAGCCGTGACTTCACCATCCCCAAAGGGGCCTGGGATCAGGGAATGCATCAGCAGCAAGGGCTGACTCAGCAGTGAGAGGCGGTGCTTACTTACAAACCTGCCTCCCACGCGGCTCTGCGCAGGGAGTAATCAGCGTATGCTGCAACCGTGTTGGCTCAGCATGAAGAAATAGAAGCCCATCCTCGTGTGACATCTGCCTCTGCTGTCAGTCTCTCACGTACGCCCATGTAGCACCATCCTCTCAGCTCCCAGGCACCCAGAGAGCATTTCCCCTTGTGATGCCTTCCCAGCCGGCAGCAAAGGGTCCCTCGCCTGCCTCTTCCCCATACTGCTGCTTGCCTGGCTCCAGTCTAGGTCTTCTTGCAGACCTCTGCTACTGGTAGGGGAGATCAGCACTTGGGAAGCCTTTGGCAGAAGAAGGGACTGTAGTCTTCTATGCATTGTATACTTGGATACACCAAGATGATGTGAGGTTTCCCTCTGCACTGGTTTGTCACCCCCAAACCCTGCCTCAGGCTGGTTTGGCTGTGTCCTTTGGGACAAGATGGCAGTGAGACTGGGAACAGACTGGCTGCACAGGAGTGGGATGCTCAGAGACATTCCCACTTCTGCCATGGACTCACCGCATGAGGCTATAAGGGCAGGTAACTTCTTGGTTCTTTGACCTACGACGATTAAAATAAGAGCCTGGGCAGTGTCTTATTAACTGATCTTTGCCAGAAAAGGAAAAGAAAAAATAAGCTGGAAAAAACCTCTTTCACTTGCCTTGTTCTGTCTGTAAAAACAACATTTGATAAAAATGTCACTTGAGCATGTTGAAGTCAGCGGTTCTGCTGCCATCTAATTCCCATAACCTCTACCTGCCTCCCTGAGCCCCTGTATCTCCCTTAGCACAAGCAAAAACCTTGGTCGTCCCACTGAGAGACAGAATCCTGGAGCAAATTTCATCAGAAACATTGGTGAAAGACAGAGGAGGTGGCTGATAAACCGAGGGCTAGCAAAGAGCATGTACTGCAGAAGTCACTAGAGCCACTTGGGGTCTTAGGAGTCGGGCTGAGCGGGGAGTCTGGGCCCTTTTGTAGAGCCCAGTCTCTGCTCTTCTGAACAGTCCTGGGGCAGGATGGTTTTGAAGTCCCTTTCAGACAGTGTTTGGTCAGAGAAATGTACGTACCCAAGGTGCTACAGATTATGAGAATTATTTGTGCTGGCACAGTTTAAGCAATGTCCTTAGTGATAGAGTTGCTCAGGTCTTTGTTCTGCAAGTTGTGATGTGAAAATAAACACTGCTCTGTCAGTAGAGAAAGGCTCGTTGGTCTCTAAACTCCTATTTGTCACATAGGGCTGGAAGAGTCTGAAGCCTGGAGACTGGCCTCCCCGCCCTGGAAGAAGCACCGGAGGGATGCTCTGTGCTTTAGCACTGCTGTGTTCCTGCCAGCTGCTGTCTGCTCCAAGCAGGTGATGGCCTCAGCTCAGTACCTGGAGTCTGTAGAGTCGACAGGGTGAGCAGAGTGTTTCTGTACTGCTGGGGAGGGACCCTAACTCAGCAGTGCCGCTTCCCTTCAGCACCGCTCTGGGGTGGCTCAGGGCTTGCTGATGGCAGCCCAAAGCCAGCTAGGCAGCAGTTACTGTGACCTGCCTCATTTCCAGTTGGTGCCGTGGCCTTTACCTGGGGCTTGCTGATTCCCATCACAGCTACTCACTTCTCACGTGCTGCTGCTGCTTGGCCACATTGGCCCTTCGCTGCAAAGACGGCGACTGGTGGCGTAACATTTTCTGCTGCGAGAGGTGCAGGCCCTTGCCACCTGCTTAAAGAAATCCCTGCAGCATGACTCTGCTTGTGCTTTTCCTCTGCCTACGTAACGGGTAAGTGTTTTTATCTAGCTAGGCACAGACCTTTGACAGTTCTCTCTGGTTATTTTCAAACCCTTCACATTTGGCACGGAGCGTACTGGTCCCACCGATTTTGTGATGCTTTTCTTCCCTAGTCTCTTCATTCCTTGCCTCCTCCCCTCGACGGATCCCAGCCCACAGTCTCCTCCCGAACAGCCACGGGCTGGTTGCAGTGTGTCTGCCCCACCCGGGTTTAACCTAGCCCCTTCCCCAAGCCCAAATTAGTTACACCTTCCCACCAGTCAGTCACAGCGCTAGTGGCTGCTTGCCGGCTCTTAAACCTACAAACCTACTTCTAACTGGAAAGGCTTGAGAAGAGATCGTGAAGGGCACACATTTGTGAGTGTGGAACAAAGATGTGGTGCTGGGGGTTTCCGTACACAGTTACTTAGTGTAAGTGATGATGTTTGACACCTGCCTTCCTCTCCTGTAGAAATCTCGAAGCAGTTTACACCTGTGAATTTACTGAGCTACTCTCAGCCCGCGTGCAGCAGAGAGGAGCCGCCACTGAGTGTCTTGGACTGACGCGAATGTCGATTTTGTTTTAATCTCACTGACTTGCTCTTACTCTGTGACCCCACTCACGCTCTTCCTCACTTCAGAGGCTGAATCATGAGTGAATTAGACCTTCACAGATCCGAATTACATCAAAAACGCAGCACTACAGCACTCAACGGTGACATTCCGTGGAGACCCTGAGCTCCCCGCTTCACTCTGAAGCCATAACGCGTTATCAGCCATCAGTAAAACTCAGCACAGTTACACACTGATGCAGGCAGATTATTTTTACCCTGTTTCTTCATTTCCCTTCGCTATTGATGTAATGTGAACAGCACAGCGCAGGGCTCAGGAGCTCCGTCCTAGTCCTGCTCTACAGTGACAACCTGAACACATTTTTTGTGCAAATTAGGTTTGTTTTGTTGTTTACCTTCGATTCTGATGGAAACCTGCAAACTTGCTAAGTTTGTGCTGAGGTGGAAAGTTCATGCATTACTCCTGAAAATGCAGTTCAATTTCTCTTCTGGATCGTGTCTCCACCCAGAGAATCAGGACTCAGTTAAAAATGACAAACCCCAAGCAGGACTCAAGCTGAGAGTGCAGCCAAGTGAGCCTATCATGACTTTTTTATCCCCAAATGCAGTTTAATTCCACTTCCCTGCCACCCTTCAGCTCTGCGTGCCACTTTGCTGCTCATCACAAAAGCTCAGCTGTGATGTGCGCCGGTTTGCCGTTTATTTCTGCAGTGACAGGCCAGTGTTACGAGGCTGATCTCGTTGACTTGATCAAGCAAAGCCACCCACCTGCCCCTGATCCAGCCCAACAGCTGGTGGAAGCACAGTGAGGCCAGGTATTTCAAATGCTAGACACGTCCTTTCATGAACCATTTTTCAAAAGATACTTTCTTTAAACTTCAAGCCCATGTTCTCCCAAAAAGTGTCTTTTGGTGGAAGGGTTGATTTGCTCTGAGAAGTTTCTTCTTGCCTTGAATCATCCTTTTCATTCAATCTTCACTGTGGCCCTTGAGAAAGGTTTCAAAGTCCATTTTGTTTTCCCTGAGCAATATTCAGTGTGCAGATCAGAGGTCTCATTCTGAAGAGACCTGGCCATGCTTGGGCAGTGCGTGAGTTCAGGACTCCTACATTACATAGACAAACTCCTCTTGGACCCGGATAAAGCCTAAACAACGCACCTGAGTGAGATTTCCCCTAGAAATAAGGCAAAAAATAGCTTTATTTATGAAGCATATTTTAATCCAAGTAAAAATATTAGGCCTCAGCTCTGGGAATTCCAGTGCATCTCGTTGTCTTAGGTACCTTCTGGGTGAGGGAGTATAACATAGTGACAAAATGGGAGGGCATGTGCCGGCGGCATGGGAAGAGCCATGGAAAAGAGCAGTGGAGAAGGTCAAGGAAGGCCAGATATGCACCATGTTGTCTGCAGAGAGCTGCTGCAAAGGGAAGTCCACCTATCTTTGCCTACTCTGGTTTGGCAGGTACTCCATGTGGAGATAAGTAGCACACTTAGCTCAGGACACAGGAGCACCCTCTGCACAGACTTTGGGTGGCTCTCCAGCATCCACAGGGGACAGACACACTCAAGGGCAAAGCAGGTCTCTTTAGGGACAGCTCTGGTGGGTCCTGGAGCAGACCCTGGCAGGTGCTTATCACATTCAGGTTGTGGTTGTTGGATCAACCAGGGAAAAATTGGGGTAAGGCAATCACCCTCTCAATAACACAACATCCACCATCTCCCCACTTAGTGAAACAGCAATATTTTAAAACAACCGTTTTATTTTCTACCATGGCTGGATCCTGAGATCTTATTTTATCCGTCACATCCAGTCTGCTAAGAGAGGCAGGTTCTGTATTGCAGTCTGTGGTAGGATTTTATGTTTGTCCTTTTGAATGACTTTGCCCAAAGGGCTGATAATAAAAAAATGTGAAAGCCGATGTCAAAATGATTTCTCTGAGCCTGGAACATACTTTTTTTTTCATTATTCTTGACATTCTCTTTTATTTGTGTCTTTTCTCCTTTCTGCTTACATTCAGTAACAGAGCAAAGTAAAACACATAGTACAGATAATTTGGCTTTCAGACTTCTTGGCTAGCATTGACCCATTCCCGAGCGGATATGTGGGAGCTCTGCACACCACATATGGTCTTTATATTCCTGCAATTTATGAAGACACATAATTTTCCACTCACAAGTGCACAGGAGCATGGTCATATGGAAGATCCTTTGACTGCTCCTATTTGGAGTTCTCCTGCAATTTAGCCGGAGCCAAAAGCTATAGAAGCACCCCAGAAGCACTCTCATCCAGCAGTAAATAAATAATAATAATAATAATAATAATAGTAAAATAAAATGAAATGCTCCATATTGTCATACAGATTGTCCAAAATAGACCTTATTAGGTCCCTCCATTCTGCTGGCCAAGTGGGGTCATGCTTCCAAGAGGGGAGCTAACCCAGTGCCTCATGCTCATTATTTGTTTGGGTGGGAAGCTGGGATCTGGAAGGGCTTTAGGGACAGACTCCCCATCCATGATATGCAGAAGGATGTCAGGGATGTCTGATGTTTTCATGTTATGCGCTGTGGTGAAGAACTGAAAGGAGGAGGGCCCACATAGCTGAAAGGCTGCTTATAGGAGCTGTGGGGCATCAATTGTCCTTGGGAAGGCAGCCTGTGATGAGGTGCCAATGTTCATGCTCCACTCCACCTGCATGGCTCTTGGAGGCCCTTGTTGTGTAGGGAGTGAGAGCCAAAGGGCAGCAAAGCGAGGTTGGAGAGATCGAGAGCGGATGACATTGATTCAGCACTAATCCCCCAAAAAGGCTATTTTAGGACGCGAGCTCGTCCCGTGGTGATACCGTATTAACAGATAACCACTGGCACAGCTGGCGGGGCCAGTTTCTCCCCCTCTCAGCCCTCTTCATCTCTTTCTAAATTCCTTCCTCTCTCCCCCAGGTTTTGTGTTTTAAAGCCCTCTTGCAAAGGACCTGGTCTGCTTCTAAAACATTGAACGGGCGTTTCGTGTGTTTAGCAAAAGCAGGGGCTGGTTTTTGAATGAGTGACACCATTCTGACATTTGTGTTTTGGGGAGAGCTTCGCCAAACCTATATGTCAAGGGTGACAGCTCAGGATCAGATGTGGTTTGGCTGGCACTACAGCTTTGTTCCTGGGCAGGGCTGCTTCTCCTGCAGGCAGTGCCGGGTAAGCTGAGTGCGCTCCATCTAGATAAAACATAAGCTGACTTGTTTTTACCTTTTAGTATCGACATTTCCCCAACTCTTTAAACAACGTATTAGATGATGTACTGACATGGAGGACACAGTGGTCCAGCTCCCACATCAAAGACCATGGAAAAGGTGGAAAAATGACCGGTGTGACGTGGGGTTATTTCAATCCACCTATGTCATTAATTTCCAGAGCTAAAAAATGGTTAAAATGAAAATGATTTTGCTCTCTGGGATCCCCGGCAAAGCATAGTGTCACAAACCTTGCAAAGATGAATTGGATGCTACAGTCAATTGGTCTTATTGAGCTACTGAAGTTGCGACTAAATAGGATTTGCCTCGTGGCTGAAACAAGGGACTGGGAATCTCCTGGCATTTGTTACAGCCTCCACCACGGATTTGAAATGGTGGCTTAGGGCAAGGCTTTGTTTTTCTGCCTTGCTGCTCTCTGCCTGAACTAAGCAGTATTCCCCACCTTGCAGAAATGCTCATGCTGGAGGGTTAGCAAGGAGAGCCTGGCTCAGTGTAGCTGCAGCTGGCAATTCCAGGGACTGTTCGCTGCAAGGGCGTGTGCTGAGTAATTGTGGGGCTTTCTCATCTGCTGGCTGTCAGCAGCAGCGGGAACACAGCAGCGAGTGCATCACCGCTGTCCACCGACGCGACGGAGGAGCTGGGCCACAGGTCGAGTGTGGAAGGTTTATGAAGGGCGGGTGCGCACATGGTTTTTACAGGGGGATATACACATTTTTTGGCATGGGAGATGTGCGCGAGGTGAACAGTTCAGAGAACTGGTTTGCACAGACACACTTTGTAAAGAAGGTTTGTTTTGTTTAGAAACAAGCGGGGAGCGATGGAGATGTACAAAGGTGTTGGCAGTGCCACAGTGAGAGGGTTACAAAGGCGTCCACACGTGACGTGGGCTGACTTCACGTCCTGGGACATTGCTGAAGCTCGGAGTTATGAAAGAACAGAAGAGAACCCGGTCTTCAGACCCCACAGGTATCCAGTGGGGTTTGAGGGCTCAGCTCCTTTTGGCATCTCAAATAACAAAAACATGACATGAATTTAATACAGAAGTAGGTGATAATGCACTTTGCTCCATCCCGGCCAACGATTCCTGCCCCGGGCTGCAGTCGAGGGGGTGGTGTCACGGAAGGGCAGAGGCTGGTGTCGGTGGTTGCAGTGAGGTGGTGGTCGAAGGTCCTGCTCCAGTCTGGCTCCTCTGCTCTGGGCCTGGCAGGAGTGGCCAGGAATGGATCGCGCCAGAGCGAAGGGTCAGGCGTGCTCCGGAGGAGAACAGGTCGGCCAAAGGCACTTACCCACAGGCGGTGGGGAAACAGTTTCCTGCTTCCACAGCAAACCGTTTGCTTTTTACAGATTTGGGTTGATGAGCTCCTTTCTCAAGACACAGAACTTCCTTCTGACTTGCTCCCAAATCCAGCCCTGTAGTTCACTGGACCGTTCTTCCCAGCAGGTCGTTCTGATTAGCAGAAAGTGCTGTGAGGTCTCTTCAGGACACAAGGATGACTAACTCTGCAGCAAGAGTCTCCAGCATAGATCAAGCAGTAAGAGGCAACCGGAGCATGTTCTGACCTCCTTTACAGAGCTGAAGTGCCAAGTAACTCCAGGAGCTTCAGAAGATTTATGTCTTGTTTTAGTACAAACAGTCCAAAATCCGAACTGACCTCCTGCTGCCTGCAGCAGCAGTTGTTTCTTATGGGCAAGGGTGGATCCTACCACCACTGGTTTTGGAATGATCTCTGGTTTTCACACCACTCTGGCAAATGAGGTACAGTTTGGGGTAACCTCGCCCACCTTGAGCATTCAAGTGTGCTGTGGTGGGCTGCCATCCCACCTTTCTCTCAGTAGGGCGATGGTTAAATTAGGACTGGTCCATCCCTTGCTGGCACACAGGTGGAGGGACCAGTAACTGAGGTCATCAGATCGAATGGCCTAAATTCTGCCCTTCATCACCTCTTAACCAAAATGGTGACTGGGATGAAGGAGGAAGAAGAGGAGAGCAATGGGGGAGAAGACTTAATGAGTAAATGTACGTAGTTTCAGTATGTAAGTTAAGGCTTACTACTGTTACATGTATTTTGGACTGGACGCGCAGCACTCGGATCCCTCACTGCTGCAGTCTGTAAATGTCAGGAGCTGTCTTGGCACGTTAGAGAGGGACACGCCTCAAAACCGACCTTTTCTCTTTCCCTCCAATATTGCCTGCAGGAAGACTTTGGCCATCCCTGGGTTTTGTGTCGTCTGCAGAATGAGTCTCATTTTCCTCCTCAGGCTTTACAGGGCAGGATGTGATTGTCAGGCACTGCTCCTCTTGCTCCGTGCACGCTCTCCGGCAGTGCTGACGTGTTTGTTATGATTAATAAACATTATTATTCATAGCACAGTGGCAGCTAGAGAGTCTAATGATACATTAGGGCCCTAATGTTAAGTAACTCCAGGGCTGGTGGAAACTCATAGGAAGAAGCAATAATTTAAATAGACAAAGAATGTTATTACTGTTTCACAGGTGAGACCCAAAGAGATCTGAGAATTCATCCCGTGCCTCACAGGAGGCCTTGCAGAATCAGAAGCTGAACTCACATACCCTGAGCTCCAACCTCTACATTTACTGAGATGGAAAGGCAGGAGGAAACCCACTGTCACACAGCCAAGTGCATCACCGGATACACACTCATTCTCTCAGCCCCACTGAGCTGAAGCACTTCTGTCTGTCTTGGTTTTGTGTTTCCCTTCCCTGGTGATCTTCCTCTTCTTTGACTTGCAGCTTGTGAGTCATCATGGTACGGAGAAAATTGTCATCCAAAACAAATGGAGACCAGTTCTAATCCGGAAATCGAACATGCTTTCTTTTTCTTCTTTTTTTTCTCCTTCCCTCCCATTTTTTATAGCAAAGCAGAACCAGATAGGGCCCCACAAAAAGAAATCCAAGATTGCTTTGACTAACATTTGATTGCCATTTACTGCACCTGATCCTGTTCGTTTCACAAAGGTTCGTGTGGAGCACTTTAACACCTCTTTACTGCTGGATTGCCTCATCCTGCTGGCAGGATTCATCTCATCCTGTGCAGGACATGGGGCATGATCCTGTACAAATAACTCAGTAAATTCTCTCTCGTTCACTTGAAGCACGAAGTGATGTCTGCATGATCTCTACCTCAACAACTCAGCTGAGACGCTAGTCCTTCTTGAAAACTTAGTCCCATCCTGCTGTTTCTGAGAAATTTGCTGACCACTGTGTGCTGCTTGGGCAGCAGCTTGAGAGCCACCTCTGTATTCTGGGCTGCCTGACCGTGACTGTGCCATCCTGGGTTTCCTTATCTAGCCCTGCTTCAAATCACTTCCAGCCCCCTCAGTGCAGATGATGGAGAACATCTAGCTGTGAGTATTCCTGTGGTATGAGTACTACCAGACATCACCTTGCTGTTGTATTTTGGGTGAGGAAGGAGGTGGTGAAGGGTTGTCTTCACATAAACATTTGCTTTCCTCTTTAACATAGCTGCCGTGCTTCATTTCATGGCATCCCCAGCCAAACATGTACGATTACAGCCTTGTCCGTCTACACCAAGCTGTGGATCCCGTCCCAGATACTGCTATGCTACAGCCTCTTCACAACCTTTGGCAGACCTGTGGGCCGGAGGGGAACACTCAGGCATCCAGCATGTAACCTGGGACTGCTCCTGGTGTTACTCCACGAGTGGGATTGTCACAGATGGAGAGAAGTCATCCCCTCTTCCTCCAGAGAGGCAGCAGCTTTAGGATACCCAATACAGTAGCATGTCCCACGGCTGCTTGGAGGAAGGAGGAACCTTTCTCTGGGGTAACAGCCTCTGCAGATAGTGAGTGCTGTGGCTTAGTAAGACACGTGGACCTGCGATCACAGAGGCTTTTCTTCAGTGGGGGAACAGGTTAACAGAGCCCATAGGGAGCATCTTCTGCTGCAGTGGTAGAGAGCTTGGCGGGTGCAATAGCAATGCCCATGCTGGGGCTGGCCAGGGTGCAGAGGCTTACAACACTCATCTCCTCCGGAAAGCTAAGACAACACGAACCTGGTGTACAGGCAGTGACTCGAGATATAACAACGTGCAGTGATTAATGTTCCCACGTTAAAAATCCGCCGGTACCAACGCCCTCGGGAAAGACGGCCCTTCAGCACAGAGAGGTGGCTTTCCAGTACTGCTGCTCCAGCTCACGTGTCTCTTGGTGTGGTACCTTTTAGAGGCTATAAATACAGAGATGCCAAGACACTAGCAAATTTGGTCAAGGGCGTGGACTTGTGGGTCATTTTGCCTCACGGTGTACTGCAGACCAGTACAGCAAAGTGCTTTTCTCGTCAGCTTGTTCATTTTTGCAAGGGAGGTGGAATGCAGCAGATTTTTCCTCAGAGGAAAGAGAGCAGATGGCAAAATCTCAAGGCGTGCTGCATTTTGAGCAACAAGAAGTCATCACGAATGGCTGAATTCGAAGGCAAAGCCCAGACAGGATTTAGTCTGCTCTCTCCTGTTCCCTTTATTTAAGGACAATGGCTGACTGCGTTTCCACTGCATTGTGAAGGGCTGCTTCCAAAGGCACCTTTCAGCTCCCAGCGTCTGCTCCTTCCAAAACCTGAGCAGTCGCCGTGCTTCATCATGCTGTTTACAGCCGCGAATTGCAGGGGCACTGAGCACCCGACCCAAAAGGCTTTCAGGTGGATGTGCAAGTGTGGAGACACTTGAAAATATGTGACACGTTGAAGACAAGGGTTTGGTTTGGGGGGTTTGGTTTTTTGGTTTTGGTTTTTTTTTTTTTTGAGAAATGAGAGTTTAACTCTTCCTGTTCAGTGCTGAGCACATCAAACATCCACGGATTTCACCATGTATGCCAAGTAGCAGGAGACTATAATGGCTGTGAAGAAGCATGTTCATTAACACTGTTGAAAGCCTTCAAGGCTGCTCATCTGTCACCTGAGGAGCTGCTTCTTCCTGCATCTTCCATCTCTCAGGCATGATGGACCATCCACTGAATACACACAAGGAAGGGAACTCTTGTGCCATTTTCTGCCCAGCATCATCATGAATATAGGTCCTGATAGACTGGAAGGAAAAACTGAGATATTCCTAATTGTAGCCTCAGCTTACAACCCCTCCGTGGTTTGCAGTCACCTTGACAACAGTTGCTTTGCAGTTCCCATATCTTTGTGGTTTTGCTTTCTCCGTGCTTTGGCATTTTAAACCAATGGCTGATGTTGAAATAGAGTCGGGCTTTCCCGAATTTTACAGATTTGATGGCAATCTTGTCAGACCTCTCAAACCACAAAGGCATATGGGTGGTGAGGGAGTTCTCTGAATGGCCAGACACTGCGGGGAGCGGCGCTGACTGTAGGGCATGTCTCACTCTGAGTCACTGCTGAACCCATCAGCACAGATGGGGAAACACGGTGCTTATCCAGGTACCATGTTCTGAATGAAACAGAAAAAATGTCTTGGATTTGCAGCTATTAAAACTTCTGGGGAGAAAACATTGCTATTTAAAATAAAATAAAAAAAAAAAGAGCGAGCTTCGCTGGATCAGGAAGTCCTGTGGGGTGTAAGACAGAGACATTACCTGCTGTTAGATGCCTTAAAACCCAAAGTGAGGAGTTCACCAATTAGCAGTGTATGTGAACAGCTCTCTGACCTAAGCTCGCTTTACTCAGCACACGTTATCTGATGGCTTGGAAGTGAGAGGGAAGGCGCTGTCCCCAGGAGGCAGGGGGTCACTGTGATCTAATGTCTGCATTTGCAAAGCCAAGACTTGTTACTCATCCCTTAAGTGTCTATTTTAAATAGTATTGTTTTTAAAAGTAGCCACGAGACAGACTTGCAAAGCAATTCCTTGTAAAAAACCACTGGTTCGCAGACTAGTATCCAAACAGCCTTCTCACCCTGTAAATACACTCCGTGCATTTCAGATTTCCCCTGCAGTAAACGAAGGATTAAGTCATGAAAATCACATTATAATGAGAATGACACGATGCTTTAATGAGACCAGAGCTAGGAACACCAAGCCAATTTTCCATTCTCCTTAGAAATCAGGCTAAGGTTAAGCATTAACATACCATGACCGGCTTCAGTTGAGTAATTAATGACAGTAGCGAGATAACAGCAAGGTGCATGACAGTATTGTTCTAGCTGGTGTATAGCCCCATCACAAAAATCTGAGCTTTGCCTAGAAAAGTTTACAGCTCAAGAGAGAAGACTAGAACAGAAAGTCCACAGCTGCCAACACTGGGAGGAGCCTAAATACAAGCTGATGACAAGGTGGACTCTTCCCCACCCTTTCTGCTGAAGCTGAACCCTTCACAAAGAAAGACCGAGGAAGAGGTTTCTCCCTGGTAGGCAGCCACTGGCACTCTCCCTAGGAGGAGCAAGCCCAGGGCTCTGCTCCTCACTCCTAGTGGTGGTCATACATTTCACACCATGAAGCAGGACCAGAGAAGTCCCTGGTGCAAAGATCAACCATCACTCCTCACTCCCCACCCCACGAGAGTCCAAACATCATGCCATCTCTTTTGCTTGCCTTCTCTCGCAGATGCAAAGCCTCCGCTCCTTTTCACACAATAGCCCAGCTACAGTTAGGGGTGTGAAGTGTGGGGAATATTTCCTTCTCTCACTGACCTCAGGTAGAAAGGGAAGCAGTGGCTTTGAAATCTCTCAGGTTGAGGGTGGGAAACCCAGGACCTGACATTTCTGGGCAAGTGCTTGAGCTAGCGGGTTTTTATACAAAATGAAGGAATTATCTGTTTCCGTTATGTTCAGGAAGAAAAAGAAGCTGGCTGGTAATCTCTACCCAAAGGGAGGATTATGGTTGTGTATGAGAGTGCTCGGCAAATCCCCACTCTGGATGATTGCCCTCGCCCCTTACAGAATGTGTGCCCAGGGGACACTGACGTATGCAGTAACCTTCCACTCTCTTCCGCTCCCTGGCTTCCATGGGAAGAAGCTGTGGGTGGACAGTTTGGACGTCATGATCTGTCCCAGCCAGGCCCTGGGGCTTGGCTATATGGAGGACTATGAGGTGAACTGTGGATCATCAGTATTCTGCAGCCAGACATCCGGATGTCCCAAGGTACAAGCTGACACCTATTTGGGGCTGTCAGGTGAATACCTCAGTCCAGGAGAAGGGTGGCATTTTCAAGATTGACTTCTTCTTCACATTTCAGACTGTCTTAGCAATGTCCTGCACAGCGTCCTCCCTGTTGTGGGCCCCATTCTGGGATGCTGGCTCTCCTCGTTGGGGCAGTGCTGTAGGTCCCTTAGCCCAATGCTGGGGGCCTTCTGGGTGCCTTTCTGTGGCCTGCCTTCCACCTGCAGCTTTGTGCCCTATCTCCCAAGCTGCCACAGGATTGTTTTCCGGAGCTTCTGGGGCAGTTCTTGTCCTCTGTTGTCAGTTGTTTTCCCTGGTTGTTCTCACAGTCGTTTTCATGCTGCTATTCTCATGGCCTTGAACCTGCAAACCCTGATACTTGCTAAGGAGAGTTCTCAAGGGGAGCAATTGCCACGGGGGTGAGACTCATGCGTACCCTCTCCTTTCCCCTTAGTGGTAGCTTTCATGAGGAGACCCAGCAGTACACAAAGATTAACAACCAGCCAGCCAGCATGCGACACCCATCCACCATTGTGCTCTCAGTGGCATCACGAGCAATAAAGCTCAAATTCCCCTCAAAGTTTCTGATGAAAACTGTGTAGTTATTATGGAACACTAAAATGGGAGGGACCCTGCTACGCCGGAGAGGACAATCAACTAGGGGGACCCATTGCTTGCCTTCCCAGTTGACTGCTCAGTGAATTTTCCCCTTCCCTTATCTCCCTCTCTCCTTCAACGCTCGTGCCTCGTTGTCACTAATAGGCTGGTAAAAGCAAGTGCTGTTTGACAAGATGATTGCAAACATGGCACCCCAACTCAGGTTGTGGTTATGACGACATCCGAGAAAACCCATACACCTGGGCACTCGTCTTCATAGTTCACTGTTCTTTCAACTGGTGTGATTCAGAAATGTACCTTCCAGGAAAGGACTTGTGAGATGTTCAGCCTTTAAAAGAACCTTTGTCCCCCTGTTTGTTATAAAAAAAAGCCTATCAGCAGTGCCAGCTCTACAGTGATGGCTTGTGTTAAGATTTCGTGATGTTACAGAAGCGTGGACCTGCATCCTTGGTGCAAACAACGATGTCGGCTCATGACTGATGAGGTTTTTTTAATCACCTTTATCTTTAGATCAACCCAGTAATTAAGACTCAGAAAAGGACTGTACGAATATGTTTGTATGCAAAAGATGATGTTCTGCGTGCAATAACTGATTATATTAGCAGCTTCAATTCTGGCTGAGGAGCTCCTTAGCCCTGCCAAAATTCAGGAGTCAATCCAGCTAAGCAAGCTATCATTTCTTCGTATCTTTTCTGACTGCTGTTGGAGATGCACTTCAGCCAGAGTCCTGACCAGCGCAAACCTGGACAAAGCACTGGGAACACACAGAGATACAGAGGGCTCAAACGGAAGAGAGTCTGACTTCCCAGCATCCTGGAAAACAGCTGCGAGATGTTCGTTAGCCGTGATGATACAAGAGATAGAAGGGAAGATGATTAACAAGCCTTTCACTTGAAATTGTGGGTGAACGTCTCACAACCAGTAACTCTTAACTGCCCCTGGGCAAGATCCTCCATCAGTCCTGGAGAGCAGACAGTGCAGTGAATGAGTGAAGTGAAGCTGGGACACAGCAATTTCTCAGATCACTTGCCATTGCTGATTTCCACCCGTGGTGCTTTGCACTCTAGTATGCAGCTAGCAATGCCCTTGCTCCAGAAACAGTATTGGCTCGACAACATCCAGCATAACTCACCCATTACGCATCGTCTAGGGTTCGGCTGTCATGGCTATAAACAGCGAAATAAGGCGAGATAAGAGATCACCCAGATTACTGGCAGCAGTAGAAGCTGTAGAGCAACCTTGGCAAGACTGCTTTTGCTATCTGGCAGAAAGCTAATCAGGGAGGAAAACAAGGCTCTGCCAGCACTGGGGGCATGGTCCTTGGCATTCAGCTAGGAGAACTCGACTTGGGCTGCTGTCTCCCAGGATTTATGACAAGCCACCCTTTCAGCTCAGCAAGGCTCTGCACAGGCTTAGGGCACCTCCCCACGCACAACGGCTGCCGGTGGCAAGGCTCCACCAAAGGTTCAGCCATGCAAGGGAGTTACTAAAGCCTTCGGAGACACTGCAAAGCATCGGGACCCTCTGCTCCACCACATGATTACCTCGAGCTAGTGGCAAAAAAGTTTTGTGCTAATGCTCTCTGCAGCTCCCACTTGGTACAGGCTAATGCTCGTTAGAAGGGGGCTGGGGTCGTTTCAGAATGGGAGCCCAGCGGGTGCTCAGAGAGGCGTGGATGCCCACAGGTTAGCTGAGCTGTGGTAACTGTCCACGTACGCGCCCTCACCCCTTTGCAAGCAGCAAGGGAAGCGCATTTGTCTAACCCTCCTCCACCGAGGCTTAACATAACGTGTTTCACCTCATGGCTGCCGCGGGCGAAGCGTGTGATGAATCCGTCAGCTCTTGCAGCACAGCGGACGTGGCAGAGCTCAGCCGTGAGTCCCAACCCTCTGGGCTAGCTATTGTCACGGCGTCCTTCCTCTCGCATTCGTCTCAGCTTGTTTATAACCCTGTGTGGGTGGGTCACATCAGCTTTACTTCGTGCCTTCCCGTAGCAGCCCAGGTTCCCGTTTCATTTTTGCGATGCAGTTTTCACTTTTCTGGGCTGCTGTGGTTTAGACTCTTCTCTCTTCACACAGAGGGGTGGTTCACTGAGCTTTAGAAGTATTTTTCACGATTTTACTTAAACTCCCCATTGCCAAGCCTTTCTATTCATATTTAGACCTGTTCCTCTCTTGCTTTCCATGAAAGTAATAAAGCTCCCTTCATAAGCAAGCAAACAAAAAAATTATCTTAGCACCAAAAGCTGTTTAAAACAGATTAAAGCCTTACATAAAAAGTGGGGCTGATTTTTGCAGTCCTCATTGTGCTCGGCAAAGCATTTTGTCATTATAACTTTGGACTACAGCAAAAGAACCTTGCCATAAAAGGCTGCCATAAATTGACCTTTTGTTGCAAATTCTGCCATTCAAGCATAAAGCAGCAAGAAAGGCTACATAAGCTGTGTCAAAAGTAGGTCACTGTACATCCACTGTTACCACGGCTGGTCCTGGCTGCGTGCTACTCGCCGGGCTGAGCAGCGATAGCACACAGGCGAGATGGTGACCTCGCTACGCCACTTCATACTGTGTGGACAGGCCAGCGTGGTGCTGGGCGTCTTTAAAAGCCTTGTTCCTAGGTAGGGCAGGACTGCTGCAGACCATCAATAAAGCTGCTTTCTGAGAAATGGGGCATCCTGGTGTTTCTGCAAAGAGTCTGGTGGCTGGCACTGTCACCCTTTAGGTAGGTCCTAGGACTGCAGAAGCGACACTGGGAGCTGGTGGGAAGCTCTACTGGTAATGCTACAGCTCTAGATGCTGCAACAATACAGCAGGTCTGCGTTGCCTGGCCTTGCTGAGCCTCTCTCCCCAGCGTGCTCCCGTCCAGAGCTGGGACAATGCTACTTGTGTGGTACCACGGCACTAATCCTCTTCCTCCTGACCAGAGTGTCTCCCCTTTCCCCAGCAAAGTGCTTGTTCTGTTATGCTCTGAATAACAGAGGTAGGAGGTGGAAGGAAACAGAAGGGGTCAAGAAATTACTTGCTCTGAGGATTTCATCTCTTCAAGTCTTATCTTTTCAGTCTCCATCATGGCATAAAGTAACCCCCCGCTTGCTGTACTGTTGGCTTGCTTTCAGCTAGAGAGCAGAGAAAGAAAATTTTACCTCCTCCACAATTGTCTGAACTGTCATTGATTCTTTGGTGTTGGTCCCCCAAAGCAAATGGCTCAATCTCTGCAGCTCCAGGACAGTCCAAGCAAAAATAACAGAGGTGGCCTAACCTGCCCTGTCCCCTTTCAGGCTACATACTATGGGTGATGCCTGTTAGAAGGTCCCTGATTTTTTTTCAGCATTGTCAACTTTACTGCAGAGACAGTTGAATTCAAGCCTCCAAGGGTCAATGGGATTTTTCTCCTTTAACTCCAGTGGGATGGCTATAGACATTACCTCAGAAAACCACCACGCTCCAGGAAAGTGCTGAAGTGCACAAAGCTCTGAAATGCCGTCCTGAATAGAGTGAACAGAGCTCAGGGTCAAATGTTTCCTTGACTCAGACCCCAACCAGCATTGTACAGATAATAAAAACTGGGTGGGTGAGTCACAAGAACTCCTCCAGAAAACACGTTCTTGTTTCCCCCGACTGTCCAAGTTTATCTGACTCAGCTGTACTAACTGACTCAAACCAAGACTGGATTCAAGGTCCAAGCTCCTCCTGGAGATTGACAGCAGACCCTGGGAGGTGATGGAGAGCAAGAGCACTTCCCAGAATGTGCAATCCCAGTGCCAGTTCTGCCTCGTCCTCAGATCAAGGGTTTCCTGTTAAATCTTTTACTCAGCAACACGGAGGAGCTTTCACTTACTCGTCTTGACATGAAATGACATGATAGACTGAGGAGAAGAAATTGTTTTCCTTTACCTCCATTAGAGACTTACACAGTGAAATGATCTGCAGCCTTTGATCTTGTTCTGCTTGTGCTCTGCATCACCTTTGCAGCTGATTGAAAAAGAACATACAGGATGTGTAGATTTAAAGACATTCAGAGTAACAGACTAGCTAGAATTCATGATTTGCACTGGATTATTTATTGCACAACAACTTATTTGTCTTAGTAGACAATCTGTCCACCCTTCCCCTTCCATGGGCTGCTGTTCAAAAGGGCTTAAACACCCTCAGAGGAGAGAAGCAATGGAAGCCAGCAAGTCACCAGAGAAGGAAGAAAAAGTGTGGGGTGGTTTTCTTTTAAATTATAGCACTGGATAGACATTGAGCAGGGAGGTTCTTCCCAGTATTTCTCTGCCAGTTCTGAGCGGTCCCAAATGGATGTACGGTTCTTTGTGCTGAATAAACATGGGCCAGGCAGAATGGGTGGCCCAAGATCCTACAGAGCTAGCACGCCACTACTTGGTGAGGGACACTGCAAGGCAACCAAAACCTGGTACGGCTCGCTTATCTGACATACAAGGTGTTGGTATTTATGTGCATTTTCTACTAAGTTTTGAAGGATTTGCACAAAAATACGTTGAATGCACTTCTGGGTATTATATGCACAGAGGACCCAAACCGAAACATAGACTGACTGACAAAATGCTCTGCACAAGAGCGCCAAACTTTTTATCCCCCCCTGAACAAGCATCACAGAATTTCTGTTGTCTCTGTAAGCCTGGTTTTCTGTAGAGTTTATGCAGTCAAACTACCTGTGCGTTCGCACATGTTTATGTGTAGATGTGCCCACCCCACGGAATCACAGAGCAGCTGACCTTGGAAGGCACGGTTCCAACCCCCGATCAAAGCAGGGGCAGTTCGAACGGCTTGGGCGGGGCTGTCTCCAGTCAGGTTGTTATATCTCCAAGGATGGAAACTCCACAACCTCTCTGGGCAACTTGTTCTGCTGTTTGACCACTGAACAGTAAAAACAGTTATTTCTCGTGTTCACGCAGAATTTCCTGTCTTTTTATTAATGCTCATTGTCCCTCTGGTGGCATCACTGGGCAACTGGGCACCACCACTGAGAAGCGTCTGGCCCATCTTCCTCACCCCTCCCTCCCCTCCAGTCAGGTGTATATACCCATCGATGACCTCCCCTGCAGCCCCCTCTTCTCTACGCTGAGAGGCTCTCAGCCTCTGCTTCTAGCACCCTCAGTCATCTTTGTGGCCTTTTGCTGGACTCATTCCAGTATGACCATGTCTCTCTTCTACTGGGAAGCCCAGCACTGGGCACGGCAGTCCAGATCTCAGCAGGGCAGAGCAGAGGGGAAGGATCACCCCCCTTGACCTGCTGGCAGTGCTTTGCCTGATGCAGCCCAGGAGGCTGTTGGCCACCTTTGCCACAAGGGCACGTTGCTGGCTCATGTGTCACTCCTCCCAGTTTTTTATCAGCAGCAAACGTGCTGAGGTGCATTTGGCCCCATTATTCAGGTCACTAATGAAGAGATTAAACAGTACTGGTCCCAGTATCAACCCCCCAGGGTACCTCAGTGCTGACTGGCCTCCAGCTGGACTTGAGTTGCTGATTACAACTCTGAGCCCAGCAGTTCAGATAATTTTCAGTCCACCTCACTGTCCACTTATCTAGTCTTGCACTTCAACATTCTGTCTTCAGGATGTTATGGGAGACAATGTTGAGAACCTCGCTGAAGCCAAGATAAACAACATCCACTGCTCTCCCTTCATCCACCGAGCCAGACATCTCATTGTAGAAAGCTACTGGTCAAGCATGATTTGACTTTTGTAAATTCATGCTGACTACTCCCAATTACTTGGGATTATTTGCTCCATCACTTTCCCAGGGGTCATGGTGAGGCTGACCAGCTGACTCAGATTCTCCTTCTTGCCCATGCTGAAGACAGGAGTAATATTTACTTTCCACCAGGCCTCAGGAATTTCCCCCAGTTACCACAACCTTTCAAAGACAATTGAGAGAGGCCTCACAACGACATTGGCCAGCTCCCTCAGCACCCATCAGGTTCCATGGACATATGTCTAGTCTGGCTAAATGTTTCTTAGATTTATCCTCATCCATGGAGGGCAAGTCTTCCTTGCTCCAGACTTTCCCACTGGTTTTGGGAACCTGGGATTTCTGTAGGCACCAGTAAAAAACAAGGGAAGAAGGCACTGAGTTCTTTGATCTTTTCCGTGTCCTTTGTCACCAGTTTCCTTGCACCATTCTCATCTCATCATTACTGCAACCAAGGCTACCCCTGACCTTCTTTGTTAGCAAGCGTCAGGTAGAGCGAAGAACTTCCTTTTGCTGGCTCCTCCATCACCTGTGTCAGGAAGTGGGCTATCATCAATGTGCTCCAGAAACCACCTTCATTGCTTGCGGCCTGCTGTGTCGTCCTTCCAGCAGAAAGGTCCACAAGGACCTGCAAACACAAGGCTTCTTCCAGCTGTCTGCAGCTTCTTCCCCATCAGGTGATCTGTAGCAGACACCCACCACAGTTGTTCACATTGGCCTGCCCTTTAATCCTGACCAATAAGCTCTCAGCTGGCTCATCACCCCTCCCTAGGCAAAGGTCCTAACTTCCGAATCTTCTCATTGATTTCTGAGAAACATCTATCTCAAGCATGTAGAGTTCCTACTGCATTTTTCATGGAAACATGTCTCCATAGGTGGGGAGGAGGGGTGGACAGATGGACACATGACAGGACAGCAGGATGCAGGAGCTACTCAACCCTTCTTAGATGCTGGAAATCCAGTTATAGGACCCAAATAAATGGGGACCCAAATAAAGGGGGAATCAGACTAAGTTATTTCTACTGTGTACAGAGCAGTTCAGTACTTTTAATAGAAGCATTGTGAGGCTTTGGACCTTCTCAAATAGAAAAAATCCCAATGCTATTCTCAGGAGAAAGGAACAGCTACGTCATAGGACATCCCAAGGGGACTGAAGAAAAAAGTGAGCTGTTCCTTACCCAGCAGGAGTCCAGATCACAAAGTGGTCATGCCTGTACTTTGCACAAGAATTTTAACTGAGCTACAGCCCCTTAAAAATAGTGTATGGACTTAAGGATTTTGTACTATTGGAGAAAATACGAAATACCATCCATTGGGTCACACATGTAGGACTCCCATCTCTGCGTATCTCATGAGCACTGGAAGGTCCTGCTACTGCCAGTCGTTTTTATAGTTTTGGCATCACGCAAGCTACTCTCTCTTCTTTGTTCTTTACCAAAGGCCACTGACATGCAGATGCCGAGCTTATAGAGAAGAGTGAAATAAAAAGCCCTAAGACTCCAAATGTGAAGACACAGCTCCCACCTGCTGTTTCAGAGCCCCTCATCTCTCAGATTCACATGGGAGGGAATGAATCCAGTCACTGGATGAAGCTACAAACTGCCCTTCAAATCCTGAAGAATTATTCTGATGGCTGTTGTCGTCAATATGTTTATTAGTCTCCCCGTGTAAACACCCATATGTTCTGTGGGAAAAAAAAAAAAAGGATTTAAATCAGAGTTCTCACAGCTTGTTTGCGAATACAAACTTCTTGGAATTGTTTTAAAGCTTATCACTGTTTGCCTGCTTTCTAAATAATCAGGAATGAGGAACAAACCCCCAGTTGTTACCTCAGGCAGGTATGTCCTTCAACAGGGCTACTCTAGTGCCAAAGTCCCACCTCAATTTGGGGTTGCTGCAGGTCAGATGTGGAAGGAGCCCTCAGCACCAGTGTCCTCCTGAGCAGAGCTCGGTGCTGCTCCCTCACCCCAGGGAACGATGGCACAGCTGGCCCCGCACTAAGGAATTAGAAGCTTCTCTTTTGAAAGGGTCCTTTGTTTCCATAAATAATGGGTAAAATTCTTTATGGTGCAAATCTCCTGTCTCAAAAGTGACAGGAAGCCCTTGAGCTCGAGTCTCCAACACAGCTGCAGCCAAGTTACCAGATCACAGCGATCTGTAGGATCCAACATGCCCAAATATTTCTGAGAATCTGGGCCAAGAGCTTTAGTTTCACTAAAGAGTGATGGCACAGGGACACCGAAGTACTAGTTTTTTAGAGTACCTAGCTGCTCTAACATGGCATTGTGAAACACAGCGGTAGGACCTAAGTGTCCCTGCTAGTTATGCAGGGGGTTCTGTGTCTGGTCTTTGCTGGTTTTGAAAACTGTACCCCGAATGACGACTCGTCTGCCTGTCCAGAACCCCAACCATTCTTGAGGAAGATCTGCTGTCAGTTATACCCTGCAACCCATCTCGATACCAACATACATGGTGGCCAGATGCCTCCATCAGGACAGAGCGGCACTTTGCTAGGAATTTGTATGAGGACAGGGGCAGTCCTGCCCAACTGCGCCGTCTCTCCCCTCTCTCGTACTATGTGACCACCATCACATACCACTGCAGGCATGAGGAAGAGAGTGTCGGAGGGAGACAGAAAACCAGCCTTGCAGGCTCACGTGAACCTGTCCTGTAAATGCCAGCTGGTGCCGCAGCCTTGACGTTGGCTCGTATAGGACCTGCAAGTGGACTGCTCCAGGGCCAGCGTCAGGGGAGTTCTGTCACCACAAACGGCCCTTCTTAGAAGAACTGCAGCTCTCAAACTTTTGCAAGTGATTATTGCCACCACGGTCACAGGACATCCTAAGGAGAGATGTCCTCTCTATTCTTGCTGCCCGCATTCAGGATGTCCATTTGTCATGCGTTTCTATAAACCTGGGAGCAAAGGTTTTCTCTCAGGTACAAAGAAGTGTTTCGAGTATTAAACTTGCCTCCAGTAGAACGCTGCGTTTTGCCCTCCAAAGATGTTTTCTGATATGAAACCCTGCAGTCATCCAAAAGCAGTGAATAGAACAGAAGTTTTTTACTTAGTTGTAAATACAAGCAACAGGTCATATTAGAAAGCAAAGTGGAAAACCCCACTGAGCTGGTGTTTCTGTTCCCTCGCGTCTGCCCACACTGCGTCCCTGTGAAAACGACAAGAGTGCAGAGTGAAATTCAGAGTGACATAACAGAAATGTCAGCGACCTTGAGCCGTTGCAGTGGACCCGAAGCCAGGCTGGCCCCGTGGGTTTTTCAGCTAAACCCAAGGTGGTATTTCTCTCGTGGCTGTGTCCGCGTGCCAGCAGAGGCTCAGGGCAGCCACATGCCGCCCTGCCACTGTGACGCGTGGGGATCATTCTGTGGGAATGCCTTGTGTTAGCATTACTGCACACATCACGATGTACGGGTACAGACGTCAGGTGAAAATTTCACGGTTTGATAAAAATCCGTACAAAGCCGTAGCTGGCCGGCGTACCAGGAAACCTCTGCAGACTTGTGCAATCCTGTTTGTTCCAGTTACGTCAATCAAAATTGCCCTGGCTCAGGAAAAATAAACTACAAACAATTATTTTCAAATAACAGAACTCCTAAAATGTAATTGAAGAAACTCTGAACTCTGCTTTATTCCTGTATAAAAAAACATTCCATACATATCAGGGATTCGTCAGAATTCCCCTTCCTCCATCCTGCCCTCTTGTAGGATTTACTTTTAATAACTGTCAGCTTCCTGACCCACAAAGCTCTCTCTCCTGTTTTGCTGTTACTCACTGGGGCAAAACAAAATGCTAAGGCAAGATGAGGGTGCAGGTGCATTTATCCTGGGTCAGGGCAAAAGGAATTTGCACTCTGTCGGGAGTGGAAACACAAGCAAGGGGCCAATGGGTTGTTTCCAGCGTTTGCCTGCTGCAGTGGGAGGTCTCCTAGAGGGGATGCTAAAGGAGACCAGCCAAACCTGCACCTCCACCCGCACCTCCTACTCCCACGTGCTGCCCACCAGGATGGCTTATCTTGGAGGGAACGTGATCATCCCCCTCCTACTATAGGAAGTACCAAACGTGCAGAGAGCAGAGCGGTGGGAGGCATCTTAAACACAGCCACTTCCCCCTGAGAAACCATCCCACTTCCCTCACGATCTGAAACCTTATCATCGCAATCAGGGAGTGAGCACCAGGGAGAGGTGTCAATGCCTTTCATCCTGCCAGCATCTCCAAACCTGGAAATAACACAACCCAGATGTTACAGTACAGTGTCCTCTGATGAGGCCAAGAGCCCACCGTGTGCCACAGACGGCACTACCCTCAAGGAAGAACTTGATGGCGCTGCGCAGTGACGGGCCAGGGTTTAAGCAGCACTGAGCTCTCTGCACAGGTACAGAGATACTGAGGAGGTAAGTTTCAATTATTTAAATCTTGTGGATGTCCACGGCAATTAGGTGTTAGTCACCTTTCAAAAATCCCACTACACACCACACCGTCATACCCTGGCTTTTAGCTAGCAAGGGACAGTGCCCGTAAAACTACGTTTTCGGGGTGGCGGGTCGGAGAGGGTTGAGGCAGTTGCTTTGCTGAGAAAGCACAGGGAGAAGTGAAGCTTAGAAACTGAAGCAAAAATAATTACACTTTGAACCTACCATTTAGAATTCCATATAAAACATGTAAAAATACTGAGAATATAGCGGTCAGTTCAGGCAACTAGCAATTTTTTTTTTTTGCTATACTTCATAGGCTTTGCTCTAAAACTCTTGTACAATTTTGTCTTAGACCCAGCAGAGTTATTTCACCGAGCCAGCTCTCTGTTTCTTCGACACACACAGAGCGTGTCAGCACAGTAACAAGCTGTTCCTGCTGCAGGATGACGAGAAGGTACATCTTTGGTACGTACATAGTGTCATATTGACCTGGAGTATTGACTGCCCACATGCCAAGGGCTGCACAAAGAGTAGAAAGAACTGGAGAGCAACCAGGGAGGGCCCTTGCAAGAGCAGGGAGGGAAACAGAGCACATAGTGCTTTTACGATCACTTCGCAAATAGGTGGAGAGTGATCTCTTTCCAGTCCTGGGGGGAGAAAAAAAAAAAAGTAATTGTGAGACCTGCTTCAGATCTGCTCTCTACAATACTGACTACCGGAAGGTAATGGTCCTTCTCTACGGAGAGCTTTTCCACGGTAAGCACATTTCTGTAAGCCAGTGTAAGCACATAAACACCCTCTATGAATGCAAATCAGGTGTTCTCCTCGGGCTTCAAATGCGCGCCCAGTTAGAGCATCCATGCTAATTCCTGGTTGCAAACATAATCCTAAGTTACAAACTACTGTGAAGGAATGCCTGTGTAGGAATAGGCAAATGTTAAAAACACCTGAGAAAGAGCTCTGTTTTCCAAAGCAAACCCAGCAGTCGGTCTGCAACTACAAACGTGGTCCGATAGTTTATTACACCACTTTGAAGCTCATTGCTTGACCATATATAAACTTATTTGAAACTGTCTCAGCATAAATGCTGCCATTTCTGACCACATTGTTAACAACCACAAGATGTTTCTACTTGCCAAGGAAAGTCTTGCATATGGATTTGTTTCTCAGGAATGTCCGCCAAAAGTTTTCTGCATATAGTGAGCAGTACTACAAAACCAAAAGCCAGCATCCTGCAAAGCAAACATTGAAGAACGGCGTCCTTGCTGTGTCCTTGGGGATAGCTAGTCTTCAAGGGAGTGGGAGCGCTGGGCTCCTACCCTCTCCGGTTGACATTAGCCTAAAGGGGAGAGTCTTCCTCCTCTTCCCCCCAAATGACTCTGCTGCCCAGGTACATTAGACGTAGATTTGAGTGTGTTTGACTTGCTACCAATACCTCTGGGAAGGACGTGGAGCCTGACCTGGGCAACGTAATGCCACCATTTTCAACCCCCAATTGATTTTAAGGTTCACTTAACTTTTGATGGCACCTGAACAGTCTGAATAAAGACTCAAGTCTCAAAGTCTCAAGTCATGACTAGGTGGAATTTAAGTCTAGTGTAGCTCTATGTATTCAAGAGGAGCAACTCAAATGTTGATTGCTAAATGCTTGTAATCAGCTTTTCACAAACATTGAGAGAATTGGTAGAAAATATTTAATCAAAACGTAAAAAAAAAAAAACAACAAAAAAACCAAAGTGCAGAAAAATGTAACCTGCTCGTGATCAACTTACGAGTCACAGAGTTCCTCTGTAAAAAACATGACAGCAGCCATAGTTTGTATTATACCACAGATGCCCTCAAATGCATTTTTTTTTTTCCTTCCTCCCAGCTAGAGCAAAATGCTCTCTGGTCCTTCAATACCAGAAGACAAGGGGCAGGTCTGTAGATAGAAGTGAGCTGTACCATCTTGGGAAATCATAGCTTGCAGGGGCAAGCAGAGCAATTCAACAACTTCCCTTTTTTTTGCCCCTGTCCATCTGCAGGCTGCTGGGCTCAAAGGAACATGCAGCAGCCCCTGAACCAGTCTCACGAGTTGAGTTGCCGTGCCCTGAAAGCCAGGATGCAGAGGGCTTCTGCCTTCTGGAGAAGGTCTGGGCACTTCTGCCTGCTTCTCCTTTACCCCGTCCCCTTTGTGAGGCAGGAAAGCCCTGAAGAAACCCCTCTAAACCTCCTGTCTATAAAATACGGACTGAGGCAGCCAGCGCGCCCGAGCAGGCGTATGTGTGACAGGAGAAGGCGGCTCAGAGACGGGGAGGAGCGGGCTGGGACCGGGGCAAGGTGAGCAGGCTGGCAGCAGCAGGACTGGGCAGGCCCAGCTGCAGCAAGGGGATGGAGTTCCAACGGGGCGATGCGCAGTGAGGTGCAGGTTCTGGCCTCCTGCACCCTCGGCAGGGGGGCACCGGGGGAGAGAAAGTGAAAGACAGCAGGGAGAGAAGAGCCAAGTCAGGGGAGCGCTTTGACACGAGGAGGGTATCTGGAAACGGTGGTTGATGGGCTACAAAGTAGACTCAAATTCCTTTTTACACCTTGCTGTAGAAGTATCAGCAGTTAAGCTACAGACCGTGTCTCAGAATCTGCTTTCCAGGCTTTCTTTACAGACATTTTTAGTGTGTGTCCGTCCCATTACTTGTCAGGCTGTAAGGAAGCACAGAGAGGGGGATCCGTAATTTCTCTGCCCGTACAAGGCTCAGCTGTGCTCAGAACTACCGGCTCAGACGGTTTAAACGATCGCCAACGCTCCAGACAACACTTCTCCTTCCATTAAGAGAGTTAAGCAGTTAAATGACAACCCCTGAACCCATCGGCGCAGAAGGCAAGCTCTTCTGGGGGAGCCTTAGCCCTCGGACGCTGTTTTGCTAAATGAGACAGTAAAGAGAAAGAGAACCCCGTGTAACGAATACCGCCCAGGCGACAGTAGCCTGGTCCTCTCTCTCTGCCTCCCGTCGGTGCTGGCCAGCAGCAGCCCAGCCCTGCAGATGGGCAGCGGTGCCCACTTGCACAGCCCCGCGCGGTGGGCACCTGCCAGCCTGCGCTCTGACGCTCCCGCAGTAGGCACGAAGGCCACGGCTGGGGCTTCTCCCCGTCGGACCCCATGCAACGAGGCAGCTGCTGGCCCGTGCTGGTTTTCTCTTTATTTCCCGCATTTTCAGCAGTCTGCAGAGTTAAACCATAGTCGGTTGCTTAACCAGACCATCATCTGGAACACAATCAAGAGGAAGAAATGTGCATTTTGTGTCTTTCTGAACAAGGTGCCTTTAGGTATCCTGAGATAACACACTCATTTTCAGCTCTGTGTCAGCAACGATTTTGTCTCACCTCCTCCATTATTTTGTTTTGGTTTGTTTTAATATGAAATGCATTCACACAGAACCCAGATCTTTCCAAAGCTAACAAGGAAAGGATTTCTTCCTCTGACTGAAGTGGAGTTAGCAAGGTGGCGAGGAAGCGCTGCATGCAGAGACCTGCAGGATGCCGGCAATGAGCACATACTAAGATGAGAGGAGTCATTGTAAAACCGCGCAAAGGGGCTGGGCCCATCTGCCCACAGCCTGGTGTACACCTCGTTATTTCAACAGCAGACAAACAGCAGGACCAGAGCGTGGAGGTAAATCTTGACAGTATTTTGGTTTTGTAGTTAGTGACGACAGAAGGGGTGATTATGAAAAGCCATTGAAGTATTTCTTCCCAGCCGGAGGAGTCACAACTCCTTGTTGAGGCTGTTGTCTCCAAACCAAGGGTTGTTGAGGATGGCGAGAGGAGGAAGAAGGAAGAAAAGAGAGGGCACAAAGCCGTAACATGGTGCACTTGCAGCAACCTCTGCAATCCTGAGCCACCCCACAGGCATTCCTTAAGTTGCACGTACGAATGAGCACGCAGTCCAACACGCAGGTAGGGACAGGAGTGAAACGTTTTTAAAGAGTACAAAAGCAATGCCTACATGGAAGGCCGAAGATGAAGTGCAAGCAATAGTCTAGACACTGGGTCATGCACTTAAAGCCCATTCACAATTTCTCACATTAAACCATCACTCGGTATACCTCAGAATGAATAAGCCTGAGTAAAGCTCTGAAAAGTCTGTAACCAGGGCACAGGGACCAAGAAGGGCGTAGGATAACATTTGCTACATCCTCACCTGCCTTAGTCAGAATAACTAGAACAAAGCCAATGCAACTGTGCCAGTTTACGCCAGCTTAAGCTATGACCTGATTAACCGTTTTTGGACAGAGTCCAGGGATAGAGTCTAGACATAGTTATTCAGAAATAACTTGATCTTCACCTGCTTTTGTACAGAAAGGAAGAGGAAATGTATGTCACAAAGCAACATTTCACACAGAGCAGTGGGGAGAGGCAGGATGGTAACCCAACTAAAGGCAGATCAGACATCTTTCAGAGCCATTTATAAAGAAACATAAACTATCTCCATCCTGTGACTGAATGAAAGGAGATTGCATGGAGCAAGAAACCAGGTGATCTGCCTTGCAAAACCTTCCTCGCCTCAGAGAACAAAATTCAAGAGGCCGTTCCATCAGCCTTGCCCCTTCGGTCACTGCTGCAATCTTCTGCTCCTATCTTCCTCGGTTCCTACTCTGGCAGACCCCGCACGCAGCAAAACAAGTCTTGCTACTGTCTGCTATCTCGTGTTTGCAAGGAAAAAGTCTAAGCAGCTTGCACGCTCTTCTGTGTTTAGGGGCTGTGTCAACCACTCTGGTTATTTTTTGTCCCTAGTTGCTTACTAGAAAGATTGTCTGAAGCAAAACACCTTCTCTAATTCTAATATTTTGTATCTTTCTGCTCTTCGTTGCTTCTAGGTCTCCTGGTCATAACGTTTTATTTTTAGCTTACTTCTCTTTACGTAACTCCGTGGAAGAATTCAGCATGCTCCTTCCACATGAAGGTCTGCACTAAGAGCAGGGAGACGAGGCATTCTTTGAAAGGAACATCTGTGAAGTCTTTGTGCTACAGCTTCCCGAAGGCCCTGACATTCTGTCTCTTCCTTTGCTTCTATATCAGCTTCTTGTCTCTTCATATGCAGCTTTTAAGTATATTTTTAGATAGTTGAACAATTCAAACAGTTTGCCTGGAGCCAGCATTTAAACTTAGACCTCTATTTTCAGAAAAAACAGATTTAATTAGAAGTTTCAAAAAGGTCGATCTCCTGCTGACATCTCACATACCTTATTTTTGTAGCTGCTTATATTTCAGATGAAAAATTTTTATGTTATAAAGAAACATATCTTCTATTTAATGAGAAAGAAAGAGGTCACTAAATTCTATCATAAAATGGCAGGCACTTATTTACTGACACTTCTCAGGTGAAGCTCAGTGGGACTGTGTGTTATTATGACCCAGACTACCATCCGATGCGATGCTAAAGTCTGTGTTCAGGGTCCTAGTACTGCATCTCAGAAACCATACACACAACATGGCAAGCACTGGTTCAATAAAACCCCCTCAATTTGCTAGTTTTTTTCTTTTATCAAAGATATTTTTGAAGATCAGTATGGCAGGGGTAAGCAGTATGCTCCATTGCAAGCTGTCTATTCTCCTGTAGCTGGCCAAAATCAGCATAAACATCTTCTTGGGAGCCTTTGTGAGCTGAACAAAAACACACAGTCATAGACCACAGACTACTCTCATCCAACAGGGCACAGGTTCTACTTGCAAGTGGAGAACCACAGCCTTGGAAGATACATGGAGATGAAAAGCAACTGATCTCAGCAACTATCAGAATGGATACAATGGTTGGATATTCAGGAATAAAAATGCTAAAACACAGAACCTCATCTCACAGATGTGTCCCATCTCAGATTGCAGGATTCGTTGGAAGACAGCAGTCAAGCTTGACACACAGATTAGTTCTCCTCCAGCTATTTCCACCACAATCTGTTTTCTAGTTCCAGGGAACACAAACTTCTCAACCTTACTTGGGTATCTGCTGAGAAGCTGTCACCATCAGCCATATGAAGACACTACAGAGAGATGAAGGATAGGGAACTCCAATGGATTTTGCCTGGAGAAGAAAACAGTGGTTCCCAAGACCTCACCCCTTCCTTGATGAACAAACCTGGTGACAACCAGCTGACCTGTGGGTGATCTGACAATATCAACCTCAGAAGCTGAAGACTTGCTTCCTCCAACAGATGAGGTCTGTGATCAGCAGCAAGGTTGTGCTGGCCTCAGACACCGTGCCGTTACAGGAGTTACATAGGAACTGCTGGAAAGCCATGTGTGGCTCCAGGGTCACAGCGCGGTTACTGCTGTCTGCTCACCACTGGGATTGCTGCTGTTCCCACCCCCTACCAGCTCCCCTCTATTGCTGCTATTTCAATAAGCCTCATACTACCAGTACAAAACCAAATAAACCATCATTGCAGTTTCTTGCTTTCTTCCAGCACCACTCCAGATCTGACTCATCTCCAGTCAACTTTTCACTTTATACTTGCTATTTCTGCTGGTGCTTCATGTCCATCTCATGCCTCCCATACAAATGATACCAGCTGCCCTCAAAACATCAGCATCTTCAAAGACTGCCACAACTGCAGGGTTGATACTGGGATGTTTCCCTTCCCCACGCTGAGAGCAGCTTACTTTTACCTGACGATTACTTTGGATGTATCCTGTGATGTTGAATTAGAGGAGAAAGAGCAGAAGGAAGACCAGAAACCAGTAGCATGACTTGATCTTGACATTCAAGGAAAATAGTATTTAGGTGACTAGGACAGCAGATGGAAGGATTCAGACAGAATGGGACTACACAAAAAAATAAAAAAGTAGTTGTGATGGGGCTGTACTGGCAGGACAATTTACCACTTTTCAGCTCATCTCTAGGTTTTCTCCACAGTAACATGTTCTCATCTACAGCACACGTAAAGTAATCCAAAGAAACTTAGTCTTCTCATGGCCTCAAAATGGAAATCCAGAACAACTTGCTATCTTTGATATTTGCTTATCTGGGCTTCAGCTCTGCTTTAGTAAAAACAGGAGTTATACCCCTCTCCAGAAGGTATGAAAATTAATTCAATCATATTAATGGTAGTTCTGAGAACCACAGAAGAGCCCGTTAGGAAATTAACGTTTGTGACTTTGGTGTAGTGTTAAGCAGAACCCGCTGGAACATGGTCTGAAGCCAGTGAAACTGTTAAAGCTGATCATTCAGCAGACTTCGTCCCCATTTTGCACTGAACAAAGCAAGCATCGTATGGAAAATACAGCATGTAATCATGCAACAAAAACCTGTATCATAGCCCACAGGAAGGGATGCACGAAGGTAACGGGGCGAATATTAATTCTAACCCTTCTCTTCAGTTACGGTACTTTAAACTCAGTTTTCCTCTAATACAGCCTCTTGGATGACATAGCGGTCTATGCTAGCAAGAAAAGAAGCCCAGACCAGACAGCTGGATGTCAGTTACCCCCTCTAAGGAATGTCACGTTTGGAATGGCCCAGTGGGCAAAGGCGAATACATAATGGTTATTCAGAAAGCAATTAGATTCTGACCGCAGGGAAAGGTTTTCTGAATGGGTTGAGCTTTAATAGAATAGACCCGATAGCCACCTTTGTTCCTCTGTTTCTTATATAAGGGATCTTTTTTCCTTAGAGTTAAGATCTGGGTTAACGATGAACACATAATTATACTCTTCACACAGTTCCTCACTATGAGCTCGCACATATATCTTCACAGTTAGCTGCATTCTGAGATAGGCGTAAATAAAAAAGTGGCTAAAGATATTTTGAGGTAAATGACTTCATACATGCCCTTAACTACCAGCACAGTGAATTTCCAGCCCTGTCATTTTTGGAGGCGTGGTATCACAGGAGTAATCAGTGTTTTGCGCTGATATAAACAACAAAAGCATGTAGTAACCCAAGGCAAAACTAAAAGGAATTTATTTGCCTTTGAGCAAATTCTAAGGATTTAGAAATTTCACATCTTCTTGTGCTGCTTCTTTCAGCTCTAAGACTTGAGAAGTTATACTGTATTTAGAGAGCTAATAAATAACAGACCTAATTCTGCTCTCAACAACATAGGGCAGTCCCAAAGCAAAGGCAAGAGGGTTCAGTTTGGTTATGTAAGGCAGCGCTGCGACGAGACCTCACCAAAGACAAATCAGCAGCAGAAAACAATAAGGCTGCTATAGATCAGGGTATGGTAATCTAAGAAAACTTGAGTCTTTACAATATCTCATCTCCTACCTCTGTAATGACCAACTGCAAATATCTACGTTACCTGAAAAAGCAGCAATAGGCACGATTACGCAGCAACCCAGCACCGGCAGTACAGACACTGGAGGAGAGCAGATGGAATAAAACAGGGTCATCTTTGTTTTTCTTACAGGCATCCTCTTCCCAAGCACAGGCTGACAATTTGCCACCACCTCAAAGGTGCAAGGCGACACAGAATAGAAGCAGCTTTGCTGTGTAGCTACAGAGCAAAACGTGCATTCCTAGGTGGTGAGGTCTCACCAGAGCAGCCCTGCTTTCCTCTGAATAAACTGCTATTCCTGGGTTTGCATTGTTCCCTGTAGCACTTAAAGGCTCCCCTAACACAACACGTGGCTGTACCAGCTCAAAAAGCACTGACGCTTTACTGACTCCTTTTGCTAGGGGGTCTGCCAGTTCTCACTCGTGGCAATTACATTCACCAGGGCTGCTCCTTGCAGGTGTGAATACACCAACTCTTGCTGGTCTTCAGACAGAATCAGTTTCAAGTGTCCCTAATTAGCCAGTGAGATCAGGTGCTCTTATAAAAGACTGCAGTGTTAGAGCAGCTTCTCAGTGCATTGAAGCCAGTTGTCTGGCTTTGGTAGTGACCAACAGCTGAGGTGTGACTGAAAATGCCTGAGGTTACATCATCTCCATTTTTGACACCGGGTATAACATAAGGTAGATAAATCTCTTTTATTCCTATTTTATTATGTTATTTGTCATTGACATTCAATACATTCCTATGTCTGAGCAGCCAGACCGAATATCTGTAGAACAACTCAGTTTGGATGTTTGTGATGACTTAAAAGGAAAAAAAAAAAAAACCAGCTTTCTTGACTTGGTAGCAGTATCAACAAGAATATTTTTGGTGCAATGAACAGTATCTAGTTATTAAGTAGAAGAAGGGGCTTTTGTGTTATTAGTGATGTGCAAATAGCAAATGTGTGCTAATTGTTAAGGTTGTTCATAAGAATGAATAAAACACTTGGATAGACCCCAAGTTAAAATATACGAGTGATAGCACAAGTCCTGCTCCTATGAAGTGCTCTTCACTGGTATGCTCAGATCATAAAGCACCCTGAAATGGAGGTCAATGCTACAGGAAAACAATGGGGAAGCTGGTAGACAGAGCAGTGCAGGACGCACTCTGCCAGCCAACAGGTCAGCGGAAGTGGTGGGAAGAAAGTCGTCTCTCAATTCTCTGATCAGTTCACTGTCCATCACGCTGCTGCAGGCTACTGTTGTTTAATGTTGAGTTTTTCAAGACACAACATTATAGAGACAAGTGCCACAAGACCAAGAGAAAAATAATCCTTGTGGACCATCCTTTCAAATTATTGCAATGCTACGATGGAAGTTTGTCTACCCCAACATCTTCCACATCACCAGTTCAGACTTCCAGGAACACGTGAAAGAGCTATGTTTTATGATATTCCAATAATGTGTGAAAGAAAATGTATGCTGTATATGTTTTTACAGCCACTCTTCAGCATATAACCCCCGTCAGAAAGAAGGATCAGCATTTTGTTCTGGTATTTGAGAAGGGTATATATCAGCGTCTTCTATACAAGCTGTTTTTCAGAAACGCTGGAAAACTGTGGCAACTGTGTTTTCATTTAGTTTCTGGCTCTCCGGGAAATTGAATGTAATGGTTTACTGCCTCTCCCTCCTTTCTCTGTAACGGATCATTTAGTCAGAAGCTGAGAGTCCAGTGGATGGAAATGTTAAAAAGCCCATAGAAAGCATTCAGTCTCCTGCCTTTTGCAGGCAGGCCACAATAAAATCAGTTGTAAAGATGTGAGGGCAACTGATACAGAATTAGAAAGATTGAGCTTCTGAAATATTTTTGACTTATAAAGTATCGGTGTATTACAGATGTTGAAATTTACCTGGTTTATGACCTTCCCTCTAAATGTCTCTGAGACCATTGGGTTGGATCTGTGAAGGGCCATAAATGCCTGAAGCTAGACTTGAGAGGTGCTTAGGTACTAACTTCAAAATACGCAAATCTCAAAAATTTCACTTAGCTCTCAGACATATGAAGTCTGTAGACATCTAAACTTCCACTTACTAATTGTCCCAGCAATTTAAAGTTCTGCTTCTGAACCTTCTCAGAAACACCAGTCAAGCTCTACAGTCACGTCATCCCCCTTCATCGCCTGAAGGTCCTGATACAGTTGCTGTGCTCACTTAATGAACACCTATGGCATCCTTCCGTGACAACTGCCACTGTTGTTTGGAAATGTGTCTGGCAGAAATCAGCCAGAGCTTACACAGCTTGTCTTGGCATTTGCCCTTCCCTGAGAGCAGGTAGCAAGTGGCTACTAGCAGAAATGAAGAAGAAAGGGGCAACCTTTTCCTGTGTCCTCAAAAGTACATCGGGGTATTTCCACAAAGAATATTGTTGATAAAGAAGAATTGCTGTATATGGCCTTAAGGGTCTTGTTTTCAAGCTTGGTTGCAAAATTAATGATTTCTTTGTTTCTTTTTAGGAAGAGCAGAACAATATTTCTATTTGAATTTTTTTTGTCTTTCCTGGACACAATAGGCATTATCAGCAGTGTTACAAAACCTGTATAGAATGCTTCTGAAATGTTCTCTGTGGTCATCCAAGCTTCACAGAGCTGCTTATTAAGCAGAGAGAACAGCGGAGAAGGCATTTTCATCCCATCCACACGATATAGCTATGCAGCAAAAAATTTTTTTGAAAAGTGCTTTATACTGGATGCTACAGATATAGACAGATTTTAAAAGAGTGTTTTGGAAGTACAAGAAGCTCCTAAAGCAGCATCCTCTCTTTGTTCCTATTCCAACCTCAGTCTCAGTTCTCCTTAGATGCACCAGAAGGTGATTCAACAATGACACTTAGATCAGCACTGAAGGCAGGGGGAAACATGCAATAACCAACATGTCTATCGTCTCACGATATGGAGATGCATTAGCTGAGTAATGATACCATCATCCTCGGTACAAAACTTCCTTACTGCTCCCGAATCTTCTTTCTCTAATCTTTCCTGACCTTCTTAGGTAAAATCCAAAATTCAATGGATTCTTTTAGTGTACTTATGCTTCCAAATTCAAGGCCAAAGTGGAAGTAGATCTTCATAGATTATCAGCTGCCTTTCACCATTTTACACATGGTAAAATATTAAATTATTATAAGAATGTATTCTCTTTCACGGGCACCCCCTTGCCGTGGGGAGAGAGCTTGTGTGCCCTTGTGAAGTTGAGAGCTATGCTGGTGGTGGCATATGCCTCCGGTAGGGTCTGCCAAGCCAGACAGGTCTCAACTGAAGGGTCAGACAAAGCGTGTCCACGGGCAGGATGGGCTCACTAGCCTTCGGGCAACCATCCTAGGAGAAGGACAACTCTAACTCCAAACCCGGGCAGATGGAGCTCGTTTAGCCCTGTAAGGCCATCCATCTAAGAGAAGGATACTCTAACCAAACCTACAACCTGAGGACTTCGCTGTCACTGTCCAAGCTCGCTAGGCCCTGGCAGATGAACCTCAGGTGTAAAGGGTGGGGCCAGTCTCGCGCACGCTGCGCCTCACCTAAAAAATCCACCGCACAGGCTTGAAGGGTGTACTCACGTTTAAAGCCCTTCCCAAATCTTCGTCCGCGAAGCCAAGCCATGATAAGAATGTATTGCTACAAGAGTTAGTCTTGAAATCATGGCTCATCAACCAGAGGTCACAAATTAGCTATCAAATGTACTCTGTGGGCTTTATCTTTTGTGATAATCCTGGAAAATATTTCACAGTTACTTTTAATGCTCTCCTGAGGTCAGTTTTGAGCTGCAATTTGTCATGCATCATTAATTTACAAGTCTAAACAAGACCTGACATTAATTATTGCTCCTCAACAGCCAAACAATTTCTAAAGCTGTTCTTCATCTCCACCTGTAACTGTCTGGCTGCTGAATGTTCGGCACTCAGTGCTTATTTCTTCTCATACTTTGTTAGTCTGTACTTACCAGGAAAAATACTACAACATAAAGCATGCAATTATTATATTCCTTCTTTAACCTTCTGTGTGGTATTTGACACCCACAGAGACTTTCCCAGCTCTGGGAATTGTTGAGTCAATGTTGTCTCACTACAGACCAGCAACCACGGCTAATGTTTTCAAAGCTGTCAGAAGCTGTGCTCTTAAATCCATTTTTAAACCCTTAGATAAAAGTGATCTGATTTTTAGAAACATTAAAAAAATCCAACAAATTCCTGACCAAAATCAATGGAGAGTAAATATTAGCATTCCTAATTAGCAAATAGAAACAATAGTTTGTATATACTCTCATGCATCTGCATCTAGTCTTACCTCCTTCACCAGGACCAGTTTGGCCCATTAAACAGCCTATTACATTAGAAAAGCGGTTCTTAATCTTGGGATGAATATTTCACAGCAGTGGCCAAAGGGGCACCATAATCCAGATTATACCAATAAATAAATTGCAACCAGTATCTTAGAGAACAGATGCCTCATGGTTTAGAAATGGATGAGTGGATAAAAATACCAAACTGTACCACGGCTCTAAAAAGTTGTCTTTACATACTGAAAGAATGTGAGAGTGTTTGTAATTGAGAGCCACCAATAGCTTTGTAAAGGCTGATAAACAACAGAAAGAGGAGGAAGGCTATTGTCAAAGCGTTTGCCCTTGGAGAAGTGCCTGGAGGACGCGGTGGGAGGATGAAGACTCGTTCCCGAAGAGGTGGAGGTTTCTTCCCTTTCCTGCTGCTCTGGCCCTCCCTGCAGTTGCTGCAGGATGCTGAGGTTACGGCTCCAGTGCCACGCTCCTCTCCCAGCCCCGCCAGCACCGGGCTGTCCACCGCCGCTGGTGTGGGGAGCGGGGGGAGGTGGAGGAGAGCACCCTGAAGTCAGGTGGGGTGGTAGCCAGGGGAAGACGCAGAGGTCTTCACCCTGTCTCTGAGGAGCAGCTGGCAGGAGGCACCTTCCTGTGGCCGTGGAGTCAGGTCTCCGATTTATCCCGCCGCGGCAATCCGGGCTGCGGGGTTATCCTTCCCTTGCAGCAGTAATGCAGCCTGACCAGCCCGGCCGATCTCCGCCGCGAGCCTACAGCCCAGCCCCACGGCAGCTCGTGGGGACACGCCGTACCTTTGCGTCGAGAGCTGAAATAACAAACGCGGTTCACGCAGGGGGCAGAGCTCTGCGCTCACCTCAGCTTGAGAGGCCTGGTTATTTATTAATTATATTTAAAGTTTTATAACAGCTTAAAAGGAATGTGAACCAGAGGCAACGTGTCCAGGGAAGCCTCCCTCGTGCCCCGCTTGTGTAATTCTCTTGTTTTAGCGCCAGTTTGTGCAGCTATGAAGGCTCCAGCCTGCGCCCTTCTCTAATGCCTGGGAGTTTGTTCATGCTTTCACACGGGAGGGTTCTGACAGACAGACCCCCAAAGCCCTACTGTGCTGTGAGACCCCAGTGCCCGGAGTCCAACGGGCAGAGCAGTGCAAAATCCTGCCCTACCACTTTGTAGGGAAAATCTGTAAGGTTCCTGCCTTCTGATACCCGGTCAGTGAGACGGGAGAGAACGCTTTGCACGCCACTTCCCTTCTTGAAATCCCACTTGCCGTAACAAGGTGAGTGTGGCTGGTGAGCTGCAGGACCCATGTTTCTGATGCAGAGCCCACAAGGTGGGAGTAGGACAGGGTAGTGTAAGTGACCAAGTTCAGGGCAGGAGCTGGTGTATACCGGCTCGCTGAGCGGGGAAGGGCCTTCATAAACGTAGGGATGATTTGCCACAGCCTTTTACTCCATGCAAAGTAACCTTTTACTAGGTCGTAGGCGCTTCTGAAGTAGACATCCCCTGGTGTGAGTGGTTTGGAGTTGCAAACACTGCATGGCGTGGGAACAGGGGAAACTGATTTTGGCCGAGCCTGTTTGGCTGGATAACCAAGGGCCGGCCTCTGCCATAAGGCTGCTTGTAAAGGTACCTACTGTCAGTCACCTCAGCGATGCTCCCGCGGGTCTCCTCTGGCTTCCTGAGAGCCTGCCCCACTGCGGGGCAGCCGCTGGCGGCTACAGGCGCCTGCTGGCTTGTTCCTGCAGCCTGGAGGACTCTGCACCGGCTCCTGCGAGGCACAGAGGAGGAGACTGGGTGTCAGGCTGTCATACCACCAATGTCTTTTTAAATAACCGCCACCCATTTCATTAGAGAGCCTGTTCTTGTTCCGAACAGACCTTTCGAGATCTTTAGTGCCTTTGTGTTCTCTCCATTTACATCCCCTCTGCCTTTTCCATGAGCCCGGCGTTACTTCCAGACTCCTGGTGTGTGTCAGCTGATGAGAACACGGCAGGTTTGCAATCAGATTGGTATTGCTACGCCCGTCGTGCAGCAGGGTCCCGAGAAGTCAGCCAGGCGGAGGTTCGAGGTCTCTCAGCAGCGTTATTGGTGTGGGCTCATCTGACCATTCCTGCCTCCGCAGTTTGATCCTTGCTGGTGTCTCTTGCGCTGCTGGCCCCAAGGATGGCGAGGCTGGGAGGTGAGATGTCTCTGTCCTGCCCTGCTGCTGAATTTTGCCTCGCAGGAGCGCAAGCAGGGGACAGCAGGGCTAAGACACCTGAGGTAAGTTCAAGGTACCACCGAGGGGCTGTGGATTATACTGTGATTCACGGAGTCTGCATAGCCAGGACTAGCTCTATCCCGATGTCTTTCAAAAGATGTTGATTAAGAACTGCTTAGAAAATTGTATGTAAACGAGCTAAGATAAGGCGGAGGAAGGCAGGCACGCTGAAGGAGTGGTTCCCGAGGGGTTTCTTCCGCTGGGTAAGATGCCATCCTGCCTCAGCAAGGCCTTACCGAGATAAGCCGTGAGTGACTTCTGACTTCACCCACAGCCGGTATTAGCTGTGCTTCTCCATTTCTTTCAAATCAGCGTGCAGCCTCCTCTAGCAACGTTACTGGTCCACTTACAAACCCAGCAAAGGTAACACACGTTAACTGGGCCTCCTAACCTCCATCTCATATGACAACAAACACCTTCCGTGTCTTCCCTTCCTGCGTTACTGATTGTGCCAGTTCTTCCCTATGCTCCTGCTCGGGGCATTAACCCTTCAGTTACCCCACTGATTTAATTGTTCCTAGGAAAAAAACAGCTTCCTGGCCCTTTACGCATCCTTTCACATCTCTGGCCTTTGGCGCTATCCAGATGAGTAAAACTGGAACACCTTGTCCTAGAGCCCTCACTCGAAGGCTGTCAGAAAAAAGAAGTGGATGAACAAACTGTCTGTGGTGGCACGAAGGAAATGAAAAAGATGGCTGTGATTTGGAGTCTCAGACCGGTTTCAGTCACAGTTTCTGCTGGCTTTCCCCTGCAGATATCCTCCCAGTAATATCACCGAAAGCCTACCTCCTGACCAAGGCTCAAGCCTGCACATCATCCTCATCCTCTCTGATGCACCTATTGCCCTTGATGCTGCTATTAAACGCTTGTCCTTGTGGCACTGGACAGCATGACTTTTCTACGCTCTCTTTCTCCCCGTCTGGACTTTCTCTCAAGTATCTCTCCCCAAAGCTTTTCCTCCCACCACAAAGTGTAGCCCCTCAAAACTTCCTGGTGCTCCTTCCCCTCCATGCTCAGTTCTCTGTCCTTGGGTGACCTCTTCTGTGACAGGGATGTAATTATCACCTCTATGCCAACTCCCTTTAAAACACTTCTCTACTGCTGGTCTTCTGCACATCGGTTTCCCATCTCACTGCCTCTGCAGTGCTGCATCCTGACAGACAGCTTGCTACCAAGCTCGCTGTGATCCAGAAAAGGAACTCATTAAAAACCTAACCCGACACGCAGCTTTCCCTGGCTCTCTGGCCAGCAGCCAGTGTCAATTTTAATGTCTTTGATGTTTAAATGTAGCGCTCTCTTCCTGCTGATGCCATTTGGCAGAAGGTGTACTTACAATATTATTCCCAAAGCCATCCACCGGGCATCTCTCTGCTACGCTCAAACCATTCCTGGAATTCACTTCTGTGAATATAAAAATGTAGGGACGAGCAGACCATCAGTGCTGTCCTAACTGGCTCAAGGGATGATTTTCTTGTTTTCACTCTCTCTTTTCTGTTTATTGTATATTTGTATGTAGTATCAAATCTTCCCTTCTAGGCAACGACTGTCTTTAATTATTCATGACATAACTTCAGGTTTCTTGGAAAATTAATATGTGTTTATGCGGTTCTTTCACAGAATTACAAGTAAGAATAAAGAGTATTTTAGTGACAGGACAGTACGACTATCAGAGGCAGACGTATTACCTGCCTGAGAATGTTGGACTTCTAGGTCCCAGAATTGACACTAGTTGTGCGAGATAGTGCAGATTGGACTAAAGGTTTTCACATGTTGAATGGCTTGGTTTCAGAAGAGGAAAAAACCTAAGTTAACCTGACAGCTGGACTCGGTAAGAGTCTTCCAATTATTTTAGGGGTGTTTTTTTAGGAAACTTCAATACTTCAGAGCTGTGCAAGTATTACCTTTAATGTATTTCTTAACTTATGAATTATTCTTCATTGACATTCCTAATTTCTCTTTTGAGAAAGAGCTGAGAAATTGTGACTCTTGGTTTATTAGGACTCAATTCTGTAAATTTTTAAGACAGTACAGAGCACTGAAGTTCCACGACTAGGATTCAAGTGATTATATGTAATTTTAGGTGGTTTAGACCAAAATGTAGGTGCTATTTGTTGTCATAAATACTTTTTTTAAAAGAGAAAATTAATGAAAGTTACTTAGATGTTGCCAAAACCTGAAGATGTTTGTCATGCCTTGATACCAACATCTATGTCATAACAGCAGCCAGACACATTGAACTCGGACAGAAACCCCACTGAGATGCAGGAGACAAATTCTTGCCCCTTCTATTTCACCTGCAGGATTTGATATGATGTATATGCTGATGTGCAATTCCATACAGCCATGGCTGAAAGACTCTGCTTTTTTTCCATAGTAGCTCAGAAGTTAGGCATCACCTAGATCTAATTCTCCTCCAGTTTTTATTGAAGGACTTGGAAGTGGCTAGGTAAGTGCTGTAATCACCCAGTTCTTCAGGGGAGAAGTTCTAAACTCTGTTTTCCATAAAATGCTTAAATACTATGAAGAATTGAGCACCACACCCACTTCCTGAATGCTCTAGTCACCATACTGTGGTATCAAACTCATTTGCTTTCCTTGTCCTGCTGAATATTCAGGTAGGCCAAACAATGCAGAACTTCCCCAGGAGACCCGAAAATCCTGCAGATGGACGGAGTGACAGCATGGAGGAGGGAGCTCTGGATTTGATCCTTCTCCAGGATAATGGCACCGGGGACTTTGGTGTCCCACGTCCTGGGTGCCTTATCTGGGCAGCTCAATAACTGCCCTGAACATCTAGGTAACTGGTCAGTTCCTGGCTATCCTTTGAAAGGGCTGATGACCTTCATTCTATCTCAAAGGAGCTCTTCCCAGGAGGAGAATTACACCTCAGTATGTGCAGGATCAGAAACCCAAGCGCACATGGTTAGAAAACAGGAGGTACAGTAAAGCTCCCATCGATAAAGACTTGTCACTAGATTATTAATCTTTTATGAATGGCTGCAAAAAAAGGTCCCCCTTTTCTCTTGCCCCCTAGCCCTTTGTTCATGAAAACCTTGTTATTAAGCTGTAGAGAAGACCTGCTCCTCTTAGAACTAGCCAGCAAGAACTTTAGCAGGGGATACTTAAGATTGCAAGTTAGTTAATTTTATGTGTGAAATTTGGCAGATATAAAAATTCATTGGTTCTTCCAGCAGCAGCTCAAGAACAGTATTTAGCTGTGAGGTTACCTATGACTTGTTCTCTATTGCATCTTTTTTTTACAGAGTTTGCATTTACAATATAATCCAAAGCCTGTTAAATTTAGTGGGAACTGTGTTGATGCTTCTGTTGCTCAACTGCAGAGTTTTTCTCATGGTGCTTTAAAAGCTCTGCAGAAATACAAGCAGGGAAGTTTCAGGCTGAGAAGACTGCTTGACGTTAATTATTGAGCACATTAATATTCATATTTGGGAAGGTCATAGTGATCTTATTTGCTGATTAACACAGAAAACTCTGACATGATAATTTCCTTAAGTTCGCCTTGTTGACTAAAATTTGTGTCAATGAGCAAGTGCAAGGTTAAGGTGGAGTGAGAGGATAACCACACGGGTGAGAGAACTGCTGAGGTACAAGTGGTAGAAATGCAGCCGAGGGATTTTGCAGCAGGGAAGAATCACAGAGTCATACGATAACTTAGTGTGGAAGGACCTCTGGAGGTGGGTTGGTCCAACTCCCCCACCAGAGCCGGGCCAAACTCAAAGTCCGACTCCCCAGGGCCTGCAGGGGACACTGCACTGTCAACGAAACGGGAAACGCTTGGGCAAAGGCGGTAGATGTAATTAGGTTTACAAGGGATACTTAGGGTGGTTCTTCGGAGCTCCATCCTGGGAAAAACGTTTTTGGAAGTCACCAAGCTGTCCCGCTTGGCAGGCACTGTTAAAAGCAAGCGAGATAAGATCTGGCTGAGGCCTTATCTAAAACGGGTGCTTTGATTCTGATCATAAGGGAAGGTCTCCCAACCTTTGCTCAAATAAACCTCAGACCTCCTAGAAAAATGACAGTGATTCTGGACAGCCGTGAATGTCCTGAGTAGCAGCTGGGCCTCATCTAACGATTTCATTGAATGGTTAGCATCCCCCAAAGCTCCGGATCACCTGCGGAAGGACCACATGGGAGACACCTGCCTCAGGTCTCTGGGGATGAGAAAAGAGCTTTACAACACAAATGGGTGGGGAGACTGGCCAAGCTGTACCAGTGTCTCCCTGAGACCCGGCACGTGATGAGCAGCAGCCCTACATGCACAAACATCACCAAGAAATGAAGCGCAGCGCTTCCTGCCCATATGTATGCCTCCTGGCACGTACTCGCACCGCTCTCCATCACCAGTGTTAAAGGCAGAGAGCCTTCGGTTATTCCCACTCCTGGGAAGGGTCACCACCTTGAGGCTTTATCCAGAACGCGCTCAACCTTGTTAGAGCTCTGCTCACTGCTGGTTTTCTGACTCACGTGGAGGGCGAGAAGCAACAGCAAGGGAAGTTCTTGTGGGAACTGAGCTTGTCCAGCAGGGCTCTGTCATCTTCAGACAATTCTCGGGTTGCCTCTATACAGCAAGAAAAGGCTGACTTGCTTGCTGTGATGCAAAAAAAGGTACTCAATATCTTCCAGGAACTTTAAAAATTGGATTTCTGTTTCTAGGATTTTCACACTGAGAATGTTGCCATTTTTGCAGCTGGGACTGGGCTAATTAGACAGCTGGGAAAAAAATTGACAAAGACTCTTAGGGAACAGCTTGGATTTTTCCCCTATATTGTCTACAACTTTTTGAAAGCTCCAAAATGAAAAGATCAGGAAACTTCCTAACTTATGGGAGGCTTTGTGAGTTTTCTTACATTTTCTGCTTATTTTTCTGCTCACCATTTGCTTTCTGTTTGGAATTACCCGTCCCAGCACAGCTGTACTGACTGTGCATGTTCCATTATTCAGGTCTGATGTACTGGTGATGAAATTTTTGGGATCTGCCAGCTCTTCTATTGTCTCATGAAGTGCTGTAACACTTTCTTTAATTTTGCAATGCATTGAAAAGACTGACAGTCAGAAAAGCGTATAAAAGACTGATTAAAAGGTAGTCTTTCCACTGGTAGGTTTTGGGTTCACGTAGGAGCCATAGACTGAACTTTTTGTCCTTTCTGAAATGTTTACCAAACTGTACGATGATATTTTTGTAACATGTCCTCTCCGACACAAGTTTTATCACAAGGCTGTTGTGCGTACAAAGGGAAGATTCTGAATGACATTAATTTACGATCATGAAATTACTAAGTTAATCTCAATGAGTGTCTTCTCCATGCTGTCTTGACTTTAAAGCATCAGGCGTTCCAGACCACCTCCCTGAGAAGATCAGCTTGAATACCCTCAGTCCAGAGCTGGTTTCAATTGACCAGGAACATGCACAGCCAAAGCTAAGGAGGATAAATTCAGAAAGGTTTTAGTGGTTAAAGAAAGAAGAGGATGGGGTATGGCCTGTAAGCTGTGAACATTAACAACAGAAAGGCTGAGTAAAGACTTATGGGTGTGATCTTGAGAAGAAGTTGAAAGATGGTCTTTCTGGGTCCAGGCCCTGGAGTCACACGTGCCCACTTTTATGGGCAATGAAACTTCCTACCAATTTTTGCTGCTTCTGCCTCCACAGAAACAGGATTTATGTACATTTTTTGCAACTAAGCAAGACTATACTAAGAACATATCTAATTTGTATCAGCAAGTTTTTATTCTAGTAGAAAAAAAATCCTCGCAAGTCTTTGCAATGTGATGATCCACTTGAGTGAAAAGGGCAATCCCAGTCAATACTATCTCAAATAAATTCAAAACTCTTCAATAGACCTTGACATGCTTTGACGAGTTGACTCTCAGCTAACATTTTGCTCTGCGACATTCACATAGTAAACATAAACATCAGATTACACTTCTGGTTTTTCTCAAATACTGCAGAACAATGTGTGTGATTATGCACAGAAATACCAGACTGAAGGGGGAATTGCTCAAACTGAGCTTCAAAGCAGGCAAACCTGCTTACAGCAGAGAGGCAGAGACCCTGGCAAGCTTTGGCAAAGGAAGAAAGGAGAGTCAGCAGAAAGCCTGAAAGTGGGCTAGAAATCTCAAACATGTTTGGTACCGCTACAGCAAAGGCAGAACTTCACATAATGGGAAATTCTACAGAACTACTTGGAAACGCAGAAGAAAATTTTAGGGAAACAAATTTTTGAATTCTTGACATTTTTGAATACTTGACTTGTGAGATACGGGGAGAAATCTGGTTTTGGTTTTTTTTTTTTTGAAGGCAAATATATTCTTGTGTTTGCATGCACATATGGTTTATTTATAGATGGAAAATATGAAACTGTACAAAGCTATAAAATGAAACATCCACTCCAGGATGCAGAGCCTTCATAGATGACAATAAATCAGGTTAAAACAAGATTTTCTTGTGGCTGCAGATTCACCTTTAGGTCTCTGACACGTATGCAGTGACAGATTAAATCTGGCTGGCTGAAATTGTTCTGTCTCTGGCCATCTGCCAAACCTTTGAGGCAGGGCTAATGCCACCGTGTTTTAAATCTAAAATCGAAACCGAACTAACCCTAAACACAACCTGCACTATCACAGTAGGCCCAAAACTGTGGCGGTCCACAAGCCGCCTCACTTGCCCCTTACTAATCCCACGGCAGGGTGAGGCACATATGTGGGGTGGGCTGAATCTGCCATCAATTTTAATCTGCCATCACACTGTGTTCAAGCATTAAGTACAGCTCTGCTGCTGCCAGAGAAGAGGGAACTTCAGCCAAGAAATGCCTTTGAACAAGACAAACTCGAGTAAAACTGTTCAGTCTGATCCGTGAGGAAAAACATACTGAAAACATGAGCCAGAGAGACCGAAGTTTATGGGTGAGAGCAGTTCTGTAAAAGTTATTAATTTATCTTTAAATATTTAGCCCATCCCCTGTGGTTGGGATCAGGATGCAGAGTAGCCAAGAAATGCCCTTATTCGTGTAGCTCTTTACAGCACGGTAGCAGGAATGCGGCTAATCCTTGTCGACCTTAGCTAGTGACTTCTTTCACAGCAGAACTGCCCACTAGTTCAGACACTCCTTGCACGGTCTGCTTTCTGTTACAGTCCCGTGCATGGTTTTGAACGTGAAATCAGGACTTCTTCGGGACCTTGTCTTTGGCTCTGGTTCCAAATAACGAGAAGGCCTTCTGGTGTCCCACACAGAGCAAGTTAATTGACATACCTCACTTGACTCTGAGGACCATGTTTTGTCTTTGTTAATCTCTCAGTAAAGTCCCAGCACTATTTCCTCAGAGCAGATCTCCCAGGAGTATTTGCATTGCTGCAATCCATTAGGTAGTTATAGACCAGGATTCTTCAAAAGCCACAACATGGTCTGCGTTCAGGCTGTGAGTAAATCAACTTATTAAGGCCTGGCAAGACTGGGGAACAATGAAGACCACAGGGAAAGCTCAGCCAACAGCACAGTAGATGCTCTGCATAGGAGGACAGGCTGCTTGGGCAGTAGGGATCATCCCATGTCTGCTTCCCTGAGGGGCAGGCTCTGTGATCTCTACTTGTCCAGTTCTACTACCGATGTCTCTCCCATCAGAGCACCCTGAGCCCCTCTCTCAGTCCATTCTGATGCCTGTGTTTGGCCCTTTGATAAATAGTGAAAGATGAGGCTTATGTCACTTATAACTACTTCTAGGAGAAGCACTTCAGCTTTGACACAGAAGCTGTTGTCCAGCATCATCGTTTGCTTTCACTCTTGAAGCATCCCAGCCAACAGCCAATGGGACTAGAGGCAGTGCAGGTAACAAAATATTAAAAAAAGAACAGAGTATTTCAGTTGGAAGGGACCTACAATGATCATCTAGTCCAACGGAGTCTGAGAATCTTCTTGACTTTGGCAGGCATGAGGAGTGGGCCCATGTGAACTTCATGAGGTTCAACAAAGCCAAATGCAAGGTTAGTAACCCCTGATATCAATACAGGTGGGGGGTCGAAGGGATCACAAGCAGCCCTGTGGAGAAGGACTTGGGGGTACTGGTGGATGAAAAGCTGGATGTGAGTCAACAATGTGAGCTCACAGGCCAGAATGCCAACTGTATCCTGGGCTGCATCATACGCACTACGGCCAGCAGGTCGAGGGAGGGGATTCTGCCCCTCTGCTCTGCTCTGGTGAGACCCCACCTGGAATGTATGTCCACCTTTGAAGTCTTCAGCACAGGAAAGATGTGGAACTGCTCGAGTGGGTCCAGAGGAGGTCACAACAATGATCAGAAGGATGAAACATCTCTCCTTTGAGGACAGGCTGAGACAGTTGGGGTTGTTCAGCCTGGAGAAGGCTCTAGGGAGACATTATTGTGGCCTTTCAATACTTAAAGGGAGCTTATAAGAAAGATAGAGAAAAGCTTTTTACTGGGCTGTAGTGACAGGACAAGGGGCAACAAGTTTAAACTACAAGAGGGTAAATTTAGATTAGCCAAAAGGAAGAAATTCTTTACAGTGAGGGTGGTGACACTCTGGAACAGGTTGTCCAGAGGAGGTTTGGCTGTCCCATTACTGGAAGTCTTCAAAGTCAGGTTGGATGGGGCTTTGATCAACCTGGTCCTGCTCATGGCAGGAAGGTCCGGCTAGATGACCTTTGAAGGTCCCTTCCAACCCACACCATGCTATGTTTCTACGATTCTTCACATCCAAGCCCAGACTGTAGCAATAGAGAGTAGACGGAAAACAGATGTTACTAAAAGGGAACTGCTGTAGACAATAAAATGGCTCTTCTAGGCTCTTTTTTGTCTCTCTGATTAATTTGCTTCAGACTTGCCTTGTTATTTCTCGTCTTCTTGCAGTTACTGTGTTTGGTCTTGACAAGCTCAGCTCAGTTACTTGATCACAGAGAGAGCAGACCGTCTCTTTACCAATCATTCCACTGGTAGATTCATACTCAACTCCATTTCATTATGTCAGTTCTCAAAAAGTAACAAACCCATTTTTCCTTCTGAGAGGCAAAGCTGCATTTTTCTTTATGGTTTAGCATTTTCAAATAGGATGTTGTAACACTCACCTGCTAGTCTGCTTGTACCATCGAATCTGACGTTTACAGATGTCCCTGCCACAGTCATAGAATCCCAGAATCATAGCATGGTTTGGGTTGAAGGGACCTTCAAAGGCCATCTAGTCCAACTCCCCTGCAGTGAGCAGGGACATCTGCAACTAGAGCAGTTTCCTCGGAGCCCCGTCCAACCCGACCTGGAATGTCTACAGAGATGGGGCATCTACCATCTCTCTGGGCAACCTGGGCCAGTGTTTCAACACCTTCACAAAAAAAATTATCTTCCTTATATCTAGTCTAAATCTCCCCTCTTTTAGTTTAAAACTATTACCCTCATCCTGTCCCAACAGGCCCTGCTAAAAAAGATTGTCCCCGTCTCTCTTAGAGGTCCCTTTAAGCCCTGAAAGGCCACACTAAGGTCTCCCTGGAGCCTTCTCTTCTCCAGGCTGAACACCCCCAACTCTCTTAGCCTGTCCTCACAGCAGAGAGGTTCCAGCCCTCTGATCATTTTTGTGTCCCTCCTCTGGACCCAATCCCACAGGTCCACACCCCTCCTGCGCTGAGGACTCCAGAGCTGAACACAGCACTCCAGGTAGTACTTAGGTTTTGTATTTGGGGTTTTTCCTAATATTTCATTTAATGAGTATCCCTTGGCATTTTATAGATGCTCACATGGTATCTCAGGAGCATGAGGAGAACTCCTTCCTTCATTAACTCTAATTCCCTCCCACACGGGTAAACAGCTGGTTTTGAAACCATGAGAGAATACAAACTCATAGAATTATGTTCCAGGAGGGCACACAGTCATTTAAGCTGTCACATGTAATACAAACCATCTCGTGTCAACCCGTTACCCCTGTATTTAACCCAACTACTTGTGTTAAATAAAAGCATAGGTTGTCATTGGCTAAAATACGTACATGGTGACACCTGGCTGACAGACATGAAGAGGTGGCTCTAGCACTTCTCCCAAGAGGTGGTGCCAGGCACTAACCGCACCCAGCATTAAACGTTTGGCCCTTACTCCTCGCCTGAATGACCCTGGATGGGTTGGCAGCCACTGCTTTTGAGCTACTGCTGCTGGATTAGAGAACCCACCAGCACACAGAACGTGTTTTACCCGAAGGTGTTTCTCTGCTATCATCTAGTAACTCTTCAGTCATTTATGTGACAAATACTGAAATGCATTTTCTCAATTCTGAAAAATCGGGTGTGGTGCTCTTTTGCTCATCTTTTTTTTCAATTTTTAAAGTTGATTGTTGCCCTTGAGGATACTAATTCCCACAGGCCATTCTGGTGTCACCGTCAGCAATGCCATATACCACGGTAAAATTATTTTGGTTTTCTGACTCACTCTGCTCATTTATACATCCGAAACTCTGCTACAGCTCTGTCATGGATATGCATGTTCAGTGATCTTCACAGCTGCTTCCTCCCTGACACAGCCCTCACTTTATCTTACTGAAGGGTCGGAGAGCTCCAAAGACCTGTCGCTCTAAAACCACCTATGGCATGAAAGGAGCCTCCCGTACCCATTAGTTTCTAACAGAATTCTGCATCAAGCAGTTAAAAGATAGCTAAGCAGCAGGAAAAGCTGAAATCATAGATGGAAAAGTCCCAATAAACAGAACTCGGTGACTAAACTGAAAATCAGTTAAATTCCTCCACCGAACTCCCCTCCCGCCTGGCTCCGGCTCGTTTGTGTGGCCAAGCAGCGCAGGCGGGCGGCAGCGCGGTGGGAGCCGGCTCTGCTTGAGACCGGCTACGGGAGCGCTGTGGAGGGGGATTGAGCGTGCTTCCACAAGGGGGTGCTGCCCACGGGAGGGGTGCTGCCCGCGGGAGGGTGCTGCCCGCGGGAAGGGTGCTGCCCGCGGGAGGGGGGTGCTGCCCACGGGAGGGGTGCTGCCCGCGGGAGGGTGCTGCCCGCGGGAAGGGTGCTGCCCGCGGGAGGGGGGTGCTGCCCACGGGAGGGTGCTGCCCACGGGAGGGTGCTGCCCGCGGGAGGGGTGCTGCCCACGGGAGGGTGCTGCCCGCGGGAAGGGTGCTGCCCACGGGAGGGGTGCTGCCCGCGGCAGGGGTGCTGCCCACGGGAGGGTGCTGCCCACGGGAGGGGGGTGCTGCCCACCTGCAGAGCCTGCTCGGGAAGTGGAAATGGATCTGCCTGGGTTGGGCTGCAGGTGAAGCGAGGTGTCACTTCCACGGCAGCACTTCTGGGGCTCTTTGGAGCTGGGGACCCAGCCCCAGCGTGGGTGCTGCCTGGACAGCCCTACCTCATTGCTTTTAGGATTCTACAGTAGCTGAAATACTTTCTATATAAAATAGCTGATAATCACATGTATTGAAGCAAACGTTAATTGAAAATATCCTGTCAGTTCCTTCAGCCTTTGAGATAACAGGAAACAGAGACTCCCTCTATGAGGAAATACGGCAGCATCTAATATTAGAATTTGTTCCCGTGTCTTTATAAGAAAGGAAAAAACCAGATATTCCTTTTTCACATTACTGAGTCAAAACTACAGATCTCACTGAAGCCAGCGCTGGTCACCTATGACCGCACATACAGAGCAGTACTTAAATCCCTTTTATTATCTCTGGATACTTTGTGTGAGTTTTTTCCAAACTTGAGAGTTCGAAACAAGAAAGTAGAGAAGCACTGCTGTAGCCAGGGCACTGTGTCAGCTCTGCATGACTGCGGAACAAAAAGCTCAATCTTAGGGCGCGGTCAGGCTCATTTCCAGACAGCGAAGCACGTGTGAATGTCTCCAGCACTGAGGGACGCTGAAAGCAATCGGCATTCTTAAAAATTATCCCAGTTTTAACTAAGGAAAACAAACTTGAGACTGCACCTTTAGAGAAAGGTGTGGAAGTTCAGGTGTGTTCATGTTTCTTGATGTTTCCCCTGCAGTAGGGTTGTACTCTTTATGCACTCCCTTCTCCTTCTGAAAAGGAGGTGATGGCTGGTTACCTCTGCTGCTGTCCTGGATGTTAAGCGAACCGGCAGCTGTTTGAACTCGGACCTGTTCCAGGAGATTGCAGTGGGAAATGCAGTAACTGTGGCCTAAACTCCTGGTCTAGAAGAAAGGGACATGGGCTCTTGTCCCACTAGAGGTGACTATCAGCTCATTACATACAAGTAAAGAGTCCTGTAGGAGGCCACAAATGCTGCTGAAGTGCTCCCTGCAAGGGTTTCATGCAGCAATATTCATCCGCACTTGGACAGCAGGGCTCTAGAGCATCGAGAGTGACCATGCTCTACCGTGGGCAGAGCTCTCCTGGACACACTGCTTATTCCACCAGTCCTTCCTGTGTACCTGCTAACCACCATGTTTTACTCCTACTCTCAACAAATGTGTCAGGGAAGGGAGATTATCCAACTACAGTTTGAGTCCCCTTGGCCTTCCACCAGCCCCCAGTGCCTGTGTTTGTGGTTGGGATACAGATAGCAGATCTACAAAGCCTGATCTCCTGAATGGCTGTATGGAGGATGTCCATTGCCTGCCCCCCACATCATTTATGAGAGTCCCAACCTCTCCCTAGAGGAAAAGGCAGGCCAGGAAGGACCATCAGTGAGCCTGATGCTCCTCATCAGCCTTGATTGAGCTGAAAGAAGCTGGCATTCTTCAAAAGCATTTATACATGTCAAATGATTTCTATGTAAAACACCAGCAATATTTTTTGTTATCAAGTCACGTGGAATTTAGTAAGTGGCCATTACTTCCTCTTGGGAAGTAAGTTTGCTCACAGCAAAGTCGATGTGGATTCATTCCTGTCTCATAAGATTTTTTTTGTATTTGCTAAGCTCTCTGCTGTTATCTTCTGGTTGTCTGGCTTGTCCTTTCTATCTGCCCTCGACAGCTCACCTGTTCTGAAATTGTAGTGCATGGATGGATGATTGTTGATGGGTAATTTGCAATTCCACCCAAGGGAATTCACAAATATGAGCTGTTTTCCTGTTTATAGAGCTAACGCTCCTCCTGCTCCAGCATTGATCCACACCAAACTTGAAGACTTGATTGTCTTCTGGATGAATCTGAGCTCCAGCTATATAGAAACAAACTGCTCACTGAGCAAACGATGCAGAGACATGGCCTCTGGGACCCATGAGAGCTCTGCCGTTTCGGTTGCATGTGGAGGTACAGACACTACAGAGGCTGCGTTTCTGTTCCATGCTGCATAACTGCACCAAAAGGAAGACTTTTAAAATAAGAGCCACTGCAATATTGATATGCTCCTCTACTCTACCTCTCTCTTCTGGTTCTTTAACCTCCTTTTTCACTCTCAGTATCTGCAATCTGTCTGCTAGCTATCAACCCTATTCCTGCATCGTCACCTTCACACCGCAAGCCTGAGGACTGGATTTGCCTGAAGTGCCTTATGAAAATATTTTGCTGTCTTCAGCAAGGCACGACTAGAAAATGTCTGTGGAACAGATCTTCAAAAATCAGAGAAAACCACAGAAGTCTCTCGCTGTGGGTATGAGAATTGTAATGCCTGAAATAATGACTCGGCCTTTCCCTTTCCTTCCTTCCACCCCAGTCAGCTGACTGGTGATTATGGATAGCACTGATTGAACATTCACCCATCTACAGAGGAAGAAAAAGAGGCACACACATCGATAATATATTAAAAAACCATGATGTGCAATCTAAGAGAGAACGCGGGAGAAAAATGGTCAGCATAACTCCAACCTTATAGGGAAAACAGAACCAGGAAGGGGACAAGTGTTCATGGATGCAGCTGTTGGGGCTGCCACAAGCCATGAGGCCACGGGCTGTACCACAGACCGGATGCTGTCTGTGTTCCTCAAGTGCAAATAACTTTAAATTACAGCCTGGACTTTCCAGGCATTCCAGCTCTGCCCCAGAGAGGTGCCCTCTTCAATATTCTGTACTATCAGACTGAAAAGAACATAATAGCTACTGGCTTTAACTCCCTAATTACGCGTAAATAAAAGACAACTGATTTCACAGTCTTCCTGCTGGGAGAGGGAAAATATTGCTAAACATCCCTTCGAACACTTCATAAACACACCGCAGAGTTCTTAATTGTGATCAGGCTTGAAAACATCCAACTGCACTGCACTGCTTTCTTAGAAAAATGAATTAAAGCACCCAACTTCTCAGCAGAATAAACCTCTCCCATGAAGGACAGCGATTTTGTATCCCTTCACACACCCACGGATACACATGCAACGATTACAGCTTCTTACGCAAGTGGCCTCTTGCTTCAAAGCTCAAAGCAGCTCTTACTGTGAATGACTGTGGTTGCACATAACCATCCTTCTCACTTTTCAGGAACACTACCACCTTCCTCTGCCAGACATCGCCAGGCTCTGCTTCTTCTCGTGATGATCAGTGACACGTAAGGACAGACTCGCCCCATCTATGCACCAGTGCGGGCAGATGACCATTAACTGGATGTGCAGTGTCACTGTCACCAGGCTCCACGTCGGTGCAGCACGTCCCTGGGCAGCGAGGCCTAGTCTCGTGCAGCACCTGCTGGTCAGTGTGCGGCTTATAAGGGAGGGGCTGATACCTCAGATACTGGTCCTGATGCGTGTGCTGCCGGGGTAGTGGTGGCTGTGAACTAGAGGCACGTCTTGTGTTTTGCAGGTCTACCTCTTAAGATGGCATTCACAGGACACCTGCTTCTGCACAACCAGTAAAGTCTTCATCCAGTGGTTTGGTTTTTGTACCCTGGAGTTCAGCCAACCATTTCTGGTTTTTCCAACAGCACAACGCTGCCCTGCCAACTGCTGGTTGTCCAAGACTGAAAATAGCGCTTCGCTGAGTGCAGCAGCTGCTGGAGAAGGGCTAAGAGAAAAGTCTGCTCAACTTCAACCTCTTTTCAGGTGCCTTTATTTACTGGTTGTGAAATGGTTATGGAATTCTAGAAATTCTTGTTTCAGCCTATTCATGTTTGCCAACGTGAGGTTTAAATCATTAAATTATGTCTCATAGTACTCATCTTGACAGTGCCTCACAAATGAAGCAGGAAGTTTCTTATTCTAGAAATAAAATTATTAAGAAAGTTCAGGAATGCACAAATACAAAACAGAAAAATCAGGTTGTTTTGTAAAGTTGGAAAATAAAGCCATAGCAAGAAACCAGTAGCTCCACTTATCTACAGAAATACCTTCTTATAGACAAGAATGTAAGCACAAAAGAGAGCTCTTACAGAGAACAAAGAAATGCAAACATATCAAGCTCTCCACTCTGTCCAGGACAGTGAGAGTACATGAAGAGGTCGCGGGGAGCCACCCACTTCGATGTCTTGGCTGGAACTACAGAAATGTTCAGGTAACGTCTGAGCCCCGAACAAATGCATCCCTCAGTGCTGCATTAGAACTAGCTTAATTGCAATTCTTTCAAATCCCAGCGCCAACCACCCTGAATATAAGTATAGAGAAAAATTACTCACAAAGTATGTAATCCTGACAGACGTTTTACATAAGTACTTCATCATCAGAAGGTGATTCTTGGGGTGGAAGGACAGCAAGTGTGCAGTTTTTGTAGTAGGACCTGGTAACAGCCTGCAGCCAAAAGACGTCCACACTCACTGCTTGCTGCAGCAGCCAGGTGCTACTGCCCTCTCCTCTGCCTCAAGCGCAGTGGTGACCTGGGCGAGACAACGAGCTGATGTTCGGTAGTGGGTTACCCTGACATGTTGTCACACGCTGTCACACGTAAGCGACACAAGTAACCTTACAGCTGCATAAAGCAGAATCCACGGGGGGTGAAGAGGGGGTTTGGGTAGATTGCAGTGAAGCCCAAGATGAAATTTTACTCTAATCTTAAAATCATCATACCATTATCTTCATTCCCATAATTCTGCTTCAGTCTGTTCTCTTGAAGACCATCCTTTTCTCTATCAGTCACGTCCCCTCGTTCTGGCCCTTGATACAGCTCTGCCATGCCCTTGCATTACTCTGGTGTTATTTTCAGCAGCCGTTGGCTCATGTATGTCCATTGACATGTCTGTGTTTAGGAGGTTTGTGTTGGTTCCAGTCACTTAAAGGCTATGTCTTGTCTTTGGTCTCTAGCACAGAACACCCTGAAGGGTCACACACAGTTTAATTTGGCCGCACAACGTACTAAGAGGCTCTGTGGAGCTCCGTCCATAAAAAAGGCACAAGGAACATTAGTAAGTGGGCGTTGGAAATCAAGTGCAGATGTATTTAAGAGGTTCCGTTTGAAGCGGTTTAGACACAGAACTCGCCGACAGCTGTGATAGCCCTAGTCCAAACTGGGGGAAAGCAGCTCCCGCTGTGTTTCCAGGGAGAGGCCCATGATTATGGATGCCTCTGCTGCACCAGAGTTCATTTCATTGCCGAGTGAATAACTGTCATCACTGGGTACGACCTGTGACTTTACCTTACAAAAATCTGTGCTTGGTCTCTGTAGCTCACGGGACCTTTTTAGCCTGAACTTACTGATCTGATGAATGAGCCAAAGCCCTTTCTCTTACTGGCTCCCATTTTTGCCTGTATTCATACAAGTCTACCAAATCATTTCCAGCCTCCTTTTTACTGCATGAGAAATTACTGAACGTTTTTCCCGTCTTCAAAATCCACCCCATTTTACCACTGCAAGGATCTTGTTTCCTTTTGCTCCAGTAGCATGACATTGGTTTTGCTTGTCCTTTAACCAATTTTGCCTGGAGTGGGGTCCTGACATATTTCATAGCTCCGTTACTTTTAAGTATTATTACACTGTAATGGAGAGACATGCTCAATACCGTTGCACTGCAACTAGGGCACAGCCCAAGGAAGGTTCTGGTTGCTGGTTTTGTCCAGCCCTGTGGTCTTTATGCCATACAACTGAGTAGATTGAGAGTAGATGAAGCTCTTCACCGTGAGCGAGGTGAGGCACTGGAACCGGCTGCCCAGAGGAGTTGTGGATGTCCCCTCCCTGGAATTGTTCAGGGTGGGACGAGGCTTTGAGCAGCCTGGTCTAGTGAAAGGTGTCCCTGCCCATGGCAGGGGGTTGGAACTAGGGGATCCTCAAGTCCCTTCCAAACCACCCTGTGACTGTGAAATCATCCTGGGAGAAAATCTCCGAACCGCCCTCCCCGTCGGTACGGCTGGGGCACGGCAGGCTGTCCTCCCTTCCCAACCGCCCTCCCGCAGTTCTCCAGCGGGTTTTGCATTTCGGGGCCCAGCACGGGCTCGGCTCTGGGCGGAGGGCGGCCAGCCCGCCCCTGCCCCTCTGGCTGCCCTGCAGCCGCCCGTTACGCCTTTCCCTTGGAAAATGGGTTAACGTCTCCTCAGGCCGCCGCTCGGGACTGCCCGGCTGCCGTCCCCTCGGCCTCAGAGCGGTTCGCCCTCGGCCTCCCGCCCCCCGCAGCGGGCAGGCCCCGAACCGCGCTCGGGAGCCCGCTCGGACACGGCCGCCGCCGCCGCCCGCGGGCCCGGTAAGCACCGGCGCGCAAAGCGGGAGCGGGTGGGGAGCGCTCATCCCGTAACCATGGCAACTCCTCCCTGCCGCCCCGCCCTCCCCGTCGTCACATCGCCCTAGGAGCCGGCGGGCGCAAACCCCTCCCGCCTCCCGCTCCGATTGGGCGCGTGGCCATAGCGCCATCTCGGCACAGCACCGCCGATTGGCCAGATGCCGCTGAGGCACGGGGCGCGCGGTACCCAGAAAGAGGCGGAGGCGGTTGGTCATTAGCATAGCCCCGCCGCCGAGCCGAGCGACCCTCCGGTCCCGTGCCCCCCCGCCACAACGTTGCGTTCGCGGGGTCTCGCCGAGAGGTGCCGCCCGGGCCCGGGGCGGCGGAGTGTTGCCTGGTGGGGGGCCGGGACACCGGGCCGAGGGGGAGGAGAAGGGGGCAGCGCCGCACTGTTCCTCCCTGGGGCGGCTGCGGGGAGCCCTGACGCGGGCAGGTAGAGCATCAGCCGCGCCCTCCCGCAGCGTCGCGGAAGGCTGGGGCGGCCCCCTGGCAGCGCCGCCGCCTCACTCACGGGGCGTGGAGGCTCCGGCCAACGGAGGTGCATCCACCCCGGCAGCCAGGCGGGGCTGGGCGTGGCGGCCGAGTGACCCCGGGAGGCGGTGGGGAGGGAAACCCTCGGGCCGCGGCGGGGACCGGGACCAGCTCCAGCTCCGCGAGCATCGCTTGCGGCCGGCGGCGGCGGGCGGCGGCGGGCGGTTCCTTAGGTGCTGCGGGGAGCTCGGGGCTGGCTAAGGAGACGTTTTGTATTGATTTTCTCTGCGTTTTTGGAACCTCTTTCTGGGCTCCTGTGGCAGCCGAGCGAGGTGGGGCTTGTTCCTCTACCGCGTTTTTTGGAGCTCCTTGTTTTCCGTTGAGATCCTCTCCCTCCCATCGCAAAGGAACACTTCGCGTTTCTGTACATACATTTTTTCCTACCTTGCTCGAAACCCCGTTTGGTCGCCGGGACAGCTTTGGAGGAAGCAGCCAGGAGCAGTGACCGGTTCCCTTACCATGTGGACCTTTCTGGGCATCGCCTCCTTCATCTACGTGTATAAAAAGTGTGGAGACCTCATGACTTACGCTAATAAGGAGGTGCTGCTCTCTGTATTAGTGTTTTTCTCCCTCGGCTTGCTGCTGTCGTACAGGTACCGCTTCAGGGGGCCCAAACAGCAGCAGCAGCAGCAGCAGCAGAAGACCCACTCGGGGATGCTCTCTGATGTTCTCTCAGCTTTACCACTTGTTGGCTTCTTCTGGGCCAAGCCCACCTCAGGACCTCAACAAGTTGGACAACCCAAATCCAGAAAGGTAGGTTCAATTCAGACGTGGCATGTGGGGTGCAGTGTCCTCCTGCTGGTCCCTCTGGCCGCTGACCCTCTGCCCTGGTGAAGGGAAGTTGCTAAGAAAGGGTTGGAGAGGGTTTGCCTTTAGATGCTGGATGTCTGTTTGTCATCTCTTGTGTTAGTTTTGGGTGGCAAAAAAACGGTGAAACTTTTTAAAGTGATAGACCAGGGGGTTTGTAGAGTCAAATCAAATGTTTGAAGAAAGTTATGTAGTGAAGTATTACTGTACTAGCAGAAAAATGTCTTCAATGGCCAGTCTGTTGTAGAGATGAAGGACTGGAGCATCTCTTCCGTGAGGAAAGGCTGAGAGAGCTGGGACTTTCCAGCCTGGAGAAGAGCAGGCTCAGCAGGATCTCATTAATGCATATAAATACCTGAAAGGAGGGTGCAAAGAGGATGGAGCCTGGCTCTTTTCAGTGGAGCCCAGTGACAGGACAAGAGGCCATGGACACAAACTGAAACATAGGAGGTTTGCTCTGAACATCAGGAAACACTTCACTGTGAGGGTGACCAAGCACTGGAAGACCTTGCCCAGAGGAGTGCTGGAATCTCCATCTTTGGAGGTGTTCAAAGCCCAGCTGGACATGGTTCAGGCTGGTCTGCTCTGACCCTCCTTCAACTGGGGACTTTGGACCAGATGACCTCCAGAGGTGCTTTCCAACCTCAGCCGTTCTGTGGCTCTGTGAGCAGCTTCCTAATATTTATGGATAAAAGATATCTGTCCAGACAACTGCTGATGGAGTTATTTGGAAACTACTGCTAAATTACTGTGTGTACAACAGCTACAGGACCTGAGCTCAGACAGTCTGTTCTGCTGAGCCCAGCATGAGTCTTGCCGTGAGCCGGTGGCGAGAGCTGTAGTTTGTGGCTGGAGCTTAGCTGGAGTCTTGCCACCTAAGACTACCGACTGGACATGCATCTTCAGCTCACCCGTGGATCCGCACTGTTTGGCTCCTTTCCTGTGCACCTCTGGGCATCTTCAGCTGAGCGCTGACCCCATGCACAGAAGAACTTGAAACTATTTTTGTCTGCAAGTCAAAGGTTCTGGATTTTGATTTTATTTTTCTGGTAAAGCCTGCCTTTACCCCAATTTCTTGTGCTGTCTGAATTCAGATAGTTAGTTTTGCACTCCCTTGCTGCATTGTAAGTAAAAACATGACACCATGGCACTAGAAATTCTGGTGCCAGTGTTGTTCTGGGTATTTGTTTCACTGACGCAATTGTATTTTTACCACTGTCAGCACTGCAGTGCTGAGGCATTTGTGAATTCTGTATTCCGCCAGCTGGAGAAATGACTTGCAGGTTTGTCCTGGAATTGCCCTTACAACGTTTTTTCACTTTGAAGTGTGTGTGGTTAGATACTGTTGGGAAGGTGCTATAACACCGCTGGTCTTCAGGCAGCAGTTTATGTGTGAGCTGATAGGTGATCTGGTGTGTGTTGATTCTTAGCAGGGTCAAATGCAGCTGCGCGGTAATTCTGCCAGTGCTTTCGACTGATGAGTTTTCATTTCAGGACCACTTCTTTTTAACATTTCACATCTAGCTACTTCTGCTGGCACTGTTCCACGCTGAGTATTACCATAAGCTGTTATTTTGGTAGGTAGGTTCACGTACAGTAAATTTAAAGAGAAATATGTTTTCCAGTGAATCTGGTAACTTCCTCATTGCAGAGTGCTAAGGCCTCCGCGTGGAGGTGGCTCACGGGTATGAAAGCACTGGTGTGTTACCTTATAGACCAAGAATATGGGGCAGCCTTGGCTCACTGCTTTTTATAGGAGCTTCACTTTTGGTGCATCACCACATGTAACTTTGTTGGCTTTCTTTTCTAAAGGGTAAAAGAGAAGCAAACTCAGATGTGTATCTGACAGAGACTGCTCCAAATGGCAAGTTACTGCCCCAATACGATCCAGAAATTATCATTGTGGGATCAGGCGTCCTTGGTTCTTCCTTGGCCACGGTGCTCTCGAGAGATGGAAGAAAGGTGACTGTGATAGAGAGGGACCTGAAAGAACCTGACAGGATAGTTGGAGAACTGTTGCAACCTGGAGGTTTTAAAGTACTTAGAGACTTGGGTCTTGCAGGTGAGCGCATTTCAAGATGTAAATATAGCTATAACGCAAGAGTTACTGCATGCAATTATGCTTTTGGAAGAAGCATGCCTCGAGGGAAAATGAAGAACTACATTATCTATGCCTAATAATTGAATTGAAATTGCTTCTGTACTTCCAGTCTGCCATTTTGAAAATATTCATCCTTCAACATGTGTGTTTGGATTAAGAAAATGGGTCTCTATGTAAAGAAATACTTTTCATACATAATTAAACTTTGCTGAAGACCTTTTAAAATTGATCTGTTGGTTCATATTTTGCAGATACAGTAGAAGGTATTGATTCACAAGTAGTAAATGGTTACATAGTTCATGATGTAGAGAGCAACTTGGAGGTCGAAATTCCTTATCCAACGTCTGAGGATGGCCATGTGGTGAGTGGAAGATCTTTTCATCATGGCCAGTTCATCATGGGTCTCCGAAGAGCAGCTATGGCAGAGCCCAAGTGAGTCACCTTGTGAATGGCATGGTTGGGATCCAGAGATTCGGAAGCACGGTTCCCAGCAGCTGTGAGGTTCCTTATCCATTCACTCTGTCCCAGCACAGAGGGCTGCAGTGACCAAGACTGAGAGGAAGTAACAGCTATGGTTACTGATTCTGTTTCCTGTAGACATGTTGATGAGTTGTGTATACATCATACATTAACCTTTGGGACAAGTCAGTCTTTAAACTACAGGACTATAGGCTTTAAATATTAGGTACTGGCCCATCTGTGTGAGAGCGGTTCTTGGGTTTGGCGTTTTACCAGAAGCAGCGACCTCTTCTCGGTGAGCAATGCTTAGAACTTCTTTGGTCAAGAAACGAGTGGCAAATCTGGCATCATTTTGTAGAATCATAAAATGGTTTTGGTTGGAAGGGACTGTTAAAGGTCATGCATGTCCCTGCTCATCGCAGTGGGGCTGGACTAGATGTCTTCCATTGATGTTATCCGTGATGCCGGAGATCAAGCTTCTTTTACATTTGCATGCTGTCCTGCACTTTCTGATAGCAAGAAGTCAAGCAAAATGCCTGGAAAAGAGCAGTGAATTGAAGTAGCTCTTTCTAGTTACTCTGTTTTTCAGAACGTTGACGACAACTTCTCTTCCTAATGACTTAAAAATCAGTGTTTGGTATTTCCTCTAACTGATTTCTTACTTTCATACAAGGGATGAGAATGAAACTTTGTTGAACCAGAATGGATTCTAGGTGCTGTTTTCTGTCGGGTGTTTTTTTGTTTTGTCTTTTCTTTCCGCTAAATATTGCTTATAAGGGAAACGTGGCATTATCATCTTTTTACCTTACACGTCTTTATTCTGAACTGGAAAATTGCTTTCTCCTATCACATCTGTTATATCATATGAATTACTGAAAATAGCACTAAAAGAGAGCAGCTCTGTAGGACAGCTAAAATTCATGGCAACCGTGTTTACTAGCTATAAAAGCCTTCTTGTTGAGGCTTCAAGTCCACTGAAATTTGGGCACCCCTTTGCTCTATTTAAGGGGGAAACGCCAGTAGCTGTGCACAGGCTTTGAAATAGCAACTTGCAAAAGCTGTTTGTGACTTGAATGCAAGTCTTTCCCCCTTTTCCACACTGTCTTTAATGTTCATTTTGTGTGTAATTGCTTTCTATTTTAATCGTAGCATAGAAAACTGCATGTTATATTAAGGTGTGGGAGAGATCAAGAACTCTTAATAGTGTCATGAGGCTTTTTTTTTATCTCAAAGCTTGTGAAAATGTAGGGCATAATTATTACTGATTAATATAACCTAATAAGAACTAGGTAATATGAATTTATTTCAGATGAGTAAAATTAATTTTGCAGAAGAAAGGGGCAGGGCATTATTAGTTAATTATTTTTATAGTGGGTCAGAACCAGGAAAATAAGTGAGCACTTACTGAGGTAACCAAAATGACAACTATAAAAGAAATTTAAAGCCCATAGGATCCGCAGAACTCTGATTGGTCTGCTGTTAAGCCATCCTGTTGCTGCTGAAGTTCCTGTTAGCGTGTTTACGCGTAACCATTCATGGGTTGATACAGCCAGCCTGTCTGCTCCCCGGCAAATTAAACCAGTCACGGGCTGCTCTGAAACTTCCGTGCTGGCTGATGTGTAGGAAAGACATGAATGGGACTGCCCGTGTTCCCTCTGAGAGCCTACAATATCAAACTGTGTACTCTCACGTGGACCTTCAGCTATTTTCTCCAGGTTGTAGAATTCCATCTGGAAATGAAAATATTTGTGAGGAAGAGAGAGTACCCAATTCTCGGAGCTGTCCAAGATAATCTAACCTGTTTAGGACAGAGACGTCTAGTTTTTCACCTCCAGCATTCAGGATACGCCTTTTTTTAATCTCCTGCACATGCATTGTACGTGGCGTCAGCTCTCACTGCCCTGTCAGCGATTCCTGCCGCTCAGCAGCCGTGACTCCATCAGCTGCCTGGTTTCTGCCAGGCGTCCGACTCCTCTGCCCTTTTCACGTGGCTGTGGAGCACCTGAAGCAGCCCTGCGTGTTCTGCTAAGTGGTAGGGTGTTTGAGATAAGCACTCCGGTTTTAGAATATTCTCAGGTGTCAACCAAATGGTAGCGTTGGACTGAAATTAACAAGCACTTTGGGGGGTTTACTGTAGCTCCTGAAAGTGGTCAAGGACACACCTTTTGTAAAATTTAAACAAACTGTCGACAGAGAGCAGATTAGTGAAAATCTGTTTCTCCTTCTGAGTCTAGTGCCTTGAAATGTTTGCACCAAATATCAAACTCTTCTGTTTTATTTCAGTGCAAAATTCATTGAGGGGACAGTGTTACAGTTGCTTGAGGAAGATGACTGTGTTGTGGGTGTTCAGTACAAGGACAAGGAAACTGGAGACACTAAGGTAAGACAGTTTTCTGTTACGATGTTTGTTAAACTATGGGGAAAATCAAGGGTTGGTTTTTATATATATATATAATTTTTAAAAAAACCTCTATTTAGGAGCGCTGGTACAGAAATAATGCAATTATCCAGACAGCGAAAGCTTTAATAAAGGGAGGTTACTTTCTAGTGGATACGGTTCTGGCATATGGGAATTCTTGTTATAACTTATTGTGCAGCTTCTGTTTTCAGTGTCTGTGGAGAATTCAGTTCATTATTTATTTCAATATTTGTATACCTGGAGTTTAAAATCTATTGAATTACTGGTGGAAAAAACAATGTATTAAGATTTGTGCTTTGGCTGTATGTAATGGTCTACGTCAACTGAGGTGTCTGAAAATAAGAAGATAGGTGCTAGTTCATGGAGATAGCTCTGTCCAGTCATTTCTTGGATCAGAGAAGGAGAGTTCTGTTTTAATTGCATCACGGATTTGATTAATGTTCTTTGCCTCAACTAAAGCTAAACTGCTGGCTAATTTTTAGGAAACTGTGTGAACTTAACTAAAAAGTTTAGGAACGACCAGTCTAGGTAGAGCCTGTGTGCTGAAGTTCTGGATATACTGCCTATCCTCTAGAAAAGCCAAATTGGTAATCTCCTCCTTTGTTGACTTTAAAACTCCTTTGCTGCCTAAAGTTACGTAGCCAGAGTGTTCAGTTGTGCTCTGATGGGGAAGACGGGCATCTCCTGCCTATGCTCTGCTGCCCTCCATACAAGATGGAGGAAGTTCCTGAGTAGCTGGAATATCCTGCTCTGAGCGTTATTGTCAAAGTCTCTCATCTTTAGGTCATGTAGAAATGGAAATGGCGGTATAAAACCTTGTGTAAGAGAGCCTTTTAAAAGTACTTGCCCAAGTTGTAGAACTAGCTGGTTTTAGATGCTCTTCAGGTAAATGGCATTTCAGGCCACTTGATGGCAAAGTGCTCTAAGTCAGAATTTGTAAGAGAGCTGAGTGGAAACCACATCTCTGACCCCACCTGAGGCAGCTGGAGGAAGGAGGAGTTCCAAGTCCTCCTCCTTGGTCTGTCTTACATGTCATGTAAAACGAATAAAACCCTGTTAGGAACTCCACACTAGTAGAATAAGCCATTGAATCACACATGGGTACTGGGAAAATAGGGAATTTGGAGAGGAGAGGCTTTTGGGGGAGGTCTGTTGTTTTGCTGGGTTTTTTACCAAATCCAATTTGCCTTATCATCCAGCAATGGAGAAGGTTTGGTTTGGGTCGGGGGTGGAGGAGGATAATACATCTTTTGCTTTGAGGTTTGTTTTTAAGCTTTACACGTTTATGGATGTTGTAATTTTAGGTGTGACTCGTGTGACCGGTGATTTAGCCTGCACCTTTCCTAACAATGTGAATGTAGTTCTTAAGGCTTGGAGTTCCCTGTCTGTATAGCGGTGACGTTCTGTGGCTGGAAAGAGCTGTTCTGTCGGCTGGCCTAGGTCTCCTTTGATTGTAGAAATCTAGTGTAAGAACTAAACATTTCTTCTTAACTGTTTCTCGACCTGTGGCTTTTTACAGCTGGGAAACTACTTAGGGAACTAAACCCCCAAGGCCAAAACCAAAGCCTGTTTATATCATTCTCAGCCTGCTTTCACAAAGAATGGAGGCTGATCGATGTCGTGTGTCTGTGTTTTCCTGTTCTCTCCATCCCTGCTGTCCACCACGTGACCTTTGAGATTTTTCTTATCTTAAATGAGGCTCAAATTAGCCAGTATGCTGAAAGTCAACTTAGAAAATTTATCAAAACCAGGCAACTGAATAAAGGTTTTAGCGTGTTGACTGTGGAAAAATTGTAACATCAATGTTCAGATCGTTAGACACCAGGGAACACACATGGGCAGGTGACGTTAATTGCAGGAACAATTAGAACTTGCAATCATCGGAGACAGGAGTCCATAGGAAAGAGGTTTTGTTCGCTCCGCTCAGAAGCTCCCTTCTATACGCTCAGAGTCCATAAAGGAATATTGTTTCACTCAGCTCTACTCTCACCTGATTTTGTCCAACTTCCCTTAACGCAGCAAAAGCTGTAGGAATTGTGAGACGTGAGTGACTGAGTCCGTTCCTAGGCAGGAGAGAACCGCTCACAGAGGAACCCAGTCACATACTGGCTCACCAGATGCTTCCATCCAAAAGTAAAATGATTTCCAGAAGTATGGTGTGCTTTTTTGCAACATTACTTACAGCCTGAAAGCTTGAAAGGAAAACTATTTTTTTCTGTTCCTGCCAAATACGTGAGTTTATTGAAGGCCAAGGACTAATGCTCAGTATAAATCTACAGTAATTAGCAATTAAATCACAATATACTGACATTGAGAAGGCTGTAGGTGGAAGGAAACATCTACCCCTAAATGCTTTCTAGTATAATAATGGTGTTACGTTACCGTAACAGTAAAAATATGTTTTAGTTGTCGGAATAACTGGCTTATGTTAGAGAACAGTGCATGTGTTAAACATCAGGGATTTGTGCATACATTCACGCTGAACCTAACCAGTTTACTCTGATGTATTTTGTATTTTATCCGTCTACACTATTTGCTTTAGCAGTTCCTAAGTGTACTAGGAACTGCTGAGTTCACCGCTTAGGCGTTTAAAGGAGATCTTGGTATGCTTCCTGGATTTCAGGTTGTTAGCTTTGCTCTGGTTTTGTTCCATTGCTTAAACATGGTTCTTATTTTTACATTTCTTCGTTTTCTTTTTTTTTCCTGAAGCGAGCAATTAATCTACTTTCTCATCTTTTTTTATCCAAGTTCCTCCATAACTACGTTGTCTGAAGGCAAAAGCTGGAGTATGTTGTTAGATCAACATCTAGAGGAAGTAGAGTTAAAGTATGATTATGAGGAAGGCAAAAAACCCTGTATTTCTTAATGCATATATTATAAATATGTCTGTGATCCTCTTACATATTTCTTGTTTTGTAGAACATCTAATGTTGGATTGAAAATGAGAGCTTGGGAGGTGTTTCCCACTGTTCTGAAGCAAAATTGAAAATGTCATATCTTTTTTATTTTTTTCTTCATGCTGCAGGAACTTCATGCACCACTTACTGTTGTAGCTGATGGGCTTTTTTCCAAGTTTAGAAAAAACTTGGTCTCCAGCAAAGTTACTGTTTCATCCCATTTTGTTGGTTGCATTTTGAAGGTAACTAACTCCTGTGTATAATACCACACAAGCCAGTATGCTACTGCTGCTTAATGCAGAACTGAGTTTCTCATAATATGTTGTTGCTCATTATCTTTTCCAACAGAATCAATTAGAACTATGCTTTTAAATGTTTATCCAGCTGTTCTATCTGTTTCAGTGTCCCTACAGTTACAGATCAGATTTTCAACTCTTAAAACACTTCTAACTGAGAGCTTGTATTGGTTTGTTGGTTGTGTCTTGTTTTGATTTTTTTTTTTTTTTTTTTTAAAGTTGATATTGTTGTTAAAAGTTAGATTTCTGGTTTTGAGAGTGGAGTATAGTGTTAATCTTAAGCATATAGTTGAACAATAGAGGGTTGGAAAAGACTGGATTAGGATTCAACTTTAAACTGAGCACTGGACTCACTAGACCAGTTCATACAAAACACTTTTTTGTTAAGAAAAACCAGTTTCAGTATTTCATATAAAGTAGTGCCACGTGCACTATTGATACAGCGCTGATCTCTGGATTAGAAGTAGGCACCGTTGCTGGAACCCAATGTCTAAAATTGTTTCCTTGGCTCTAGGTGTTTTGACTGGTTTGTGTTAAGATTCCGGTAGCTAAGATGGTGCCTCTCGTGTTTTCACAATACTCAGGACACTTGTTCAGGGAGCAGAAATCTTGACTTTTAGATCATCCCAGCAGCTGTGGGTCAAACCACCTCTGTTTTCTACTCCAGAAGATCACCCAGACTGTGCTCCTGCCAGAAGGTGGGGTGCCTTGTAACCAGGCACACATGGACCTTCAGGACCTATAAACTCTAAAAGAGAAAATGTGTTGGTAGCTGGGTGGTTGGAGAACCCAGGTAGAAGTCCTGGCTGGGTCTTGCCCTCTGTGGCTGCTGCATTAACTGCAAAAATGATTAAGGGAGAAGGAACCAAAACGACAGAATTTTCACTGCCTGAGTGCCTCCTGTGCTCTGCTCTTGGAAACTGGTGTAAGGCTTTCTTAGGTAGGACTTCCTTGGTTGGTATCTCCATGTAGTTACATCCACACTAGAGAATTTCCTTCCCTCCCACCACTTTCTTTATGAAAAGAAAACAAAATGATTTTACCAAAACCGAGTACATTGATGGCAGTTTTTCAATGGCATGTATTTAAATATTAGTGAGGTACTCAAATGAAATGTATAACATATATTCTAGAAACCATTAACATGTATTGCCAAAAGAATTGTAACTACGCTGAAGTTCAAAACTTTCTTTTTCAAAACACTTCTCTTGTTCATTTAGAGAGAAAAATAACACAAACTTAATTATGATGGGGGATTTTTTCAAAGTATTTCAGAAAGTGATTTTGTATATCTGAAGTTTAATACCCTTTCATTAACCAGTCTCAATCTTTCTCCCCCTTCTTTTCTTTTTCAGAATGCACCACAGTTTAAAGCTAATTATGCTGAACTCGTTTTAGCTAACACTAGTCCAGTGCTAATTTATCAGATTTCTTCAACAGAGACTCGGGTCCTTGTTGATATTCGAGGGGAAATGCCAAAAAATTTAAAAGACTACATGATTAAGAACATTCATCCACAACTGCCTGGTAAGTCTAGAAAGTTTTCCATCCCTAGTTGTCACAATTAAATATGCCCCCAAAGGCACATTTCATTGATCCCGTTGAACCGTGCGGGCTTTTTCCGTGTGCACAGTTACTCTTTCAGTAACCGTTCACCCTTCTGTGGTTCCACATCACTCAGCACTTTGCTTAGCTCACGTCTGTGGTTAGCAAGTCAGAAGGATTGTATCTAAGAAGAGCTTCAAATGGGTTGAGCAAAGTATTTTAGACTCTTAAGTAGTGTAACTAAAATACTTGGTTATTGCAGATCACTTGAAGGAACAGTTCTTGGTAGCGGTTCAGAGTGATCGTTTAAGGACTATGCCAGCCAGCTTCTTACCTCCTTCAGCTGTAAACAAAAAAGGTGTGTATTATGAAATAAAAGGATGGAAAAAGGCGTTATCATAGATGTATATTTGTTGTTCAGTACAACTGTCTCGTAATTCTTCCATGAAAGATAGTATTTTGAATACGTGTACCTTGGGCACAGTTTGATTGGCATGTTTATACTGACACCAGACTTCAGATCAGTGTCTGCTTTATTTTTGAGTTTAAATCACTCAATTGCTCACACTTGTTGCTCAGCTGTGGTCTTTTTAAGGAAAACTTGATTTAAAAAGGGAAGATATTACCTTAAAAAGTATGTTTGTGTTCTTTGATACACACACACATGCATACCTATAGGGAAAAAAATATTTTTACCTTGATCATTTTAAAGCCTTTTTAAACCTGTTCATTTAAAGACATCCTTTTTTTTTGTTTTTTTTAATTTCTAGTTGTTATTTGTCTTATTTTCTGGTGGGAAAGAATTCTTAGTAAGTTTGATTTTTTTAAAAAGGGGGGTTTGAATTCTGAGATAATGGTTATGCAGTATCCCACTAATTTTTCTCTTCTACCTAGGTGTTCTTCTTTTAGGAGATGCATATAATATAAGACACCCTCTAACTGGAGGAGGAATGAGCGTGATTTTAAATGATATTAAAATATGGAGAAGTTTGCTGCAGGATATTCCAGACCTTTACGAAGATTCTGATGTTCTTAAGGTGAAGCTTTGTTTTGGGCTTACATTAGGCAGCTTTTGCTGCAACTTAATGACACATTTTTAAGTTTTATGCAACTCAGGGCAAGTTGTTAGGATGGCGCAGCAGTTTTCAAAGCTTTGGACAGATAAATCATACCTTAGACGTTCATCGGTACGCGGAGGTGCGAGGGCTGCGGCAAAAGGCAGATCCAAAGCGGCTGACTGCCCTGTGGTGGTGTGCTTGAGGAGACTGGGGTGCTCTCTTCAGTCAGCAGCTTTGCCAGCATAACCTGCTGGTCCCCTGTTGGTAGTGGATTTGTGATGGAGATAGATTGATCGTAAATGGGGTGGGTTTGGGCCACGACACTCCTGTGAGTGGTTCTTGGAGAATAATGAGCCTGTGTATGGAGTTTTTCCAGACGCATCTCAGTGCTCCTCCAGCCTCTTGACTCCTGCATTAATCTCGCAGTAGTAAGTTAGAAAACATCCTTTGTTGCCAGGAATCAACACCATCAACGTTGATGCTGAATTTATTTTTTCGGTGAGATTTACACCCAAAATTCTCATGAGTAGACTGTAAGATTTCTTATTTATTTGTTTACTGCTGGGTTTACTTGATTTGTTTGCTTACTGGGTTAGGCATATTGTCTGGAATAATTATAGACCACAGGTAAACGTCTCCAAAAGTGTATTTGAAAACTGAGATGCGCTTAGAGGGACCCTGAATGTCAGGACAGTACAGGACTTCCTGACCAAATGCAGATGCTAGATCTCAGCTGGTCACCTCAGACTTTCAGTGATTTGCTGCTTACTGTCTGTCAATGGAGAGAACTAGGTGAGCGTTATCCTTGCAAGCTCCTGACCTTTGTGCTACAGGATGAGATGAAGCAATGAAGCACACCTTGAACTACTTCCCCCCCGCCTATATTCAGTGTAAGAGGAGCCTAGATAACTGGTTCAACAGGTTTCCAGAATTGGAACTTGCTTGGAACTCATCTAGTGTATCACTACATTCACGCTACATTGTCATGAGTATGACTCTTACCACCTCTCTGGGAATCTTTTGACTGTTTTTCTGTATTTACTGACAGAAATACGGCTTTTTTTTTTTTTTTCCTTTTTCAGGCAAAAAGAACATTTTACTGGTCAAGAAAAAAATCTCATTCTTTTGTAGTGAATGTTCTTGCCCAGGCACTTTATGAACTCTTTGCTGCCACAGATGGTAAATATATTTTAAATAACTTCTGACTCATTACAACTTGGTAAATAAATATCCCCGGGGAGGGGACTTGCCCATGAGCGTATGAGCATGTGTCCATGTGTTTGTGTGTATATATGTGTATGCATGTTGAATATATGTATTAAAAACATATCAATCAAAGGATTTTAATGAGTTAGCTTGTGTTCTCTGCCTCATTAGTTCTAGTGTTATGTAAACAGAGCTTTAGCAATGTGAAGGCAAGTCTGGAGTTAGTTAGTATTAAAGAAACAAAACCAAAGAAAAACCCCACAAAGAAAGAAAACGAACAAAACATTTTTTCTTGTGTCAGTTAATTCAAAAATACGTAGATATTCTGTAAGACTATCCTCTACTTACTTATATAAAACTAGCTCAAAATCCAACTGAATTTAACAGAACAACAGGCACTAAAGTACCAAAGTCTTGGATTTAATATCGCTGTTGGCTGTACTGAAAGTTTTTGGTATGCGTTGAACGTATTTATTGAGTCAATTTAATTCATTTTGTAGATTCCTTGCATCAGCTAAAGAAAGCGTGTTTCCATTACTTCCGACTCGGTGGAGAATGTGTCTCGGGTCCCGTTGGATTGCTGTCTGTGTAAGTTCATGTGTGTAAGCGCTGGTGATAGTTAGTGTGAGCTGGGTCAAGCACCGAGAGCCTCTGGGAGAAGCTGCTTTGTTCCCAATCAGTCAGCTCTGCACAGGGAGGATGGTCCACTTGAGCCCGTATTGTTAGGATTATCCTAAAGGTTGGAGCTTTATTAGAAGCTATGTCTTTAAATGCCGACTCTTTTTCTTTTTTTTTTTTTTTTCTCTTTGTGAAAAAATGCCACTAAAAGCTGGAGAATTATTACTGTAGGTAGCCTGGGAGTTTGGATGGCGTAGAGGGGTCCAGACTGGCAGAGGAGCTGATGGAGGTGTTTCATGCTTGACCTGTTGAGAATAGTGAAGGATGAGGTCTCACATAAAAGCAGGAGGACAGGGAGATCGGTAACTGTCACGGTGTTCTGAATGACCCCTCAGAAAGGAGTGAATGCACCGTCTATAAATCACACTACTTAGAACACGTGAGAATGCCTGCTTTGGTGTTTTTCCTGGGTTTGGAGTGAGAGCTAAAACTGGTCGAGTCTGTTGAGAACAATCCTCCCCTGGGGGCTGCTAGAGGCAGACACAGTGATTGGAACTGGGGAGAGAGCTGCAGAGTGGGGGATGTACTGAGGAGAGGGGCAGGTCTGCAGCAGCTCTGGGACAGCCAAGTTTGTGTGTGTTATAGCTGAGATGGTGCCATCAGAGCCGCCTCAACTGGCAGGCTGTAAAATGAAAATCTGTCGGTGCTTTCTGCTTCTATTTATTTACGTGTTTTATCTGTTTATTTTTAATACAGGTTATCTCCTAAACCAATGGTACTGATCGGCCACTTCTTCGCTGTGGCGTTATACGCTGTTTATTTCTGCTTTAAGTCAGAGTCCTGGATCACCATGCCTCGAGCATTTTTCAGTAGTGGAGCTATTCTTTACCGGAGTTGTTCTATAATATTGCCACTTATTTACTCTGAAATGAAGTATTCAATCTATTAAAATCCAGGGGGAAATGACTGGAGGAGGAAAACAGGAAAATCATGATGCCTTCAAAATCTTTGGACATGTACAATTTAATATTGTGCTCTGTTTTCTTCTCTTCAAAAGGCAGTTTCCTTGATAAGGATTTGACTTCGCTTTGGTTTTGTGGTTATTTACATATATATTATATGTGAATATTCTGTTCTTTGCAAGTAAAGTTCAAAATGGAGTTAGCTGTTTACAAGGACCATAATTAAGTGTTGACATGTGGTAGATGATTGCCAGTTCTGTCAGAGTTTCATTCCTTGCTTTATCCATTGCCGAATGCACCCACTAATATTAATAAAATGAAAAGTGAAAACTGTAAGCCATACGCTGCTATTATCCGTCATGCTTTTTTCTGTGCAGTCGCTCCACAGGCTGTTCATTACTAAGAAATCCTGTAACGTTCTTCATTTGGGCTCTTTCATGAGGATTTGCCTCTGTTCTTTTTCAGTTGCAGCTCAGATACTGGTCTACTGACACTTAAAGGGACACTGTAAAGGATTTCAGATCTTGAGGTGTCACCGTACCTAACTTCAGTTGCTGTCGCAAGTGCCGTGTTGCTCCTCTGGGATCATTCCTTACACCAGAATTAATGTAAACAAGTAATGATCGAACTGCAGTTACGTTGGCTGCAGCTCTGCACTGAGGTACCGAAAGCACGTGGTTTTGAACTGCCTTCCCGTCTCACTCCCTTTGACAAACTTGGGGGTTTGTGTCGGTGTCCCTGGGGTGTGCAATTGAAGTTTATCGCTGCCACGCACTGAAGCACAGCAACAAACCACCTCCACCGAAACAAAGTCAGTCCAGGCCTTTTCCAGTAGACAGTGAAGTCCTCTTTAATACTGCTTCTGAAAATTCACGTCACGTACCACGGAAGTGTCCTTTTAACACTTGGAGTGGGCTTTCTTCCTGTAGAAATGACTGCATGCTACTGAAGAGTTCCTGTCCCTTACTGTCCCCGTTCCTGGTGGCGTTGCTCTCGACGTTACCTTTGTCAATGTGCTCTCCTCGTTCTGCTGTATTTTCCCTTCCCTTTCTGATTGCTCTGTGTGTCACTGACTGGCTGTCAGTCCTCTTCTGGCTGCCCACAGGAGCACCCGGCAGTGCAGCCCACCCCAGCTTACGGAGCAGGCACAGGTGACGGGGTTCTGTGCTGGGGAAGCTTTGGCTGTCCCTGGCACGTGACAGCTTGCGTAAGCTGTGTAACAACATAGCTTTTGTGTTGGACTGTGAAAGACATCTGCGGAGAGGCTTTTTTATTTGAGGGACATTTCAAATGACCTGTTCTTTTCCAGAAACAAAAGTGTGTCTGTTTTTCTAACCACTGTCACTTTTGATACCCTCTTGAAATCACGCACACCGTGAATATGTCTGTGTTGACATTTCAGGGTAAAGTACTAGTATTTTCAAATATCGTGATATATACAGTAACTGACCAGTGCCCCTCTGAGGGTATACAAAGTTTGCAGAATTTATACCAGTGTTTTCAAAACTTGTGACAATTTTGAAAATACCAATTAGTTTTACATTTTCTAATTTTTTATATTATTTGCAGTCGGTCTATTTAAAGTCAAGGATAAACAGCTAACTTAAATAAAAAGTTATGATATCTGTAGAATTTTTTTTGTTGTACATCTCTGGTTAATGAGTTTGGTTAGGTTCTGATTTACCAGGAAATACCAGTGTGCTTAGATTTACATATATGTTTAACCTTTTTGTTTGTTTTTGTTTTCTCAAACCCAGTGCCTGGTTAAGTGTCTTGATGATTGGGGTAGCAATCACTTGCTGGAAATCACCACGGGGTAGGGGAGACTCTTGCTTATATGTGTAAGGAAGTGCAGCCTGAAAATGGGACTCATGCAATAGTTCCATGCCTTGTCTTCAGGACAAGATGAAGGACTTGCCCCAAAGCATCAGGCAAGTGGGTCATGTGGACACAAGGCAGCGTGGGCTGTGGGCTTCCAGCTGCAACCGCTGCGGAGTTTGTCGTGGGCAGTGTTTGAGAGCGCTGGCTGAGCTCCTGCGCTCCTGCTCTGGTCAGGGGCAGGCACCAGCGCTCTGCCCCGGAGAAGAGAAGTCACCAGGCAGAGTTTCAGGCCGTCTTCTGTAGTCCCTGGCCATGGTGGTTTTCTCAGGGACACAGAAGGAGGTTGGGAGATGAGGGGAAGTCCTGAAAGAAGCAGTTCTTGAGCCATGTGAGAGTAAGAGGAATAAAGCTGGCAGTGAGCGGGCAATGTCCGTAGGTAAATGGAATCTAGCAGCGCTAAGCAAAGCATGCAGCAGGCAGGCTGAGAGTCCTGGTTTTCATCTGCTGCATCTGTATGCAGCAGAGGGAAGCGGTACAGCAGGAAAGACATGTCGCAGAATGTCACATGTGTGTGATTCAGGATCCGAGAGGAGCACAGCGCACACAGGCACCTCGCAAGCTGCATCAAATAGAGATCTGCAAACTCTAAAGAGGTTAGTTCTAAGGGTAAGCAGTGTGCTTCGGTGAGTGGTGCGGGCAGGCGAGACACCCCGTGCATACGTGCGTATCCCTGTATGCCAGGGGCAGTGACTGCCACAGCCAACCAGGGAGCAGGAGGACTAGAAAAGCAGCAGTGCAGAGCGGTGAGATTGTAGCTGGTGACATGGTGCAGGAGTACAAAACTTGCTAGTGGTGGGGAAAGAAGAGGAAACGAGTTGCCTCCTCTGCTGGTCTGGTGCTCTGGAGGTTCGTTCATAGGTGGGCATTTGGTTCATGTGTGCAAGCGTCACATTTCTTGGAGCTTGTTTGGGAAATGCGTATCACGTAAGTTAAGCATTCTTGGTCTTCTGGTTGTTGGGGGAGTTGGTTTGTTTTTAAAAAAGCCCTTTACAGGAAAATACGCGGGACAACGGAGGGTTTGTGTTACAGCTTTAAACGCCTGCTAGTGCAGGCACGCAGTGTTGGATCTCCTGTGAGGAACCATACCTGTTTGGGCTGTGCGTGTGCTTGGTGCCTCTTCTAGCTCCAGTGCAGCTCAGTAAGAGGCAGAGGAGTGGTGGTCGCTTTCCTCCCACCTTCACTTTAATCACCTGGGACAAAGAGAAAGCACTTGATGAGTCCTGAATCAGCTGCTGGGCTTTGTAATTCAGGACTTGATTGTGCTTCTGAGACAGTGGTCGTATAGCGTGAGTAATTTGTAATGCCTCTGGGTAAGTGTCTGAGCAGACTTAAATAGTCTGTTCTGCATCGGAAGAGAAGAGCAGAGCAGCATCTGTCCATGTGAACGATCTGTTCATGGTGTCTGAATGGCACTTGAAGACTTCCAAACTCGCACAGTGACACATGCAGTACGCCCACGTCAAACCCAACTGCCAGTAAGTCGCGCCAGGGGAGATCTAGGTCAGCTATCAGGAAGAACTTTACAGGGAGGGTTGTGCGGCATTGGAACAGGCTGCCCAGGGAGCTGGTGGAGTCCCCATCCCTGGAGGTGTTTAACAGCCGTGTGGATGTGGTGCCGAGGGACATGGTTTAGGGACCCTGGCAGTGCAGGGGGAACGGTTGGACTCGATGATCTTAAAAGTCTCTTCCACCCAAAATGATTCTGTGATTCTGGGTGATTCCTCGTCTGCATTGCCTTGGCTCTCTTTCAGTTGAACAATGATTTGGTTTTGAAGAACCCCATTTGGGTTTGGTTCTAACTGGTTGTAATCACACTTTTCCAAAGCACCTGCAACATCAGTGCTGTTCCAAGGGTTTCCAAACATCTGTGGAAACCTGAAAAAGGGGAAGATTAAAACGGATTGCTCCCTGCCTGATAATGCCAGATTCTATGTTGTCTTTCCCCCTCCTGCTCGTGTCGTGTGGCTGGTCTCTGCCTTCTTCCACTCAGTGTTCTGGTCCTTGCTCTGCACGCGCAGCAGCAGCATGCCGCACGATAGGACTCAGCTGCTGCGCTGCGGAAAGGTTAGATGGGAAAGGTGCGGGTGGTGTGTCGCCTGCACTGGTTTCCCATGTGGAAGCTGTGACCTGTGCTAGTGCAGTGGCTGCTGTCACCTCCTAAATCGTACCTGTTGGCGTTGACTGCCATACTGCCGATGCACGCGGGTTGTTTTGTGGCAGTAGGGCAGTGATTTATGGTTGGCTCATGGTGCTTGCACATACTCCTCTCTGGAACCAGCTTGTGTAAAATCCATTCAGTTCAGAAGAAATACAAGCAGTTGATAAATTATGTGTTCTGAAATGCTGCTTACTCCGCATGACATGGCTACATGGAAAATAGTGTCAGCAGTTCCACAGCTGTTCCCTGTGGAGCTCCAAAGGGCTGCGCAAGCTCCCGTGCTGCGCATAGTGAACAGCAGTGTGACAGTTTGCCGAGAGAAAGTTATTCAAGGTGCTGAAAATAAAAGCTGATTGGGGTATTTAAGTAGTAACTAAAATCCACTGTTAATATAAGCAAAATAACATAAACAGGGAAAATTATCCTGAGGGCGGAACCCAGCTGTAGGTGTCCTGGAATCCCCATGACTGGTCCTCTCCAAGCTTCTACTCGGTCCGCAGTGGCAGTAAACAGGTAAACAGGGTGTTAGAAATTTTTAATTATTAAGGCTAAAGAGAAAACCCCACAACTCTGCATGAAATGAGCCTTTGCCCCAGCTGCTGTGTGGCAGGGCAGGAGCTAGTGATGCTTCGGGCAGTCGAGAGAAGCAGCAGAGCGAGGCGTTGGGCTGTTGCCAGTCTCCTTTTCAGAAGGTAGTGGTAGTGAGGAGCCGTGGAAGACGGGGCTTCTGGTACCGCAGCCCGGCGTTAGAGCTGGTCTCCAAGCAGGGGTTACCACGCCAGCAAACAGCAGAACCGTCGGGGGCTGCTGAAACACTCGCCGGTGTGGGACAACAGGCACATACCTAGTGAGCAATTCTGGAGCAGCACCCAGATGACTTGGTGGGGTGTGTTGCACTCTCACGTACAATTTTAAAAGGTTCCACCTATGCTATTACAGTGACTAATTTATTTTTCCATGGGACTGTTTGGGTTTTTTTAGCTCAACACTTTTTTTACCTGTGGGTCACTCTTAGGCAACTGCTGCTTTTTCAGGTTGCTGTGATGCAGCTGGTTTCCTTCAGATGCAGATAGGCGTTTTCCAGCCAATGGCATCTGTCTTCCCAGGTGTGGTTTCTGATAGTCCTCATATAGGGCTGACACATACGTGGTGCTGAAAATTCCCCCTGCCCAGTCCAAGGGTACAGAATTATATAGACAAATACCAACATCCTCCAAGGGCCATCTGTATACTTATGGCGGGGGGTTGACTTTATGGATTGTTCTAGGCCATGAGGCTGGATTCTCTAAGGGCAGGAAGGGAAGGGGGAGCTCGCACCAGAGGGATGAGGGTCTGTAGTTCCTGCGCAAACCGCTTCATCTGTACTGGGAGACACACCAGGACCACAGCCCTCTGTCCCCCTGCACTGGTAGTGCTCTGTCCATAATGGTCTTGGCAGAGGCCAGCGTGTGTTCTCCTGGGCACCTCCTGGGTGTGATTTGGACAGGAGGGGAATTAGTGTGGAGTAGATACCATTGTCAACACCGGGTGGATCAGGCTGCCCTGTTTTGGGGGCCAGCCATGCTGTCCCAGATCAGAATGGATCCCAACATGTTTTATGAAGTTGTGGAGTGAGTTCTGAGATCCTGGACCCAAATGTCCACGTGGGGCTTTCTGGGCACGGTGCTGAGCCCAGCCAGCAGCTGGTTCACATCCTTGTATGGGAAGTACTGCATAAACATATCCCTCACCTATATTTCAACATAAATAGTAAGGGTTTGGGCTATGAAGCTTTACCACCTTCTTTATGACTGGATATATTTGCTGCATCTGCATTTTCCATGCCAGAACGGTGGTCATTTTATCAGGTGCTTTGTCCTTGTGACTGCTGGAGGAAGCTCTTGCAGAAGAGGACACTGGTAGCAAGAAACTGGCCTTGTGGCAGAAGTGCCACATTTGCCTGACCAGATTAATGGCCACAGTGGAAAAGTACTGACCAAAGTCAATCATCTTGTGCCCCTGTAAACCCTGGTCCTGAAGGGAGGCTCATTGGAGCTCTCCGGGATCACAGTGGCTGTCACTCGGTATCTCCCCCCGAGCTGGGACACCTCCCGCTTGTCGTAAGCTGAAAACGGGAGAGGTGAGTATTCACGATCTCTAGGATTTTCCGAAATCCTAACGATCCCTGAGAGCCCAAAGTTACTATAATCTGCAGAAAGGAAACATCTGGATCAGTTAACCTCCACAGCTGCATGCCGCTGCCTGCGTGTTACTTGCTTTTTGCTTAGCAGCTTTTAATGCTTGTATGACTCACTGTATTGATTATAACCCATCATGGAGTGATGAAGCATCGCTATTTTCTCGGTTGCCACACACTGTTAATGTATTTTAAATTGCTGCTGTCTCTTTACATTGCTACTATCCCAGGTTTACCTGGTGTCCTGGTTTTGCAGGGGCAGGATGCCAGCCCTGCCCTGCTCTGCGGGCCACGGGCAGTGTGGAGGCAGCCCGGGCAGCCGACCCCGGCTGGCTCTGGCTGTGTCCCAGACCAGACACATCAGCCTCGGTACCAAGGGGGAGGTTTGCTGAGGGGAGGAGGGCTTCCTGCTCCTGAGGACTGCTCTGCCCTTTGGTGCGAGCCCGGACACTCGCGGGGCTGAGGAGATCGCGGTGTGCTTTATCCCAGCCCTTGGGGTGAGTTTGGCAGTTCCATTACGTCTGTTTTCATTTCAAACTCGGGGGCTCCTTTTCCCCATCTCCCTTCTTGGCTGGGGAGGGGTCATGGGCTGACAGAGCAGCGGCTGTAGCTTAGCCGCGGGTACAGGCTAAACGTAGACACACAGGATATATACACAGTATTACGTTAAAGCACCACACTCAAGTCCCAACACCCAAATCCTCTTAGTCATAAACCGTTGACCAAATCTGGGGCTAGGGATAGACCTAACCTTATTCCCTGAAGTCGCTGTGAGAGCAAGGGGGGCTGTTCTGAACCTTATGACAGAATTGGAGGGTATTCCTTATCTCTTTCCCTCCTCCATATCCTTAGACACAAATTTTTGACTGAATCTGGGACTAGGGCTGGATCTGACCCCACTCTCTGAACGAGTTCAGAGGGCAGGGGGTTCATTCTGAACCTTGTGACCCAACGGGACAGTCTCCTTTACCTCTTTCACTCCCAATTCCCCAATATTCTTAGTCATGAACCGTTGACTGGGTCTAAGACTGGATCTAGCCGCACCCTAGGCTCCTCTCTGAGGAGTTCAGAGAGCAAGGGGGTCCATTCTGAAAACCTGGTATCTCAACGGGAGGGCCACCTTTACCCCTTCTCTTCCCAGTTCCCACCCTAGCCCCAATCCAAGTCACTGTCCCACCGAATATATTTTTGCACAAATATTTTAATTCCATCATTCTAATCAGTTTGCTTTATAGTAAGTAACGTAGTGACCTTACCCTCAAATTGAACCTTGATTAATCGTTGCTGATTTCTGCTAAATTCTATCAGATCCATTTAAGCTTTGTCAAATTCTTCATCTACCTCAATAAACCCTATCGCTGCCTTCCTACCGAGTGAGGTGCAGCTCACTCCTTCCGCAGCAGGGTTCCGCAACAAGCGATGTCGGTGACTGAACGGAGGACGGCTCTGCCGGGGCAGTAACCACAGGTATTGCACAGCGGTGGAAAGGGGCTGTTGGCTCGCGCGGTTCCCTCTGTAGGCAGCGCGCACCTGCTAATGGCTGTACAGCACGCACCGCGCGGGCCTGGGCCGCAGTCACGTACTGCGCGGCGGCGTGCTTCAGCTTGTCCGGAGCTGGCTTCTCCTGTAAATGACACCTGGAAGCAGATGGTGCATACAGATGTTATTTGCAAGCCCAGCTTGGGGCATTTACATCAGAGGTCTCTTGTTCTCACATTCTCTGATTACGTCAGCACCACTCAGCTTCATTCTGCGCCATACAGTGCCTCCGCAGTACCTGTCAGCTACTGTATGTGTCACACACCGTCTTTATGATCCGGTACCCTGCAGCCTGTAACGGCAAGGCTTTTCTCCATTCAGGCTTCTGCCTTGGCCATCACCGCTGCCCGTCGCTGCTGAGGAGACTCCTGTGATGCCTTGGGCTGATAACGTGGGGAGTGCCCACCTTGAGACTCTCCTTACTGCCTGCTGTGAAGGACTGGCACGCCTGTAGAAAGGATTATCTTGACTTTATCCAGTTACGTGTGGATGAGCAAATGAAGGTGCTTTTTTTCCCAATACAGGAGAGAGACCAACGCAGCATTCAAGGGTTTGAAAGACAGGAGCACGCAGCAGCGAGGCTCTGTCTGCATCAGCCTAGTGTGTAACATCAGCTTTAAAAGCCCTCTGTGATTCAGCCAGTAAGATGCTTGAGGCTTCAGAATCTTTTACCCTTGTGCAGCCATTCCAGAGCTGGGGAGCATGGCCAGGAGGGAGTCCTGCACCAGGGCACGTTTCTCTTTCAACGCTGCAAGAGTCTCACCAGAGATCCTTGTCTCAGGGGGTGATGCAGGTTAGAGCTGCCGCCTCTCCCCAGGGAGGCAGGTCGAACGCCCCATTACCAAGAAGGCAAAATAAATGCAAGCACCCACTGGGCGGATCGGGGTGCGAGTCTTGTACTCGAGCTTGTCTGAAGCCAGCTCACGAGCTTTCTTGGGCCTGGTTCTCCAATTAAGCACGGGGTAACGGTGCTGATGATCTAGGCGATGTTTAGACAGCGGTCACACTCCACGGCTTGCTACCCTTCTAGTAACAGCTGGACGTATAGATGTTCCTAGCACACAACACACCGAATGTAGAACGCCGCTTACCTACTGCAGGTGTCAGATGCTGGGTACGCGGGTCTCTCAGCCTCGAGGAGTAACCTTGAGAGGCATCCCTGCTCAAGGGGAGGGAGACGACGGCCGTGCAGCTCGCTGCCGCACAGGAGAGCTCATCGGGCTTGGGGGTGCCACAGGTATTTATAGCACAAAGGGATTGACTCGTAGCCAAACCCCGCTCGTGTACGTGCAAGAGCGCAGCTGCAGTCTCAGCTCGGGCCGGTGCTCCCGAGAAGACTTGGCCTAGACGCCTCAGTTCCTGAGAAGGCCTCGCAGAGCTGCCGCAGCTGGCACAGCAGGGCTGCTTTCAGCCAGCTCTTCTTGCTGGCCATGCCTGAGCCCAAGTGCTGCTCCCTTGCTCGGAATGGGTGCGCCCATCCGCCCGGAGGGACACGTGCAGGCCAAAAGGGCACCGGCTGCTGGTGGGGAAGCCTACGCTGTGTCTTGGCTGGCATGAACATCCCAAAGCCCTTGCGTGGGCCTGAAGATGAGCGTTGGGCAAGCCTCTGCCTGCTGGCGAGAAGGGCGGTGCTGCTAATGGAGCCAGAGGGTGGTGCGGAATGCAGCAGTTAGAATCCAACGCTGCCCCCGCCCAAATTCACTGCTATTCATCTAATTATTCTTGCGGTAATGGGACTGATTTCCATGTCTTAGGGCTGCTTCTGCACTGGTAACCAGCAGGATTACCGGTTGTCCAGTATGCTGGCTCCAGTGGAAGGTGTGGACAGCCGTGGCCCTGGCCAGATCCCTTCACCAGCCATGGAGGAGGGGGGCTGCACACTCCCTGTTCTTGTCTCCAGGGAAAAAGGCTGGGGTAGTTAGGGGCAGGTGAAGAAGATGCATCTTCACTGCACACAGAGGATGACACAGACACAACCAGTGTCCGGGGGCTTCACACTTCCCTTTGCCCCTTCTCCTTTGCTCTTCCTTTCTTGAACGAGGAGCTGATGTGCCACCTACCCGCTCCAGCCTTGCTGCCATAAACGCCTCTTTCCGAGTAATCTGTCCCTTCGGCTGTTGCACTTGCCTCTCTTTGCCAGTCTGATACGCACCAAGCTGTCCCAGTGATGGAGTAACATCGACTGCCGGCCTTCCCACAGCAACCCTTAGCAAGAAAATTATTCTGGTGGTAAAAGGTTCCACACCGAGACGAAAATTTATGTTAAAAACCACCTTGCCCCAACATTAGACATATTACAGTTGCACTGGAAGAAATATTTGTGCCTTTAAATAGCATGACAGAACTTTCAGCTGTGGGTATTTTTCTGTGCTCTATAGAAAAAACCTAACGTTTTGTAGCACAGAGGCACACACTAATGGTTCTTAACAGGAAAATTGACACTTGGGAAGCATCCGTCCTGGCAAATCCAACACCTTTATTTCTAATTTCATTGTTCATTTGTGATACAAAAGTCAAACTTTGACAAATAGTTCTTCAGAACAAAAACCTAAATGATTTATACGTGAACAATTACATACAGCATTTGTAACGTCCAGTACAAATGTACATTGTTTGGATGAGACACAAATTGTGTACCACGCCAAGCTTTAAACAAGCGTGAATCGAACAGACTAGTGACGAAGGGTTCGTTTCACAGAGACAGCTGCAGGTACTGCCCTAAAGCACAGAAAAAGCACTTCTGAAAAGCTGTACTTGTCTCATCCTCAGTTCCTCAACTCCCTGTTTCAGGTCTGGGGGAAAGACTCGGTCCTTCTCTACCTTCATAGGACAGTTCTGAAATCATCAAAAATGAAGCTGGGCACGTGTGCTTCAACCACCTGAAGCAAACAGGAAGGCACAGTTAGGTACATTCTTCATGACTCATTCATACGCTCCGTTCAGCCACTAACAAGCGTATCTAACCTGCGAGCCAAGCACACAGCACTAGTGACCTGAACCAGCCGCCAGGCGGAGCAGGGACCATCTGCGGCATTGCACTGTGGGCTGGGAAGAAGAGAGAAACTGGAAGAATCTCCTTTTAATTGTGAGTATTGACTAGGAAATGGCTTATTCAAGAATCGCTGAGGTACAGCCTAGAGCAAGTGGGATTATGACTTATTTTTAATTCCAGGTATAAATAATAGATTGTCTTCAAATGCAGTTAAGGTGCATTTAACCCTAGAGTAAAGACTCTCTACAAGCCCAGACATTCAGAATTCCCTTGAATGGGAAGGGAAGGGAATCAAGGACTGGAGATGGTGTTTCACCAAAATTCAGACTTGCTAATTAGCTTTTTGCCTGCATTTAGAATACTGCTAAGTTTACTACTACTACGTTCTGCAACACCTCAGGACTTCTGGTTTATTTCTTCCCTTCCCAAAAGCTCCCCAGCAATGTACACACTCTTTGAAGATTAAATGGAACAGACTCTTCTTAAATCCACGCAAGTTTAAATCCTTTCTAAATTTTGTATCCTCTCTGTATTTTCTATAAAATAATATCCCCACAAGGATACTATGCCTGGAGTAGGAATAGTCACACATCTCGTAGTTCGTACAGGGTAAAGAATTTGTTATGACCCATTCCTATCAGGTAACAGATTCTTCATCTGTATTTCCTTTTGACAGTCTTTTACAGAACATCTGAAAAGGGTCAATGCTGCTTTTTGGACAAGGTTAACAAGGTCATTATTTTGGGTATTTGTTTACAGATGATGCCCTGTTCCAGAGCAGATACGTAGGATCAAACTGCTGGTAGGTAAATGCAGCATAAACGAGGTGTAGCTCATCTGAACAGGACTCCTGCTCAGTGCTACGTGCAGGAGACACGGAATTCTTTCTTACCTTTCTTGGTAACTTTGTGTAGCGAATGTAATCTTCCAGGAACATGAGGGCACCCACTACATCAGCAGGCATTTCTGGTATCTTCTGGCTAAAATTAAACAACCATGAAGATCATACTCTTATTAGTCCATCAGTTATTTGGATAACATGACATGAAAATGTCAGCCTTCAAATAACACCATTTCCACAAGGTACCTTGTGACTCCATTACAAAAAGAAATAGACTTTAATCTTATATTAAGTCAAAAATGCTATTATCATTATGTTAAATATTCTCTGCTAGAAAATCATGCTGAGAAAGCAGTGATAATAGTACTGAAGCGCTCTTCAGAGGTGATACCTACGGAAAAGGTAAAACGTGGATACCTTGTGCACTGCTCCATCGTTGAACGAATAAACTGACCGATCAGAGCCAGAAATTGTTCTGTGTATCTTGAGTGAAACTGTTTCAACAGGGTAAGGAGTCCCAGGACTAGAGGAAGCCAGTCAATTTGATCAGCTGGCCGCTTGCACACCACTCCTGCATGGAAAAAAACCCCAAAGCAACACACGCTGACACACGAGAACATACTCTTGACAGCAGATGCAAACTTGTACCATACACTCTTAGGAGGTTTTTCTAAAGGAGGGTTTTTTATGAGTTTTTTTTTTCTCCTGCTTCCGCTTGCTCACACCTAAAAATTAACTCCCAATGTAACGACTGCATTTCTTCCACAGTAAATCGCTTTATGATATAACTAAGGCACAGGAGGGAATGAGAAAGTCAGGAGTTTGGGTTCGGTTTCCTACTCTGTTGTATGTGGCACCAATATTATAACGAACCTGCCTGGACACGACGGACTAAAGCCAGGAACTGAGTATTTTCTGTGCAGATAATTTTACTGTCTTCTCTACAGATAATTTCACACAGGTTTTCATTAGATTTAGACAATACCTAAATTTCTGTTGTACTGAAGTTTCGGAAACTGGGAAATGAGAAATAGGAAGTTGACGGTGGGAAAATAGGGCAGACGTTTTGTTGTTATGTAGATCTGAAGGGAAAAAAAAAAGAGAAACACAGGTCTTCCAGATATTAACATTTTTCTCAGTTAATAATCAACACAACAGAACACGCAAACTGTACCAAGCACTGGAACAAAAGCCTGACCTTATTTAACGGATTGTGAATGCCAGCTGCTTCCAGATAAGCTGTGATCTCATACAAAAGAGTATTGTCTTCTTTAGGATACGGTAGTGATGGGTTCTGATAATGTGCTTCAATGTCAGCCAGTATTGCTCTAAAAAGAAAACAAACCCATTACGTTAAATACTTATTGCAGTTATCCCCAAATAAACCTTACACTACACCACACGTCATCTTCACTTAAAAACCCACAAAAGCTGTAAATGGTTACAAGCACGAGTCAACCGCCTTTTTTTGAAATTGCATTTTGCAACTTTGCATTTGTTTCAAAAACAGCACCACACACTTTCACTGTTCTGCTCGCCCACATACGACCTCAAATCCTGGTGAAACCAAATGCTACTAGAAGCTACACCGTCCACTAGCACGTTCATACAAACTACTTGCCAAGTCATTTATTTTTAATGGTTTTGTTGGGTTGATATTGAAACACTCATCAACAAAACCCTGAATACAATCAGGCTCCACACTTTGCTGTAATTTAGATTTTAAGGATTGCCGAGTTGATAACAATTACATCACAGCGATACACGCAGCTCGTCAGCACATTCTGCTTCTTACTTATTGAGATTTTCCAAAGCAGCAGCCAAATGCTTGGAGTCAAACCTGCAGGAATAATTTAATTCATTGGTAATCTGTCGTCTTAAAATCTGCATCTGGCCAACCTGGTGAAACAAACACACACAGAGAGGGTGGAGTATTGTACTGAATGCAGTGAAGAAAAAGTGAAACTAAGGAAAAACTTGATGAGTAACAGTTTACAGCTGAATAGATTACACAAAGCCCTCACTACACCCAACAGCTTTTGCAGGGCTGCCCAAAGTAGGGACCGACACCGTGGCCGGAGCTACTTCCTCCTGCTGGTAGCAGGGCACCGATTCAGCCTGCCTGCGGCCAGAACCGACAGACCCCGACTGCACGGTGCAGCCGAAGAAGGGATGTAGTCACAGCGCTCCAGACTGACACACAGCTCACAGAGGCAAATACAGGCAGTGTGAGAGAGCACTAGGAAGGTAGCAGGTATAAAAGCCCAGTCACTTGCTTGTTTTTCAGTGGTCAGAGAAAATGCTTGTACTCCTCCCCACCTCGCCCTAGACCTTCTGGTCAGCAACAGCAGGGATAAAACCAGAGAGGCTGGTTGCAGTCAACCTTGCCCTTCCTTCCCTGACCGTTCCTCTTCTCTTCAGGAACGTAAACATTCACAGCACTCTGAAAAACACTGGTCGCACGATACCGTGACAGAGCCAGGGTAACGAGCCATGTTAATGCGATAGCTTGTTTAAACCTCCGCCACTGGAGACCGCCTCCCGGGCGAACAAGGCAAGCTCAGGGAACGCTACTGCTCCAAAGTGGAGCCTTAGGCACGTTACGTTCACAAGGCACCGACTCTCGGAGCTCCTGATACTGAGCACTAGCTTGGCTCTCCGCGATCAGATCTCTAGTGCCAGACTCCGTTTTTGACAAACTATCCCGTATGAATCTCAGGGCTAAAGCACTTTGTGGAGCGTGAGCTGCGTGTACAAACAAAGCTCAGGAGCTGCTTCGCTTGGGATGTTACAGAATTCCAGGTCAACATAATACACCACTGCAAAATAAGCAGATTAAAGTATATACAGAGAGCCCAGAGTGCATTCTGAGTATCGCCACGTCACACAAACGTACCTTCATTATAGAGTCTAAATATGCTGTCCAGATCTTCTGAGTTTTTGCAATTGCTGCAGAATAAACCTTGTTTGAATTTGCTGAGAAAAAAAGAAGGGCAAGGCATTAAAAAAAGAACAAGAGAGAAATAACTGCAAGCGCGCAAAGACAATGGCTTTCTTCCATCTTGACCTTAGGTCAGCACTTACCTATAATCCCTTTGAGAGGGCTGACGGCGTTCATCAGTGCTTTTAAGGTATCCTGTACTGCCCGGTCACGCAATATATTCTTCTGAAACATACTGAGGAAATTCTAAATAAAAGAAAGAATTAAGTAGGTAAAATCCTCACACATGTACTCTATGCTTAGTCTTGGTGGTACAAGAGCCACATTTTTTAATAGCGGCGAAAGAATATTTCCACAAAGAGTTGAGGAATTCTGCAGTTAGGCTTCGTGTTTTCCTGAGTGATTCTAATCAGTGTTAGGACAATTAGCAGATCCCCCTCATCAACATGTAATACCCGCTGTAGACAACTACTAATTCAGTTTGTGAGGAAGATCTGTCTTCATCAACACTTATCTCCTTAAAATCTTTAACCAGGCTAGGACAGGATTCTCCTTAGAAAACCAAAAAAATTGGTTTCACATAGAGGGAAGAAGTCATTACACAGTCTTGACACCTCGTTTACAGCACGGTAGACCCAAACAATCTAGTTCTTTGGTGGTATCTAAACAGAAGTTGTCCTGAGATCAACTTTTAAGTGTGCTCAGAGCGTACACCTTCAAAAGGTATTAAACCACTGTTTAACGCAAAACCTTGTGTTACACAGCACCATTTATTCAAGAGTATCAGCTCTCGTAATTACATCTGTAACTGAAATTCTTACCTTTGCATTTGAACATCCAGTTTACAAATGCCTTTAATTTCCATTTACCGTTCCAAAAATTAACACATTTTGAATTTTAGTAGAAGTCATTAAACAATGAAAGCATTGTGACCTTGAGAAACCGAAGTTCAGAAATTACCTGCAGCTCCTTTACAATCATGAAGCACAGCAGCCTGTCTAAACCATTGAGACCAAAGGTACCTAGAGTATCTTGGATCTCCGAGAAGAGACGACTATTGGTTACTTCCTGATGAGTTTTGATATCGTACCAGGTGTTCATTTGGTCAATGTAACACGTGATTCTGAGGAAAAATTAAACAAACGAGTACTTCAGAATAAACTGCAGACAGTTCCCGCGATAAGCTGACTGAGGAGCTGCTTCATTCAGGCAGAGATTAGAAGCTCTACAAACCTCTTCTCTCCGCAAGGCTTCTGTCAGCTCCCCTGGTTTCTCTCTCCTCTATTTGCACAACACACTGCTTTCCTTCTCAGACCCGCATCACGACTTTCCTAGCCTCGTTTTTAAAACGTACAGGGTGGATTGGGTAAACGTGGCTTTAGAGAAAGATGGTGATAGGACCGCTACGGAAAAAGTGTTTGTTGTGTATTTTGTTTGTATCCGGTGGAACTAGAGCAATCTAACACATGGCGCCGTGACACAAGCTTGTAACACACGGTACTTACTTTGGGTCTGTGATCCTCAGGATTTCTCTACAAAGCCGACCAATAAACGTTACAGATTCATCCACAGGGGGGAATTTTGGTATAGGAATATGAGTGGACTGGTACATGCTTTGCCAGTCTTGAATCTGAAAAATAAGTTTTAGAGCAATTTGCAGTGTCTACCATTGCACGTTTTTAATTCACTTAGAAATTTATTGCTCACTTTAAAAGCAGTACACCAAAACAACGTTGTAAACTGCACTCAGCAGAACACTGTAAATACCAGATAAAGCCAAGAGAAGAGTGAGTCTTATGACAAAGAGCGAGCAGAAGGTAAGCGTGGTGTTTCAGAGAACTACCTCCATTTCTGGTGAGAACTCCATCTGCTCTTTCTGCCGTAAGACTAGCCACCACTTTGTCAGCGAAATTCAAGATCTACTCGCTCCAGCACTTGTGAAATACCACCAAAAAGGCTGGTACCTACTGCCATCTTTCTAAGGCTGCATTCTGACAGCTAACAACAGATACAGAGAGGACCGCTGTGACTCAGTAGTTATTTTCGGTTTTCTTTGAGAGAGAGAGAGAGAAAGGATAGTGTTCACTGGCAAGAGATTAAAATATTCTGCTTGGGGTACTTTCCTCTTCTTATGTACAACTAATGCAGTGGGGATGCTGACATCACTCCGAAAACGTTGAGGGCTGATGTTTTACCCAGCAGGTAGCACTCTTAGTTGACGTCACAGCGGTATGGACTGTGCACAGTGGGGGACATACGCTCCATCAGTCACAAGCTGGAACATCCAAATATAAATACATTCATCAACTTTTTACTCATTCCTGGTTTTAACTAGCACCTTGGTTCGTAAGAAGTTATTGCACTCCTGTTCCACATTGTAGTTAATAATACGAGACACCTCCTCTTGCCAATTTTTAAGCCATAGATGTTGACATAATCCTGGATATATTCAAATGATCGATGGAACCCATCCATGGTAGCTGCCATTTCTTTCAGTCTGGGCATCAGTTCACTTGGCTACGGATAAAAAACCAAACAAACAAACCAACCAAACTGTGAGCAGGCAGAACACAAAGGAAATGTATAAGGCTTCTAAACGCCTTACACAACAAGCTCTAGAGCATTTCGCTGTGCTCCAGCCAGAGCTGGAAAGCACTGAGAAATTTATCAAAGGCTGCTTGATAGCTGAAGTAATTATTAGAAAATACATTTCTCTCCTGTTTTTGTTTTAGGCTTCAGTGGTTCTACTGATTGATCTGGGAGAGAGACTCAAGAATCTGGACAGGACCAAAACAAGGAGTCACACTCCTTATTCTGTCATTGCCTTTCTGTGTTTACCTGGCTTACACATATCATGTGTGTCACCAGCTGTCACAGACAAAGACAGAACTGTGACCTCAGAACTGATCGGAAGGACATTGGCAAAAGAATAAAAATATGGGTTTGGATTCTATTTGGATACTCTTAGCAGTTTATAAACTCACTTTACCATCACATAGGGCATTCCAAATAACCTTTAACAAGTTCAAAAAGTGTACTTTTTTACAAAAAGGAAATCTGTACAGAAAAGTACGCATTATTTTCTAGAAGGTAGTAAAATAAAAAAGGTCCCAAACCTGAGATAGATAATTAAAAAAAGAAATCGTTGTTACATACCTTGGCTCTAGGATTAAAGATGAGTCCCCTGTGAAGAGCTAGAGCGACCCGTTTTACTAGCTCCTTCCTTATACCATCCTCTAGTAACTGTTTTGGGTCCACCTAAGTAGAAGAAACATTTTTTTCTTAAAGCCAGAAAAAGTGTAAGAAAAATATTAAAGGGTTTTGTTTGTACCAAGAAGATAATGAGTACTTGTGATGAATTGGAAAGCACTTTTAACAGATAACCTTCCCACCAGTGCCTGTCCAAAAAATAAATATTTGAATACTTCTACTAGAGAATAAGCGATCCCTTTAAGTTGAATGGCAAAGGGTTTGTAGTTCCCATATTCAACCTTAGTTAATTATCCACTGAGGTTGCAGTACAACTGTAAGAAGCATTAAGAATGCATTAAGAAGTGAATATTGCTCCTGGTCCTGGGCCTGAAAGAGATGTCTTAATGTAGAAAGAGCGGCCTTTGCCAACGGAAGAAACTGCTCCTCAGAAAAGCTTGCAGTCATTTTTTCAGTAGGGAAAAAAAATAAGAGTATCAATTAAGGCTGATGGATTTATTCACAGTGAGCACTGTGGGTCCTTAACAACATGAAATAATACAGTTCTTCTCTCTGAATGCCAAGTTAGGCTTCAACGTTTGAAATCTGTATGCACATTTATTTTTTCTTGTCTTTCATCTTTCCTCAAGGTCTTCCTTAATGTGATGAAGTATCTGCGCTTAAGTGCTAATTGCCGCTGAATGACTTGTCCCTAGTGGAATAACGGAGCATTACCTTGATGATGCCAACTAAAGTAGTTTTCATCATGAGGATACCTTCAGTGAAGATTGAAATTGCGTGGGTTAGCTTGGCAACCTTCAATAGAAAGAAAATGTAGTTTATTCAGAGATTCAATAGATTAAAATAATTATATTAAAAGATAAGATATCTTTCCCAGCGGTAGCTTCCTATTTTATATTGAAGTAATTTGCCCTAATACACTTCCCATTTTACACCTTGTTTTAGACTTACTTATAGTACAATAATAACATTTCTTTTAGTTAGATCAATACAGGTATGTAACCAGTAGAAAAACAGGTGACTCCAGAGGCTTGACAGACATTGTGGGAAGAAAGACCCAGCCAGCTGTATCGTGTATACAGAACACCGTGGGCAACCCGTAAGCTGGTACCTTTGAGCAGGCTAGGGACAGAGCCTGAAGTTGTTATTCCGTAACAGAGCCTGCTGCCCAGGAATGAGCCCACTGCAGTATTTCACTGACCTAACACAGCAGCACATGCACTTAGTTTTAAATTCCCAGGTGGAGCATCCGTAAGCTCAGAGTTCAGACAAGCCAGTCTTGCCTTTAAGACATTTACCACATGGAATAGAGACATATAGTTCAGACTTCGAATTCTACAGAAATCAAAAGGGAAAAGCTTTTCTGTGAGATGATGAGTTTCCCCTCTATCTATCCCCTCAAAATAAAGGACGGATTGCTTGAATACTGCCGCCTCCTCCATACCCACTCTCCCCCAAAATAAACTGTCTTTACAAAGTTTATATGGGGAAGTCCTAAACCTAGTGCTTAGGTCTGAACGTCAGCTTAATTCAAGACCACAGGCTCTTTGTATAAAACTTCTGACAACTGAGCATGTTGGCAGAAACTGCCTGTAAAAGCTGCCAACTTAACTGTTAACTGGAGAGCTAAAAGATACATTCTCTGAGGGAAAGAGTTACTGGTCTACTCAGGATTTTGCTCCCCATCCCTATTAAAAATAACACCAAATAATTTTAACATTTGCTCACTCTTCCAGGCTGCTAACAGTGCAGAAAAACAACATACAAAAAACCTAATGAGCACAGCAGCTTTATCTGGTCAAATCAATGTGCCTCCATCCTGCCTTTGCATCTGAGGGCTGCAAAAAGCTTAACCCTGCTGGCTTATTCAGTCCTCAACCTTCTCCTGCAACAAGCATTCCTAACACGGAGAGCTTCATGTCAGACTCAGGTTTTTAGTTTCACACCCACACCCCCCATCCTAAATGAACCCCAAAATCTTTACCCTGGTTATAAATAATCTAGTTTTCCTCCCCTCTTCTACAAGAATCAAAGTTTAAACTTTCACACATAGAAGAGCAAAAGTTACTCATTCGCCCTCAGGAAACCTAAGGTATACTCATGGTAAGAGTAGTCAGCTTTAATTCTTACTCAGACAACAACCCCAGCCTCAGTGTTATAACTCTCTGGAGCTGTACCCATTTAAATGTAGGCTGAAGTTGCCCACCTGTAACGTACGCTTTTAGAGAATTCCCTATTTTAACTGCACCTCGTATCGTGGTCCAAGCTGAGCGTAATCTCGTAGCTTGTCCTTATCAAGGCGAGTAGGCACTTCAATAATATCATGAGTCTGGAGTTTTATAATTTTGAGAAGAGATGTAAACATGCTTTCTGGAATTATCTGTAGAACCTTTGTAAATGAGAGATGAAACAAACGCAGTCAGTGTATTTTCATTTAAAAAAATAGATCTCCAATTAAAAAAAAGTAATGAGAGACCAGGACAATGACACCTCTTCAAATGCCTACCTTTCTTACATAGGAAACCAGCTCGCCAGAATAATACTGTGATACACTGAGAAGATCAGGACTGTTGGCTTGATTGATGCGGAGAAGTGGCAAGTCAAGAGCAGAAGCAAGCTAGAAATAAAGTTAACATTTCAACTTCACGTTTGTTTTTCTAATCCAAACTACAGGCTTCATCACTCCTGCTCAGGCTCTTAACATACAACTCAAAGCACTAGATTCTTCACAAAGAGCAGAGTTACAACATCACATTTGCCAACAGGAAAAACAAAATGTTAAAGGTCAAAATAGCCCAAGAGTCTATAATACTACATTTCCCTTATTAATTCTTTTTAAGTCTTACCAGTTGCGCGAGATCCTTTTTTACGTTGTAATATTACAGTCCCCCTCATGCTATTTCCCATTCTTATTCGTACAGAAAATATTTGCTGCCAGATCTTCATCACAGAAAAAGGGCATAGCCAACAAAACTTCTGTAATTCCTTCAGCCTCCACTGGTACCTATGGAAAGGATCCCTCCTATGCTCCAGGGTCTCCAGCAAGTAACCGTTATGAGTAGAGGCTGGATGATGAGACTTACTGCCTAACAACAGCAATATCACTGGTTGCATAAAAAAACCCATGCATAACTTGGTTTTATTTTCTCTAAAACTAACCTTGAGTTAATTTAATAAAGTCTAAAAAATTTGAATATAGAAATGTTGGTAAAATTTATGACTTCACAGTCTTCAGACCTATTTAACAAACACTTTGGTTGACCTGCGGTGTTCAAGTACATCCACTGTTGCTCACTTACCTTCAGGAAAGTGGCTCTGAGTTTAGTTACCATAGATGGACTGACTCTTATGCTTTCCTGCATAATAGATGTGAAGCTGGAGTAGGAAACAACACAACAAATCAGCTCCTTTCCCTGAAACTCTTATTTTCAACTCCTAAATCGTACGTCACCAGCACCCGTGTAATCTAGGAATGACAGAGGAGATCACTAAAGAACTCCTCTAACAGAGGGTTTTGGTCTGAAGAGATACTGGATAAGATAAAGGAATAGGCAGGGCAGAAGAAGAGGGCATCGGGGAGCGTCAACCAAGGAAATGAAGGAGCAGCTCAGTAAAATCACACCATGGAAAAGGAGCTCTCTAACATTTGTCTTTCCTCGTGTGTTTTTGGTAGAAAACAGCTTCAGTATTTTAGAGAACACTTAGCTAGACTAAAGGCTGGAGACAGAAGCTTATCAAAATTGTTACGTTTACAACAGGACAGAGGGTGAAAAACTACAGCATCACTTGGCCTGCAGCTAACAACATGGCGAGGACAACTGTGAATTCTCATTTGAGCTGATCAGGGTTAAATACACTCAGCAGCCCCTAGAACAAGGCTTCACAGCTTTCTGCATGTTATTGCCCACCAGTTTTGCAAACAATGACTGACTTAGAAGCAGCAGCTCCTGCTAAGATACCTGTCAATTAAGTGCCAAGCGTAAGAAAGATCACCAACGATCTGCATGGTGATCAAAACCTCTTCTTTAATATTGATCGTTCGGATCATCTGATGGAGAAATTTGCGGGTGTCTGCCAGAAACTGGCAAACTTGCAGGTTACTTTCCAGCTGATGAAACTCTTGGACCTAAATTCAAAAAACAAACAAACACCCATAAAGCAGCCCCTTTTTCTGTTCCGCTTTAAGGACAGCAATACGAATAAAATCAGTCAGCTGATCCGTTTCTTCAGGCATTATTACAGTAAGACGAAGTCCTGGCCTACTTTAGAGCGCATTAAATAACAAATGTCACAAAGTTACTCGAGGAGGTGTACTGTGAAACACCGTACCGAGCGTTCTTTTACGCCCTGGAAGTAGAAGAATTGCACACAAACCAACATGGATATTTTTATTTACCCTCTCTAGCTTCAGATGAACCTCATTTCAGAATTTCTAATTAAATGAGTAACATTGCCAAATAATGTTTACTAGTCATTTCTTTTTCCGAAAACCCCTACTAATGCTCAGCTGCAGGTGGGGTGACTTTTCCTGCTATATCCCTCATTTTACAATCACAAGGTCTACCAGCAAGTCTTGCTGACTGTATATGTAAACCGACAAAGCTCTACAGACTTCAACAGCTCTTAAAACACACATCTGTTTCGTAACTCATCTGTGGGAAGTCAGTACAGACCCCGTGCTAAGTTTCAAAAGGGCGAGGCCATTCATCTCAAAGTTTCTTTGCCGTACCTCCTCCAGTGCCTGTATTAGCTGCACAGTTTTTCTGCCTGCTGCAGTGGAATCATCATAGTTTAGCGACATTATTTGCTTGGAGATTTCTCTGAACCAAGCTTGAAGATTTTCTATGTAAGAATAAGAAAAATTTAATCAAATCTTTGCACGTATGGTAAGCAGCAACGATAGGGAACTTGCTAGTCAACACAAAAATAAATACTCAATGCTATACATACAGGAGATTATTTAAAGAATCTTCGTCAATCTTACATTCCTAGCCTTCCAACATGCAGACTTATAGAGGCCAATGCTCTGGTAAGTTCCACATACAACATTAAAAAAAAACGACTACCAATACAAATGGGCATTATAAAACCTATATGAAAATGATGGAGCCTTTTAAATAATAAATTTATGTTTTATGAACAGCCATACAATGTTAATTGCCTTGGCAGTTGCAATTGCTGTGTTTTAGCTACAAGTCTGCTGACCTGAAAAATAAAAGGGAAATATTTTGGTAAGGTAATTCTGCTTTATTTGGAAGCAAGTGAGAAAACTGTCTGTATTCTAAGTTGCTGTTTTGCACTGACCACACATTGCCCTTACACTGACACTTTATGCAGTGTACCTGATCAAATGAGAGAGTGATTTACAGTTCTTATTCTTACACCAGTTCAAGAAAAAAAAAAAAAGAGCAAGAAATTTGGAAAGAAATAGAAATTCAGTGCTTTTAAGTCCTTGGAGAACTGGGAAGATACCACTCAGTGCAGAAGCGAAGTAAAAGAAGGTTTGAAAAAACGCCGATACAGTAGAAATCCAGGTTACAACCAGGGAAAGAATGAGAGGAGGGGTTAAACCATCCCCATATTTCATGGGCATGATCTTCACCTCCTTTGTACAACAACACAGTAACGGGAATGCAGCATTCATGGAGAAGTGAACTAGTGTTTCATAGTCTTACCTGGCGTATCTAAATAAAGTGATAAAAAGTATTTTACAAAATATGGCCATCTAAATGTTAGGTACCTAAACATGGCCTACAAATGGGACACACGTGCAGAAAACCCAACCCAGACGGCATGTGAGAGACCTCTGTGGCAGCTGAGGGACAGGAAAATTTTTGTATTATCAGTATTAGCAGCATGTATTTCCTTTTAGTATCAGCTTAGAAATAAGAAACAAAATCGCTTTTTCTCCCCCGGTTTAGTTTTGAATAATTACCATTTTCTCCACTCTAGTAAGAGGTTTAACTCCTGAAAAAACATCAGCAAGCTCAGTCATCCTTTCAGATCCCTCTTTTTATAGTTCTCCCATTTCGTTTGTTTTTCTGACAGCATCTGCTTGAACATCTATTGAAAAATGAAGCATTTTGTTTACAAAACTGTCGAGAAGGCATAATACAACAGATGAAACACTGCAAACAGATGGAACTGACGGACAGAGATTCAAGACCTTGCCAGAACATTCAACACCAAATTAAAAACATTAAGAAATACAGCCAGTGTGATAGACACACAGTGACAGAAATTAACTGTATTTTAACAGTACATCCAGAAACTCTTTTAGCTTGCTGATCCTAGAAGACTCTACTCTAACGCTGACTTACACTTCGCCGTCATCTCAGACTACGGGAGAAACCCACGTACGTCACGTTACCCATACTCATGGACACCTGCCAGGTCAGTACCAGGGCATTTGTGGGGAATCCTCCAGAGACGGCAGAACTCCACACACAGGTGTCAGAGTGTTCTTAGCAGCTAATCCTCAACAGACATAGGCTTTCCTCCCTGATTAAAAGAAAGCCTCGAGAAGAGAAGTACGGCAGGATAAACTTACGCAGCTTCCTCAACAGATTTTATTATGGCTGTTTGTGCAAAACTCTGAGTACATATAAACAGGTAGGCAAGAATGAAATCAATGAATTATTGAGAAGACTGCTAAAGCCATTGCCAAGCAATAGTACTTTGTAATCTTCTACAGAAAACTCAGAATTAACAAATCAAAATGATTGTTCTTCATGTAAGTGGACTGAGCGGTACATGTACCACTACACAAGTCTTCAGCTCTGTTCTGCCATTCAGGGGAGAACGCTGAAGATGGCAGCAGCACATTACCTCTTTCAAATGAATTCAAATTGAGCTGTATCCAGAAGCAGCTGAAAAAGGATCCTGGGATTGTACCTTGAGTCTGTTAGAATTTGATCCTTTATCTGGCGGAGACGTTTGTTATTTGGGTCACAAGCTGCAAATGGAAAGACAACACTTTTCCACTGTTACAGAATTTGGCCAAGGTTTTCAGTCTTCCTAAGTAGACTCTTTTTTTCAATACCTTGAAAGCAAAGACATTCTGCTCTGATATGTAAGTCCCCACTTGTTCTCCATTTACACGGGTCTCACCACCCTTGTACCACCCTTCCTTAGAATAGGAAATAATTAAGGTTTCTGTGGTGTTTCACCCTTAAAACTATTCTGCTGGCTTCTGCAAACTAAACATGAATTTAGTGCACCAGAGAGGAGGCCAGAGATCCACATTTCTGAAAACATTACAGAAATGCATGGAGGCGTAACAGAAGCCCTCACATACCAAGAAGACCCAAAGAGAGCACAATCATTCAACCAAGAGAATGTCTAAATAGGCAAGTTTACAGACCCAAACTCGTGTCAGAGACTTTATGCATCAGTTTCAGCTGAATTTCAGTTCAACAGAATAAAAACTTTAGTTTTTAAACATTAATTACTAAGATATTTAGTTGGCTACTGCTTTTCTTTTGGTGCCAGGTGAAACTTTCAGAACGATGCTTAAGTGATAAGGCAGAAGAAGATAAAGTTCTCAGACACTTTCTGCAAACTGTTACTCAACAGGATCACGACTCCTCATAACTTTCTATCTCCATCTAGCTCTCAAGAATTAAGGAAATGCCTGTGCGCTGTTTCAGCCAAAGACTTTAGGAGACCATTAGCAAAAGAGCTCAACAATCTGTTGCAAACAGTAGAGGAAACTCTGCGGACTCTGCTGACAGCAGCACACAGGGAACTTCCCTGGGGACGTAACATGAAGCACCAGCACAGCAGGACTGGCAGCTCTGTAACAGAAGTCTAGCGTGGAGTCTTACCTGTGTCTGCAGTGTGAAGCATCAGCCAGCGGATTGCTACATTGCAGTCTCGCAGGCAATTCAGCAGCTTGGGAATATTGTCCAGCACCAGCTCTTCCCTCAGACAGCCCTCTTTGAGAAACTGCTGCACCTGAGTGTGCACTCGCTCACTGACCGCAGCGTATCTGCTTGCCTGAAAATATACAAAGCTTGCATCAATACAGTCCTTGCCTCAAATGGAATACATCATGTACAATGTGACTATGGTCCCAACAACTTAGACAGCACACAGACCAAAGAAGTGCTAAAAATCAGTATCATTACTAGCATGCAATATCATATTCTGCAGCTGCCTGACAAAGGATGCAAGCTAAATGTTAAAGCAAAGAGCCTGCAGAGGAAGCATGTTTCAAAAATGCAGAGTTGTAAACTTCCTACATTCACTTATGTACTGTCTTGAAAACATTCCTAAAACCTGGTACTCATGTTCTACGCCTAATGAGAAAGAACACCACAAACCTATTCCATAAGGGAAATACTTATTATGAACTAAATGTTTCTACTTAGTGGATTTCTTCCCTAAAGGCTAACGAAAAGTTTCTGCTCGTATTCCCTAAGCTTACTGGACAATATACAGTACAGTTATCCCCGTTAGACACTTGTGTCTGTTCTTTGCTGAACAGTGGGGTCAGATTCAAGGAGGCATTCAGCTCATCAGTCCACTGCTCTGCTGACTGGGCAAACAACGACCAACCCAATATTACTCATTGATTTTTAGGCATGGAAAAGATGATTTCACATAAAGAGAACTAACTGCATTGCATCATACAACATCCTGGTACCGTTCTTTTAAATCCGATGCTTTTTCCAGATTATTGTTTATTTAATTTGGAAGGCCCCATTTAAAACTCAGTGCCACTCTCTGTCAGCATATGTGTCACTTCTAAACTTGTTACCTGTGAAAGACCAAACACCGTAGTCATCCTAAGAGATCCCAATACCGAACTTGGCATGAGTGCTAGCACCTATGCAGTCAAGTCACAACCCTCAAACTTGTAGGGGACAAACCGCACAACAGGAAGTGAAACAAGCAGTGCTGTGAAGACCAGATTTGAAGCTTTGAAGAACCTTTAACTCAAAGTCATGCACAAAGTTATGTACTCAAAGTATTGTACTGGAACGTAATGCAAGTAATCGGAGACAAGAAAAAAGACCCATGCATTATTGACGTGTGTAATACACTTGAGAAGCCCCACAGCTTGAGTCTTGCTAAAAATACTTAACTCTGGCTTATGTACCTGCTCTTTAACATTTGAAAGATCCAGGGTGTAGTTGAGGGCAGTTTTAGCAGCTTTGTAGGGTTCCCATGCTTCTGCTAGATTACAGTGTTCCCATTGTAAATGCTAATGACCTAAGATTGGAAGCAGAAAACAAGAAGTTGAAGTTTATATTTTTAAGTTTCTTTTATTATTATTCCACTGCCCTTCTCTGGACATGCTCCAGCACCTCATATCCTTCTTGCAGTGAGGGGCCCAAAACTGGACACAGCACTAAAGGTGTGGCCTCACCAGTGCCGAGTACAGGGGGACTCCATCATGCCTCCTGCTGCCCACGAGTGCTGATACAAGCCAGGATGCTGTTGGCCTTCTTGGCCCCTGGGACACTGCTGGCTCATCTTCAGCTGGTGTCCACCAGCACCCCCAGGGCCTTTCCTGATGGGTAGCTTCCAGCACTCTTCCCCAAGGCTGTAGTGTTGCCAAGAAGATAGGTGTTGTCTTAAAATAACAGTTTGTGCTATGCAGTCAAGTAAAAAATGTGGTATATAAAAATTTGAAAGTTCTCATTTCTAAAATAAGCTTGCAGTTCTTCAGAAACTGATGGGGTCCTAATGTCCTAAAATCGCAGCTATTACAGTTTCTTCCCTCCTTTCTTCTACCCCTCATGGACAGAAGAATCCATCTGAATCCAACGAGATACGCAAATTAACTGAGTTTGTAAGACTGACTCCCTCTGATCAGACCTACTCGGGGGACTCAGTTGTTACACGCCAGCTGATTTCAGTAGCATTTTTTGCAGCGTAGGCCTTCTCACAGACTATACATCTCAATACTGAGACACGTAGTAATGCCATTTTGATCACTGCATCTGAAAGTTGTCTAGAATTGCACAACAAGTGGCAGGTTTGTTCAAAGTTTAGACATGGCATGGAATGAATCCATACACAAGTTTCAATAACATCAGCATGAGGGGATTGTGGAGATCAGCCTACCATCCAGAGTTTCCTTGACAAAGGGGTAGAATTCACTAGCAGAAACCCAGGAAGTTCAGTATGACAGACACAAACTCACGTCCCGGGACAAAACACCCCTTGCAACAGCACCATACGGGAACTGAGCCTACGTCACAACTCTGAGAAAAGGATCTGCGTGCCCTGGCGGGCAAACTGAACGTGAACCAGACATGCAGCCTTACAACGAGTACCCATGCACTAGGCTATGTCAGCCACACTGTAACCAGCAGACTGGGGGAAGTGATTACTCTCATCTAGAGAACTGATGAGGTCCCACTTAGAGTAGGGTGTCCGATTTGCTCTCCTCAGTATTAGACAGACGTGGACACACTGGAATGAATCAAACAGAAGGCCACAGAGGCTCTTACAGGGACCCACTATGACAGTATAGGCTGAGGGGGGGTTTTGCTTAAGCTGGAAGAAAGACGACTAAGGGATCTGACTGTGGTCTTCCACTACCCAACGGGAAGTATGAGTAAGACGGGCCAGACCCATCTCAGAGGCACGCAGTGAAGAGAACACAACAGCCTCAAGCTACAACAAGGGAAATTACAGTTGCACAGATGGAAGCAATTCTTCACCAGAGTGACTGAGACAACCACAGGTGCCCACAGAGGCTGCAGATCTTCATTTTAGATATTGTCAAACCAAGTGGTCAAGGCCCAAACACCTTATCTAAGTCTGAAGCTAGCCCTGCTTTGAGAAAAAGGCCTAGGTTACCTTCCAGTCTCCATTTTTCTAGGATCACTCCACCACGACGGTATCGAGTGGTCGGTTTAAGCACTTTTAGACAAGAACTGGTACTTTCAAAGGATAGCTTTCCACACTTATCCAAAAGGTTTGGCCAGTCTCACTCTGAACAAAGTCAAATTTCCCCAGAGAAGAGTCTAGTCTATTATTTCCTATAATGCACACGTAAAAAGAAAGTTCATTGTTCCTAACATTAAATCCAGGGAACAGTTTAGAACAGAGTTCTTTTTTACCCAATTATCTGGGAAGTATTTGTCCACTATCTCTCTCATTTCGCCTGTTAGTATGAAGAATAGAAGGGTCAAAATACAGTATCACGTAGAGCATAGCAGCCTGAGTAGCCAGGGCAGTGCTGCGGTGTTCTGGTAACGGATAGGCTGAAACCTGGGAGAAGGGAACAAAATGAGACTGTGCGTAACCCCACTGCAACAGAAAGCCCTTGTAAACATTACGGAGCACAGTAAGGAGTACAGCACACAGACACTGGGAGGCAGGGGAATGTGTGGGAGAGCTGGACATGCATACACATGCAGCGTATTCACCAGGTGTATTTTACAGAATAAGAAAGTTGACTCGGTAGATGCTGAACTTCAACAGGATACAGTAAGATATTATCCTGCTGTAAAGCAGTCAAAGGAGGGATGAACCAAAGGGCTCAAGATGAGTTGACAGGAGCAGAGTTAGGAATAAGCACTTCAAAGCAACTCATCTCAGACAGAAACAAGGATTCATTTAACTGAAGTAATAGGCTATCAGGATGCAGATAATGTAGTTATTCACAAATTCAATGTACCAGTAATATCAAAAAGATTCAAATTATCAACACACTTTCCATTCACAAATACATAGGATAAATATTAGAAGACCTTCATGCTAACAAAAAAAACTGGCACAAAAATCAATAGTCAACAAAACATAATGATTTGTCGTTAGAAAAATAATTCTCTGCTTTTATTAGTAACATTCTATTTTTCTTTGATTTTGCTTGTCTATTTTATTAGGTTAATGTTCAGACTGGTAAGAAAAATCAGGAGGCTTCTGCTCACTGCCATCAAGATAAGCTGCATTTTGGTTTTCTTTTGTTAATAGTAATTGTCATGTTACAGAACTGTGATTTTAGTGCTCCTTTTAAAAACAGTCTCCTAAGTGGTGATGAATTAAATGATTGGCCACTGTTAAAAACTCTTACAATTAAATAACTGTGAGATTGGCCAAAACGGAGCAGGCTACCCAGAGAGGTTCTGTAGTCGGCACTTCTGAGAGATACTCAAAACCCTGGATGCAGTCCTGGACCCTCTGCTGCAGATGAGCCAGGGGGTTGGGATGAGGTGATCTCAAGAGTCCCTTCAACCTCCATGCTTCTCTGATTTATTTTCTTCTGGGCTTCATGGTGAGTAACTAATTTAGAAACCATTTTATATCCTTTTAGGTCCCTCTTTTATGTCATCATAACTCACCTGGTTATAAATGTCATCTGACCGCAGGCGGCCGATAACCATGCTAATGAATGTTTCACGATGGGTACCCTGTTGAAGTAACTCTCGGGGTAGTTCGAAGGTCTTTTAGCTCCAGGTTGGCTCGAGTATCCAGTGCTTCGAAGCAATTTACAGATATCATCTAAATTGGAATCAGCAGAGGATCGGGCTGCACTGTTTTACAAAAGGAACAAAATGGAGTTGTATGACCTAACCATCTCCTCTTCTCCCTCCCCTTGTAACCATGTCTTTCCTCCAAGAAAATGAGCAGACTAAGGCCTGGGAGATTTTCAGTTGTTTACCATGAACATAATGCTCACCACATTATAGGAGGCTAAATGATAATGTCCATAGTGGAATCCCAGATAAACACACAAAGCACAAACAGAAAAATTAACATTATTCAGGAACAGAAACAAGCAGTTTTATATTCAGAAGGAGTTTTGTTCTGGTCTTTTTTTTTTTTGGTCTTTTTCCCCTCCCCATTTCTAAATTCCCCTTGTTCATCTACTTCTCCATTCCAGAGTTAAGGAATCCTCTCTCATTATATAGAGGCATAATACACTCAAAGAAGCATAGGAACAGGACACCTCCTTTTTCATGTGTGTGAAAGGATTTGCACTGATACCCTCTGAGCGCCTGGATGTCATACAACGCGCTGTCAACTTACCCTGGAAAACTCATTACGGATTTGACTAATAAAGGACTGTAACTACAAGAAGTCTGACTTGCAATACATTTGTCATCTAGATACTCAGGACTTTTCACCAGGATTTGCTCACAAGTTGGGAACCTATGACACTTCCATAGCTAACACTCGAGGTGCTAAAGCTTTAGCCGAAAGCGTGTTTGTCAGTGGACTTCAATTTCCTTGTGACAGCATTAAAAATCCGTTGCTCCAGTTTTGCAGCTAGATGTGCAAACAGAGCTAAAGTAAGCCGTTCTGCTGATATTTGGAGAGCTCTGCTGAACTACCAGTCTGTTAGTCCGTTGAACAAGAAGGAGCTGATGTTTCCATTTATCTTAGTTCAATAACTTAGTTAACTGAATATACTGCTTGTTACGTCCTCTCCATCTTGGGCGCTTCTGCATACCAACATACGGTACCTGTATCTGTAGTAGGAAACCAACATTCTCTCTGACTTCTCCTTCAATCTTCTGGTCAATGACCAGCAGCATGACTCCATATAAATAGAGCGCTTCACACTGTTCAGGAAAAGAAAGACGAAGCTAATCACATAAATGCAATCTTGTAGTGACACATAAAGACTAACCTGTACTGGCAAACTAACCCAACGTCACCTATGTAGTCAATGCATATGAATGACGGGCTGTGCGCACTTCTGCTCTTTGTCCTCCTAAAAATCAGCCATAGCATTTCCATGCATTCAGTAAATTTGTCTAGTTTGGTACTGAACCAGTTGGTTCATCCGCTACTATTACAGAATTGTTTAATACTTACTAAAGCTGTTTTCCATCTTCATTAAGGAGGATGGTTTCTAATGTTTGCTGAATGTAGATTCCTTCATTGAGGTCATCTAAATATCTAGGGATCATAACAAAGAATTGTCATTGACCGTTTTGCTCTCAAATTATGTGTCCTCAGAACTCAACTGGCCAATTTCTCTGGAAGTCAACAGACACATCAGAACATTTCCAGCATGGAGTTTTTCAGATAAAGAAGAAGAGATGCCCTACTATGAATGAGAGACTAGAACTCCTAGCTAGAGCCAACCAGTTGGCAAAAGCCTCCACCATATTGTGATGGTGTATGGGAAAGACACTGGAGGTACTTCGTAACTTATGGCTAACATCCTCTTAATTTTCTTACAGATGTATAACAGCCTGAGAAGAGAGTTCCGAGAAGGCTTCTACTCCAAAATTTAGTATGTTTAGTTCATATTTTCAAGTTACCTCAAAAATATCTCCTGGAAATACCATAAATTTATCTCAATTGCAATTTGAAAGGTAGAGTTAGAAATAGAGCGTGTTCACCCTGAATAACAGAAGATTTTTTGTATTAAAGGGTTTTCCAGTAACATACTTATTAATAGGAATGTTAAACAAACACTTAATCTTTAATTAAACCTTTTCATGTCATCAATAACAAAAGCAGGTCTTACACTTCAGATTCTCTGGGGCTTTTTCTTAAGTATTTAATTAACCTTTAATAATGTTTTTACAGAGGAGAGTAGCGAACTTGAGAATGGCAACTCCGCTGAAAAATTAAGTTCAGGAAAATAATGCAAATCAAACTTAAAGAAAAAAAACCCTAACTGATATTCTGTTTTGTAAGACCACAAAATCTTACTTTATAATATGGAGTCTCTTCTTCTAAAAAAATCTTCAGGACAACCTCCAAGATACTGAAGAAACACTAGCTCTACCTCTCAGTGAGGAAATGGGCCAGAGAGGTTAAATGTTTCCAAGTCACATATTAAGCCGGTAAGCAACAGCAGGAGTAAAGTAAGCGTTCACTGCAGCTGTCCAGGTTTCCAGGTGCACAAGAATAAGCTTCAACAGCGAGCCTGTTGGATGTCTAAGGAAAACGCTCCTCATCATTAAGACTAAAACCACCCAGTCTTTAAGAAAATCCGCACATTTAAGGTAGCATACCTGTTTAAATCCACAATGTATTTATGCACACTCTGAAAAGCGAGGTAAAACCTGGTCAAATTTCAATGTTGTTTTCACGAAATTCTTCATCTAAATCGCAACTCCGGTTTGGCTTCCAGTTTGCCTTCGCATGCCTCAGGCCCCTGAGAAAATAAATTAATCTTTAGGGACAATATTTGACTTTGACCTCTGTTTTCCTCTCTTCAGCAGGACTCTGAACACGTACAGCCAGCGCTGTGTGCCCACCACCCGAATTAACGTTTCTTATTGTAACAAGGATCTGTAGTTCTCCAAACTATGTGACGCTGATTCCACGTGGATGAGTTCTACACTTTGATACAACCTGCAATGGTTTGAACATGTTTTGTCCTACGTAACCAACGAAAAGAATGGTGAAAGCTCTGGGTGAAGCCCCAGTGCCTCTGAAACTGCTGTGTGCTAATTATCTCATTGCTGGGATTTCTTCCTTTACACATTTTATCTGATTGATTTCTCACATAAAAATCATTGTACTGAGGCCTCACAAATCTCAGCACCTTCTCATACATTTAAACTGCTTGAAACTTAGACCTGGGTTTTTTTTCCACAGGCTCTGGATCTAGCTCAGCTCCAGTTTCCCAGGCTAATGGAGAAACTATGTCATTAACAAACGTGGGGGAAAAAGGGTTGGGATGAGCCTGACTTTCTTACAGCGATGGTCCAAACTTTTCTAACCATTTACCAGTGTCCACATCTCATAACCACCATCTGGTCTTGCCACCACCATCTAAATGAAAATACTGTTACTCTTAACTGAAATATTATTAACATTTAATATGAAATAAAATGAAATACTGTCACCTTCATTCCACCAACCACTTATGATGGCATGAGATCATGGCTTAAAAGTACTTAGTCAACACAAACTCCAGAAAAATAGCTTAAAATAGAGTTAAAATAAACTATCAGGCTTAATACCCAGCTGACAATTTTTCTACGGTTTTAAAAACGTTCTTCTGCTTCTCTTTTTGCACAGAATACCTGCACAAAACAAGGATAAAAGCAGGCCCCATACTGCCTATGAAGCTCAAATATGCGAAGTAAACAGCCTGAACTTTCAAAGTCTCAAATCTCTTCTCATTAGGTAATGCTATGGATCACAAATGCAGAAGTGGTGCGTTCACAGTGAGAATATCTGTAAATTCACTAATCTCTGCTTTAGAAGTATGTCTTTTGTGGATTTGGAATGATTACTCTGAAAGCGCGCACTGCTGTGCTTCCTAAACATCAAAGACCTCACAATTTCAAGGATAATTGTATTTCTCACGAATCATACCCATTTGCTTTTAAATTTTCAAGTAATTTTGTTTTTAAAAAAGCTCCTAACCAACGCTCTTGAGCGAAAAGGTATCTGGCAATCATTTGTACTCTTTTAGTGTTGCCAGGCTCACAGGTTAGCGCTTGAAATGTTCACATCAACTCTTCCCAAAACCAAACCAACCAACCCAACTTCTGTTCTCCCTATTAAACTCTTCTTGTACTGTACTCCAGATGTCCGGTAGTTCCTCTTATCAGCTGGGGGACATAGGAATAGGTACTGCAGAAGCTTCAAGGAAGAGAAATACGGGCTTTCATGGATGGCTCTCTGATGTTTGGTTTCATTGCGACACTGACAAGCCCATGAACGAACAATCACAGTACTGTCAACAGGAAAGCAGAAAGCAGCTTCAACGGCTGCAAAGAATAGGCTACAGATAGCCAAAGATGGGCATGCTGCCCACAATGCCGCTCCAAAGGCAACCACCCACTGCACAGGCTCAGAACCTGCTGGTGGAAGTGCAATTGAATTCCTGCAGGAAATAGTAACAGTATATAACAACAACAATACTACCCCCTTCCCCCCGAATCCAATCTCAAGGTGCATCTAATAATCAGCATCCAAAATTCACAGGCCGAACGATCATCAACAATTTGAAAGGTATAGCTGGGAGTGCTCTTGAATGCACCTAAACTGCCACCCCCCCGACACTGTCGGTGCAGGTACGGCTATGCTTCTATTCTGCCCAGGGGTCTAAGTGCGAACCTTCCCTAGACAGTTTTGTGACTGAAACGAGCCAGATGAGGCTGAGTCGATCAGAGGCTATAAAACACAGACAGCCCAGAAGCAGAACATCAGCCTGCACACAGATCTCATTGCTCCTTCAGTCTGGTCAGTTTTCAGTAAAACTAAGCAGTAAGAAGTCACGATAGTCAATTCTGAAGAATGCCAGTAATGAACACAACAGTCAGGAATGGCTGTTTCATAACCTGAAACACCCTCGTGCAGAACAGCAATGTTTTAAGAAGTTTAACAATAAAGGATTTACCTTAAATAACTGAAATCAAATATGATATCCCATACTTCTGTTGATCAGCTTTGTCCTTTAGCCTGAAAACCCCAGGAATAAATTCAGAAAGTCTCAGGAGTTCTGCAATGATGGCATTTCCACAGGAGACAATCCGAAGAATTGCCTGACCGCAGAGTTGTTTTCAGCTAGAAAATCAACCATTGTGGAGCGGAATGTGACAGAGCAGCCGAAGTCCTGCAGTCAGATTCCGATCGTTAGTCTTTAGGTTATTTGAAGAAGTCTGGTGAAAACTAGCTGCTCCATCAATAACCTGTAAAAACAAACCCGCACACATCGAGTGGATCACATTCATATTTTTGATAGCTTAATCTGTGTGGATTTTTCAGCATCCTCTCAAATCTTTCAGTTGATGAAATACAAGTTATCCACAGATTTGTAAAATGAAAAAAAATGCACTGAACTAATCTTCAGCACAGACGCCGTGATTGACCCAGTCTGACCTGTGTGACCAGGCAAGGAAAGCATGACCTCTGGTACCAGGAAAGATGAAGAGAACTATTGACGAACGCCACGATCACACACCGAAGGAACTGAGACCACACAAGGAGATAGCAGCAAGGAAAGCAAAACCCTGGTACACGACATGTTTGTAACAGCCACTGTGAGAACACAACTGAAGGGACTGCAGTAGGCTTTAACGACAAGGAAAACTTCTCCAGCAAACAGCACTGCTACAGCTCCGTCCCTTTGTTGGTTGCGGGGTCAGCTTCCCTGCTGCGGTGGCGTTTCCCGCTCCGTTTTATTTACTGACACGTTTCCTGCAAGATAGCGGGGGCAGCACTGCTAAAATCAGCTTTTACATTTAGAAACGTTTGTGGCAAGTTATGCATTGACTTGACTTTTCACCTTCCGACCACCGAGACAAACTCAGGACAAAGGCTTCTCTGTCCCAAACCGGGAGCCAGGAGCCCGGCCTTCCCGTTAGGCGAGGCCCAGGGCGCTAGAGCTGCAGCAAGCTCCTCCGCAGGGCCCAGGGGTCCCCAGACCCCACAGCAGCCGCACCGGGCTCTGAACTACTTCCCATCCCTCTCTGCCCGCCCTCCCTCCCGGTTTGAACCCCGCCTCGGGGCAGCGGCCGCGGCACACAACCGCCCGCCGCCTCCCCTCACCCAGAGGCTTCCCCGCCGGTGCCACCCCCGCTCGGCGGCGCTCACCCTCTCCGGCTGCTGATGCGGTATGTGGCGGCAGCGCCTACGGGACAGAGTCGGCGGCCGCCTGCGGGGTCTGCTGCGGCGGGCGGGCGCAGGCAACGCGGCGGCGCGACTCAGACCTCCTGTCACGTGACGGCGCGGCCCAGCCCTCCCGTCACGTGACGGGACGTCACGAGCAGAGGCGCGGGCTTGAGGCGGTTTCGCCGCCCGCCTTTCTGGGCCTAGCTTTCTCGCCTTCTGCTGCCGCCCAGACGTCGGCGTGGGGACCGCCTGCGGGCCAGAGCCCCGTCGGGCCTCGGCGGCTGGGACTAGGTGAGCAGCAGCGCTGGTGAGAGTGGCTGCCTCTGCCGCTTCCTTCTCCTGGCGGGGCGAGGGCAGCTCTCCCGGCCGAGTTGCGGGCAGGGTGGGCGGGGAGGGGATGTGGGGCCGTTGCCCTCAGTGTTTGACTGACAAGGGATAGGGTCGGCCGGGCCAGGGGACTTGCTTGTGGACAGTGTAAGCAGTAAGGTAGAGGGCTGGAGACCGGAGCTGCCTGCTCGTGGGCTCTTCCCCGGCCTTCGTGGCAGGTGGGGTAACGTCTCCCGGTGGTCGGTGATCGCGGAGTGGGTCTGTGGGGTAGACGCTAACCCGGCAGGTCAGTGAGCACTTGTCACCTATAGACCCTGTGTTACAAAAGTAACTCTTTTTTTTTTTCTTATATCTGCTTCATAGTTCAGGATGTTGAAGCATAGAAATTAAGTTATTTGCTCAAATCTTTAAAGTGGCAGAACAGAAGCTGTAATTTCAGTTTGCTGGTTGGTAGTCCTGTCTGGACCGTTTGATCAGTTACTGCTGTAAGAAGAAAGCCCGCCTCAGGAGTCTCGCTTGGTCTGCTCTTCAACCCTGATTCTGCTGGTTGCATTTTCCAGAAGTGAGAGGCCTGGGAGGTGGGAGTTGCAGATTTTTGCCTCATTGATGCACCCTTTGAACACCTTCCTGGCAGTAATAGAATGCTGTAAGAAACACTGCTGTGAAACTATGTCCATGAGGAATGTGGCTTTTCCTCTGAAGGCAGAATGGACAGCAGTGAGCTGAAGTTGAAGAATTCACTTAGAACATTCAACAGTGAAAGCTTTGCTTGGGACCATAAATGGTTCTAAGAAAACTAATTTTTATTTTTTTAAAGAAAGGAAATCTGTCCAATACTTAAATTACTTTCCAAAAGAAAATTTAGATCAAAATACCCATGCAATGGTATGATTTAATATTGTAACTTCTGTTCCTGTGTAGTTTGCTCCATGCTTCCACAAATGTCAAGAGAATGAAGAAGCCTTTTTAACTTTTCACTCTTGGTTTGGTTTTTTTTTTTTTCCTCAGATTCCTGCCTTTCACAGCGTGTATCTGTGAAGTTTCCAAAAAAGCAGGATTTTTCAGAGAGTGAGATTTACCAAGTTCAAGGGAGTTAGGGTTCTCACTGTTAACTTTGCTACGCTAAGTGGGCTCAGAAAGATAAAGCTGCTAACGTGATTTTGTGACTATGTAATAGTGTATATTTGGATCACAGAGGCTCTGCCAAACAGTCCTTGCTAAGATGGCAACCAGGTGTTTTAAAAAAATTAATGTACCCGGTGAAAGCATTTGTTGTTGAATCTTTAAAAGCATCCTTTGCCTTTGCTTTCAAGGAGTTCTGTAAGGAACTTTTTCCTTGTCTTCTGTTGTTAGTTTGACAGCCTCTGAAGATCTATACAGACAGCATCACTGTCTTTGTGTGGGGAGCTGACATAACTGGAGCTGTTGTTGAAGGCTGCTGCCTCCTCTGTGACAAGATGCACCTTTAGAAGGGGATAGAGAGGAAGACAATTTGTATGTATTCAGAAGTCAAAGTTGTGGTAAATGTAACTGTTGTTAAATGTTGTTGGAAGCACATGACCTAAAAATGGTGTCATAAAAGGTAGTCTTGACTGGCCAAGCACATTTTTTAAATGGGAAAAAAAACAGCAGGAGAGAAGAGATTGTGACAGCAGGCATTCAAGTCTTATAGTCTGCACAGTATTTGTGAGGAATGTGGCAACGTTGCTCAGGTTAGGGTTGAGCGCAGGATGTAGTTCTGGAGTCCCAAGGGAAAGTAGTAGACGAGATAGAGCCTGAGGTGTGCAAAGCCTGGGCAAAGCTTTGTCCTTTCTGTTCAGACATTTTCCAGTTTTCTGTTGGATTATAGCCTGTCAAGGCTGTTGCTGATAGAACAACTCATTCCCTTCTTATTTTGTGTATGATTCAGATAAAACTTCTGGTATGCCCCAAATTCGGTTCTGGATTCCTCCCCCAATATCACAGTATTGTCCTTGAACATATCAATTATTTTTACATATTATTTACATAGACATTTCTGTCTGTCCAGACTTTTTTTTTTGAACAACTGTGTATCTAAAGCTGAGCAGAATTTTTCTTATCTCCTGTAACTTAAAATATAAAATTCTGCACACCACATTCATGTTTCTTACAATAGCCACATGCTGTCTGAGCGAGTTATGGCAAAGCATGAAGAAGGAGGAGCAGAAGTTGGAATTCATGAGCAGAAATCATTGATGTGAACAGCGTGGACAGGCACAGCATAAGCAAACCCACTTGGAGGTTGTATCAGTGACAGGAGAAGCAGCTAATCCCTGCAGGGCTCTAGGTTGTGGGACTGTATTGGAAAGGAAGATGGTGGTAAAGAAGATGAACTTGATTCCTGTGCATCACTGTTCTGTGCTGATGGAGTGTTGGCACTAGAAGTTTGTAGCATCTTTGAGGGAAGCAGGCAGTGTTTGTAAGGTGGCTTTTATTTAAAAATGGTGCTAGATGTTACATTGATAAGTATGTTCTTAGAAAGCGGCCCTTTGTTAGATTGTTTTTTCCAAGGGCCAGCTGTTGAAACAGACTTGTAGTTGGTGAGGCTGGACTGGATGTGAGAACTCGTATTTCTTTCTGGCCTAATTGATAATATGCCTAGGAAACAGACAAGTTTTTGGGCAAGTGGGCTTCTTTGGAACTGAAATGGAGCAGTCATTTTCAAGCGAACATAATCACGGAGTGCGAACCTCACTGTGGTTTCGCAATGGAATGTGCAGTTGAAAACTGCGAGTTGCTTTTTGTCATGTAGTTTTCCTTATACTGAATAGGAGGTGAGTCAAAAACCTCTGGTGTATCGCAGTTCCACTGAAATCACTCAGATCTCATCCCTGCTGTCTGCTGTGTCAGTGGTTCTCTGACAGTGCTTTATGGTTAGCTATCTGCACTCCTTTGGCAGAGAAAACAGTCTTTGGGTGTAAACTCTGTTAAAAATGTGTATCTGCTATTTCTAGAGGAAGGATTTCAAGATGCCAGGTGTGCAAGAATCTCGTTCAACTGTGTGGATTCGTCTCTTTCATCTTTGAAGAACTGCCAGTCTTACATAAATACTGGAATGGATATTGCTACTCACGTTGCCTTTGACCTCGTGGAAAGCTTCAGTAAGTATAGTCTCTCTTGTATGGCATCCTGAGTCTGATGGAGGAGTCCTAGGCCCACCTACTTTGACGTAGTTACTGTCAGTATCTATCTTTGTTACAGGAGCTGTAGTTCTTCAGGCTAGAGAAGGGTGTTTTCATTCCAATCACTTCATTGTCTTAGATGATAAATTCAGTGAAAATGTAAATACCAGGCAAACGTTGTCCCAGCTTTTGTAACACTCAAGACTCATTGTGTGCCGGTGGTTGTTACGCTACAGCTTTGTAAAACCTTTAATGTTGCTGAATGCAATAGAGAAGGCCTCTTAAGTAGGTGAATAAAATGATTTTCATTCTAATACTGCTTCTTTGTGTGTGCTTTTTTTATGTTTGGCGATATATTTAAATAAGGCTAATGATTTTGAGTACAAGCCTGAGACACCTGTTAGGGATACAATTTTTTAAAATGCTGTCTCTCTCTCTGCTAAAACTCAGACCCTTTTAGGGTTATTCAATTTGGACATTTGCAAAGTGGGGTACCTTAAATCTGTAATAACTTCTAATAATCTAGTCACTGCTGTTTCACAATGACAGGCCACTGCAAAGCCACTTTTCAAAGACAAACATGAGGCATCCCATTTTTCTATCTTAGATCTGTGATAATGTTTTCACTAGGAAAAAATAAAAACTTTAAATCTCCAACCCCCTAATAGTTTTAATTACAAGTGGAGAACGAGAATCCTCTGAAACAAAAGTTCTGCTGTTCATTATAAATCTTGCACTCAATTAAGCCAAGGTTTATGTACAATCAGGATGAATGCTTTTCCCTTTGTCTAGTGTGACAGTTCTCTCTCCTTTGACCGTTTTATCCTGTACTGCTGTCGGAGACAATTGACATGTCATTTCTAGTGGACTAGAGGAAGTGGAAAGCTTGTCCAAACAGTCAACGGGGGATTCCCTTTGACGTAAAACTGGGATAACCAGTTCTGTTTCCTCTGTGCTTTTGCAGTCACCATCTCTCCTACTTTGCCATAAGTAAAGGGAACACCTGGAAATAACTGAATGTACCGAATTCTTTCAGTCCCCAAACCATAGATGATCCACAGAAATTAGTTATTTGTACAAAAGTTGAGAGCTTTGATTTCACTTTTCAGTAGAATCCCTTTGCATTCCCATCTGAAGGGGTGAAAGGCACCTTGAGCTGCACTGAGCAGATCTGCAGCTGGAAGTCTGTGCATTATAACTCCTAGGTAATGTTGTCATCTTCCCACTTAACCTGCTTCTGAGACATTAATCTTTAATTACAACCTTGAAAGTATTTTGTTCGTTTCATTCAGTAACCAAAGGACCATATTTAGCTCTCCTGAGAGGAGGAGATTACTCTTGACGGAATACCTGTGGTCATTGTTACAGTTAAGGTATATCATGTAACTGGAAGACAGCTCCTAGACCATTATACTCACTTAATTACAGCAGGGGCAACTTTCCTTTAGAATCATGGTTGGAGAATTACCGAGCACGACCTTTTAACATCGTCCATCCCATTGTTCTATGGAAAAGGTATTCCAGATTTGTGCTTGTAGTTTGTGCCTCTTTGGTCTGGTGTTACAGTGTTAGCTTTTAACTTAACAATAGTTGTCTTTTTCCCTGCTACACTTTTCCTTGCAGATATATGTACATGTTTACATGGAACAAGCAAACGAGTGAAGCTCCTCACTTTTTTAAGGTTTGGTTTTCACTCCCTGACTACTCCACTTGGGCCTCGAATTCTTATGTTCCTTACACAATGCCATCAGGAAAGATACAGGGCTTCTGTGGCACATCATACTTTTAGTAAACAAATACTTTGGGTATTTCAGAATTAGCATCTTCTGCTCTGCTGTACGTGACTGTGCAGCTCTTGCCTCCAACTTGCACATAGCGATTTCTATTCCTAGAATTGTTACTCAACTATCCTACTTTGCCTTCATGTTCTGAGGCAAAATACTGTTTTAATTGTGAGCTAACATTGATAATATGTATCTGCATTCTTGTTCCTGTCCCATTTGCTAGTTGTTTTAATTTTCTTTACAAAATTTAACTGTGCAGCTTCTGACAGGTTTCATTGCCAGGCTTTATAGAAGCACAGAATTCTATTGTGACTTATTTTATTTTACATTTTCTGTGAAGGTATTTTGTTCCTTTGGACTTCTGTATTGGACAATGCTGTCTTGGGAATAGTACCGAAAATTTTCATAGCAAGTACATGAAAGAAGTTGCATTTACCTCTGAAGATAAGTAACTGAAGGCAGGCAAAGTTAGTGCAGTAAGTGATGTCTGTTTCCTCTCTTAACTGCTGTTCTCCACAAGCTCAGGCCTGAAAACATTCTCTGAAGCATGTTTATTAAATAGTACACAGCAGTGTTTACGGGACTGGCTGTTGTTTAATGCAGGATCATGGAGGAACTTCCTGAAAGGTACCTGATGCTGAGTTAGATCAAAAGATCTAACTGGATCACTTCTCCCTACTTCCATAGCTATGGTGGTGGGTTTGCTCTGGTGCTATTTGAGATGCTCTCTAGGCAGCAAACACCAGAGTTGTTGGTTTGTTGGGTTTTTTTAACAATTAACAGTGATTTGTGAAAGAACCTGTGTGTGATTTTTCTAACTCAGAGCTCTAGGAGAGCAGAGAAATACAAATTAAGAAGTTTAAGGGATTTTATAGTATGCCAACTTTGTGGGTGTTTTCCTGTTCAGTAAAAATATTTCCTGCATATTCATGCTGTAGGGCTTTGGGATGTGTCTAGTGGAGAGTGATGTGAAGAATGCTTCTAAAGGGTGGAAAAAGAGAACAGTTTGGTGTTTCAGCACTTGTGTATCATGTAGGTTTTGAAGCAGCCCCAGGCCTGTTGCGGTGGAGTGCAAAGCTCACAAGGGGGCAGAAGAAGACAGGATGTGAGGAGTACTGCCAAGTGGCTGCCAACAACACTGACAAGAAACTGGCCTCTTTGCCTGTCCATGGATCTGGCCGTGATCCTTGAGCAGCCTAATGTCCTCTCCAGTAACACCAACCAGAGAACTCTTACAGTGGCTATGGAAGCTCTAAAATCCCCTCAGAATGGTTTTGAGTTGAAGCTTTTTGAGCAGATGGTGGTAATGTTACACAGAATAGAGGGGAATAGCACGGCTGGTTTCCTGGTGCAGCCGGAGGGCTGCCGGTAGAAGAGGTGCCAGACTTGTCGGCAGGAGCTGGGTCAGGGTAACCTCGTAACCCATAGTAACCTTTCTTCAGGCATCTCAGATGCTTTGCAAACACTGGCTAAGCCCCTCAACCTCTGGGGGTAAATAATGGCGACTGAGCTTACTTCACCCACACTGAAATGAAACTCTTTTGGGTGAGTGGTGGTTGCTATATAGAAACATGGTAGTTGTATCGTAATCCAAAAGAGAAAAACACAATTTCCTCCATCAGACTGAAGCAACTGAGAAACTTTATTAGAGAAGATAGATAGAGTTTTTGAGTGGAACATCAGGGACATCAGATTAAATTGCTTGCTCATGAATAAATGTTGCAACAGATCTTTCATGCCTTTACTTTGACATAATGTTTGAAAGTTTGAGATCTGTATGAAACACTGGGGTTTCATTTCAGTGGTAATTTCACGTGGAGAATGCCTCCTGTTGAACTGAGACTGTCCTTTTCCTCCACACCATAATTCCTTTAGGAAGCTGCCGTCAACCTACTGACTCACTTCAGCCCATTTAGATGGAATTTATTCTGTTTCTGGTAAAGGTGGTGTGGCTGCAAGCCAGTGCACACACTGATGCTACCATTGATTACTGTTCATTACTGTGCTGCTGTAGTTAAATTTATTCTGTCTTAGGAGCCCTGTGTACATCTATTCATTATATTCTGAAAAACAAACACCTTTCTTAGTTAACGTACATGAGGGCAGCACTTTCTGGCAATACCCACAGAGCCTTGTTAGTTTGGATACAGTTCTCAGGTTTGGGGGTCGTTGCTTTTGGTGTTTTGTTTTCCTCCTACACATGTATTATGCTCAGAACTTCCTAATACTTGGTATTTTCCCTTATAGCTTTGACTTTCTGTTCTGGAAAGATAAAGTAATCTCCCTGGGCACAGCTGTTCCAAGAAGGATAATGAGTGTTAGAGAAACTGAGCGGGGAGGAAAAAGGGTTCAATTAAATAATTAAACATTGACCACTATTTACTGCAGAGCTACAGAGAAATCTGGAAAGGTGAGAGAAATGGTTTCAGGAAAGGATGCATTGAAAATTCTTGAGTGGTCCACCAGCTTCAGGTGGTCTGTATATTTTAAAGCTTAATCATTGCTTATATCCTTTGCTGGATTGGAGTCCTAAGAGATTGTGAATTTGAAGGTGATGCTGTTCAAATCAGTTATATGCAAGTAAATCACATGCATTCTACTATAATTGGCAGCTTCCTAAATTTTTGTCTCGGTCTGGTTTTGAGCTTTAGGTGGTTGTGATTGAAAAAAAAGAGTTCATAAGACAGTACTTGTTTGGCAATGTCTCTCAATTTTAGTGCTCCTAGTATCAAACTTTAAGCCTCACAGCTGTCACCTCTGCACGCTGAGGGCAGCTGTTTGCACTGCTAGTGTAACTTCTCTTGGCTGCTGAACTGTCTTTGAGTACTTAAAGGTGTTCTGTAGAGTTAAAGCACTGCTGGACGTCCATGTGAAATACTTGAAGGATAAGTCTTCTTCTCTGTTTGGAATTAGTGTACCTGCTGTGTGTTGACTGATGGGCTGATATGCTGGCCCAGTATAGATCTGCTGTATCCAGGCAGGCATCCACCCCTAGCTCTGTTCAGTTACTGCCTGTGAACCTGTCCACTTGCTAAGGATCGCAGTTTTATCTGACTCGTTGGGAGAAAGCAGCAGAACTTTCGCAAGAGGTAGGGACTGTGAAGTATGAGCTTTAGATAGTGGAATGGAGGAGCCTAACTTATGGTCAACCTCCAGGATTCCAGCTCAGCAGGTTGCTCGTATAGGGGCCTTTGCTTTTGTCTGGGCTGGAGCCAAAGCTGTATGAGACTGGGAGGAATGTTCAGTACAAATGGGAAGTAACTGGTAGAGCTGGAGAGTATGCTAACTACAGACAAGATGATAAGAATTCTGTGGCATAAGCTTCTGAAAAGCATTTAAAGCATTAGCAGATGGGTGTTTGCTTAATTGGCTAGCAGGTTCTCTAGCAGAGAGCAAGGTGCTTCCTTGGTATCTTGGGACTTTCTTACAAGCACAACTCGCACTGCCCTGTGAAGTGTAGAGGCCCTGGCGTGCAGAATAGCTGTTTGGGAAGCAGTTATTGCACCTGAACTCTAATGTTATTTGGGGGAGAAAAATGAGCTGTTTTTCTTCAGAACCTTGCTCTAAAATGCGATGGCCAGCTGCTCCCCGTGGCTGCTTGCCATCTATATTACATAGCAGTGATCTTCCCACAGCAAGGTCAGGATGTGTGGAATTCCTCTTCTCTTCCTCCACTCTTTGAAGGATTTTTCTGTTCACTGTATGTACAGGGCAGGTACATAGGTTTCACAGAGTGTTCAGTGATATACTCTTGGGATTGTCTGCTTGTTCCCTACTGCAGAGCCTGCCCTCTGCCAGCAGAGCTTAGCTCAATTCGGCTGCTTATCCCACTGGTCTGTTTCCCCTTGGCCCCAGAGCTGCCTCTGAGCTTTTCTTCACGTGTGCTGCACTGCATCGACATGTGCCTGTCCTCCCTTTACTGACTGCTTTCCTTCTCCGATTGCTTGGAGTCTGCTTGTGTCATGATGCCTGTTAAATACTAGCTGAACAGTGCTTGGTGATGTAAGATCTTCTTTCAAGTGTTCATTTTACCTCTGTCATTACCCACATTACTCTGATTTCTCTCACTGCTCTCTTAAAATGGTGCTAAACAGGAATCACTCTCACTTGCTGCCCTTGTTGACATAGGAAAAAGGTTAGAGAATATAGACATGGCTGTTAGCCTCATTTTTGAAATTATTGCAGCCTTTTAACAGACAGTTGGTTTCATGAGTTTCTATGGAATATCCCCTATTCTGACATGCAGTGGCTTTCTAAAGACACTCACAGCATCCTATAACAAACAGTCAAACTTGGACATCGTGAGGTCTTCTTGCTGAGAGCAGGGGACATTTCCGTGGAAGGTTCTTTGTCACTGACCTAAAACTTCTCTGACCTGGAATGGAGCAAACTCCAGGATCAGGATGACTCTGTAGCTGTGTTTGAATATAAAATGGTTTGGTTAATTTGTTGCCTTTATTTTCTTTATTTTTTTCCTAGTTTAATTTGTCATATTGAAAATGGGGGGATTTCTGCAGTATCGAACTTAACATGAATCGTAACATTAGCAGTTGTTGTGCGTGAAATGACCCTGATGTGATTGTTTGGAATCCAGTGCTTCTAATTTCTCATGTTCTATTAAGTTTCATGGTGGTGGAGTCGTTGAGACCCTTGAGCTTCATAAAATAAATCAAAACATAAGGTACTTGCCCTGAGAGCAGGCTACAGTATATAGGTAGAGTGATACTTTGCAACCTGCTTAAGTGAGGGTAGCGTGAAGGTCCGCTGGCTGAGGAAATGAGCAGGACTAAACTTGGATGTGCTATCCTGTTCTTGCCCAGGGAAGATAAGCTGTGTCAAGATGTTTTCTTGCATGTCTACCTTCCTTTGCATATGATTATTAGTCACTCTCCACCTCATAGCGGCCTCATAATGGACAAAGCTGTGGCCTGTGTTGTAGGGTCGTTGCATGCGGAATCAGATCTTGTTTTAACCTTGGGAGCCGATATATCTGTGAAGGTGCTCATGGGAAGCAAACAGCAAACAGTTTTATGTGCAGGGTAGGAATAGCATTAGAATTGAGCAATCCATTACTTTTTTATGGACACAAGCGAACAATCTTACCCGGTTTTGAATCCCAGAGAGCGTGCCTCAGTCTCTCAGAATTTACTTTGTCTTTAGGCTAGAGTAAATTCCAAGTAAGGGTTGTGGTTTTTTTTTTTTCTTGATGGAGAATGTAAGTGTAGAATGTCAAAAGTCCATCCTGGAGATAATGGGCTCTTCACTGACACTGCTGTACAAAAGTGTTTCTAGCTCTGAGAGAATGTACTGCTGAAAATGAAGAGAGACCACATAAGTTCAGTAACCCTTCTTGTGTTAGCCTCCACCAGATGCTTCCTGGGAAGCTGCAAGAACTCCCTCACCACACCAAACTGTGCACCGAGGAAGTTTCTTTCTAACCCCAGGCATTTATCTGCCAGAAGCTGCTTGTTAGCTGGTCTGCTTTGTTGCTACAACCCAGTGTCTGTGGTACTAATTGGTGGCATGGACAAACTCAGTGTAGGCACCAAAATTACATCTCTTCTGGGGGAGGCTCTTTTCCTGTTGTTTAAAGTAACTTGGATTTGTGGGTATGTGAGATAAAGTGTTGTCAGATTCCCTTTCTCAAAAATACTAATTTTGCTTTCCTTCAAATTCTTTGCGTAAGAGTCATCCTTTAAGGAAAGATGTTCTTTTTATCTTAACTTATGCTTGTCCCTATTATGTTGTGCTTCTTGTATTGTTTTATAAATATTTAACCTTCCAAGCGAACAGTGAGGAAGATGTGTATGTTTTCTTGAAGTAGGGAAGGTAAATGATGTCCCTCTTTAAGTATTGCTTCTTCAAGTAATTTGTTTTTGAAACAAAAAGGACTGATGGAGTTCTTGTGAAAGGCTTTTCTGAAGACAAAATAATTATTTTGTGCATTACGCTCTTCGTTAATACCAACATTTTGAGAAGGGGGGTTTGGATTAATTTTTGTCCTACCTTTGTGCTTCAGTAATTATAGTGTAAAAAAGCACATTTCATAATGTGTTAGGCAGCACTGATGAGCCCATGGCTGGTAGACCCTGCTTGGTTCTGAAGGCTGGTCTTCTAAGAAGCTCTCTGAAAAGAGAGAATTGGAAGTGTGCCTTGTTTCAAAATCCTGCAAAAAATATGACTTGTAATGAAAATTTGTGTTCTTTTATATTTATCCAAAACCCACCCTGCCGTAGTCTGTACTCTTACAAAGTGGAAGAAACCATATGTGGGGTTGTTATTATTTCCTAGCTGGAATTTTCAACTCTAAAAAGGGATGCAGTGCAGCAAGGGGACAGGAGCTATATAAGCAGCGTGCTTTTGTTCTGCTGGCAGCTTTCCAGTTTCGGTCCTCAGTAAGCTGAGTGTATCTAAGTATCTTTGCTCCTCAACTTCAGCAGTTCTTGAAGAAAAGAGAAACCCATGAGGTGGCAGCAAAGGCTTTCCTGCAGCTGGTGCCGTTACTCTTTCAGCTGCAGGTGGCACTCCAGTAACTCACTCCTGGGATGGATTTGGAGGGGTTGGGCCCTATCACTGTACTGTTGCATTTAGTAACACTAACAGATAAATGGAGATTAAGAGTTGGCAAAGAGAATTTGTATTATCAGATTGTGGATTTTTCAAGGTTGTTTTGGGACCAGCATGATCTACTGGTTTGACTGCCTGCCTAATACAGATCATGGCATTTTGTACAATACTTACTCTTGCATGTAGCTGGTTCTTGTGGTTGAGCTAGGGAGAAACCATTCAGAGTGAAAGCCAGATGAGTTTACAGCTAGCTGCTGAATAGCTGTCTTGAGTTGCATTCTCATGGAAAGGTACTGACACCTTGCCCCTGAACAGAAGGTCGTGCTCTGGACAGTCTCGGTTTTTGTCAGAACCTCTGTGAGTGTTCAGGTGAAAAACCGCACAATTTTTATTTCTCGGGTTTTGGTAGGTACCTGATTTCATTTACATAGGTATGTATGTATGTGTGCATATTATACTTTTTTCTCACACGTTTTCCTAAGGAAGTGGGTTATTTTTCCCCCAAAGGTCGTTAGGAGGTTTGCAGTCACCTGGTGGGTTACCTCATGTACCCACAGTCACTATAAATTTCTCCCTGTCCCAGACCTCAATAAATTCTCAGCAGTCTTCAAAATGGGTCATAAGTGGATTTACATGCTGTATAGACCTTTTTGCAGACCCTCTGCACACGAGTGATGTTAACCTTGAGAGAACGAGTGAGCTTACAGCTGTAAGTTATGGCTTGAGATTGCTGGGTGAGGCTCTTTGGCCTCGACTATGCATGAGATCAGAATAGGATGATCCTAACAGTCTGTTCTAGATTCAAATGCTGTGAAGTACTGCAGAGGTCTGTGTGGGCTCTTCACACACTGATAAATCAGCCTCTTTGAACTAAAGCCAGAGAGGAATATTTTATCTGAGTAATTTACTGTATGAAAATTTCTCTGTAGTATATAATCTGTCCATTTTCTTATCATCAGATTTCTGCCACAGAAATGCAGCAATAAGAAAATCCCGCTACCTCCTGTTTAAACGTAGAGGCTACAGTATATAGAGAAGTAGCGTGGGCTTTGAAGACCCACTCTGAAGGCTTAATTTTATCAATTTAGTAGATCAGTATTTAGCTTTCAGTGATCTAATTGTGTGCCTAAATAACTAGGGAGGGAGGAGGAACCCACAAAAGTAGAAAAAATCTAGGGTTTGGCAGCATTCAGAAGATTAAGAATATAAAGCAATTTTATTTTTTTCTTGATTCTTTCCGTTGGGAAAGATTTATCTGGTTAAAAGTAAGCATTGTGCTGACGTGTTCTCAGTATCTGGTCACAACAGGAAAGAAGCCCTTATGTAGACATGATCATTCTGAAACCTTCTTCCCCATGCCCTACCAACAGACACAGGACACTCATATCTTTTTTTTTTTTTTCTTTCTCTTCTTTGTTCTCTTCAAGAATTCAAGAACTTGCAACTGGTTTTTTTACCTTTCCTTTTCTGATACTCAATTTCTTGTCAGTCCACGTAGATTTAATTATGAAAGGTTTTAATACTTTCAGATAAAAATAATTTAAAAAACCTTTAAAATGCACTCTGTCTCAAATCTATGTTTTATGACACATTTCCATTTATGCCCAATTATGATATAGCACGTTGACCACTCTGGCGAAGAATGAGATTATAATAGGTGCTAACTAAATTCCAAGAATTTGCTTTATCAGTCAGAATCCGCATGAAAGACTTGTGTGTTCCTTATGGTTTCTGACACTGACACCTGTGAAGAATTAAATTCTTGAGAGAACAGCAGAGGTTGGTTGTCTGAATTGTAGATTTAGAATAGTTTTATTATAATTTTCATAGATTTTTTTTTTTACTTCCCTTCCTCATTTTCTTCCCATTTTATCTCAAGAAGAACAAGGAACTTGTAATAGCATTATATAAAAGAGATAAAACAACTGAGATGGTCCAAGTCTATTTTGCTGAGACCTTGAGGCAAGGAACAACTGTGCTTTCAGACTGGCACTGCACTGTGTGGCCTGGGGCAAATCACTGGCGTTCACTAGATATCAGTTTCCCTTCTATGAAAAGGTGTCAGGAGTGTTTTTGAGAGGAGGTATAAACATCTGAATATCTCAGGACCCTGCTGTTGCTTGTGTCTTCCTCTGCTGAAATAACAAGTTATTTCTTCCAGAAATAACATGAGTTGTCTGTAATGGCAGTAGGTGATTAGAAAAGGTAGGAGCTAGGAAGCCAGGAAAAATACGTGTGCAGGGGAATAAAAGGCCAGAAGACAGCAGCCGAGCAAAGATTTCATCTTTACCTTTTGTGATATAACAATAGGAAGCAGCACAGCCCAAGAACTGTTATAGGTGTTATGAAAGGGGTTTGAACTACTAAAATATACACAGGGCACTAAGTGAAGATTTGCACTTGGATGAAATTTCTGAGTGGGTCCTGCAGCCTTGTCTACAGGAGGACAGTCTGACATTTACTAAAGGGTCAATAAATACTACTATGTGAAGAGAAAAAATTACACAGATTCAAAAAATGTGCTAATAAAACTGCTTATGAAAACCAATTTACAGCGAAACCTACAGTCTAGCAAAAGGTCAGCTGAAGTGACAGAGAATCCGTCCCATCTCTGAATAAACAATTCAACCTTGTATTTTCTTCATTAGCGTTGTTTTGGTTTTCAGGTACTGGATCTTTTGTTTCTGTCTGATAATTGAAGAGCCCAGTATGTTCAGAGATAGGAGAGTAGCAGCAGATCATGAGCAACTCACCTTTAGCATCTCTTACTTAAACTTCGCAAGTCGATCTGCTTTAGTCAGTCTTGATGTAAGTCACACTTTCCAGGCATTCAGTAATTTGTGTTGCTCTTTATTTGAAATAATGAAAGAGCTTATTGAAGGAAAATGCAATTAATAAGATTAGTCTCATGCTTGTTGGTCTAGAAGGAGCCTTTGCCTGAATTATACCCTATGTGCCATATAAAGATAAGGATGCATCTGCAAACTTGTTAGCATAAAATCAGCCCCTTGTAAAAAGAAAAGAAAGGGTGAGAACAATTCCTGTACCCTTCTTTAGACATTGAACAAAGGTGTGGCATCCATCATGAGCATCAGTGAGCACAACCTTCTGTGCAGGGCACACAGTACCAGCCGGGTAGCCTGCCATCCCTCCCGTGGCTGCCCCAGCCACCCTTTCAAGCACTGTTTGCACTAGGTTAGTTCTCAGGTGTGCACTGCATGGGTCAGCTTAGGCCTGTTTTTTGTTGTTTCAGTTTGGGGGTTTTCTATGTATTAGTGGACCTTTATGCCAATAAAAGAAAATCAGGAGCCATGAGTCTGTTAGAGCTGCTGTGATATGAAAGGAAGGCAGAAAGTAGGAGGTGCCCCCCAAAGATTGTGAACATGAGGATGATATCACTTGTTAAGAGAGAGAGAATCAAAAGGCAGATGAGGAAGTGTTTGGGGAAAAAAAGAGCAGGAATGGGGAAACTGGTTGAGGAACAAGAGAGGAGAGGAGCAAGTAGTAAAGAAATGTGTAATGAAGGAGATATAAGAAGTAAGCAAGCCACAGCAAAAGGATTAAGCAGGGTAGTACACTGATTGTGCTCTAGATGCTGAAAGATATTTAAATGCCATCCTGATGATGTTTCCCAGGCAAGCAACTCTGTAGTTTCCACAAAGGTGTCAGCTTTTGCAAATGGGAAGAGTAGTCTCTCCTATAAACTGAAGGAGGACTGGTTCGTGGGGCTGAAAATGAGAAGAGATGTAGTCTTTCTGATTACTCATGCTAGAGTTGGTCAGGATACATGTGTCTGTGAACCTCCATGGTTTTGACGTTATCACAAATTGCTGTGGAGTGCTCTGAAATAGGTGTGTGCTGTAGTGCTCAATAGAAGGTGACAATCCCAAACTGCTGCCATAAATGACATATAATGAACTGTCTTATTAAAAAAGACTTTACAAAAGAGCCATCTGGCTTAAGGAGAAGGTGGCAGATGAAAAGAACACAATTCAAGAAGTGTTTCACACATTAAGGAAGTATTTTAACAGGCTTTCCCAGACTGTAAGTGGGAATGGAATTATACATCGCATGTAAATGTCAAGTGACAATAATATCTTATGAGTTAAATCAACCTTGCAAACTCTTTCCTATTTTTCTTCAGCAGATGATAAAGTTTAACTTGTGATTTCCTTACTAATCATCTTGGTAAGCAGTGGTGAGTAGACTTTTTACTGTATGGGGACATTAAGGTGACATTTTCATAAGACTTTTTAAGTTTTATACTCTAGGTGTGTGATCTAATTCACAGCTGTTTTTGAGTGAATTAGTTATGCCCTCTCATTTAAATTATGTATTTCTTCAGTATTTTTACATTAATCTTTATCTGTGCTTTGTTGGAAGTGTCTAGTCTGTCCTGAGGTCTTAAGATAATCAAGAATTCTCCTCCACTGAAAATACTTACTTCAAGCAGAGATTTGGCCACTAGATTTTCAACTGAACAAAATTCAAAATTCAATGTAAAGAGGGGAAAAGTCTCTCAACTAGTAGGTGGCAGCTACACAAATCTCAAGCATAGTTATAGGGTTCTGAATTTAATTTAGTTTAATATCACAACATCTGATAGCTATGTGATAGTTTACCAGTTTTAAGTATTGAACAGAGGGAGCCTTCCTACTTCTTATCTAGTCAAAGAACAGCTGGGTTTCAATTTATATTCCTGGTTTTTTTCAAAACTGCCCCTTTAAATGTGGTGAGGCCCCCACAAAGCTACTTCTTTCCTACTATGGACAAAGATAACAGTGTTATCTCAAAAACATGCTGAGAGACCATCCTCTGTGGTGTATTGTAAGCCATTAGACAACTCCTGTTTCCTCTCAAAATCACAAATATTTGTGCGTATGCGAGAGGGGCAGAAGTTCATCACATTACAATGCAGAATTACATTGCCCTTTTTTGCACAGAGACATGCATTTTCCACATGATGGCAAAGGAGCAGTTCCTCAGAGCAGGAGAAATTTTTGTGTGAAGTTCGTGGGAAACGAAATTCCAGCCATGGAAGGATTTGGTCTCTGTCACTTACCAGTATGCAAGCAACAGAATGAATGCCACATGGCAGCATTTCATGCTGAAAGGGGGGATCTCCCAGTTCACAGGGCAGGTTTTGTGCAAAGGAGGCTGCTAGAGGCAGCGTGAACTGCCGCTGTCATCAGGCCTGCAGGTCATGTGCAGGCTTTGCCTTTGCCTTGCCTGTGGGAGAGGGTTAGCTTGTGGGTTGGGTTTTTTGGGTTTTTTTTTTTTTTTTTCTTTTGGCCATGTTGAGGAATTATGGTCTCTGAAAGACCTACCTTAGTATATGCTGCATGAGTAGCACTCCAAGGACCACGTCAGTACGTGATTCATGCTGAAGTGGATATTTTGTATGGGGAACATCACTCGACCTTCGCTTGCAAGAGACATTGGTTTTCTAGGCTCCTTCAGTTTAACTTTGGTTGTGTTCTGTTAGCTGTTAGCTGTCTTCAACAGAAGAGATTTGGAAAATATCCAAAGCCTGTGTGGAAGTGTCCGACATTTCAACATACAGTTAACTCTGGAGGTGATACTCGTATCTATTTCTACTAACCCTCCCATTTCTGATAATCTAACAGATTGGTGCTTCTGAGTAAAAACCCCAAAACTTTCCATTGTTAGCTGTATATTATGAATCTGATTTATCCTCTCTTTATCCATTTATGTATGTGGACCAGTGTCAGCTCTGTTGTAGGACGTGTCACTGCTCTGTCCGCAGTGGTGTAGAATGTGGAGTTGCCTGCTAGCCAGGTTAACAAGCTGGTTATAAAAACTGGATTGGTTTTTCCACCCTGAGCTGCTTGCCGCTGCAGCTGCAGTACGGCTCGTGCCCTGGGTAGAGAGCTGAAGCCCAGCCTTGCTCTGGGAGGGGCTACCGATTAGCATCTCTAAATTCGGAAGCCAGTAGTACAAAGGTTTGCAGAAGCAGAAATACAAAAACTTAATATGTGAGACTGTGTGGGTTCCGAGGGAAAAAAAAAAAGTTATACTTGGAAGTATCTAATCAAAATATCTGACATTTAAAAAACACGTATTTTGGTGCTTTTCCTCCCCCATCTGTTTCATTTAGGTCAATAATGTTAAAATTTGAGTGCTGGAAGAGTGTTCCTTTGTGTCTGCATGAAGCTGTTGCTGTTGGTTGTAGAAAACTGAGTTTGGATTCTGTGGGGTTTTTGTGGGGAATATAACTGTGACCACTGCACTGAGCTGAGCTCAGTCGGTGCTGGATTGTCTTGGCCCTACTTTCCTGTTGATACGTATGCTACTGCTTAAACTTGCGCTAGCGCTGATGCCCGCCACAGTCTGCTCATCAGGCTGTGCTTGCAGGAGGAGGAACAGCTTGCTCAGGTTGAGGTGGACCAGTCTGTTGAGCAGTTCGAGCACTGGTACTGACTCCTGTGAAGTACGAAGTGGGTGTGCAGTGAGGGACTGAGAGTGACCCTGCCTCTGTACTGAAACCGCACTCTGAGCTGCTCTGCCAGGAGACCTCTCCCGTGCTTCCGACCTGCGTCGTGGCCCCATCTTCTGACCAGGCCATTGACGATGCACTGTGCGACTCCTGTCCCTTGTGGTGCCACACGCAGCATGTCTCGTCTGTGCAATTCCATTTCTAACTTGATGTATCTGCACCAGACTCGGGTATCGCAGTAGCTTGAGCACAGAACTAAGCTAGTTGCATTTACCGAAACATGGTATGTGATAAAATAAGCTCTGATGAGGGCTTGTTCGCTTGGTCTCTCAGCTAGACCGCCTCCAGTTCTGGACAGAGAAATCATGTTTCTGAGAATTTTGAAGGTCTTGGGTGAAAAGGGCTTATTTTCCTATCTTTACTGCCTTTTTTTTCTGAAATGTCTTTCCATTCCATTTCCTGTTTGCCCCAAATGGAGGAAATTCTTACTAACTACTGCATTTAGTTTAATGAGGTGCACTTTGAATGAGCTTCTCTGAGATGAGAAATATAATAGGTTCGTTAACTCAAACAAAGGGTTTTTTGTGAAAAAAACTGATGGTATTTTTTACTGCTGGGTAATAACAATCATGCCTGCTATTAGAGACACTAAAATACTTATTTTCCACCCTTTGATGCAATTTAAAATAAGAGAATTGGTTATTGACAACAGAAAGCATTAACAAGGTTGACTTGTAAATGGGAGTGGATTATCTCTCTAGAATTCATAATGTGCAAGGAGAGAACTTGTGTAACGCAGAAGAAATTGTGCTTCTTAAAAAATTGGAACAAGTTGGAAATGAAATTTTGGAATAATAAAAAGAATAATTTAAAAAATGATTTTGCTGCTATTCCTTTCCGGTGGAAATCATAGATAAAGCTGCCTGTGAACCTTTTGTGGAAAATGTAAATGCCCATCACAAGTCTTGAAATAAAATACCTCATTTGAAACAGTGGTATAGAAAGTGTTCTGAGGGATCAACGAGTAGCAGTTAACAACAGCTTAACAAGTATTTCACTGTTCCTTGTGAGGGAAGATATTTCAAGAACTTTTTTGCCCAAATTCTAATGTTACCATATCAAGTTCTGACAGAGGGAAGTGGATAGGAGGACAGCAGCAGACCCTTTGTTTTTAAACATTGCCATCCCTCCCTTCTCTTGTTCTGAGGAAGGCAAGGCGAGTGGCAGCTCGGGGCTCTGAACCATGCTCTGCTGTGTGGTGTAGGCATGCCCGTGTCTCCACAGGCAAGAAGCTTGTTAGTCATAGGAAAAATCCTTCCTGTTGAAATTATTAGTAAGTGCTGTTTTCAGCCTTAGTTTCATCACATGTTGAAATCCACTGAGAAGAGAGGAATTAGGAAAATAAGAGGGGGTTTTGTTAGTTGTTTTATGAGAGATTGGTCAGATTTCTGTGTGCAGATAACATATGCCTTGTACTTAGAAAATACAGATGTGGTTCCTCTACCTTCTTCTTGGCAAACAGCTTGGATTAGGAAGTCATTTCCCCCCCAAATCCACCCTGCTACAGTTTGCCACCCCCTCAATTGTACTGGTACAACAGTTAGTATCTTTTGCACATCAGATTAAATTACTGGAATACCATGGGGGTTTGTTTTTGACAGAATGCTGTTTTTAGCATGGATTGGTTCATTAATCCAATATATAGTATAGCCCTGTGAAAAGTCTTATTATCCTAACTGAAGGGCAGCAGAGGAGGAGCATAGAGGAACAGCGAGGATGGGTGCCTGGAGAAATGACCTGGGAAACTTCCTTTGCCAAAGAAAAGATACATAAACCTCAGCCTTGGTGTTTTCTTGCTGCTTGTCTGCCAACATAACTCGTGTTTCTGTTCTTCTTGGGCCTGTGGATGTAGATATTGTTGAGGAATGCTGATTTACTCATTTGCTGAGCAGCAAAGTAGTTCTGGATGGATATCATCATAATACCAGGGAACTGATACAGAATTATGACAGAGGAGAGCTTGACTTGCTCCTCAAAACTGTTGCGCCATGTAAATGCTTTATCCTCCTTGCAGTGCTTCTGCTTACTAGTTACACTGTCTTCATTAACTTTAAATTGGTCTTTCTGAAAAAATAAGTAGGTTTTAATTGGTAAATAAAGATTAACCTCAGTGTGACCTTGGAATTTATTTAGTAAAGAGAAGAGAGTTGCTGGTCAGGAGCTGGTCTCTTTTGTCTGAAGGGAGGGAAGTGGCCTGGGAATTGTATGGGCCTTAATCTTTAGTCAAGCAAGCACCCATTTTTATTTGGGGAAGTGTGTACATACTGCCTGTCATCATGTCTTGGTGCTGTATGTGTGGCATCAGAGAGGTTACGGTAGCAGAAAGTATGTAGATATGATATAAAGACTTTTTCCTCTTTCCGTTCCATAGCAAACTCTGTTTACTTGTATGAGATTAGTTGATGTCTTTCTATTATTTGTGTGCCTCAGCCTAAATTAAACCTTCTCTATTTGTGTTGAATAGTATTTTACTTTGGATTTTATACAACAAAGCACGTCAGCACATGTTGGAGTGTTTCGCTAAATCAAACTCTCTCTGAAAATCCTGTTTACTTCATTAGGTACTACCACAGCGTCAGTAGGTGTTTGGGGGTATGGCCCCTCTTTACGTGGCAGTCTGTTCAGATGCTGGGCAGAAATATCTGGTAAGATAGATCTTTGTTACTGCTCTTAAGTCTAACCTGGGATCATTATGACTTTTTAGCCTTGAAGGAAAAAAACCCTGTAAGTAAGTTGCTTTCAAAAGCAGTGTTGGCCTCATTCTGCTGGCAACGGAGTTTAAGGGAATTTCACATTGAGCAAAAGTTTCATGATTACTTTATTATAGAGTAATATAGTAAGTTATTTTCAAAAATGCTTAGTAATACTGGCTGCCTCAGCTTCTCTGTGCCCACTCTGAGATGACTCTCTTTTCAGAATGTGTGCAACACCCACTCGCTGGAAATGCTGGCCCCTTGAGATGTTTCAAAGTGGGCACTGAGTCCATGCATAAGCTGTTTGTGTGGAAATTCTCTTTCTACAGTATAACGTTCTGGGGTTTCATTCCCATGGGCTTGGCAGGAGCCTCCTGGGTCGCTGAATCTTGCCTCTTCCCATTTCAGACTGTCATAGCCTACAGGGAAATGGCTTGTAACACAAGATGGTTTTTTGTTTTTTTTTTTTGGTCAGGAGTAGTCTGTAATCTAACAGACACTCTTGGCTCGTCTTACTCTAAAAAAAAAAAAAAAAAAATTAATCAGGAGAGATGGATAATTGAAGATTTTTTTTTTCAGTTACTTGCTGAATAAAACAAATGTTTAAATCCAGACTGAAAAGCACTTCCCTTTCCTTTCCAAAATAAAACCTCAGAAGAAATTGGTCAGGTACAGCAAAATGCTTGACCTGGATCCAAGTACTGCAGTTTGCTTTGCCATTTCTTAGCAGAAGCCTAACAGAAAATATGTTGAAACTTCAGAAATCATTCACAAGTGATAGTTCTGGTGCAGCTGTGGGCACAGTCAACTGATGGTGTTTCTTCTGTGCTGGTCTTACTTTTACAAGTTCTAGTAGTCCTGTCTCCCACACTCCTCTCTCTTTTATTCCTTTTACTCAGATTTTTTCTTTGGTAGAGTATAGGAAACTCAGATTCAACTTCCTTCTTGGCTTGAGAAGACTCGAACTTGAATGCACTTTTAACCATCTTCAGAAGAATGGTTTAGAGATGAGATTGTTGGATGTTGAGGAATATCACAGAATTGCAGAATGGTTGAGGTTGGAAGGGACCTCTGGAGATCATCTCGTCCAAACCGCCTGCTCAAGCACGGCCACCTAGAGTAGGTTTCTCTTTCTCTCTCTGATGTAATTGCATTTTTTAAGACCTATATACTGTTCACTGGAGTGCTGGTATCTAGATGAAGGTATTGGTCTGTAAAATCCTTCCAGCACGCTCGGTCTCTAACTCGGTGTCTATGAAAGCTTTCTATGCAAGCAGAATGGCTTCATTAGGGGACAGTGAGGGAAATCCAGCACAAAATACTCGATAGCCCAGTTAAGGTATTTCCTGAGAAGTTGGAGGTTTCTTTAGGACCATCTTCAGCAGTAAGTAGCTTCTGACTGTTACATGGGTTGAAAGGTTGCATGGATTACGTGTTATATTGAGCAATCACTGCCCTGGGTTCCCCCTTACTCCACAAGTTGCCATTCCCTTTATGGTTGTTGGCCCTCTAATCAGCAACAGTTTTTCTTCTCTTAAGAATTGCAGTGGTTAGTACCTTATCTAGAGGGTTCTGTGGAGATTTTGGGGAATTCTACTTTCAACCATTTATCTGGGTTTAATGTGAGGACACCTGCATTGAGGAGATGAAACTGGTTTTCTCCAGTCTTTTGCTGTTCCTTTGTATCGCTTCTAATTTCTTTTAGGTTGGAATTTTCTCTACCAGCATTCTGCTCTTTTTGCAGCCTAATAGATAAAATATGTTACAGGTCAGGGAGATGAGATTTCAAAAGAAATCTCCTTTGGTGGGAGTTTTCTGAGGAGCTTTGGAACATCTTGCTACTGTCTTCTCCAAGTGTTTTGTGAATCTGTTCTTAAAAAGTGTGGGTTGGTTGATAGTTTTTTTTGAAGATACACTCTCCAACTTGAATTACCAACAGTTTTGATTAGCCCAAAATTGTGGGTGCAGTGGGGTGGTAGCACTTTTGGGTTTGAAATTGAATTACTTGCTAAAAACAACAAGAACATTTAGCTGTATCCTGAATCGAGAATGTACATTCTCCTCCAGAAGATGGAACTTAATCAAGTCACCAGGGAACTTGTGTTCCTCTGCAGCCAGCAGTAACGTGAAACCTGCTGGCAAAGTGTGTATTTTATCCGCTGCTTGAGCCTGTGAAGACAACTGCCTACTGCTGCTGTGGCTATTAGCTCAAGGGACAGATGTTTGTGTTACGTGTGTTTTAAGTCTGAAATCTGCTGTCAGAATTGTGGGTAATGGCATACTGTTCCTCTTCTGCCTTGAAGGATGGGAGAGCCTGACAGAAAAAAACAGCGTGTAGCCTTGAAATTCAAAACAACCGAGTATGTTGTGCAAGAGAGAGAACTGACCTTGCCCTGTTTTCTTTAAGCTGAAAGTTTGACTTTAGCTAGTCGATCCTGTATACGTTAGTCCATGTTGCTGGGCTTACGCATTCCTTTTAAGTACTGTGATATCTGTAGGCTCTCCTTCCTGAACTGCCATGGTATTCTAGACTCTTTGGTGTTTAAGATAGGCTGAGGTGGAAGCAAGTGCTTGTCGGAACTGCTGGGTATTGGCTGCAGGACAGCTGTAATACCCCAAATAAGCAAAGACCAAGGTTGTAACTTTTGCACAGAAAAAGAGGTAGTTGTGAAAAAACTTTAGAAATTTTGCTAAGTTGTGGATATATACAGGGAACTAAAGTATGTGTGTGCTCAGATGTTAGAAGGAAATGCAAGTTTTGGAGAAATGGGTGGCATTTTAGATGAGTGTTAATATAGGATGTATTAAACCAGCGCTGGCTTGACTATATCCTGTTACTGCAAGTGCTGTTTTAACACTGGGGTTCCTGATGCGTAACCCAGACAGGATTACAGTTTGACTCGGCAGTAAGGCACCTGAGCGTGATCAGTTTGGTCTCTTATTAGAAATGGGAAATTGAACTCTTGCTAGTCTCTTTGTGTAATTTTGTTCTTTAATATTTAGGGAGACTTTCCAGAATAATATCCCTGCCTGCGTTGTAAAAAGAGATCATGAAGCCATGCGAGCCGGTATCCCTAATCACGGAGTGTGCATATTCAGCCAGCTAATTTTAACATGATGCACATGGGCCTTTGGAAATGAAAATTATGGCCTTGAACCGGGCTTTCCGTGACTCAAAGATGTAATATTGCAAAATGTATAATCTCTGGGTGGTGAGGGTAAGGACTTGTGGAGAAATGCTTACTAAACGTAACCTTTAGCCTAGATAACAGCAAATTTAACTACAGTGTGCAACTTCGATGGTATTTTGTGGCAGTAGCTGGAAGCATATTCAGAGAGTTTGGAATGCATTCCTTAGATATGAATTAGAAACAAGATTAGGATAAATTTTGATTAGATAACAGAAAGGCAGTGCTCCAGCACTTGGAAAGCATCTGATTTTGGTGTTGAGCTAGGCTGTTGGCCTGCAGAGTGCAAGGTTTGAGTACTTTGGAGAGGTGGCTGGCTTTGTAGCTGGAGTCTGGCTGGAGGGTGTTCAGCAGGTAATGTGGTCACAGTCTGCTGAAGAGAGACAGTGCCTTCAATCTCTTCACGGTGAATCTCCGCTGCCTTCCTGCAACTGCAGCAGGGCTTGCCGAGTGGGCAATGGACAATGCCTTTTGAATCTTTTGAAAGCCTGATAGAATTATTAAATTTTGATTCTTTTTGATACTATATTGCTGTTAAACTAAGGGTTGGTGGGATTTGGGAGAGCGAGTTGTGGCATGGTAGTGAGGAGAGACAAGTCTTTCTTTTCTAGTTTCTTGTCCCCTAGTAAGATCAGGTCAGCTGGTGTGTTCTGATTATTAGTCTGTGGTGAAATCTGTTGTGAGGAAACACTGAAGGTGCTGGGATCCCTGCCTGGGTGAGCTGTAAAACTTTACATCCCCCATACAATCACCCACACCTTCTCATCATGTGCACCCAAGCTCTGCTCTGCGTCTGCTCCTTACCAGGAAGGGGCAGAAGTGCTTTTAGCTCATCAGGGAAGGAAGAGTGTGGTGGGAGCAGAGGAGCCATGCACAGCAGGTTATTGCAGTGTGTCATGTGGGGCAACAGGAGTTTTCAAAAGGCAAATAGAATAGCCTGTAGTGGAAGTTTTCTTTTAAATCTTGTGTAGGAGATGTGGAGATGAGGGGCTGGGAACATGGGGCATTTCCTCTTAGCTCTCAGCACCTTGGACTATGTATTGAAGTGCAGATAGAAAATGGACTCTAGTAGCAGAAGTAGGGCATAGACAACAACTGACCTGTATACAGTCCTTCAGACCTACCTTTATGTGCATAACATCTTGAAGGGCAGGCTGTGATCATGTGTTGGTGATGCATTCAGTGATTTCCCAGTATGTATAACATACTGTATGTGCATGAAAGAACAGCAACAGGGAAGCAGAGGTGAACATCTCTGAGACTTAAAACAGGCTGGTGGATGGGTGGAACGGTCAGTACAGGAAGAATGTAGGACAGGGTGTAGTTACAGTAGTGTCTCTCTTGCCTGAGCTTTATTTTAATGCATCTCAAGTTGCTACATTATTTTTCTTTACCTAAAGTGTTTTTTTAACTTTTAGGAAAGCTGGTGTTAATACAGCTCTCTTGGTGTTTAACAATGCACTTCTCTTCCCCTAAAAAAAAAAAAAAAGAGAGAGATTTAAGCCACTGTAGTTTCTTTATGTCGTGGATATGATTCATTTTGGCCATGGGAGGGGAATGACAGTTACTTGCTACACAAACCTTTCCTGTGATTCATGGAGTGCCATTTGTGTCAGCCTTGAAGGAGGCACTTCATATGCTTCCTAGCAGGAAGGAAAAAGAGCATGATCATAGTTCCCAGCGAGGATATGGAAATTGGGTGGGAGGGAGGGGAAAGGAGAGAGGGAAATGCTGATTATTCAGAAGAAAGTTGCAGGAATGCCAAGATTCTGTCTGCAATAGCCATTCATCTACTTAATGAAAAATGGATACACACCAAGCATATATATAATTAAGGGAAACATCATGACTGTAATTGCTGTGTTCACAAAATAGTATGGCTTATTATGTAACTTTTTTGTGTAAATATATCTTAGCGCTTCTCCTTCTGTCTCCTGGATCCATCACTGTTCATGTGGTACGAAGCTCCTATCCCTGAGCGATGTGTTTCACGACTGTTTCAGGTTCTGCTCCCGCGCTGAGATGGCCGTGGACAATGCTGTATGTTAGCTCTCTGCAGAGACAGCCTTTTGTGCCCCAACATAGAGCTAGCAATGGAGAAAGTGCCCTAGCATGCCAGATCAGAAGAGTTTCCTTTCTGCACACAGAAGTAATTTAAAAAGCTATACCACAATTTTCTTCCAAAAGTAACAGCACAGATTGGCTGCTGAAACTGCTTGTAAAGACGAATACTCCATTAGATGAGAACCCCTAGTGCTGCACAGCAGGTCTGGGGATAGGTCATGGCTTCCAGCTGCTTTCTCTATACCTGGAAACTTCAGGGTAGAGTAAATGGGAATAGGAGAAGTGGAAGCTTCTGTTTTCTAATTTCTAATTTCCTGAGTGGGTTAGGGGCCGGGGGCTGGCAGTGTGGGCTGTGGTACGTGCACTGGTGTCAGGAGGGACAGCCTGGCTCTTCAGCCCTGTAGCATCTACAAAGAGTCCTTATCCAGCTAAGCAGATTCACAGCGACGTTAGAATGGGGAAGCAGAGGCACAGTGAGAGGTGAAAGGAGTGAAATTAGGAGCGATGCAGAAGAGAATAAAAGTGGATGTGGATTACTAAGCACATGTCCTGTATTCATTGATTGTCACTGGCAATTAAAATTGCAGTGCCCGATTGACCAGGGCTCCTCAGCCTGCCATTACGTGCTGCGTTATCAAATGCTGGCTCTGTTTTGATTTTACAGTCACTTAGGTTTATTGGGGATAAGGGGTCTAATTATAGCTGTGGACTATACTGTACTGAGAGGCCATTTAAGTTTCTTCTGACTATTTCTGAGGCAATGTGATGAGTCATGAAATACAACTTTTGCAGAAAATATCCTGATTGCCTAATGACTAGGTGTTGGTAGATGAAATTACACACACTCTCTCTTGTTCACATGAAACCAGGGAAGTGTCTTTCTGAGTAAGCTGGCTGTCCAAGTTACCCAAGAAGTGTCAAGGTTTACAGTTGCACAATAGGGAAGAAGTGTATGTTTGAGGAGCCTGAAAACACCTGCTGTGCCTTACAGATGCTTTAGAAATGCACAGAGTTAGTACTCATCTTCCTGTCTGTAAATAAAAAGTGCTGCCTGAAAATAGCACAACTGATCATCCATGTACTTACATATTTTGTTTTGCAGATGATCCAGAGGATGTGAACAGTATGGAAAACGTCATGTTAGAGTATGCTGCAATGGACAGAGAACTTAATCATTATATGAGAGCAATTGAAGAGACAGTAAATCAGGTAAATGCCACTTCTGCTGAAGTTACGAGATTATCGCCTTATTTACATATGTCTTCCAACAGACACAAATGTTACATCAAAACAACGCACCGTTGGGTAGGTCTTTGGCTGGTATCAAACACTACAGCTGCCAGTCCAAACTCATGGTTTTCCCTCCTGGCCGGCACGCGGTGCCATACCATACGGTTCTGAACTCCTCCCCACCACTGTTGCACCCGTCGAATATGGGATGAATGGTGAGGACCTGTGGTTAAGAGGCTGCAGTCTCAGACGATACCCGCTTCATGTACTGCGGGAGAGGGAGGCTGCGTCATGACGGCGGCAGCGGATTTCGGGGGCAGCGGATTTCGGGGGCAGCGGATTTCGGGGGCAGCGGATTTCGGGGGCAGCGGATTTCGGGGGCAGCGGATTTCGGGGGCAGCGGGCGGCGCCTGCTTTCTGGTGTCTTCCTGCCACGGGAGTTTGCTGGTGATTAATGAAGGGTGAGCTTGTCACTTGTTCGCTCGACTCACCAGCGTCTCCCTTGCTCCCTGCTTGCTCCCGTTCGCAGGGAGCGGTGGCGTTCGGCGGTCCGGGGGGGTCCCTCGCTCGCCGTGGATGCGGCCGCCGTTGCCCAGCAGGGGCCGGGGCCGTTGGTGCGGAACGCTCGCAGCGCGGCTGGCGTAAGCGCCGTGTCATTAGCGCGGGCTCGACGGAAGACGCTGTGGGTTAGGCAGCCGAACACCAGCTCTCCGAGAACTTCTTCCCCTCTGCCTTGGGGGGGCAACCCCCCCCGTGGGTGCCCGCCGCGCCCCCAGGGCCTGAGCGCGACGCCGGGCGAAGGGCCGGGGCCGGGGCCGGGACGCGGCGGCGGCGCCAGCCGCCAGGGGGCGCCGCGGTTGCGCTGCCCGCGGACCCCGTTCTGCGCTGCGGTGGGACCGGATACCCGCGCGGCCCCGATTCCCCCCGATCCCCCCGCAGCAGCCCTGCGTCCCGGGGCGGGGCCTGCCACCCCGCCCCTCCCTGCAGGCCGACCCCGCTCCGCTGTCGCCCCGTGTTTCCCTGCGGCTCTCGCCCCGGCAGCCCCCTGGTTCTGTTACCGCGGCTCCTGGGCTCGGCGCTGTCGCGCCGTGACCCCGGTTGCAGGGTGCTGCAGCTGCCGCGCTCTCCCAGGCTGTCCCGGAGCGCTCTCCCGAAGCAGCTTCCCGGCAGTGTGCTCACCGCAGCCCGGACTTGAACGAGTGAGGTCTGGGAAGGGCCGGCTGCGGGCAGAGCCGGGCCGGGGAAGAGCCGGTGTCGGTGCAGCCCGCACCTGACCGCTCCATCCGAGTCAGATGCTTCACTAGGAAAATCTGCATCCAGATGATTAAACACTGCATGTTCCGAAGGAGCTGAAATCTGTGCCTAGATTAGCAAATGTTGGACAGCGTTCAATACAGGCACCGTTCCCCATGCAGTCTTTAAATACACATTTCAGCTCAGATGTCACCGTAATTGCTGACCTCCTAGTTCGTGTTTGTCAGCAACTGGATGGATCAGACCTGTTCCTTTTTATTTGGAATAGTCATGATTTTTAGAGCTCTAGTAAAACAGAACATAGTACTCATATCTTTAGAGATGAATGATGTATATGCAGATGCGAGGGAAACATAGTAGGTTTATATTTGGATTGTAAGCGGTTAACTAATTGGTGTGTTATTGGCATAATAGGAATTTCAAGTCATTTGCGACAATGTAACTTCTTCCATTATTCCTACGTATCACCAAAACTCTTTCTTCATCCTTAGGAATATAAAGATTAAGCTGGTGCTGTCACCAGCAAAGCACCCAAATCCTCTTCACTTCAGATGCATTTGCTCATGATCTTTTAAGTTAAGCAGAGGTTTAAGTGCTTGACTGAAGTGAGGATATTGGAGTGGGTTTAGGTAGGACAATGATACATTCAAGATTTTTAGGATTGGACTCAGCAGCATCTGTTGTGTGCATATCTATGCTTGTGTGCAAAAAAAACCCCATAAAATCCTGGAGGATTGGATTTAATTTTTCCCCTAAGAGAGCTCATTTGTGTTGTGTCAGAGACTCCTCATTGCTTTGCTAAAACAAGCTTCTTCCCTGTTCATTCCTTCCTAAAGTTTTAAAAATGCAGCTCCAAGACATTGAACACATTTAAGAGTCTACGTGGATTTTAAAGTCAGTAATGGATAACCTATTAGCCTCTTGCCATGCTTCTCCTGCCTCTGCTTCCTACCTCACCCTGGGGAATTTTCGGTACTTCCTACTACCAACATCCTGAACAAACTTTTCTGAGAAAGAGAAATAAATATGTATATATGTAAAAGCTTCTGCAGTAGAACAGAGATACAATCTGTTCTCTAAAAAATAGCATCTAGTGCTTTGTTTTGGAGGATAGCTCCATGCCATGCCTCTAGAAACCCACAGCAGAGCTCCAGTTACCTGTCAGAGACAGCTTAAAATCCGCTTCTGGGAAACAGAGACTGTTGCTGAATTTAGAGCTGCTCCTGGAGGTGCCTGTGGAAAGGCTGGTGTTTAAAATAGCCTCCCCTGGCGTGCTCCCTGATTCCCTCTGAATCCCTTACCTGAGGGCTTTCTCTGGGGAGCTGCAGCAGGTCATTAATTTTCACAAGCAGACTGTTTTTCACGTACAGTGTTAACAGGATTTGTCTCAAGCTGCAAAACGCATTTTGTCTGATTATTTTGTGAGTTTGCATGTTGTCCTTTCTTCTGGTCTGTGGTTTCTTCATACAGCAGTGAATCTGAAAGTCTGTTACATTCCGTGCCTCACCACCTAACCAGCTGCTTGTAGTGAAACGTCCCGCTGGAAGGTAGCAAGATAAGGAGACAGAGGCAGTTAAAATTCCTGACTTATTATTTTATTATGTGTACCTTTAAATGACATTGACCAAAAGGTGATATTGTATAGCTGAAGTATGTAATGCATGAGGAACTAGCATGAGATATAGCCACATGTTTTTAAAAGCCAGGTTTTTTGTTGATTTAGGCTGCAGTAGGTGGAATGCAGAAGGTGAAACATAGCAGCATCCTCTTCTGGTGAATCAGCAGCCTGTTGAGCAAGAAATGAGCAATTGAATCACAGTGTTTCCAACAATAGGCTGTGGGAAATCCTTTGTCTGTGGAAACTCCCTGTGCCACTGGATTTTCTTGTACCTGTGTGACGACTGGACTCCTGCTGCTGCAGGTCCTTTCCTTTCAAAGTCTGGACAGCACTCTTAGTGTAAAAACAAGAGACTGATGGAGCTGGAGTATCTCTTGCAGAATTCTTTATACTCTTGAAGTGGACCCAAGGGATTGGGACCCAGGCTGACTTAGTTCAAGTGTTCCCTACTCTGGAAGAGCTCTCGGGTGGCCACAGTGCCAGCGTATTGTGCCTGCTCTCTCACTCCCGCTCTGCTCTCTAGATTAGCAGGAGCAGTGGTGGTGGACTCTGATCACTATCTCAGCTTTTCAAGCATTTGACTTGTTTGGGACTGTAAAAGCTGGGGTAAATTTTGTGAAGTCCCCAGACTTCTCTAAATAGAAAGAATCAGAACGATCTAGATTAATCTAAAAAACAAGGAGGACATAGCTAACTTTCTAGTGTTGTGTTATTCCCACCTCTCTTCTCCTGCAGGGAAGGAGAACCTGGTCTATTTTGTTTCTTTTGCAGGTGACAGTAAAGTGTTGGATGTGGTAGTGATACCTCTGGCAAAGATTGCTTAGTACTTCCTCTTGAACTTACTGCTTTGCCAAGCAGCAGTTTATCCAGCGTGAATTGTGCCTGCCTTTTGCTGAGCCCGAGCACTGTGAGGGAGGCTAAAATCTAAACCTGAGTGAGGTGGAAGAAAAACACAGGAGACATGTTTAAGAAAAATTTTGAAGAGCCATGTTAAAGTAGGACTGAGAGTGGGAAGAGGCAGATGGAAAGGTAAAGGACATAGGCTTGGGCAGTCATGGGGTCATACAGACAGATAGGAAGAGACTGGTGGAAAGAGTGCTGGGAACGAGGTGGTGTTGAGCTGAAGGAAAAGATGGCAATGTTAGAAGTTGCATTGATGTTTGGGTTTTAGGCTACAGCTTTCCCGTGTTGTTCTAGGCAAGTCATTTCTATCACCATGTCAATGGCTGCTGACACCTTTGTTTTCTGATTGTCCTGCGTGGAAACTGATTTGAGCAATTATAACTGTAAATTAGATTAAAGGTAATTACGGTTTGAACACAGGAAACTAAACATGTTAAGTACTGGGTTTCATCTGTAAAACTACATAAAGCTGATGTAGGTGTGTGTCTTGCATAGGGTTTGAAGTCTGGCTGCGTCAGTCATTCATGCCTGTGAGACTTCACCCCTTGTCAAGTGTTCAGTCTTCCTTTGGCAAAGACAAGGAGTGCACCATATTCCTTATACAAAAGCGGTTTTGGCTCTGCAGAATATACAGGAACTGCTCTTACGTATTTTTTTTTTTTAAATTTTGATAATAGTTCCCGGTTGTAAGTTCACTGGGCAGGGGATAGGAGGGGTTGTTTGTTCACTTTGTCAGTAATTTAGAGCAGATTGCTTAGTATTGCAGTCTCTTATTTGCATGGCCAAGCGTGTAGGTTTTAATCCTGGAGAGGAGTAGTTCCCTTCAGTGATGTAGGTCATGTTCATTCCAAGTGTGCAGCTTGTGGATGATCTAAGGAGCATCTGCAGAAAAAGAAAGAATCCTATTTAAAACTGCTGTACAGAAAAGTCTTGCAAACTGTTTAGAGAAATTCCAGTTTCTTCACTTAAAACTCATAATATAATGCTCTAGTGACTCGGAGAGTCTTCCTTGGTCTCAGAAAAATGAAAGGGACTTAAAGATACCATCTTTGTTACCTGGGCTCTGTCGTGTTTGCCATGGTTCCTGCTGGAGAAGGTTCTGCCAGTATATCCAAAGCAGATGACAAAGCAAACTAAGCCAACAGGACCCTTCCTGTAGTGGTAGCCCCACCTGCAGTGTGGGTTTTGAAGGAATGACAAGGTCACCCGGGGAGGTGTGATTCCACCCCACTCCCCTCCTCCTTGGTGGCCCAGCTCTGGCAGCAGAACTACGTGAATATTGTCCAGTGTTGTGGCAGGCACTGACACTGTTGGTGAGCTCCACCACTGCTTAGAGACAGGGCTGGGCATCGAAACCAGGTTGTCACTGCGTTTTCTGTAGTTCTAAGGAGCAGCAAGACTAAATCCCATGGGAGTCATGTGTTTGGGTTGATTCAGGACTTGCTGGTGACTGGCACTGCAATACCCATTACAGTGAATCATTTTTGACATACCCATTGCCAGTGAAACATTTTTTGACATGGAACTTGCTGGTTTCACGTAACAAACAGCTTTGATGCTGATGCTTTCTTAATGAGCACTTTGCTCCTCTTTTTCTTCTTGCTGCACTGTTTTAGGGCAAAATCCGCAGATGATACCCATATCTGCAGCTGTGACCTTTATGGTTCCAGCAGGGTGCAGAGCATTTTGTCTGCTGCGGGCAGTGCACCAGCGTATCTTGATTCTGAAATCTGGTGTGCTAGCCATGGAAATTTTGAGACCACCTTGACATCCAAAATGTCCCCTGCTACTCAGAAACGGCTCAGGAAGAGGTTTGTGAAGTCTGCTACTACGAAAATGGGTTTAGTGAAATGGGTGTGTCTTGTTTTGGGCTGGTAGGAAGAAGAAAAGAGCTCCTGTAGTCTTTCACTGCATTTATTCTGACTCTGTAATTGCAGAAACTAGCCAATCTCTCTTGACGTTCACTTCCAGCCTACTGAGTGGCACCGTCAGCAGCAACCACTCGGTTCCCTGGGGAAAGACCTTGTACCTGTGCAGTGTCTTCTCTCCCATCAAACAGTAAATAGATTTCTGGAGAACTTGCTTCAACTTGAAAGTTTTTGTTAACAATGGATATCTCCTTGGCCGTTATTTTGGTACCTTGGATGAGAAATGGAATTGCTCTTCACTGCTTATATACTTAGTATCTACTAATGAAGCCACTTCAGACTGACAATAGAAAATAAGCAAAATACGGACTTTGGATCAAATCCTTACCATGACTTGGGGGGGATCGTAGAGGAAAATAATGTGTGACTCCCTATTATGTCTCTGCATATATATAATGCCATACGGCTTGCTAAAACTTTTACAGGCAAACTTAATTCTGGCAGTTACTGGTTATGGAGTTCTTTAACATCTTGAAGTTTCTTCAGTGCAATTTCTTTGATATAATTCAAAATCAATAGTACAATGCTTGCTCTGTCCTGCCGCCACCTCCAAACAGGAATTCAAACAGTATTGCACTGTTGTAGGCATGTACTTCATTTCCTGCAGAAACTGAGACAAGGATGTGTTGCAACACATTTCTAGCCTTTACTTTCTAATATTTACTTTATTTCTTTGTGTCTATCTCTGTATGTATTGGGCTAAGCATTTGATGGAAGCTGCTTTTTTATTTTCCTAGAATTGTGAGCTATGTGTGTAGTTCACTACAATAATAGTTAGAGTCCACATGTGATAAGCTGCCATAAAAATATTTTTTTAGAGAGCAGTATAGAAAGTAGGAGCAGTGTTTTATGTGGGTGCTGTAGCACATCCTGGGTAGCGAGTGTGAGTCTTCCATAGCAAGCACAAAAACGTGTCTTGCTTTTTGGAAGCCCTTGCACACAAACACAGGTTTATTTGACTTCACTGCAGTTAGTTATATTTGTCAAGCTAAACATTTTCCTAAGTATTTGCAGTGTCAGCTGCAGTAGTAGTTGCTGAAATGGCCCTTGGCTTGTGTGCATCGGAGTGGGGCAGGAGGGGGCCACAGCTGGTTAGTAGAGAAAAGAAATCTTCTGGACCGAGGACTACAATGTGAAACTGGGAGCTCCGTAGAGAGGGCGGCAGAGGGGATAGTATTTAGAAGAAATGTGCCAAAGAAATCCTCAGAACCCCATCATAATTCAAAACCTGTTTGTGATGTTGGGCGTCAGTGCTGCCCTGTAGGCAGCAAACTAGCCTGGGATTAAGGAGGCCTGGATAGTATTTTGAGGTCCAGTAGCAGCCTGCATGGCTGACCTTGACCAGCTGTTCTGCTCCGTGCTGTGGTCTGTTCGTTAACACCACATTGCCCGCTGGCGCATTCTCAGCAAATACGGCGGATCTCATGAAGTCATGGTTGTGCTGGCCGTGTGCCGGCTGTGGAAGGACAGACGCTACCTGGTGGAGCAGAACTCCGTGCAAAATGAGCATTGGCAGAGTGGCATGCACTTCATCAGTGTGTCCTGCAGCCGTGGTGTTCTTGATCTGCTACTGGACATACTGAAGTGGAATTTACTGTCTAGTTCCACTGCTACCTCAGTCGTGTGGACAGCATCCCATATCTCTGTCTGGAAAGACATCTGGGTTTTATCTACCTGAAGATTTTAAAGCAATTTGAATTCATTTTAAAAATTATTTTATTTTAATACTAGTGATTGAATTTGGCAGTCTGAACTGTTTCTGGAATCTCAGAAGGTCACAACAGAGCAACTGAAAGGCTCTGTGGTTTGTATCCCTGCTTCTCTAGGCAATGTCTGCATTTCAGACTCAACGTGGGTTAACTCTGTCTGGCCTGGAAGAAGATAAAATTATGAAATGTAATGAAATTGGTAGGTCTTGAGGTAGATAGCCACTGCAAATTAAACTGCCATCTGCATTTCAAATCATGGAGGTTTTAAATTTTTTTTTGTTGTTGATGGAACTTATTACTGGAAACAAGTTGAAGTTTCAGTTGATCAGTAGTGAAAATAGTCTTTCAAATTAACCGTCTCATCTAGAAAGCTTCTGCTGACAGTCCGAGGATTTAAATGCCGGGCCCAGGAGGTGAGAGTGCTAAAGGCTGGATGATTCTCAGCAGCAGGGGTTTTGACTTGAAATTAATTTCTTCCGTTAATTGAACACACCCAAGTTGATCAGTGTCTTTGGGGAGGCAGTTCTGGAATGCTTTCCATAAAATATCTCTCTCCAAATGTTCAGTGTTGTTTTAATTACTGTAATTGTTTCCAGAAATTATGTGTATGTTGGGTATTTCAGTATTCCTCCCCCACAAGTTTAAATGTTAAGTCACTCGTTTAAAAACATTTACTCTTTCTCCTAGTGTGATTTTTAAGTGACTTTATCAACAAAAATATTCAGTTATACAGATTTTACCTCTGGAAAATTCTTAGCAGCTTTATAATGAATTGCAGATAAAATGTTGGTAGTATTAACTAGCTGCTGCTACGACGAATTTGTTTTTGTTAAAGAATTTCAGTTAAGGAGTTAGTAGAAGTTCTTACTTTCATTCCTAGCTTCCTCATAAATTGTGTTACGTGCGACTCTTTCTCTTTGAGCTGTCCAATACTGGTCATAAGCAAGAGTGTGAATGCAACGTGTTAGATGTAGCTTAGGATGTACCAAATTCTCGCGGCTTCATAATAGGGATCATTCTGAATAGATAGATCTTTTCTAGAACTCCAAATGTAGGGACTATGTTAAAACAGAAAGAACTGAAGGTTTGGGGAGCATTTCTTTGTTTTATTTTTTGATATTGGGAGTTAAGAGCTGCTTTTTGTCCTTTGTTTAATTGAACTATATCCTGAGTGTCTCATTATTTTTAACACACGCACTCAACCTGTTCTGCAGATGTTGAATCGTCGTTCTTTCTCACTTCTCATATTGCTCCTGTTGATGGGAGGTAGTGCTTTGGTTTAAAAGAAGAAATGTGACGCTTCTTTGTGATTGTGATTCGCTGCAGTATGTAACTATGCCTATTTTCATGCCTATTAAAATAAACCAAACCTGCTTAATAGTACGTATGCACTTTATTATCTTTTCAACTTGAGGTAGAGGTTTCTAAAAAGACCTAAATCCTGCCAGACATCAATACCGGATGTCACAGTATCTCCCAACTGAGGCCCTGTTGTTGATAACCTACTGCGAGTTACAAACACTGTGCTTGATAATAAGGGTTGGCAAGTTGGACTCATTTCTCGGCTCTCATCCTATTTAACAGAGCTAAGTGCATAGCCTTAGTAAGCTGATTTATCCAGCTAAAGTATTTCTTTCATCCTTAGACTTGTGTTAACACTGACAGTGAATGAAAAATATTTTAAAAGACTTAAGAAAACAAGTGCATGCATCAGATGCACTCAAAACTTTCTTGTACAGTGTAAAGTTTCCACACTAACATGTCCTCACACATACTGTGCCTGATAAGTGCCACAAAACCAGAGAAATGAGGAGCTCAATGATGTTGCTACTGGTAACTCTTCTGTCTCGTTTCAAGTGTCGCTGCCTTCTGCATTGCTGCTGCTCCTGTGTGAACAATTCACGGTGTTTATTCAACTAGGTACTCGTCCTCTGTTCAAAGCCATTCCCATACTGTTTTACCCCCAGCAGCTTGTCGTGTGCGGGAAGGGTAGGACAGTGAGGGCTGGGATGCAATGGTGAGTTTACAAGGGTTACTAGGGAGATGGCAGCTGTAGTAGGCAAACCTTACGGGGTGTGGTTTTGTGGTGTGTGATAATTGTTGTAATGATGAAGTGTGGGCTGTAGGTGAAATGTTTCTCCATGGATATTTTTATGCTTAGTTGGAGGCGATCAAGGGATACAGGTGAAGGCTGGGCTGCACTAGAGCCAATTTGGTCCAGTTCAGTCAAACAGTCTATTGAAACAAGATGTTCCTGGACTTAGCTGTTAACAACCCCACCATATGCCCTTACTCCCTGCAAAACAACTCCACCTTACCCAACTCCTGTCTTTTAAATCCCACCAAATACTGGAGCCACAGCCCACGTCACCACCTCTTTTCCCCGGCGTCACATTGATTATGTTCAGTTGGGTGGGCAGCTCCTCTTCCTCTCCCTTGCTTCCCCTCTTACGGCCTGCTTAGGCTTTGGAGTGCCTTCCTCATCTTCTTTTGACCATAAACCAGAGTTGGCCATTGTTAGTTGGTGGCATGCACTTGGAGAAGCCTTGCAGAAGCATTGCTGGGTTTCCCATCCACATCAGTGTGTTATCTCTTGGCAGACAAGATCTGTTGCAATGGTGGGGATGCTCTTGAACCATGTCTTAAGAGAATCTGCCCCGTCAGTTATAACGATGTCTGTTGCTGCTAACCCTCTCTGAGCAAATCGGACCTGAGTATAGCCAGTCATCCTCCTTAGTCTACCAGTTAGGTGTATGTGCGCGTGGCCTCCTCCGTCATTCAGACTTACAAACATGTATCAGACAGATCCCATCAACCAGGTTTCTGTGGGCGGTGTAGATAACTGTAGTTGTAACGTGTGTTACAGCTCAAAGCGAGTTTACATTTGACTGTTTCAAAACCGCACAGAACTCAAACCCAAATGTTAGTCCATCCTTAATAGCAGTTCCTTTCAGGGCTTCTTGTCTGTTAAATTTTTAATAGAAGGGCCATGTTTTATGGTAAGGATAAAATCCAGGTAAAGCAAAGAGCACCCATAGAAAATGACACAGTGTCACATAAAAACAAAGACCTAGTTAATGAAATTATTCAGCAGCAGATTTTACACCATCGCAAGGAAGTAACTTTACACAGTGAATAATTACATTGTGGAGTAAGTTGCCACAGGATGTTACGGACACCAGAAGCATTAACGGGTTCAAAAAGCTACTAGACAAATTCGTGGAAGAAAAACTCGTCGACAACTACTCAAATACAGTCACTGTCTTGGGAAATCCCTGAACTGCAAGTTGCTGGAAGTAGGGAAAGTATATGGTGGGGAACAGCGGAATATCTTTTTATTTGGCACTCTTGTTATACTCCTACTCCAGCTTTTTGCTTCTGCCACGGTCAAAGACAAGAGAAATTGCTGGACGTATCTTTGGTCTGGTGGAGTACACACATCTTTATGCAGCAGAAGAAAAAACTACATAGAAAATACAGAGTCCACAAGCACTACTGCATCCTGAAATTTATGTTGGCTGGCTACATAGCTTTAGACCAATTTTCAAACCAATTTTGGAATGTAGCTCTATCTAGAAACTACCTTTTGCCTCTGTAATTTTAATATTTGGGAAGTCTTCAGGGTGTACTTACTCATAAAAAATAAGTAATTGAACAACTCCTGCTCTGGGCATTGTTACATAATCGAAAAATTCTTAATCTCAAAGCTCACTTCAAATCTGTATCATACAAAACCACACAAACCATTTAATAATTAGGTACTAGCAGATAAAATCCAGCTTGAAGTTAGCAGAGCTGCGCCCACTTGGCCCAAAGAAGGGAGGAACTTTCATAGATCCTTTTCTTGCAGCCGGTTTTCTCTCTTAATGCCCAAGAAAAACTGAATAACTTGTTCTAAATAAGAAATCTTGCTTGTAATACTGACAGGAGGAGGTGAACTACAGCTCTGGTTGAGTATCTGCTGGGACCCCATATAAATTTGGTGAAATTCCAGCTGAAGTACCTGCTGCGATCTGGACTGCAGCAAATGGGATGGAATGTTTTCCTGGATGGTTAGGTACCGTATAAAGTAGGTTTTTAATGTATCGTAATAGATCAGAATCTGAAGGTTTTAAGATCAGTCACTGAGATTCCTGGTGAACATAAAAATGCCTTTTGTATCCCCATCAACAGTGTTATAGGCTAGAAAGGTGGTCCAACTGGGATTATAGGTATGGTCAAGTGAGTTGTGACTATGAGCTGCCTAGTACAGGAGATACTAAATAGAGACAACAAAGCATGTTTTATTTTCCAAAATGGAAGCACTAAGTTGATAGCACTGTCAGAAAAAAATTGTGATTTTTACATGCGCTTTCATTACTTGAGGAAAGTTTGGCTCCACCACTCTTCTAACTCTTCTTCGAGTAGTTTTTACGTCTCTAAGCCTCTTGTTTATCAGACTAAATAAACCTAGCTACTTCAGCTTCTGTTGTGAGCCCATGGTCCCTACCCAAACTCCAGTTTCTCCATGTACCTCTTGAACTGGGGAGTCTGATACTGGGTGCAGTATTTCAGCTATTGCCCAGCAGTGCTTCATGGAGGGGGAGAGTAACATCTTTTGTCCTGCTGGCCACGCTGCTCCTAATGTGGCCGGTATCCAATTTGCCTTGTTAGCAGCGAGAATGTTTCCTCACATTTCTCCTGGCACGTACCATAACCTCCTTGTCCTTTTCAGCAGAGCAGCTACAAAGCCAGTCAGTTACCAGCATGCCCTGATGCATGGGGATACCCTGCCCCTAGAAAAGCCTCAGAACTTCTCATTTGAACTTGACATTTCCACTCCTGAATTTCCTCAAGGTCCTTCTTGATTAAAGCTCTGCTACTTGATGTGTCTAACACCGCTAGTTTAATATTGTCTAGAAGATTGCTGAGTGAAGATTGTGTTTCATCACCCAGGTCACTGGTGAGGCTATCGAACTCTTTCAGCCCTGCTGTTCACCACTATAGTACTCTGCTTGGTATTGGGTACCCATTGGATTTCAAACTCATGTTTACTGTGAGCATTACTCAGTGAGCCCAGCTGTCCTGGTGATTGTCAGTCTACCTACCAGACCATTTGATTACATCCACCGCTCTCCCCACATCTGCATTTCAGGTCAGTTCATCGCATAAGGCAATCAGTTTGATCAAGCACAAGCTGCCCTTTGTAGTCCACATTGATGGTTGCTGATTACCTTTTTATTCTCTGGATGTTTGGAGGTGGATTCCAAAAGGAAGTGGTGTGTAATCTTTCCAGGTGAAGGCTGGAGTTGCCCGAGTTCTTTGTCTCATGCCTTTTTTAAAGACAGGCATAGTGCTAGCATTTTTCCAGTTTTGGGGTGCCTGGCCCAGTCATGGTGCATTTTTTTGGACAGGTAGGATTTTGGAGTCACATCAGCCAGCTCTTTTGGCACTTTCATATTAATCTTGTCTGTCTTCATAGCTTGAATACACCCAGCTGCTCCAATTCATTCCTACCTTGTTGTCCCTAACCTGTTCCTTTCCCAAACCACTTGGAAATCTGGGAGTGATCTTTGCCAGTGAAGACTGAGGCAAAAATGTATTTAGTACTTCAGCCTTTTCCACTAGGTTGCCTCCCCCATTCAGTATCATCCCCACATTTCCTCTGAACTTACACAATTTCCTCTTGCTGCCTTTTATACCCCTCACTTATTTCAATTCCAAATATGCTTTGGTTTCTCCAATTTTGTTCCTAACTGCCAAAGTAGTACTTTTGTACTCCTTTTTTGTTCCCTCCTCTTGTTTGCTGCATGCCGTCTTTTTGCATTACACTTCATCAAGAAGTTTCTTGCTTAGTCAAGTGGGTTTTCTGCTGAAATTTCCAGTTTTCTTGTACAACAGGATTATTTGTACCTGAGCTCTTAGTAAGTTTTCTATACAATTTACCAGCTATCTTAGGCGCCTTCTGCATCAACTAACTGGGAGATTCTGCTGAGCCATCTTGCTCAAGTCCACTTGCATAAAATCCTAATTCTTCTGCTTACCTTTCCAATCTTCTTCTGATCCTGAATGCAATCAGCTTGGTCACTCCCAAGCTACTGTCTGTGACCACATTTGCCACTTGTTCTTCCTTTTTTATGCACAGAGGTCACGTAGATTATTACCTTTGTTTGGTCTCTCTAGCATTTGCATTAAAAAATTATCACCAACGCAGTCTAGAAATATCCTGGATGGCTTGCTCAATGCCATGGTGCTCATATGGTTGAAATCCCTAAGGAGGACCAAGGCTGGTAATTGGGTTGCTCTTGGTAGTTATTTATAGACAGCCTTATCCACTTCACCTCCTTGGGCAGGTCGTGTGTGACAGGCCCCCTCTGCTGCGTGGCCAATGTAGCTTTTGCCTTTGCTTTTGACCAGAAGATTCCTGTCTGGTTTCACACTGGACCTCTGCATAGACAAGGAGGTGCTTTGTGAGAAAGTGCAACTGCCCTTCATCTTCCTTTCTTGTTCTCCTTGAACAGCCTCCATGACAGTGTACCAGTCATAGATGCTATCCCATTGAATCTGGGTGGTCTCGATCACATCAGCACTCTCTGACTCTGCGTAGACTTCCAGTTCTTGTTTGTTGACCAAGCTCTGCGTTAGTGTGCAGGTTACCTGAGGTAAGCCCCTGTATGGCCTCTCTCCATGTAGAAATGTGTAACTTTCCGCTGTGGCCTCTTCTCACACATACTTTCTCCTCCCCTCCCTTACCTCTGGGCCGTGTACCTATTCCTCAGGGAATTTCATTTAAAGCCATCCTCACTAGATAGCAAGTGTCTTCACAAACATGTTTTTCTCTTTGTCAGGTGGCTTCCTTATCTTTGTAGCAGTCTGTCCTCTTTGAATGAGGCATTGTAATCAAAGAAACCGAAGTCTTGCTGGTGACAGCTAGCTGTCCAACCAGGCATCAGTCTGCTGGTTACATCTGCTAGCCAGGCCTCTCTATTAACTAGAAGGATTGAAGAGAGCACCCGTAGGACTTCTGCCTTCTCATGTTTGCTCTGGGCTCTCTGTTCCATTTGAGCTGCTTGGAGTTCCCCTTGGCTGCGTTACTTCTGTCCCACAAGGGTTAGCAGCAAGAGGTAGAGTTTGGAAGGCTGGGTGAGTCGTGGCAATTTCTCTGCAACATCAGTGATCTAGGTTCTGGGCAAGCAAGAGACTCACCTGGATAATAGGGATGGATTCTTCTGTGTCACACAGAAGCATTGTTAGCTGCTTACACCACTGCTTTCTTTAGTACTGGCACTAATTGAAAGACTTGAGATACCCACTCAGAATTTTCTCCCCAAACACCCCCTACTGTTCCTGAAACTGTTGGCTAGGCACATCTGGAGGAGGAAACAGAACTTTATTCCTGTTACCTGAAGTTGCAGGTTTCCAGCTTTCACCCTCTGCAAGTTTGTATCCTTTTCCTGGTCCTTCTTAGAATCATAAAATAGAACCATATAACTTTTTAGGTTGGAAAAGGTGTTTAAGGTCATCGAGTCCAACCATAAACCTAACACTGCCAAGTCCACCACTAAACCATGTCCCTAAGTGCCACATCTGCATGTCTTTGAAACACCTCCAGGGATGGTGATTCAACCACTTCCCTGAGCAGCCTGTTTAACAACCCTTTTGGTGAATAAATTTTTCCTCATGTCCTCCCCTGGCACAGCTTGAGGCTTGTGTATGACCTGTTACTTGGGAGAAGAGACCGACCCCCACCTTGCTACAACCTCCTTTCAGGTAGTTGTAGAGAGCAATATGGTCACCCCTGAGCCTCCTTTTCTCCAGGCTAAACACCCCCGGTTCCCTCAGCTGCTCCTCATCAGACTTGCTCTCCAGACCCTTCACCAGCTTCACTGCCCTCCTTTGGACATGCTCCAGCCCCTCCATGTCCTTCTTGCAGTGAAGGGCCCAAAACTGGACACAGCACTCAAGGTGTGGCCTCACCAGTGCCGAGTACAGGGGGACAATCACTGCCCTGCTCCTGCTGGCCACACGAGTGCTGATACAAGCCAGGATGCTGTTGGCCTTCTTGGCCACCTGGGCACACTGCTGGCTCATCTTCAGCTGGCTGTCCACCAGCACCCCCAGGGCCTTTTCTGCCAGGCAGCTTTCCAGCCGCACTTCCCTAATCCTAGTAGATTAAGTTCTAGTTGGTCTTTGGCCTTTCTAATTTTCTCCCTGCATAACCACACGCCATCTCTGTAGTTCTCCTGAGTCGCCTGCTCGTTCTTCCAAAGGTCAAAAACTCTCCTGTTTTTCCCCTGAGTTCCAGCCAAAGCTCTGTTCAGCCACAGCGGTCGTCTTCCTCACTGACTCATCTTTCAGCACATGGGGGTGGCCTGCTCCTGCGCTTTCAAGATTTCCTTTTTGAAGAATGTCCAGCCTTCCTGGACTCCTTTGCCCTTCAGGACTGCCTCCCAAGGGACTCTGTCAACCAGTCTCCTAAACAGGCCAAAGCCTGCCCCCTGGAAGTTCAAGGTGGCAGTTCTGCTGACCTGCACCCACCTCCTTACTTCTCTGAGAATCGAAAACTCTTAACATTTTTGCGATCGTTATGCCCAAGACAGCCACCAACCATCGCATCACCCACAAATCCTTCTCTGTTTGCAAACAACATGTCCAGCGGGATGCCTTCCCTGCTTGGCTCCCTCACCAGCTGTGTCAGGAAGTTGTCTTCAAGAACCTCCTGGACTGTTTCCTCGCTGCTCTATTGTATTTCCAGCAGACATCTGGTAATTCTTAACCCCAGTGGGGCTTAAGCTCATGTCTTGGAGAAATGTCTTTGAAGATCCTGCTGGTCTCCTGTGCAGCACTCCTGATGCAGTGAAGCCTGATGACCTCTCTTGGCACTGAGAGGTCAGTGCTATTTAAGCTCCTCACTGAGCATAGCAGTGACTTGATCAGAACACACCTCCTTGGCTTCCTGCCCCAGGGAGGAGCACTGGGCATCTGAGCAGTCCAAGCCCTGGCTGGCAGCACTTCCATGGAGACTGCTAAAGTACCAGAATGGCTGTGCTGGTGACACCTGCTGTGTTATCACCATTTGGGAGCCGCTTCTGCTGGTGGCATCTCTGGGATTTCCTTGAGCTCACTGCAGTCCAACTGCCGTACAAACAGCTTCACTTCTGGTTTTGTGTCCTAATGGCAGGGCTCCGTGTTGCTGATGTTCTCTGAGGAGCACCGTCTCATCTCCAGATGTGTGGGAAGCTGATGCCAGTTACTGCTGCCCCTAGTGAGACGCCTGCCTGGCAGGGAGCTCCTCCCGCTGCCCGTTGCTGAGCTAGTTCCCTGCCCTGTTTGCCTGCCCTGCGATCACAGCACACGTCGCCTCCTCTTGCTGGGCTGGAACTGCTCGTGAGTTAGCCATGCTGTTTTAGGGCTCCGACTAGCAGTCCTAGTTTTGGGATAGGCAAATTCGGGTGAGGTATCCAGGATTCGGTTTTCTGTGCTTTTTCACAACAACCATTCAGTAAATAAATATATGTTGTTATTTTTTTCTGTAAAGTATTTTTAGTAAATCCTCCATGCCTGTTTTTTTGAATGACTAATGCATTTTGGTACAGCTGAATTACATCTATACTGAGTCATTTTGTTTTGTCATGACACATTTAAATGTTTAAATCTCTGCAGAAATTAAATCCTGTAAAAGACTTTAACCTTTTGTTCTGGGGGTTGGTTTGTGCCTGTATTATATCACCACAAGCCTCTGCCATGGGGAAGAAGAACCGTAAACAGAAGATGAACAGAATGCGCATTTCTGGAAACCAGAAATGAGCCAGTGTGTTTTCGCACAGCCAAAATTTTGGTTTTTTGAATCAGATCTTCCCCTGCTTGCTGTGTAATATTGTTGCGTTTACCATTTCACAATACTGTTGTTGGACCCTTAATTTTTCCTAAGCCACTGTTCCTCCAACATTTCTAAAATATTCCCTCATCTCTTCTCAGGCTGTAGTTACTTCACATTTTGAAACTAAGGCTTTGTTTATGGGGAAGGTTTTGCCAGTTCCAGAACTAAAATAGTTACATCAATGTTCCCCACATTCTTGCTTTTCTTGTGGGTTTTTTAGTGGGGTTTTCTTTTGTTTTGTTTTATTTTGTTAAACTCTTGTATAGGACACGTAAGCTGAAATGAAGTAAGAGGATCTGCAAGTTGTGTACCGATAACTGTAAAATAAATGTAAACATTCATTGCTTGTGTCGATGAGGCAAACAGCCTTCCTTGACTTACTTTGTCATGTGTACTGCTTCTTGAACGACTTCTTCCCTAGTCTGCTATCTTTCTCTTATCAGGTCACGATGCCCTTCGAGTCCTTGAACAAATGCCTGTTGTACCAGGCTGGCTGTATTTGAAATGCCGTACAAACTTTCCCTTGTACTTCGTTATCCTGGATGTGAACTCTGTGTTTCTCCCGATGTGTGCTTTATACTGTGCCTTTGCTTGTGTGCCAGGTCCGTCATTTACTGTGCGAGCTCTTTAGGGCAGAGAGCTGTTCGTCACATCATGTGCTTTCTGAAGCCCGTGCCATATTTTTAGACTCTGAAGAGCGATCATCAGTCATTGTGAAAGACCAATATCCCTTTGTTCTGGTATCTGTGAATACTGTTGAGGCTTCTCGCTGCCTTCTCCAAGTAAGGAATCAAAACTAAGAACCACAGAAAAAGTTGGGTTTGTACTTCCACAAATGGGTTGTGTTGTGACAAAGCATTTGAAAAAGAACCTCCTCAAACAGACCAGCCGACCAACCATGTAGCTTTCACCATTGAGCAAGAGAGCTGGTACTGTATAGGAGAAGAATGGGAGATATTTGTAGTGGTAATTCTGAAATGAATGTGACTTTCTGCTCTGAATATTTGTATATAAAATACAGAGAATAGGATTTTCAAAAGTGCTTAAATGACTGAAGAACCTCACAGAAACAAAATGGGAGACTGTATCTACAGCTGAATGGTTAGGCAATAGCCTGGGATGTGAGAGAGTCAGGTTCAAGTACTTGCTCCAATTATCTTTTAATTAGTTATACAAAGTGGAACAACTTCAAACAGGAGATATCAAGATGTCTTACCCCTGAATACCCAATAGCCTGTGGGCTAGGACAAGTAGTATGGGATGAGCAAAGCTTTGAAAATGGGTCACTCACAGATGACTGTTTTAACCACTGAGATATTAAATCCGATAGTATGTGGATTTTTCTCATCATTGTTTATGAGGAAGGATTTGCTTGGCTCAAGCAGCTGACTCAGGGAAAGGGTTTGTGGCGCAGGCACCCATTGCCATTAGAGGAGTAGGACTCCTTGTCCCTTAGACAGTCTTTGCTTAGATAGCTGGCGTTTGTGAGTCCTGATTTTTGACACTGGCTTTCTCTATCCGTTTTATCAAAAGTCTGACTGTCGAATTTAGGGAGGGGATTGCATTAGGTAGTAGGATCTCTAAAGCTTAAGTGCTACAATTTGCATTTTTACTACAACTTAGTCTTTTTGTGCATCTAGTTGTTTGCCACAAAGAAGGGGCTTAAAACGGTGCTGACAAACTACACAGAAGGGTGTAAAGGACTTTCAGCAGGCACAAAGTCATTATATATTGGTAAAATGTGTTTACTACTAAAGGAGGAAACCATGCTAATATACTAATTACAGCATCTCGAGATACTCCTAATTATCTTTACAGGATTTCATGAGTCCGCATCATTTGATTTGTCCTAATGCAGAGCCTCGTCATCCTCGTCTGCAATCTCTTGCCCAGATGGAGCTTGGAAATCAACACGAGTGTTCCTAATATGCAAATAGAGATCTGCAGTTCCACTTCAAAGCAGCAGCTTCTGAAGTGGGAGTATTAATTACTCCATTTTGAGTTAGTGACTCTGCAAATGAGATTTTTTCTTCTGCAACTGACTTACGTGCCTTATTTCCCCTCAGTTTTGTTACCCGACTTTTCAGTAGACATGTCTCATTCTCTCCTTCTTGTGAGAAATGAAACGGTTGACCAGTTAATGATCCATTTACCGACTAATCCATAACTTCCCCAGGGAGTTGTTTGTCCTGTTCTTGGGTTCTTTTGCATGTAGCATTTTATATAGCAAGATGAGACTCCTCATTGCTCGTCACGTGAGTCTGTCAGGAGCTTGAGAAACAAGGGCACGTATCAGCTGCCCTCTATTTCGTAGAGATGAGCTGTGTCTGCTGTCTAAACTTATATTTCGTGGATAAGGGAATGCGTTGGTGAGGTGGATGGAGAAGAGGAACTCATGAAGCAAGAAATATTATCATGTGACTGTATTGCATGACAGAAGAGAAAACAAAGGGGAGCAATCATGATGGGCCTTGATAGTAGTTAGTCTACAGGAACGGGTCACAATATCAAGTAGCTGAAATTTCATCTGATTGTGAATAACTACAGAGTAGTGTCAAGTCATATTGAAATATTTTGCTGTGTTGTTTACTCATAGAGAGAATCCCTGAGGAAGTGTGAACAGGTTAGTTAGTTATGGTGAGTTACACTGTTCCACTTTGGGTGGTGTATTTCCACTTCATGAAGAGCTGACTTGAGGAGGTCCCCGACAGTTGAGGAAGGTGTGCAGCAGTAGCACACTCAGGACAGACTACTCCGAGGTACCAGTGGGTGCACTTGGGAGAGCATGTACTACAATACCGTGTGAAGAGGTCAGCGTGACCTGCCCTTCCTGTGAGACTGCTGCCCCCTGCGTGGAGAGGAGACAGCCACTTACTCCGTCTGCTCCCTAAATCCTTTGCCAGTGACTCAGGAGCTGGTGTTTGGTGAGAATGTAATATATAAAAGGAATAATGGAGGCATCCCTTAATTAGGGATAGTAATAAGAGAGGAATCAGTTTAGCATGTGATATACGGTGAATGAGTCAGAGAAATGAGGGAGAAGTGAGTTTGATAGCGTTATAAGAAGGAAAGTGCAGTACTGAAAAATTGTCATGAGTGGTGATGCGAGGAGCTTCAAAAGAAGCTAAAAAAAAGGGAAAGCAAAGTAATCTGAGAAAGAGGAAGGGTGAGTTCAAAACCAGTACTAAATATAAGAGCCAGGACTGTAAATTCAGGAAGAGGTAGGGAGAAGCTCGAATGGCAGGGGAGGTGTGAGCAAGAGAGTTGGCTGGCACAGGTTTTGTGCTAGCAGCCTGAAAGGGTTTGGGGAGACAAATGTGATAGTGTTGTAGAAACTGAGGAACAAGAAAAAAGCCTTTCTATTGAGCTTGACAGTAACAGAGAAGGAAATACTTGTGTGCATAGAGTGATAAGTTCAGAAGAAAATGACTTCATTTTTCTGCTTTTAGATCTTACAGTAAGTGACAGTTTCTAGTCATGGACAACACCAAATTTCTGGGTTTATCAGCTAGCATAATGGGAATGGTTTTGATAGGCAAAAAGGAACTGAGTTTTTTCAGTATTACGGCCAAACTCATACTTTGACTTCCTGTCTGAGTATGTTCTCGCGGAGACAAACAAGATTTCTACGCCATAACTTTTTCCTGTCAGCTGAGGCAATATTAAGAAAAGTCTAGGTAAATTTGAGGCTAAGCCTTTTCATTTATTTTGCTTTTCTAAGCAGTATTTCAACAGTATATGTGAAGAGTACTCCGTTTAGGAATTCTTCTGTTTCATGCTCTATTTTTAACACAGGTAGAACCATTTCCTTCAGCGTCATAACTGCAGTTGAGGACCCTTATTTTTTTCCTGGTTCTTCTCACCCTGCTGTCACATTTTGCAGACACGAGTAATCTAATACTGCTGTCACACACCAGTCTCATTTACAGAAATTGTTATTTCAACTATGAACTATTCAAAAAACTGCTTAAAATGAAAGTTGGATTTAATTACTTCCAACAACATGTAAAAAACAAGGTTCTCTGTGTAATGGGGGAGGCTGCATGGGCTGGAGAGTTGGAATATGATTTCATTTTTAGTTGTCATTTTAAACCCAGGTTGATAATTTACATTTAGATTTAAAAAAGGCATTGGATATAAATTGCAAGAGAGTTGCAAAACAAATTTCTTTGAATTTTAAAAAACTCTTCTTGCGTGCTTTCTATTCTACAGTCAGCTATCAGGTTGCATCTGGAATCCACCTCTCGGTTAGGTGTTATTTGCTAGTACTGTGCTTCGTTACAGCTTATGATATTGCTCACGTTTTTCAGGTTTAACGTGGAGCGAATGAAGCAAGCTGGTTTTGAGCTGCTCTGTGGAAGTTAATGTAATGACCTGTAATAAAAAACCTGTTCAGGTCTTGTCAGCTTTCTCGGGACCGAAGTTTGCGAGGCTCAGTGTATAAAGGGATGCTCTGGAAACAGGAAGTTTGGCTCAGTCGTGCAGGACACAGCTGTTGGCACAGAAACAGCTGGGTGTGAAGGGGGTTGTGGGCATCATAATGAAGGAAGGTGTTTATAAACAACAAGCTATATTCCCAAATGTTTATGAGGGGCTTTCCTCCAGCAGGAGGGCCAGGAGAGAGAAAGCGTGAATGCATCTGTTTTGGAAATCAAACAAGTAGAGCAACAGGGACTGTCATTGTCAGTTATCTACTGGCAAGAACCAGCCTCTTGATGTTCTGGTAGATAACAAGAAAGTGCTCTCAACTCCAAGGATTTAGAAAAGGCACGGGCAAGGATGTGCAGGGTGGTAATGCAGACGAGATTAGTCCAGGCTGTGACACAGCACATGTGGTCTTAGCAAGAATTGGAGACTATAGAGGAACGTATAAAGAGCTTAATCTAGAGCAAAGGCCCTTTGAATGCTAATTTTCTGATACATTTCTGTTTCTGAGGCTTTGCTGAAACTGCATTAGGAACAAAGATGGGACCTATAAGCAAAGAGGACAAAAAGAATTGCAGTTGAAACTATCCTCCTCTGTCATACGATATACTGCCAGCAGGGAGCCTGTGGAACCTGGGGAACCGAGCTCTCCCTCGGACTCCTGTAGAGCAAAAAGGGTGTGTTAGCACCCCGGAGGGTTCTGTGCCACGGACCATCACATGAAGCGTTTGCCAAGACAAGGGGAGAGGTGCAAGCTGTCAGCCAGCACTGATAAATCGAGAAGGATAAGAACGTAAGTAAGACTGGGATTTAGTGGCTGATAGCTCTTACTGAGGGCTGTCCCAGTAGGAAGCTGGTTAAGGAAACAACACTGATAATGATGGAAGAGCGTGATATGTGGAATAGCTCAAGGCGAGACTCGTCTCTAAGGCATTTGCAGTAAAGTACAAAATAAAAGACAATTCTGCCCCAGGGCCCAGACTGAGACTGTCATACAGGTGAGGTGCTTTGTACCCAGCAGGGTACAAAGGCAGCTTATAAGGAAATTGGCGGGGGGGACTTACTGCAGTTGCACTTTTTTTTGGTGCTGCTTAGTGCAGCTCTGCACCATCACTGAATTCACTGTTCTGTGTTAAAGGTGGAGCTGACCCTGATGGGATTACTGCCATCTTGATCGATACATTAATATTGATAGATTGGTTTGGTGAGTTGAGGCTGTAAGTGTCAGCCAGGATGTATGTTTTTCAGCTAATGTCAATTCAAATGAAGTATGAGTCTGCTTAAGAAATCTTATTGCTGTTTCCCAAAAGTGTAAGTGTTACGTTTAGTCTTAATGAAAAATGACAATATGACTCACATTGCTGTCTTGGAGAGTACGAAGAAGAAATGCTGTCAGGGCTGAAGAACTTTTCGAGGACAAGAGTGTCATCAGATGAATGAAAAAAAAATGGGAGGAGTAAAAATTGCAAAAGTCTGCTTGATGTTCACTGGAGGAGTACCCAAGGAATATGGAAAACATCCCTCTGGAAAATCAGCTGATTTTAACCATACCTTCTGTACGCAGGTCTCCAGAGGATAAGTCACACTTTGTATTTAAACAGGGATCAGCTTCACAGCTGGCATAAATCAGCAGAGCTTTGTAGGAGCTGGTGAAGATAACACTGAATTGTACCTGGTTTAGGATTTAGCCCTTATTTCCACACTATGGAAAACACGGGGTTTAGTGATCTCAGTCAGCCAACCAGAGCTGTACAAGAGTAAACAAGTTGTTAATCTGAAATCGCCTTAGGGCTGCCTTTTGCTCCCACTGAAATCAATGTCTAAATTCCCATCAGTTTGAGTGGGATATTAAAGGAGAAAAAATGCTCTAATATCCATGTTAATGTATTTTCTAAATATGTGAATAAATCAGCAGCTTGGTAAACTGGTTCAACAGCCTGATGAATCAACCTTGCTAAAACAGATGCACCATCTGCCTCACAGCTTCTAACATGCTGTTAAAACAAAGCAATGTTTTTATAAGAGCAGTTATTTTTGCTGTTACAGGCCTTAATCTGTGCTCAGGCAAAACTACCTAGAACAAGATGCTCTATATCTCTGGAGCATCAAAGTTAGCTTGCATATAGATTATGTTCATGGCAGAGAAGAAGGGATTAGTAAATTTATGTACTTGCTCCTCTGCTGTGTCTTTAACCACATTTTTTAGGTGTTTTCAGAAATGTCTGCCAAATACTTTGATTTGTTCGCTTTGTCATATTCATACTTCATATATTGAAAAACTACAGAGAAACAAGATGAAGAAAGACTTTTGTTTGGTTGAAAACATTAAGAAAATTCAGTCCAACCCTCATGGCAAACTGCAAGCAGTTGGGCTTTCAGAAGTGCTGAAGGGATTAAGGCGCTAAATAACTTTCTTCACTTTAGTACCTCGGGAAAACCTCACCTTTATTGCTCACAATTATTTTTTTTTTGCTCACAATTATTGCTGTGTCTATGAGCCATTTTTATACTGTTGGTAGCAAGTAGGTTCAAGACCGGGATTTCAGTAAGATCCCCTTTCATTGCTTTTTTTCACCCCTTTGCACTTCGCGAAGCAGCACACAAGGGGTCTCAGGGAGAAACAAAAAGATGTTCACAGCCTTATCTGTACCATAGTGGGTAACCGGGGAAAATACAAAGAACACTTTTTATCTGTTAAAACCTGTGTGAAGTAAAGCATTTTACTGGAGGTGAAACTTCTACCAGATTGGAACCCCAAGAGATGCTGTTCAGGCTGTAAACTGCATTTGCACCACGGTAGTTTTGTTTCTTCAGTTGGTGCTCATTGACGTCAATCCCACTCTGCATGTACAGATCCTTTCTGAACAGGAGAAAGCAAGCCCAGCGTGTGCCCAAGTCCATCTCCAGCCCCACCAAAATCACTCTAATGGACTTTGTGTGGATATAGCCCAGTGCTCACGGAAGCAGCGCGTGCCCCTCCATGCCTGCTCTCTTCAGAAAGGTTAAACATCTCCAGATGTGTTCAAAGGAGGGGAAAAATCTGTGGAAGTTACTCGCAGTTTCATTTCGGGGGACACCTCAGTTACAACCACCGTATTGACATGCTGCTGTTGTAGCATGGCAACTCTGACTGGGGCTCTGGCAGTGTTTGGGATATCTGAAACGTGCTGACAGTCTTCTTCTGTTGTGCTGGCCCAGTTTCATAGGCAGAGTGTGTCATAAGTGTGGGTCAGCCCTTACAACGATGCCTCGTGGCATTTCACGATGGTCTGCGGAGGTGTTGCCCAGCAGGACCTGCAGCCCTGCAGCCGTGCTGTGCAGAGGGGCTGGATCTCCTGGATCCGATGCGGGCCCGCACACGGTTCTGACTGCAGCAGAGCTGTGTTCAAACCGCTGCACTTCCTGCTGCCGAACGATGGTGATGGCCTTTCTACTGCCCCTGCAGACGTTTCCAAGAGCAGTGTTTTACTTGTGCATCAGCCAATGATCCGGTATTGGCGAAGGGTTTGGACGCAGCCATTGAAGAATAACAACGGACTGTTCAGGCTGAGCTGAGATTTCGCAGCTTGGTTCAGTTGCAGCGGTGACTCACACAGAGCTGGTTCCCACACGATTCGCACAGTGTAGGGCTGACTCAACCCCAGATTTACTGAGCGCCTGTGTTATCTTCCTCGGTGAAAAAAATGGGTTACAATAAATAATCACAGCAAACTTGGACTTGCCCCGAGGTAAAATAAATGTGCGTGTTGAAAGGCTGCATGTTTGTAATAATAAATTATTTAGTGAGGTAAGGATGAAATAATAGGATGTAGGAATCATTAAACGAGAAAGAAATGTGACATGCATTGTTGGCTGATTTTGTTGCATAGCAGATGTAAATAAAGGAGGAATAGTTATTTGTATCTGATGGAGATGCTCAGAGAGGCTGGTTTGACAGTCTCTACACCTACTGCTAGAGCCAGCCAATTCTTGGCATTTGTTCTGTGAAGTAAGTAGTTTTAGATGTGTCCATGTCTGGGGCAGACGTTTTAAAGTGATGTCAATTCAGGAAGTGTGAGAGGCGTAGGTTCTGAACACTGGATCTTTGTAGGATGTCTTTGGCTAGTCACGCCAAGTCCTAAGTGCACGGAGTTGTCTGTCTGAAAAACCTTGACTGCATTCCTTTACAATGTCAAATTCACAGGGATCAGAAATTCTATCCCAACAGGAGCGATAAGAAACTAGTTTTTTCTTCGAAAGGTGCAGCTGCTGTCAGTGTTCCATAAGCACGTGCACAGGCACACGGCCGTAGTGTAAATCCAGTCTAAATCACTACGAGTTTAGAGTTAGCTGGAAACATCAGCGTATCCTTTTTCGGGTTGTCCCAAAAGGATAGAAATATCTAGGTAACACACACCTCTGAGCTTCTTAGCACTGAGTGACTAATCACCCTCCCTTTCATAAAGGAAATAACTAAGAATCTGAAAAATTAAGAAATTCTGCCATGTCAGCTGCCTTGGTCATTAAAGGTCATTAGCAAGCAGGAATGGTTAACTCACAAATACCAAAGGTCAATAATATCCATAAATTAAACTTTAAAAGTCCTTTTTTTGAAGCGATTAAATTACAGGGAACAAATAATGTGAGGTTTGAAAGATTATGTGAGAATTCTGAATTCTTTGGAAAGATAGTTTTTGTGCAGATTGCGTCACTGGTTTGAGGAAACCTCAGTGTGGTTCAGGTATGGGAAAGAATTTCTGAGAAATAAAACAGGTGGGACTGGCAAACTCCCCCAAACCAGGAGACATAAACGACAGTCCTGAGAAAAGGTGACAGCAGCAGGAATAGAAATATGCAGCTAAAGGACGTCTGTGCTGGAGGGGGAAGAAAAGGCTAAGAAAGGGCCACGGAGTGTCCCACGCTGACGCAGTGCAATGCCAAGTCCAGCGGTACAGCTCTGTGGTACGCAGAGTGCCGCTCTTCTGTCGCCACGTTTGCCAAGTGGCCACAAGCTCTTCCAGGCCTCTTTGTAAGAGTGAACCAACTGCACGTGTTAATCTGAACTTTCCCTCGGCTAAAGGACGGCTTTGTGCTCGAAGCACAGAACCAGGACTTGTTTATTCTTGGTTCTGCCACAGTCTCCTTGTGCAACCTGAGGCCGTTATTCATCTCTTCAGGCCACGGCCTCCCCATTCGTAAAATCCAGCTGATGGTACATAAGTCACTATGGGTGTTTGAGGCTGAATAATGTTTGTAAAGTGTTTTGGGACATAATGAAACGCTGCATGCAAATGTATGCTCATTAGTGCCTCTTTAGATAGGATCCGTTACTGTAGGTAGACTAACACCACCAGCTGGTCCCATTTTAGTCTATGGTACTTTTGATCTCACTAGCTCTGGACTGGTCTGAAACAGAATAATTTTCTTCTCTTTGATGGTTATATTAATTGATGAAATGAGAATTCCCCAGACAGCCCCTTTGAACAGCCTGAGTTCACCGTTCCGTTTGGCTGTACAAACTGATCTTTCAAACTTCCCAGCGTTTGGATGCATAGCCTAACAGTTTATATGTGGAACAGACGCGCTACCGGTGAAAGACTCTGCAAAAGGAAGGCTCATCCTTGCAGACAGGTACCAGCAAGGTACTGTCTCATTTCACAAGCATTGCCCATCGAATGCAGTAACCTCTCTGCGTGTATGAGCTGTGACCAGATGATGTGGTGTGTTGCCATGGGCAAATGTACCTTTTGATAGGTAAACCACTCCTACGCTTTCCTAAACCATTTCCTAAACAACTGTTTTTTTTAGTGTTTCTAAATGTGCTTTCCTATCTGCACTGCTGGTAGATCTCGTACGTATCGTTAATGACCACGTACCACATGTCTGTTCTCCCTGTTATTGCTGAGCTCCCGTGTAAACACCCGTGTGGTTCCTTGCTGCGATGGGACTGTCACAGCAGATGCTTTTGCTTTTTCTATTGCTGTAAACAAGCTGTTGTGACTGCTACTCTTTTCACCATATGTCCTGAGCACTCCCAGTTCATAGCTACTCGTCATTTCCAGGATGCTTGGTAGGGTGTGTGCGCCTCCACCCCTTTTCAAAATCCATGTAGCTCTCCATGGATTGACTAACAACTGCAAGGTGTTACTTAGCATGCTGGTTTTGGCTGACAGCGCTACTAAACGAACAGTTGTTTGTCTTTCATGGTTCCCATGTGAAGTAACTTCCACTGACAAATTGAACATGCCAATGGCTTCAATTTTGTTAGTAAGCATCTGTGACGTGGTGCTGAGACCAAAAAGTATGACCCCAACTTGTTGCCCTGGATATTGGTAATTTTGCCCTGTCCGTTAGCCATATCCTCTGTTTGTATTGTCCTCATACGTTTTGTAGTGCCGATCTCATCATGACTACGTCCATCCTGAATCGGTAGGGGAGGAGTGCGCGGTGAGAACCACAGAAAACTGTAACGTACCTTTAGGGGTGTTGTGCTGATCAGTGTATAAGATGTTGCAATTCTGTCCCACTGTGAGGAACTAGGGCTGATGTCACATTTACTTTCATTTGTTTTCTAGACTCTTCATGGAGTAGGATATGCCACACCAAAGAGAAATTGCTTGTGCACAGCAAATGCATTTACTTGTTATTATAGTGGGTGGACGTGCCTTATTAATCACCTGTGACGTGATGACCTTCCAGGTCTACCTGGCATTTCAGTAATAGCAAACTTGATGGGAGAGTGTTGAGTGTGGTCAGGAATGGTGTCTGTACTAATCATTTTAATGAAAGCAGTCATCGGGAGGTGAACAGAAACTGCATTTAAATTGTAAATGTGAAAGAAGTCAAACTACAGGAAAGAGTGTTCTTTAGGCATCTCTCTTGTCCGACTCTCTAGGTTTCGGTATTAGGTGGTTGTCTGAGCCTGTGTCGTATGTGCTGCATTGCTGGAGCATCTCAGTGTTGCTGTTGGTAATATAGCTGCTGTGAAAGGCTATTTTTTTGCGTTGATAACTGGTGGAATTGTTCATATTGCCTTTAGGAAATAGTGTGCTAGCTCTTACTTTGTTAGCTATCGGGGCACAGGATGTTGTATTTTCCTTTGCTCTTTCTGTCAAGTTTCATAGGATAAGGACTGTACGCTCCTAGGTGGCTTTATGCAGCAGGCTGAGCATCCGCGATGACATGCTGGTGATCTGTCATAGTCACTAGGTGCCTTTGGTACCAAGGTATTCCTGAGTCTTTCCCATTCACAGCTGGATGTTAGGGAAGGTGATCTTTTATCTCCAGGTGCCTTTGAAAACTGCATGCCATCCCCTGGCAGTGCTCGGTTTTCTCTTATCTTGCCGCAACTTGCATCTCTCTAAAGAAAATGTGCCAAACTGGCTCTACTCTTGGAAGAAATAATAGCTCTATGCTTTGCTTTGCTTTGATTAAAAGGCAACCAAAGTTTTCTTGGCTATGTAGCATTTTATCTATCTGCAAAGTCCTTTTTTACGTGAACATTTATTATTTCTTTGGCTCTGTAGGATTTCCAAGGTCTCTGTAAACTCTGGAACCTGCAAACTTGATGAAGTGCACCATTTTTTTCTCAGGAGGCTCTTTTCCTGTCTTTCAGAATGAATACTACCATGGTCTGGAGAGGGGCAGAATTCAATATGTGGTAGGAGAAGAATGGCTCAGCAGGGAGGGTGCTTACCTCCTTTTTTTGGATTGGCATGTTTTGCCATAGGTTTGGCATAGAAATAGCCTTTGTCTGGTTCAGAAAATGCTTAGCATTGAGGATTTGACTGATGTCCACCTTCTGTCAGAGTTTGTGCTGTGGCTGATCATCCTGCACAGCACAGTCCCCACCACCTGTAAGCTAGTTGTTATGAAGCCCTGTCAAAGGTGCAGTTCCCTAGAATTTAACATTGGCTTGAGAACCAGAAGGGAAAACTCTAATTATTGGTTTTGGGGGGATTTCAAAAGTGCTTTTTGCTTCCTTGGAATATCTTAATATTGCCTATGTGATGACTTCCATTAAATTTATCTCCATTCATTTATTCTTCACATCATTCCAGATGCAATTATTGTAAGCAGGTGCTCTTCAAGAAACTGTGTTTTCGCTTGCCCATACGGCATAATGCTGCTTGTTCACCCAGCACCAACAGGCGGAGGTGCTCTCCTTTCATGTTAGCTGTATGTTCTGCTGCTTCTGGTGTTACCACACTGATCATGCGTGTAGATCATAAGGTTCTGTAAAGCTGATCCAAAAATGGCGAGAGTGGAGGTTTTTAGAAAACTCTTCAAGGAGTTATTTCTGTTTTTCAGTCATCTTCTCACTTTTGGGACGGAGTCACGTTCTTTGGTTTCATGTGCGTTCCGTGTTAGGCGGATTGGTGTTAATGTGTTGACCTCAACTGCTCGCAGAAGTGAATGTGACTGCAAGGTTCAGTGTTCCCTATTGTTTGTGTGAGAAATACTCTATATCCAGCAACTGAGTTAAACGACACTGAGAAGTTAATCTCTACATTTCATAGTTACTTGTGCTGAAAGAAGTATTTACCTGGAGGTTATGGTTTCAGAGAAGGAAACCTAGCTGTAGTCAAAAGGAGCTGAGATTACATTCATGAATTTTTGCTTGATATCTTTTCCTTTGTATTAAAGTGTGTCCTAATGAATAACATTCTATTTCTTACTCCTTACAGATCAAACGAGAAAAACCAGAAAATATACCAGATTTAAAAAATTTAGTAAAAGAAAAATTTGCTGCATTGGAGAGCAAGAACAGTGACTCAGATCTGCAAAGGAATGAAAAATATATATATTTTAAGGATCAACTTAAGGAGATGAGAAAACAATGTAAGCCTTATTTTAAAAAAATGGATTATTTGAATGCTAAATGGTAAGATGTGTCCAACTGTCCTAAAATGTAGAACTGCCGGTTATGACTCAACCTGGGGTGAGTGTTCTTATTTTAAAACTTATTTAAATTGAGATATGTGTTGAAAAAGCCAGTGTAGTTACCCTGATAGTTCTATTGAGACTCCCGCTGTTCTTGCCGGATTTGAATACAAATACCATGAAAATGTTGCTTCATGTCTTTTTTTTGTAAGGTGGGCTTTTTCATTTGGAGACTTTTTCATTTTCTTTCTTAATTGATAGGATCTTCTAAAAAGATTAGGTAAGCTGTTTTCATTTGTCACTTAAACAAATTGCTCCTATTTCACAACTTGGGATGTGTTGCAACTCCCAGAAGACCTTTGCTTTCATCGTAGAGCTATATTGTTGGAAAACGCTTACTGTGCGTGTTCTCAGGTTTACAGCTTCTATGCATGCACTGCGTACACTGCAACTTCTAAAATCTGGTTCATGATTTATCGAGTGTTAAAATTTGAAGTTATTTGTCCTTGTATTACCAGGAAAGTTGGAGAGCAAACAGTTCTAGTATTTATCAGTACAACAGAATTATGTGCTTTTATTGCCCTGCACATATAGCAGCCATTAAAATATCACTCTGATTGCTGTTACCAGGAAGGTTCATGGGCTCTATTTGTGCTGTTCTTCCCCAGTCATGATTATGTTTTGAAATCATATTATTCTGCCTACTGTCCCTTGACCCCTGTACCTATTACCTCCCACCCTACATTTTGATTTCAACATAAACTGGCATCTCAGGAACTTCAGGAGTCATAGATTAATGATTTATATAATTGGAAAATGATATTCTGGATGCTGTCCTGCAGCTCTCCTTGAGTTTTATTTTTTGGAGCCCTGTCCAAAACCCACTGAAACTAGCGGAAAGAATTTTCCCGCTGACTTCACTGGACTTTGGACTACTTCCCTGTAGAGATTTACGAAGTGTCAGGACGTGCTTGACAAGGTGAATTTTAGATCTGATATCTCAAGGCTCCCTAGGATTCGAGCTTGAGGGCTTAGTATATTTGTTTCCCATCTTTATGGTTTTCAAGAGTTTGGATTTGAGTATTAGCACTGATCTCTGAGTTTAATAAAGCTCTTGGCACTACTCTTAAGGATGAACATACAAAGTTGCAGACCACAGAACAGTGAAATTTTCACTCCCTGCATAACCATAAAATTATTACTGCCCCACCATTATGTTGTAATTCCTAATTTCCAGGTGTTTGTAACTGAGAAGATAAAATCTTGGTAACTGACTTTGGATTCACTTTCCACCCTGTAATTGCCTGAGGAAGGGGTGTATGCCCTACTAACACATTCAGCTCAGGCTGTAGGACTGAGTTCTAACTGGCAGACCTGTTGAAAAAAATCCAAATTAAATAAGCGCAATAAGAGTTATTCTTAAAAAAGAAAAAAACAAACCAAAAAAAACCCCCACATAATTCTGCTACTACTGCCTGAAATCCAGATTTGTCTTATTAGCCACTTAGAGAGATGTTTTGGTTGTTCATAGAGGTCAGACTGTGCCCAGAATGAAATGCATTATGATGATGGATGGACTGCTGTGTCCAGCACATGGACTATTGATCACCTGGGTCACCTTTGGTTTTGTAGAATTCATGATGGTTTTGATGAGCTAAATCCATCACATTTGCTCCTACTGCAGCATTTAATGCAATTTAAAAAGTTGGTAGAAAATTGGTAGTTAGCTTTCACATCTTGGGTACAATATAATGCACATGCATTCAGATAAACAGTCTGGAGCAGCTCACCTTCCTGTGAAATGGAGAATCAAATGCCATCTCAGGTCTGCAGGTAGAAAACGGGTGGAAAATCCAAAGTTAACTTTTTCAAAGCGAGCGCAATTCTGCTGCTTTAAACTTGCATCGGTGTTGTGTCTTCTGCCTAAATAATCTGTTGATCCACCATAAAGTCACTTTCCTGCTTTATTCTCCTCTTCAAAAGGCTGTCTTACCAGGAGGGCTCCCAGGAGTTCTTGAGTGATACTGGGTGACCGAAGATCAGTGGAGTCCATTTATATTCACATATGTAAATTTGCTTCTCTACAGTGACCTAGAGCCAGTGAGACTGTCCAGTTTCTTTATTGTAATGATGTGATCTTCTGGCCATTACCCTTATTCCTGCTCTCCCTTTTTGTGTGTTTTTCTCAGTCATCCCTAGCCTTTAAAAAGAGCCATGTAATTGAATGTCACAAATTTATTCACAAGCTTAAAAATGACAGACACCCACATTCTTATAGGATCAGGGGCTCTGGTCTTAACATCTCTGTGGGAGGGTAAACTGACACGTGTACTCCATCTGGTCAAAGAGCCTCTTCTCATTGTTGAGCTCTAGGTAGTGAATTACCATGCTGAGATGTGTAATGGAGCGCTGTCGATATTGTCTAAAATATCACATATGCTATGTAGAATGTAGTGGTACTGTAAAGAGAGAGTAGACTCAGAGGCAGGAATTCCTGGGCTGCAACACTAGCTGAGCTGAAGATTCGTAAAATCTGTGCAAGACAACTGGGGAGTTACCCTATAGCACACCACGTGTACATGTTTTTGTTTTTTCTTTTGTAAGGGGAACATTAAGGTCACCCTGTTAAATATTAAGCAGCCGTGCTTAAGTCAAGTCGTCTGTGTATCCTTTAGCTTCTCCTCCGTGAGTTGTGATTTCAAAAGTGTGAGTCCTGCAGTACTGGTCCCAGAACACAGCATGTTATAAGGTGACTGCAAATGTTGGGGCACACATCAGAACTACTTGATGAGAGTTACATGTATGGGTTACTTCATCGACAGCTACCCGGTTAATATTTTGATTTCAGCTATTAGTCTTTCCACGTTTGGGCACAGCTTAGTGCATAACTTCTGGGCTGTTTCAAGCACACATATACAATATGGTCCATTTTTTAGCTCCTTCCTGGACTTTGGTTTTGTTGCTAAATCAGATAAAATACAAAAGCTCCAGCCAAGTTTTCTCAGAGGGGATTTCCCGGAGTTTTCTTTTGTCTCAAAGGAGCAGGTGGGGTAGATGCTAAAGTGAGTTGCCTTCCACAATGAGTTACCATGAGTCATTAAATCTCTTTTCTGCAGAGTTGGACATCTGTGAGCTAGAGTAGCTGAACAAGGAAAGGCTAATTCTCACCTTGTATTGCTACTCAGAAATTAACTAGGATTCGAAGGAGAAAAACTGTCTCCACAGAGTTTTTAGATGCGGTGCAGAGTGTGAAGCAGTTAAATATAACAGAAAATTAAGAAAGGTAATACATTTTTTCTCTTGCTATTTGCTGCCACAGTGATGAAAGAGGGCTCCATGGCTGTTCTCTGCCATCTGACACATACCGTGCAGTGAGGTAGGTAGCTGTAGGACTCAGGGAGGAGAATGGCCCTGTGTCACCTTCTCTAGGCAGTTCTGCAGGAAGGAGACCTTCTCAACTTTGAACTTCAGCAGCAGCTAAGGTGCAGAAACGGAATGGGGAAGGTGCAGCTCTGTGCCAGTAAGGACGATACCATGCCTCAGAACAGTTCCTGTTCTGCTCCTCTTTCAGGCAGTGTGCAGGCACTTTCCCTCAATCTGTGAGCCCTTATTATGCAGCTGCTTTAGCTGGGATTTGTGCAAAATGATGCAAAATCTCCACCTCTGATGATATGTGTCAAAACACTGTCAGACAGGTTTTAAGTGAACAGCAAGTAATTCTTCTGAAGTCTGTTTTCTGGACTGTCTTACGTTCCTAAATTCCCACTTTTTATTTTTAATGGAAAAAATCAGAAGTTTATACTCAAACCTGCTTAGAATGTAAGCAGTAGAAAAGAAGTGTTGATTATTTTTTTTTACTCATTTCTTGTACCCCAAATGGCTACATTATCTTTTCCAAAAAATGGAGCACTTGGGGGGATATTCACTAAATCTGGTAGTATCAGACGGTTCTAAATTATTGCATGTCTGGTTTGTAAGGAAAATTTTTGGTGACCTTAAGCCTACATGACTGGTGCTCTCCTCACACATAAGGTCCCGGATCTGCAAGGTGCTTAGTGATTTCCCTCGGATGAAGTGAAACGCTGAAGCAAGATGCTGAAATGAAATTGCCTGAGTAGCTCCTTTGAAATGAGTGAGATTGCTGGCAAGTTTCACTGCCTTATGGGAGTGTAACCACGGTGCAGAACCTTGCGGGACTGAGCCCATAGGAACTAAGTGGTGATGACTGCAGGAACTGGAACTTGGCGTTTTGTATCTTCTGTACATTGAAATCCCACCTTCTGTTTAAAGTTGTGTTGCCAAGTCTTTTTATTCCGTGCCAGTATACGTTTATCAAAGGCATCTTCTGGCACAGAGTATGAGAATTTTGCCTTCACAAAATGAAAGTAAGATCCGTCTTTAATCTCTGTGTATCAGTTTAAATTTCTGAGCAGAGCCAATCAGGAGATATAATCTCTGCCCCTGTGACCCCAGCTGCCACTGCTGCCTTGCTGAGGGCTGTTGAGGTTCACATCTGGGGCACAAAGGATGACAGGTTTCACAGCCCTTTCGAGGCAGCACTGTGGAACCCATGGTCTGTAGGAACACCCCACAGATGCCTGTGTCAGTAGGCATTTTGCAGAAGGTGTTAAGATTCGAGCAAATGACAATATTGCTGGTTATGCCAAACAATTTAAGGAGCCCATTTGACAAACATAGGAAAGATAATTGTTTTTTCGTGGGGAACAGTGATTCTGAGAGGTAATAGTAATTTAGGCAACTTTTTGTCAGAGGAAAACAGTCATCGTAATGTAGTTTGGAAAGCAGCAACACTGCAGTTGTTAAGCTCTTTCTTGCCCTCTTCACAGAAGTTAAAGTCTCAGAGGTTTTGAACAGAAAAAGTATGGATCACAATTTAACGTTTTGCTAGGACAGATTTATAGTCATTATCAACAAGCAGATATTTTGAAAGGAGAAGATTTTAAATTTACTGCTCAATGTTCAAGTAGATGCCATTCTGCCCTGTTGATATATGTATTTTAAGCCATGCATATGCTGAGAAATAATGATGTAAAATAAGTTATTTTAGATGCAGTTTGGGATAGAAATGGCACCGTGAAAGGAATTCCCTGTTGTGCTGGGTTTGGCTGGGATAGAGTTCATTTTCTCCGTAGCAGCCAGCATGGGACGGTGTTTTGGATTTGTGCTGGATAATACAAGGATGTTTTAGTTATTGCTGAGCGGTGCTTAAAGGGAGTCAAGGCCTCTTCTGCTTCTTGCAGCACACTGCCAGTGCATAGGCTGGGGGTGCTCAAGAAGTTGGGAGGAGACACAGCTGGGACATCTGACCTAAACTGACCAAAAGGATATAAAGCTGGGGGAAGAAGAAGGAAGGGGGAGACGTTTGGAGTGATGGAGTTTGTCTTCCCAAGCAATGGTTACGTGTGGTGGAGCCCGGCTTTCCTGGAGATGGCTGGACACCCGCCTGCCCATGGGAAGTGGTGAATGAATTCCCTGTTTTACTTTGCTTCACCTTTTAAACTGTCCTTATCTCAACCCACGAGTTTTCTCACTTTTACTCTTCCAGTTCTCTCCTCCATCCCACTGGGGAGGAGTGAGCAAGCGTCTGGGTGGGCTGAGTTGCTGGCCAGGGTTAATCCACAACATTGTTAAATTAATAAAACAGCCTATCTGGAGATTCCAGGGAAGACTAAAGTCTTTGATTTGCTTTTAGTAGGATAAGAAAACAAGCTGAAACAAGACACTGTGTAGTATAATGCTTGACAAGTTTCATGCTATTAATCCTGACAACATCACACTGAGGTAGGCAAGTTAATTTTATTCCTCACCATATAACAGAGGTGAAACCTGAGTAGTTGAAGTTACTTGTGTGGAGTCACATAACTGATTTGCAGATCTGGGTTTCTCTTCAGCTGTACCTAACTTCTTTGTTGGTCTATTTTCATCTTTATATGTAGCTGTGTTGGCAGAGGATCAGCTGAACAATACCGTTAGTGTATTTTAATTTGTGTTTTTAATGTGAAATAAAAATTTAAAATCCCTTTACTGACTAATTATGGGAGAACAACTTCATCACAGAAGTTGAAAATTCTAACTGAAAGTGGGATGGGTGTTACGACAGTTCAGTGGTGTGTGTGGGATATGCATTTTTCATTTATGTAAAATTCCTTATAGACAGCCCTTTGAGTAGTGAAAAAATGAAAGATGATCTGGCACTTCGGAAGGTCGCTTGAAGTTCTGGAGGCCTCAGTTTAGTTCTTTGCTTTGTTACAGTCTTCTTGTGTTAGATCAAGTCATTTAGGTTCAGAACAGATCACTGGGAGTTAGGTGCCTTTGTGGGTCTGAACCTCATACCTAGGTCTGACATTCAGGTGTGTATAGAGTGTGCTTGTGGGCTGTGCCCAGAGAAACTAATGAATGTGGGCTGGCTCATGTCCGTGCTGCTCCGGGCTAGTACCCTATGGAGCAAAGTAGCCATGTCCACTCTGGTCTGCAAAACACTTAATTGCCCTGCTTCTCTTGTAGCACTAAACCATCATTACTTTTTATGATTTTTTCAGTTCAAAGAGCTGAAAATAATAGTATAACTGTGTTTTAGCCTGTCAGAGTAATGTTTCCTTGTCATGATGCTGAAGGAACAAATTGCAGCCCCTGAGGAGTGCCACGAATATGTTTGGAAACATTTGTGTGAATGAGATCTCACTCTGGGGTGGGGTTAAAGGACAAGCCTGACAGGGAAACTTGGCCTGGTTTTGCCCTTTTGGGACTCGTCCTTTTGGAACTGTCCTGTCTGGACAGTTTCTGGGAGGAACTAGTTGGCTTGCTCAGGAGTGAGCTCGCCCACCTGTAGTTTTGAAGGATGAGGAGATCAGGGCCTGGGATTGAAATGGAACGAGTTAAACTGATGATGTTATGTCTGACAACCCAACCCTCTATTTCACAGAATTGCTGTGAACAGAAACAAGCAGGAGACACCAACTAGATAAATGGGATGCCCAAATATGGTGGCACTGGGAGCTGTAAAGTACCTAAGATGAATATCCAAATTGCAGCGTTGCCATCACAGCTAAAGTCATTGCTAGCTGCAAAGAAGGACCAACTCTAGAATGAATGAAACCACCAGAACTCTTCTTTTGCAATCGGGGATGGTTTTTCGGAGTCAAAAATCAGGTGTGTTGATAGGATAAAAGGCAGAAACTCTCATTAATGGTAATTCTGTTAGTGGATTAATGAAGAGCATCAATTGCCGATGGATCTGCTGAGCGTTTCTTTGAGAAAATTATTGCCTTCCTAATGTGACTGATCAAAGTAAGAAGTTTCTTGCTTCAGTGTTACGAGCTCTGACGTGGAATTTGTAGTTAAAATGAAAGAGGAATCAACCCAGGCCCTCAAAGAGCCCTTCTCCCTTCTGAGAAACCTGAAGCACAGGAGACCTGGGTTTCAGTCTCAGCAATTTAAAATCAGGACTTGACTGACTTTTGTCCCACTGGGTGGGTGACTGACCTGTAGCTCTGGAATCAGTCTCCCTCTCTCACTTTAGTGTGTATTTAATTAGCTATAAAAATGAAATCAGCTGCAGAGGGAAATGCTAAGAGACGCTGACTCTTTAGCTCTGTGGCAAAGGCACTCAGCTGACGGAGGTACCTGAAATCGGAAAGAGATAGATGTAGATCTCTCCTGTTACAAGTATCTTTTTATCTCTTTCTGTGTCTCTCATCTGATTTATACATGTATTTTTAAAAGATCTACATTTTATTCCATTACAAAAGTCTTTGCAAGATATAATTCTTGCTTTTATATCAGCCTGGCTTTCAGATCAGCTCTGAGTATATAAAATCTAGAAAGGAAATTGAGTGTTGCATAGAAATGTTTTTTATTATTATTATACACTTAGGGATAATACTTTGGGCGATTTATTGTTACTGTCATGGGATATTTCTCTCTTAAGTGAGCACACTGATGGCTCCCAGCATGGCACTTTTACTGTTTGTAAGAGCATATAGGTCAGGAAGGGAGCTTCTGGACATGCATTCCCATTCCCTTGATGTTGCATTCAATCACAATATCTAATAAAATGCCATCTTAAAATGTATTGATTTTTTCCCCTTTACTTCTATGGAAAGAGTGATGAAAAACCTTAGAACTTTGCTCAGATGGTGAGAAATTTTCAGGCAAATCAAGTCTGTGATGAGGTTTTTGCTCATTTGTTCCTGTGCCAGCACTGTACTCTAGCTTATATAGATGTTCTCCCTTAATGGCGTTTAGTTCAATCCGTCAGTTCCTGCACTCCTTAACTCTATGGTAATCCAGTTGTGCAACACAAAAACTTATAAAATCTCACATCTTGTGACCACATTTAAACTCATCAGAAGTGTGTTACAAATTTCAATTGAATAGGAAGCCTAGAGTTAGATGCTAAACCTTGCCTGTATCTGAAATTCTGAAATCTTCAATAGATGGATTATACCCAATGGAAAAATTGTGTTCTGGTAATAAAACACGAGCGATTTCACTAACAGTTGTCATTCGTTTCTTTCATGGTGTAATCATACATACTATTCTGCTTGTAAAAATCTGAGCAATGAAAATGCAAGGACTGCCTCTGCCAGCTCAGTACAATTTTACTTGCCGTTATGTCTTGCATGGTAGTCAAACCAACTTAAAAGAGAGAGGTGGAGGAATTCTGTTCTTATGCCATGAACTTACAGCTTAAACTTCAAGTGTGATCACAGGCAAACGGGTGAAGAACAGTCCAAGGAGAAGAAAACAAAGAAAGAGGAAAGGGAGCGCCGCTCAGCGTTCCTTTTTTTCAGTAGAGAAGTTCTCATTTTGAAGTTAGGATATTGAGGAGGAGGGAGGAAAATAAAGCTCAATGGAGCTTTAGAATTTTGGGAACTTTGGTTTATTTACTCATTTTTTCTGTTACTTGAGTATTTATCTTACTCCTGGAGAGACAATAAGTTTCTTTTTACCCTTCCTATATGTTCATTTTAATCATTTATATGTGGGACTTTGTGCCACCAGTATGCACAGGGCTCAAAGGAAATACTACTTCAAGTGGAACTCTAAGTAATGTGTTTGGATTGAGTGCCAGCACAAAAAGCATTTGAGGAAGAACAGGGAAGCAGATCTGAGATAAAGCTGACTAAGTAATAATCCATCAGTGCATATCACACTGCGTGGTAACTTCAGAGTACTCCAGCTCAGAGAAAGGAAAACACTCGGTATTTTTATGTTTCCTGAAACTATTTGCCATGTAGCTCTTTGGTGTGCCCTTCAGAAGAGCTGCAGGTTGAGCTAGACCTTGCTTTGGTAAGTGTCAGTGTAGCTTCTGAAATCGAAGGAATTTCCCTGATCTGCACTTGCAACATACAGTAACATGCAAACCAGTACTGTACAGCATGACAATAAACCTCCTCTAATTCCTCATCAGGAGTTCACATGCACTCGCTGCTTACCGTAGTTTCTGATACCCATATTGTTTCATTTCCCTCTTGAAGCCATAGGCACCGATAACCTCACAGTAAAGCATGATTTCTTTCCATCTTGAATTTTATGACATTAAATGTATTGGAGATCTTCTTCATGCTGCCCCAAACCTATTGAAGAAGTGATCTGAAATGGAGGAAGAAAGCTAGAGAAGCACTGAAGGACTGCAACACCCATCTTTTAGGGTTGTGGACCTCAGACTGGATGCCAGAGCCCACAGTTAAGTGCCCTGGCTCCCACAAAGAGGGTTATGGCACATCACTGTGAACAGCTTTGTTCAGTGGCAACCCCATCCATCAGCACAGCGTGCTTTACGTCTGTCTGTCAATCACGGTGTGGCGTAAGAGAACAAAGTAATGGAAAGAATGAGTCAGTTTTTACTGTGAGACTGAGCACACACACTTGTGTGGTATAGCTGGAGAGGAAATGGACCGTGGCTCTAATCTGTGGATTTGGGAGTTTCAGGCACCCAAACGGTTACGGATGTTATCAGGGAGTCGAAGTGCGTACTGTGTGTGCTGTGTCTCTCAGGAGCAACCTAAGATATGTTGCTTTCAGTCACCATTACCACAAAGTCAAAGAAGTCAAACACCTTTGTTGGCACCTTTGTTGGAGCATTCAGATGTTCTGTCACAACCGAGGGGTGCTTTAAGTTGTCTTTCAGCTGGTATTAGCTCTCATTTAAGACACAGCATCTGACTTTACAAGTGTGGTTAGGTTTATCGTTTCTTACCATCTAAATATGGATGTAGATTTGTTGTGTTACCCGACTTGCAGTGAATGATCTCAGGATTAAAGGCCAGTTGTTTGACAGTTGTCCAAGCAGGCATCAAAAAGAGCTCATGAGGGAGTGACGGTGAGAGTGCTTATGTTTTATATCAGCGTTGTGGCTACAGCAGTTTTGCAGGAAGCGATGGAAATAAATTCAGAAATAAGCATCTAAGAAAAATCCCTCTTGGGGAATATAGCATTTCTGACTTCTCTCTGGATCCTCCAAAAGCCCCTGACCAGATTACTGGAGGTTGGACAAGAATACCAGGGAAACATCACTGCCACCTGTCTTGTGCCCTTTGTGGGAATTTGCTATTATGCATCATCAGAGTAAGATTGCTGGATGGGATGGACCTTACTTCTGACGTCACAGAGTTGCTCATAGGTTTTTAAGCAACCCCTCAGCTGTAGGCTAGTCTGTAGAGGGCACTCTTCATCCCTTCCGTTGAAGCAAAATCTGCACCATCTGCACCTGGAAATGGAAGGGGGCTAGGAAGGATGTGAAGAGGGTGCACGACTCTGTACTCCAGTAGTGAACTTACTCAGCAAATTAATGGGAAATTGGGTTCTCTACATCTCTGTCACCACCTTCTCTTCTTCCACTTGGATGGAGCTGTGTCTACTTTCAAGTGCCAAAGAGGCTGCAGGACAAACAATGTATTCCGTGTAACTCGGACTGAGGCAACTCTGGGCAAGTACAGAAGTCAGAACTTCAGATCCCTGGAGAACCTGGGAGGGGCTTACCAGAGTTAAATGCCTTCAGGGTTAGGAGGCCACTGAACAGGATTTTTCATCATTTTGGACTTTAGTGTCTGTAGTTCGCTTCAGTTCTTTGGATCTGGCCCAGACTTAAGTATTCTCCCTCACTCCCTATTTGAAAGTTTATGGGTCAGTCCAAGACCTAATGAAATCTAAAGAAGTCTTTCCAGGAAGGCTGTTCATCAGGATCTATCTATAAACATCCAGTATAAACTAAATGGCTAGTGTATAATCAGACAGGAAAACGGGGAAGAAAGCCTTGCTTATTGCAGCATGGAAGAAGACCATGCAGAAAAGCTAAAGAGTTTTCTCTGAGGGGAAAAAGTGTAAAATCTTCCTGATTGCTTTATCAGCCTCTACAGTAAAAATAGTAATTACTGCAATTTAAGACTAATGAGTAAACGACTGTATTAAAATGTGAACAAAAAGAAGTAACAATCGTATGTAAGCATTTGGTAGCTCTGTTATAAGTGTGGGCAAAGTAAGCCTAACCTTTGCTGCATCATCCCCTGCTTTGGGTTTTTTGGTTTGGTTTTTTTTGCCTGACAACCCAGATTAAATTCTCCCTTCCTGTTCTCCAGCAGAGTTTTGTTACGCCGTGTCCGATGTCTACATTGGCTGGGCTCACATTCCACAATTCCACAGGTACCTGCTCACCTAAGGAGACACGGCTGTGCAGATAGCTCCACTGAAACCACGCCTGCATGTGGGTTTCGTCACGTCACAGCCGTGCTGTGGAAGGATGTCCAGCTCTGTCGTACTCTCTTTAGCACTTCTCTCATTTTACCCAACTGCTCCCCAGCCTGAATCCGCATCCTTCCTTGTTTTTCTGCAGCTGCTTTCCCTTTTCACATGACGCCACAGCCTCCTTCCTCCCTTCAGTGCTCCTCTCCGGCCTTCCTCCTCTCCTGCTCCTCCTCAGGAGCGTCACAGAACGCGTTACGCCCCACCGACGTACTCTGTTTCTCTAGTGAGGCCCGCACGTCACTCGTGGTTTGACCGTAACCCAGTGCGGAACTCGGTGGTCGTGGTGGTCCCTTCGGTTCGGCTACGCTGGCTTTGCCTGCTGGGTTTCTGAGCGGCCAGCTCGCTCCCCGCTCAGCTGGGTACGCCGCGCGAGCCGTGACTTAGCGGGGAGCAGGGGCTGTCACCCGCCGGCGCGGCCGGCAGTGTGCTAGCTATGGCCTTGCATCGCTGTCAGAGTCGGAAAAACGAGTGGCTGAGTGAGTCAGGAAACCCAGCGCGGCAGGATTCGCTTGTAAACGAACGAGGAACATTTCCATATCCTTAATTTGGCTTAATTCCTGTGCCCAGTGGCTGTGTGTATACCATAAACAGTGTGAAGGAGCAACCATGGAAACCCTTGTTTTCGTGCATTGCTAAATTTGCTCTGGGTTGAACACTAACCCAGCGCTTGGCATGCCTTTGAAAGCACGAATAGCCGAAGCGTGACTCACGGGGAGTCACTCCCTGCGCCGCGGTGCTGCCTGCAGCTGACAGCGGACAAGCTGGCAGCCTGCGCGGCTGCCTTTTTTTCTAGGAACTTTGAACACATTTCATTCTTGTGAATTCTCTTGTGCAACAATATTAAACACAGCAATGTGTTTATGCTGCTTCCAAAGTCGAATGAATCAGAAAATGGTGAAACAAGGAGTATTTTTCTTGGAGATCCTGGAAGAGCTGGATTCTGAGAATTATTTTTTAGCTGCAATAACAGAATGATTGCATGGATGTTAAAAGTTAATTGCATTTTATCTGGATTATGTAAGATATACTTTAAACATTTTAAAATACCTTTTTTTCTTTTTTCTTAATTTCTTTGCATTTTCAGCAAAGGCCTATGTGGGATCAGAAGGCTGAGCCCGTAGGTTGAGAACATTTTCTCTTTGGCTGGCCAAGGCTGTGCGATGGAAAGGCAGTCAGCTCTTAAGGGGCAGATAGAACGAGGCAACTGTGTTCCTATTGGCCTCTGTATTTACGAGGGACGCCCTAAATATGGTGCTTGGTGTCCGACAGCAAGGAGCTTGCTGGCCGGCTGTGGGCATGCCTGTGGAAGAGCAGCTGATGGCAGTCAGATGGGAAGGGGTCATGAGAGAGGGCTGAGATGAACAGCAGCTTGCTGAGGCACCCCTGTAATGATATCCTGAAGTGCGCTGGCAGGGCCTCACTCCTCAGCACGCTAACATTTTGTTTCCAGCTAAATGTCATTTCTAACTAAAGCCGCTTCTTAGAACAGTAGATAACAGCACCCGTTAACATTTTCCATCATTTTTCCACTTTAAAAAAAACATTACTGTGATAATTGAAGGAAAATATGCTATCGGCATAGAGCCTTCTGCATGTGTTTACAGGAGGTGCCATAACTCAAATTAGAATACTAATAGTGTAAATTCAAAATAGCTGCAGAATTAGAATGCCACATGCCTGGGTCCAGTTAAAAACATCCTTAACTACAGGGGATGGGAGTAGAGACTGTACAGGACACTCATCTGTACATTTAATAATACATGCCATTGCAGGATCTTTGTAAGCTGAAGCATTTTCTCTGCCTAATCTGTTAGAATATCAACTTCAACATCTTCTCTTGAAGTGGTTTCCGTATAGAAAAATCTCACTATGATGACTCGAGAGAAATAAGAATGATTCGCTAAGCTTAACGGTGGCATCTTATGCATTGTGCTGATATGCATTATCCTGCATTATTTCAGCACAGATTTGTGAACAAAGGTACTGACGTAATTGCACTGCAGAGACTTCTTCTGTTTAAAACTTAAATATTTTTACTAAATTAAAATAAAAATTGCTTCAACCTTATTTAATTTTTCCTGACCAATAATCATAGTCAGGAATGATGCCATGTTATTTTCCTAAACCTAGAATAAAAAAAAACAGTGTAAAGTGGAAGAGCATTTTGGTTTTTCTGTTACCTCTTTGACAGTGCCCCCCAACCACTGTTACTGAAATGGTTTCCTCGTTACTCAGGGCATATGCTCGTTAGCAATCTCTTCGTAGCTACTGAATGGGCTGCGCTTCAGCCACACCTCCAGACATGTTGTGCAGAATACAGACATGGGATTTGAGGTTAGAGTAAGATGTGCCTCTGAAAAGACAGCTCTGTGTAGGAGGTTTTTCTGCTCCGAGGATCATCAGAAAGGCTGGAGCTGCCTAGGGCAGCCACGTCGTGTAAGTAATGCCTCTATTAAGCTGTAGCAAATTATTGCCCTCACAAACGCGTGTGTTTCTGTGTACACGTTCACACTACTGACACCGAGAGGATGGGCAGGACGGTGGCGTGGTCTTTCACCGTGGGTCACAGGGGAAGCCCACGTTCTGAGCTCTAGGTGAAGCACTCAGGAGCATGATAGTCCAGCGCTGAATGTGAGCTTCTTTACAGGCATTTCTGTGAGTACGTGCGAAATCCTCTGAACTGAAACTCACGTTCTGGAACGTGTGCATCCTAAAATGGCAGATGAAACCTCTCAGTTCTCAAACCACTTTCTCTTCCGGTTATGAATCCAAGATGGTTTTCTGTCGTATTTCCATGGGATAGAACAAAGAGGACCCATTCTGCAAAGCTGTGGATCAGGCACAGCACTGAAAGAATTGCTGTCCCCTTAACCCCTGCAGGCTCTGAGGATGTCCAGCTTGTTGTGTTCTTCTCCTGCATCTTGAAGTGTGTTTGAGGGACAGTGTAGGCACGGATGTGCCTGTGAGTTGTCAAGAGAAAAGCGATAGGAATTTTGCACTAAAAAAATGTGTTCTGTGGACGTATCCAGTTTCAGCACTGCTTTCAACTGCAGAATGCAGGCTTTTTTTTCCCACCGTTCAAAATGATTTAGTCAGTTCCATCTAACCTGAGGAACTCTTTCATATATAATGGATGGGATGCTTAGGATTTAATTCCGTATTCCCTATGAGCTGTGAATAATACAGTTATTACTCAGCAAATTTGCCATTAAGTGTGGTACATTCATAGCATGAGCTACAGATGGTCAGAAAATCTGTTCTTTGTGGCATTATTTTTGATGTGACTGTGCCATTGTAGAACCAGCCTTACTGACTGAGGCTGTCCTGTGAGCCTTTAACCTTAAAAATAGCTTTCGTTTTTCAGTTTGAGGTTGATTCATTAGTGTAGTCAGGCAGGATCCAGTAGCATCATTGAACTGACTGTTAATCACTGTCACCCTTTGAGGAGAGACCGTATGCTAAACTGATAGTTTCTGAAGAGCTGTCAAATTCTTTTCTGTTTCAGAAGCCATTAGTCTAGCAGATTTCACCGCCTCTGGTTTTTGTTTTTTCCACACTTAAAATCTAGGGCAAGCCTCTCAGACTTATGGTGGCAGGTGTTTTCTTGAAGTATTAGTGGACAAATTTGCCCTGAGATTAACTACAGACCAGAAACTGCAAAGAGAAGTTTGCAATTGAAGAGATCTTCCAAGCCGTGAGAGCCCTTAGTCTTGGGAGAGTCAAGTCACCAGAGACGATGGGAGAGAGGAGACATGATTTTCACTAAGCAAGTTAGAAACTCCTACTTTAATGCATAACTAGCTTGTGTGTTTCGGATCAGCTGTGCTAGTTGAGAGATTCAAGGTACTGAAGGGTACCTTTCTGCATTAACAAAGTTAATTTCCTAAATGCATATTTAAGAATCTAAATCTGGAGCCATATTTTTAGTGTATGTATAGACTTGGAGTATTGCTTTAGCTCCCTGATTGAGAAACTTGATTATCATCTTCATTATGTTGCCCTCAGTATATCAGGGCAAGTCTGCTGCCCAGGATGAGTGTCTGCAGACATGTGCAGGCGTACGGAGTTCCTCTGCTTGCGTTGTCTCTACATCTGCCCAGATCAGTGCCATGCAAATGGGGCTGCACAGATTCTTCACCAGCACTAGTCCCCATCAGTTCACCCAAGGGGTAGGGAAGGGGCAGAGGAGCTCTGCTCACACCTACCCATGTAGATGTGCTCTCAGATTTTCCAAAGTTCCGGAGAATGAGGATAGCAATTAGAACAATGTGTTCTTACTTCTGCATATATAGATGACTCTGCTCGTGCGTTAATTGGCTTTTACTGCTTGTTCCTCCTGAGCAGAGGTCAGGCCTCTGCTTGAGACATCTGCATGATTAATACTGCACTGGATATCTAGAACAGCAGCGTTATAGTATTTTTTTAAGCAGGTAAAAATAGGCAGCAAGAACTGAGAAGCTTTTAAGAGGCTGTGAACCTGTGACGTACCTTCTCTTTAATGAGGAACACAAAACCAAGAGAAAACATTCTGCATGTAGGATGTATGAAGCTTATTCCAAAATTGCTTGAATAGAACTGTTTAAAGAAAAAGATCATAATGTATGCAGTTCAGGTGTTCCTTTAGACCTCAGTAAAACACTACAGAATGTGAGTCAGTCGATGGTTATCTGTGATGAGCAGGTAAACAAAAAATTTATTTCCCAATGGGTTTTTCATATGATGGTGACAAACTCCATTGCACAACAATGGTCACATTCCAAAGCTGCAACCAGGTTCTGGAGAGCTTAATTTCACAACTGCTTACTGTGTCCTATTGCATTACAGTGACCTTCCAATAAAAAGGGAGATGGCTGGTTTGTTTTTTAACTTAAAACCTGAATGAGAATATAGTGCAGTGCCCTACTTTTGCATAGCAAATTTTGCCCTTGACTTTTTTGAACTATGTCCTCTAGTAAAATATGCAGAAGCTGTGGTGTTTTCTACCCTTTTCGTCATCTTATAATGTGTAGGTCTACTTAAAGTCTGCATTTATGCTGGCAGTACAGTTAACTAAAAAAAAAAAGATATTCTGATACTGAGATTGACATTAAAAGTATATTTTCCTCATGTAGCAACTTTCATATCATCCTTCAGACATATCAACACAGCATTTATTGCTTAGTTTATATGTGAGGTTTTTTCCAAGATGCACTCATGAAGCCCTGATTTCTAAAAATTATTTAGTTGAAAAAATAGCTACAAAGCAAAAATAAAATTATGTTAACGTGGTATAAGGATATGAAAAATCATCTAAATATTATTTAGTTCTTAGCTGTTACAATTTATTTTGTGCTCATGACATTCCCTTTATAGTGACTTATTTTGGAGTTTGAATTTTAATAACATGAAGCACTCTGCTACAAGTACACTCTTACTTCATACTGTGAAACAGTTACGTAACCTTCAAAATAACTTCAGTGAACAATTACTCTGAAGCTGATAACGAAGGCGATACCCAACAACCCGAGTGAGCAAGCTGAAAAGGCCAGACCTGCAATGAAAAATCTGTTACTGTTGGTCCTGGGAAGGCAAGAAAGAGAGAAGCCCAAGAGACTCGAGCCCTAATCAGAGAGGAGCAGCTAGTTCAAGTAGTTTCTTACAACAGCTGCATCTCAAAGGGCCGTGCCCATCATGTTTAGACCTGAGCAAGAATTAGGTGAATAGTATATAGATTCTGAAGCTTGAGTAAATGCCTGTTCAGAATATCTGACTAGTGACTATTAAGCCCATTCTCAGCCCCAGACTTGCCCAGCATCCACACCGCTTGTGTTGGGTGTGTGCTCAGGTGCAGACTTCCATCGAACTCTGGGGGATGCTCTCAGTGAGGAAAGCTTGAGGCTGCTAGCCTGACCCCAAACCATCAATCATGTGGTCTGATCTGATCAGGTGCAAGTAGATCTGAGCACCTCACAACCACAACTCACCAGCAGTCACATAATTTGAATGCTTTGAGCCTGAGTGACAGCTGTGCTGGCAGCCTGCAGCATGGTACCAGCCGGGACACCTACAGTCCTTTGCTTTCAAACAGCTGTTGACTCTACAATGTGGACGGAGGCCAGGAATCACCCCTGAAATGCAGTGAGAATTAAACTGGATGTATAAGAGTAGCTTGAAAGTGGTCTCTTCCCTGCCCACCCCCGCCTCCATTTCCACACCAGAATGAAGCTCCGAAGCTTTCCGCGGTGCCAGTGAGTCTGGAAGCGGTGTAAGCGATTAGCAAGAATTAGCAAGAAAGAGCTTGAAAATTCCATCACAAGAAGCCGGACTGCTCAGGAGAGGAGGTGCTTGGGAACGTTCAGCCTGATTAGCTCCCCTGCGCAGGAGGTGATGTGTGCTAATTGCAGCTCCTTAACCTCCTTAGGAGCAGCTGCAGAAAAGCCCAGAACATGTCCATGTAGAAAGGCAAGGCATTGCGGCATTCCCCGCCTTCTGCACGCTGCTGCTCTCAGACCATCTGTACGAGCCCTTGGTCTGCCTGGGTGATGCGCAGGAAGGTGGGTCTGTGAGCCAGCCCGGCAGCGGTGCGGCCGCAGGAGTGGGCAAGTTTCTCACAGCATGCGTGGCTGCGTAACGTAAGCCCTGCTCCTGTCGCTTTGGGTCAGGCAGCTGGTGCGAGCGGAGCAGGACAGCGGCGGTGCGGTACCTAGCCAGCGCTCTGTAGTGCAGACCCGACCCGAGGGTAAAGAGAGAAAAGAGCTTTGTATGTGCAATGGCACTGCCCTTTTACCAGGTGGTATTTTATGCCGTCCTCATCATAACAGCAAATAAACAGCGTTTGATCTGTCATCGGCAACATGACGAATTCTGATTGTTCAGTATTCCTGGGAGGGGGAAGGAGAGACGAAGACGATATTTAAATTAACTCTTCGTAAATGCAGAAGTCTCATCATAGATAATGCCTGTCACATTTTTTCTAGGAATTGTAGCGAAAGGATGTTTTTCAACTATTTTTAAACACACTTTTTTCCAGGTGGTTCGTGGAACAGATTGTTTAAGACTTAATGATAGAAAAGCAGTCTTTAGGTAAAAAATTGTTTTAAGATCCCATCTTTAAAATAAACAACCAAAGACTTGAACAAAAAATCTAACTTGAAGTGTTCTGCTCTGATTTTTTTCTAGGCAGTTCTCTTTAAATTGATAGTAGTGTTGTAACACCAAAATGTAATTCCCTCATAGAAATTAATTCATAAACAATAATTAAATAATAAGGGATGTTTCATACATTTATCACTAAAGTTTAATCTGGAAAACCTTGCATATTGCATGGATTAAGTCTTATGAGACACTACAGGAAATATGTGCCACAGCAAGCACTTTGCACCATCATAAAGCGTGACTGGGTTTTATGCAGCTCGTCAGCACTGAGGCAAATGTCATCCCCGCTCTACAGCGAACTTTTCCCAGAAGTTCCAGACACATTTGTTTTAGTGTTTGGTTTCAACATTATTTCAGGTGAAAATTAATCTTGAAGTAAAACCCGACGACTGTAAACATGGCAAAGAGATGTTGGTGCTCTTTTTTTTTTTTTGAGAAATTGCATCTCCTAATTGCCTCGGCATTGTGTGCAGGGATCCTGGTGTAACCATTGACATCGATGGTCTATTTACTTCTCAGTTAGCTTTCCTTCAGGAGCCGAACGGAAAGCCGTTGGACTGCTCTTTCTCCAGAATCCAGCAAAAGTGCAGTACTCTGCTGAGGTTTGAGAGTAAATGCACAAGTGTCCTGCTGTTCCCGGGTGAGATGTGTGACTTTTACAGTCAGAAATAAGTATTTTAAGCACACATCAAAGGAAATACCAGCATACTTGAAGTGCTGTTATAACCACATGTTAAGTTTGAATATGCTATCAACTAGTTCAAAGTCTGTCCAGAAAGACTGAAGAATGTGAAATACATGTGCTAGGCCTGTACCCATGGCCCCTGCGGGACCTGACCCAGCACCATTATTCTTAAAACTTGTGTTATGGCCTTTTATGGTCCTTTATAGTTATCAGTGTGGTCAATTTAAGCGGGAATTTCCCCCTTTTATAACGTTTCTAAGATACCATGTACACGTTACATGCCGCGTATACATTCACTCTGTAACTTTGCCCGCTGCCTTCTACTGTCGAGTGTTGTGCCAGCTGTGGGGAATTCACTGGTTTGAGCCCTACCTCCCAGTCCTTCCTTGCAGTGCTTGTATCTTACTCCCTTGCGTTACAACCCTGTGATCGTTCCTCTTCTGGTCAAGGCTGATGGATGTGTTCTGAAGTTTTGCTCACACAGTGGCAATGCCATCTAGCCAGATCCCAGCTTCAGAAGATCTTCCTAGAAGGTCCTTTCCTTGAGAAACAGCCTGGCACCAGAGCCCTCTCTAGACAGTCAATCTGGATGGTCCTCACTGGGGATCCAGATACCCACTGTCCTTGTGGTGTGTCACCAGGTCTGTGGAGGGCTGGGCACAGGCGTTGAGTTATGTTGGGAGTTCTCTAATGGCAAGTCCTGCAACCTTGCCCTTAGATCCTGCCTGCTGTTGAAGTAAAAACCACAGGAGGTGCACTCCGGGTGATTTCTGTAGTTCAGCTGATGGTCCAGCAAGGCTTTTTAACTCTTCTGTAGGAGGTCTACAGTAAAAGCTGAGTAGTGTGCCATCTAGCTTGCGTAGTAGTAAATAAATCGAACTGCATTGACAGTGTATTGTGGCTGTACTGGTTTAGGAAAAAACCCGCAGTGGATTCCAAACACCTGCTTTAAAAGGGAAACAAAACACAAAAAATTGCCCTTGCTGCTATTTTTATTAATCTTATATTCTCGATTTACGTCTGTGAACTAGCTTTCCTGAACGTGGATTTTGTGCTAAATCTTCTTGCTCTCCACCACTTCTGACTTTTCTGACTTGTTTTGATGAAGCCATGTTCTGATGAGAATTAGCTCTTGGAAGATTGCATGAGGAGGCTGCCCGGCGTGAGGCACACGTAGTAGCGCAGTTCCTTTTACTTCTGAAGGCTTGGACATCCTTACCAGTGCTTCTCTGTAACTAAGTTTCCCTTCATTTTCATTTCCTTAATTTCCATTGGTTTCAAGAGTAGTCTTAGTTCTGTACTTTCAGTTTTACTCAGTTATTTTTCATTCTTGATCGTTATTTTTGTTGTTGGGGTGCTACAGATGTAGGCACACGGCTGTGATAGCTGTGAATTTCCCCCAGATTGCCTTCAATACAACAAATCTGCTACTCCTGGTACCTGTTGTAGAGCTGTAGATACCTGTTGCTTGCAGCAGGGTAGTGGTTGCGGTTGTACTTTGCAGCCTCCCAGGGTATCCACCCATAACGTGAGCAAGTAGTCTGACTTTCTTTTTTAAGAGCTGGCTTATCTGTACCGAATTTTGCAATACCGAGGTCTCAAGTTCAGTGAGCTGCTTTTCCTGTCCTAGCAGAAACTGAAAATGACTTCGGTTTCCAGGTAGAAGGGCTCATATAATTGTGTAAAAATTTGTGTAAGTTCTGTATTTACAGGAAATGTCATGATATGTGGAAGTGCTCTTTTCCCACCTTTTATTCAGCAGATATGTTGCAATGCTCTAGGTGTTTTTGCTAAACCTGAATTTCACGACTATTTAATCCATAGTCCCTGCTCACATAATGGATGGAGTGCTTTATCAGGAGGAACTGAAAATAAAATCTCAAGTTCTTCACTTCAGACTTGAAGGGCACGAATCTAGATACATTGAATAAGTTCTGAAACTACAGATTTAGAAGGTTTGAAGGTGAATTCTGTATGACCATTCTATTCCTACTGATGAGAAGAGCAATTGCTAGAGTAGGTGAAAGCAGCCGTTCACGAAAGCAGTTCATGTATTCTGGGTTCCTGTCCTTACAGAGACAGGCATACTTGGAAGAAAGGATAGAAACCCAGGGATCATTATGTCTAAGGAAAAGAAAATATTCCTGACTTCCTCATTTAGAGAGGTCCTTGTCTAACCCTGAAGAAATACGTTTGCAGTTCTTTTACATCACTGTCTTGGTGTTCACACTTCCACTAAAGGTGGCTTCATTTCGCTGCAAGTGATTTCAGTGCATTCTAAGTACAAAGCAACTGCTCAGTGCCAACAAGTTGAGGTTATACCCTTTCAACTGAGACAGTGTAACTGGAAATAGCAGTTTCCAGTTCATTGTAAATGAGAAGTAAAACCAGTTAGCTTAAACCACCGTGAAGGTGACTTTTAAAGAATGTTCTGACTGTGTGAGCAAAAGGAAGGAAGCAGAATATACCTTTCTGAGCATTTAGCCCTTTCTGTGTGTGACCTGTTACCGCACTACGTCCTTGACACCTGCCTTTGCTGTTGGTTTCAATCTTCCACCCATCTTTATCCTTGCTCTCATGACACCTTACTCAGCATAGGAGAAGCTCCAAGATGAAGTCCTGTCCTCCTCCAAGTGTCTCTTCAGAAATGCTCTGCTGTACTGGGTAGAGAGAACTCTAATCTTAAATTAGGGTTGGGCAGATGGCATGTTGTGATTGTTCTTCCTTATTGGCTGCAAATCCTGTGCATCCTATTATTTGTTATCCCATCTTTGCTACCACCCCCAGACCAACCCACTTGTTTGTCTGCTCCACCTGGTTGGTCTTGCATTTTAGGCTGCATGCTTCGGAGCAGAAATTGTCATTTTTCCTGGTGTAATGCTGCTCTGACCAGGCTGACATTTGGGTGCTGCTGCAATGTAGATGTTATATAATTGTACTTCTGTGGAGATGGAACAAGTGTTTTATAGAAAAAGAGCGTCCCTTCCAAGATGCACCACATGCAGCTATTTTGTGGGCTTAGCTATGAGCAGAAGCTTATATCACACACATCTAAATAGAGCTGCTTTGGCAGACTCCCTGTGACAAGAGCCAACATTCTATGAATGTAATTTAATCAATGAACTGTATTTAAACCACTGAAATTTATGCAGTCTAAACAAATCCAGACTCTTTCACGACAAACGTTTAATCCTTCAAGATTGTATAACTAGGGGATTTAGGGATTAGTTAGCTTTGAAAGTAGGTCAAGGAAAACATCTCTGGTTAAAAGCTAATCAGGCAAGGAAATAAGTAAAATAGTAGAAAAGCTTTAGGAAAAGTCTTTTGCAAAATGACTTTTATGTAATGGTACTAAGAATGTTTTCTATTTATAGAAGAGATGCGGAGCCTCGTGTCCCCCTCTTCATTTACATCGCTAGAAGGCAAGGGAAACTCCTCTAACAAGTGATGCAAGCATGTGCACCGTTAGGAGTTGTGTGTTTGGGTTCGCCTGTGTCCAGTGCTTTGGAATAACCTCATGTAATTTCCTAAAAAACTTTAAAATTACTGTTAAGAGGAGTGATTCACAAGTATGGACGCTATCAGGAGCTGCAGTGAAAATAGGGCTGTCATCCTAGAAGTCGGGTTATGAAAGAGAAGCTTAGGAATCACTGCAGCCAGGCTGTTGACCTACATCGAATAATCTCCCCAACCACTGAAGTCTGAATTCCTTCTTTCACCTACTATTCAACTTCTCTTCCTCACGTCATCTCTTTTGCTCTCTGAAACAGGCTGTCTGCTTTCTAGGGCTGTCTGCCATCCTGCAATGGCTTGTAGTGTCAGGTTAGAGCGTCCTAGCATCTGGCTTCAGAAGGGGGTTGTTCTGACAAGTTGTTGAAGTAAGTTCCAAAATGCCCTACAAGCTGGTGCTCAAAGTTTAATCAAAGTCTTTGCGGTGCATAGGGAAAGAGATGCTGTCTCTGAGATGAGCTGTGTATATCTGTGTAACTTTGTGCTTTTGAGTGCTGTAAGAAGCAAAAAGCACAGAAGTACCTTCAGAACTGCAGCACGGCTCACGACACAAAACCTGTTCCCCTTAACAGGGATTGCCCGCTCAAATTTTTCACCTTGTGAAATTTCTGTGTCATACACTGGATACTTGGCAGTGTAACATCCGCAAAGCTAAAATCCATGGTAGCACTAGATCTGCACAGTCTTCTAGTCAAGGGAACAGTTGAAGAATATAAAAAAAAAAAAGAGTTTTACTGGCTACAGTAAGTATCTCTGTCTCGGATATATCCTGGGTTAAAAAAGTGAACGTTCCCAACCACTCTGTAGAGTTGCTGTAAAATGAGCTGATACTCTAACTCCTGTGAACACAGTTCTCGCAACCTTATCCTTTCTCTAACAAAACATGCGTTTGCCCCGAGGAAGGACTGTGGGGATATAGGCTACTGGCAGGGTGTGGTGGTGGTGATTTGTTCAAGGGGTTTTAGCTGTCTAAAATTTCACCGTTTTAAGGTGACATGAATGTAATGAACCCATTTCTTTCTTTAAACAGTTATCCTTGAAACACATGTAGTGTTTTATTTTCTACCTGAAAAAGAGTTTTAGAGAGGGACAGTTTATACTGCAGGCATGTGCTGTTGGCTATGGAGATGGCAGCTCTGTACAGAAATGTTGAAAAGCATGCCAAAGGCTAGCTCGAGCTGAGCATTCAAACTTCGGTACGTTAGTAATGAAGCTTCTTACTCGGCTGGGCAAATGAGAAAGGAGGCAAAAAATATCCAGCAATTGACTTGTGATCCAAAATGCAGCGTTAGAGTCCCTTGTAGCACTATGAGAATTTTCTCTTCTGTAGTTCTGTGCAACTGATTTCCTCTGTGCTGTTTTCAAATCTCATTTTATAGGCTATTATTTTCTGTTCGGTGTCTTCTCAGTTACCTCCTTCCTCTGTTAACCATCTCATCAGATGCTTTTAAATGCATCTGTTTTTCTTATTTAACACAACACATTAGATTGTGATTCAGCAGAGAAGCAGGGAGATGGGTGGCTCAGGGTTTTGATTCCCAGGTCTAGGCTCAGATCTGAACTGCCCAGATGCTGTGAGCTTGCTGGGGAGCCGTGGGAGCAGCAAAAATCAGTGGAACGCCAAGATCGCCCATGCCATTTGTCTCCTCGGTGAGCCATGCAAGTGCCTCAGAGAGGAGTGGTGGTATTTTGAGCTTTATTAGCTGAGCTGCAAAGTTTAAAAAAGTGTTGAGCCTAAACTTGATAGAAATCCATGTAACTTTTTTTTTACTTAGAGCTTATTTTAGAACTGGAATTTCTTTGAGTCATAAATTCCATCTCATTTCTTTTGTCCTTGTGCTTGACAGATAAAGCAAAAATAGCCAAAAATAGGATTTTTGTTTGCAGAACTGATTAAAATAGAAAATTTCCTATGTTTGGAAATTGTGGGAATAATTGCTGGGAAAAAAAGGACAAGTTGTCGCTCTGAGATGATATGCAGGTCCCAGTATTGACTGGAACTTGTGGTGGTGCAACCGGCAGAAATGGTACTTCCAGCTTCAAGAACCCTGACACCGCTCTAATGCAACCTCTTCTTGCAAGATCTAACTCCTGCTTCTCTGACCTGCCATATTCCAAGCCTTGAACACCAACAGCCCTTGCTGGGGCGGTCAGGGAAACTACACTGGCAACGGAGCCTCTCCCGTGCAACATGGCTTTGAGTTAAACCTTTGGGCTTCCTTGCCTCTTCCTGCCGCAAAGTCTGACAAGAGTAGGATCTTATGGGCCTTGCGATGGCCAGATTCCTGAGCCCACAGCAGGAAATTTGGGACGTCTAGTACAATGAGCCTGTTCTGTGTTTGAAGGAGTTCCTTTTCTCCCGGGAACAGATCAGAAAATCAGAAACATGCTGGTGACATGAAAAAAGGTGTATAAACCTAGAATGTTTTCTTGAAACATTCAATTTTATGTTTTCATTGTAGAATTTGTGGCTAGTTTTAGCTGATCATCAGTTGCTCATGAGTTTAAGACCGAAGCATATTTGGAGCCACATCTGGTTTGTGGGACTTTCTGCAGCATCCTGTATAAGCTGGCAGGAGGGACATGAAATTGCAGAGACGTCGCAGAGGAGCAGAGAACTGTCATTTAACACAAATGTCCAGACGACGTTGCATTTCTGCTATTGAGGATTTCATTTCAACATCTATACTCAAATGCTGAAATTAGGAAACTTCACAGAGAGGCTGAGATAGCCTGTTCTGCAGTATCCATCTTTGGCTTTGTGTTCTGGAGTTGACCAGTCAAAACCAGTATTTTCTCAAGACCCTTGAGATTTAGATTAGTTCCAAGCATTGAGTCATGAATCCCCTGGTAAAGCTGTGTACGTACAAACGCACATGATGTAAAATACGTGTTCATTCAGGGCAGTTTTTGCAGCAGCCAGCTGCTGAGTCTATGACGGGATAGAAAGCAGAGTCCCTTACTGGGGCACTAGCCAGAGCAGCAGGCTTGGTTTCGTTCCACAGGGGTAGGTGCTCTTGAGAAGGACTGTCAGATTCAGTCGTTTATGACCCAGATATTGGATTTAGCATTCAGTTTCCGTAGAGTTCGCTGCATCATCTAATGTGAACTAACATAGAAGAATAATACGCTAGCGGGGAATGTGTGACAACAAGCTGGCCTTCTCCATACTTCACAGGCTCAAGACAAACAAATCAACAAATGCCAGAATCAACAACCTGACCTACAGTTCCCAAGCCAAACTAGAGCTGTTAGTGTTTTGCTCTTTATCTGAGTATCCTCTGACAAACAGGGGAGCACAAGCACAATGATAGGTCAGTCGTAACTAAATGCTGCTCAAAACCTAATAGTCATTTTACAGTCAACTCTTTCTATTTGTTGCGTCACAAAGATTTATTGAAGAGATAAAAGTGGTTGTGGAAAACACTGTCCAGTAACTATGGCAACAGTTATTTGATCTCACAATAATTAGCCTAGCATTTGGTTGCACAATGCTTTCACAATACCTCCTTGGTTAGTTCATTAAACAGAATTAGCTTTTGTTTGAACTTTCATCATTTGTTGTTTTAAGATTAGTCCGAGTTCAAAAGAATTGAAAAATATATTTTCAAGCTGCTCTTGTACATGAATAATGTATGCTGTAAGAGAATTTGTTAACGTCATTGTGTGGTAACACTGACTGTATTAGTTCTAGATTATGTTATTGGTTTAACTGGAAATTACTTAATTTATAGGCATAGGTGTACACACAGTGTCAGTGTAGAAGATTCGTCAGTGCCTGCAAGAACATCAGTATGTGCACACACATAATGCAGAGTTAAAAGGAAATTATGAAGGCTGCAGAGGCAACCTTACAAACTAAGTGTCTGAACTAAAACTATTGTTTTACTCCTCCTTCCCCCAGGCGTAAGCAATCAGACAGCCCTAGTTTACTTTTCCCTGTAAATTCTGGTGCAGTATTTTGTATTCTCTACCTTATTGGCTATATGGTCAGTGCCTTTTCCTCACAGCTATTGCTTACAGGCTATGAGTTATTAAATACCAAGTCTTCATTCTGTCAAGATATGAACATAAACAGAGAACAAAAGGCCCATTTGTTGTTTACTACACACTAATCAAAGCCTGTTCTTAATGCAGTTAGTACTTCTGTTGTGCTTTTTTAATGATACCCATTACTACAGTATCTGCAAGCATTAATGAATTTGTTTTTACATTGCCCATATGAGAGGATTATTATTATTCCCACTTGACAGATGGGAAACAGAAATTCAGAGGGATTCACACAAATGTTTTTGGTAGCTTTTGGGAAGCCTAGGACTTGGTTTATCAGAGTTGTTGGTGCTATATGGCACGCAGTTCCCACTGACTTCAGCATTTATGCAAAGCAGACACGACTTACGTCAGGTTTCACAGGTCATCTCGAATCACTGCTTTTCTAAATTTGGAATAAGGAAACTCCCTTCCTACCTTCCCCTTTCCTTTCCCTGCCAGTCTTCTATTTGTTCCATCCCCTCAGGCTGCTTTTCCCAATCCTTGTCTTTCCACCCCAAGGCTTGTGTCTTATCCCATTTCAATCAGAAAGCCTCTTCCTCCACTTAGTCCACTTAGTTTAGGCAGGGGAACGATCATCCTCCTTTCTTCTTTCTGGATTCGTGCCCAGTCTAGATACAATCTCCACATTACAAAGCCCAGAAGCCGAGAAGAGAATGTGCAGATTTCAGCTTTTCAGAAAGTTACTGTCGGGTAAAATGGACAGATCCTTATAAGACAGACAACCATCTATTGCCAACACAGAGATGCCTCAAGCTTAACTTCAGGTCCCTGCTTCAGCACAAAGGGACGTTGGAGCTGTCCTGAGAACAAATTGCCAGAATGACGGAGCTAAAACTGCGTCGTTTTCCTTAGCTTTGTGATTTTGGTGCTCTGGGTGCACTTGTTTGACTGAAATTCAGTCAGTCCCATTCAGTCTGAGTGGGTACCATTTGGCAAAATCCTAAGCCCTGGATTGCTGTATTACTAACGCTGCTGTTTCTAATAAAACTGCTGAATGTGGCCTGTTTGTGAGTATGCTTGAGAACAAAATATCATTAATTTAGCTTGTGTCATACTAGCTTTGTCAGATGGCTTTACATTGGGGCATGAAAGATATATCTAGATCTCTTTTTCTTTAGTAATTAATCTTCCTTGATTAAATTACTACTATATTATTGCACTACTTAGAATAGAGTGTTTTAGCTTCTGCACAGATACAGCAAAGAAGTGGCAGAAAAACCTGAGTGTCCACAGGCAAGGCAGAGTCTTGGGGCTGATACAGTGCAGATGTGTGGCACTCTGTGATGGTGGTTCTAAGGTTAAGCCTCTTGTAGGACTTGCAAAAGTCTAGTAGCAAACTTTGGAGAGATTACAGGTCAGAGTTTAGACATATTTTAACAGTAAAGAATGTTATATTTAGTCCTGTGTCAGACAATTTGTTCACCTGTGTAACTATTCCAGCCGGAAATTAGCACCAGCAGTATTGGCAGGATGGCAGAAATACTGGAGAATCCTGCATGATGTTCTCATACCTTAACAGAATATATTCCAAGGGGCAGAAATTATGAACTTCTTGGCTGTTAGGTCTGGTGAGGCCAGAAAGAGAAAGCACGTTCCATCGGCAACAAGTGACTTGTTGATCTGAAAGTACTGTAATCAGAAATCTTAACATGTAGCGATTCATAGCTTCTGAATTTGAGGGCTGAATTGTTATCATGCGTTGTGGTTGTGCTGGATGAGAAAGACAGAGAGGTTAACTAGGGTTTGCTAGAAAAAGGGTTTTCCACTTTTCTAACTGAAGCCAAACTGAGAAGAGATGCACAGGTAAGTTTAAGGCAAATTCCGAGTAATGTCCGATAGCTTTAAGAACAGCGATCTTTTCCCATTTTTGGAAGCAGAAAAAGAGAAGGTAGTGAAATTTTTTGACAAGCAGAAGTCTAGACCCACTCCCAAAGACAGCCTAATGAGCTAGTGAATCCCGCAGACAGTATGGACTAAAGAATGAAGAGGGTATTAGGGGAAATCCGGGACATTTGGAATCTCATAAAGAGCTTCTTGTTTGTGGGAGGGCTGGTCTATAGATCCTGGCCCTGCCGATGTCGCTGTGATTTGTCCATTGCTAAGGCAGTAGTTGCCAGTTTCAAATGCGGGCTTCACACAGCGAACGTGTTGGCCCTTGGAAAATAAGCCTCATGAGGATTAGTCTCTGAAACCCTACAGTTTCACAGACCAGACTGAAAACCGTTGACCTACAGCCCATTAACGAATGGGGCCTTACCTCGTGAATCCTTGAAGACAGAAGTGTTAATTCCAAATATTTTTAAATGGCATGGATGCACAAAGCACCGCAAGAGTAAATAGCGTTTCAGGACTTGTGTTGAAAATGGTACCAAATCACAGAGAGGACTCTCAGAATTTAACAATTCACAAGTTCTTTACACGGTATAAGCATGTGTATATACATGAGACCATTACATTTAAGATTAATTGTCCAAATCAGTGTTTTGAGATTTTTAAAGGGAAGTTACATTGAGTACTTGCTAATTGCCCAAGGTTTGGCTGTCGACTTCCCAGGTGTGCAGACACCTATTGTTCAAAATATTTCCTGTTGCAATAGCTGTAGCTGTAGCAAAACACACTCAAAGTTGAGCTCTTTCTTGAAAAACACTTTGCTTATGATAGTGTTGGCCCAAAAGCTTTCAGGTAAAGGATTCATAACTATATATATGCATAAGAATTAAGGGTGTTCAGCTCCCTTGGGGAGTGTTTGGGTTCGAATCTCAGATTCTACCTTAAATGCTGCAATTCTGGTAAACAAACGGTATCAGAGGAGAGATGAATGCTGCAATAGCTTGAGAAGAAATGGATTGGAAGGTGTAAAGGGAGGGTGGTTAGAGCTGCAGGAGTGGGAACCCTTTCTTTGAGTTAAGTAGAACAGAGTCTGGTTTGCTGCAACGTCTGTATGGAGACTCACATTGACTTGAGAGGCTGATTTCACAAGATAAGCAATCACGGATTTCCCTGTACATCAAAGAACTTTGCATTTGGTGCGTGCTATTTGATCCTCTTGGCAATCTCGGAAGAAAATATCTGGGCAAAGTCGCATCATTGTTTCATCATTTCAGCTGAGTTTTCTGCTCTGACTATGGAAGTAACTCATGCGAAAGCCATTAAACAACAGCAGATCTTGATTCAAAAACTTACAGGGCAAAGTCGGATTTTGTGAAACGTGTGTGCCCAGCCTTGTTCCTCTTTTCTTTTTTTAAATTGCATTTCAGGAATATTTTCTTTTTGGATTGACTTCTTCAGAGTTGCTTATTGAAAGAGGCAGTGTGGTCAGCAGTATGGGAGGAACAATAAGGGCATAAAAGATGTTGTTGGTGTTTAAATGACTTTTATTATTTATTCTCAAAAATCAGTTTTCAGGTTAGTTATGAATTTGGACATCTGGAAGAGTTTAACTTCCTCCTCTTGAGTTTTAAGGAAGTTTGATACTTATGTTGTCTTCTCTTTCTAAGAAAAAAAAATATAGCCCAAAGTTCACCAGAATGTGGCCTTCCAGTAGTTATTGTTTCTATAGTCCCCAACTGAGTATTTAATTCAACAAAACCTTTTTATCTAAGAGATGTGTTTACCCATTAATGACCGTAGAAGTCGTGAACCAAAGATGCAGCTCAGGATGTCTCCTGAACATGTGATTCTGAGAGTTCTCCAGGCATTATGCAGGTAGCCTAGCTGGAGGAGACCGGAGACATTTTTGGTGTGAACACCTGTTTAAAAATTAAACCCAAACACCAAAAGCTACTGTCTTATCATTATTTAATGTAAATAATAAATAAAAACAATCAAAATTAACCCCTCGTAATCGGTTACATTATTTAAAATGGAATTTTGCTTGCTTAGTCTCTAATTCATAGGGGATCCGTGAAATCAAATCTGCTCTTTGGAACTTTGTACGGAAGAGAAAGTCTTAAATGTGGTCCTAAGGTACCTAGTTCTTATAGACTAATTAACAGTGACAGGTCTTTGCTCCAAGAAGCTTACAGTACAAATACTTCATGGAATGTGATGTGATGTGATGTGCAGGAGAAAATGCATGGGTTGGTTAATTCTGGAATATTCCCTTTGGTGCATTTACGTAGGATTAGGTATGGATTCGGTATCCACACAGTGTAGTGTGCGTTTTCAGCTCTTCCTACAGCGCTGTGAATAAGCCTCTTATGTGAATCAAAAGTGCTTAATTGAATTTTCTATAAGCTGGATCTTTCTTCTGTTGTTTCCTTTGACTGGGAACTCTTCTGGGAGAACATGAGCAAAAATCCCAGGTAAAACCCCTTGCACGGTTTGGCTGCTACTTGAGTACAAGTAAACCGGGAAGGTAACGATTAATAAACTCGCTTATTCTCTTCCAGCTACAGAGAGGGATCAGAAAATATTTCAGCTCATAAAACATCCTCAGGAGAAATGTTACCTGTCCGTAATCAAGCTCGATCTGTAGTGTAGACTGTAGCTGACAAGACTATAGACTGCGCAACACCAAATACTCGGTGTTCTCTACACTTAGGAGACTTGTGAGTCTCGTAGGTGTTAACAGAAATAGGAGCATAAGCATATTCCTGATGTAAGCAGCAAAATTGGATGTCCATCTGCTGTGTAATCAAAGAAATGTTTTTATTGCCCTATAAAATATGGAGTTTGGGAGGTGAAACAAGGCACTAAACCCACATAGCTCGCTGTGCCACTTACCGGGGTTGTTAACACCCTTGCATAATTCCCTGCCATGGTGGGTTAAGTCTCCTGCCTCTGTGCTTGGTGCCTAATGAAAGGGAGCGTGGACTTGTTGGGCTGAACAGAGGTGAGATACGCATTGAGTTCTGGCAGGGCATGCTGAACAGCGACAAACAGTTCAGCAGCACACGTTGCTTACTCTGGATTTCATCATCGCTTTTTCCTAAGCCTGCTTTTTTTCTGTGGTGGAATTACATGTGTATTCAAGCTATTGCCAGCTGAAAATGGCTTCACCTGATGCCAAGTGCATCTGTGAAATCAGCTCTTGACAGCTGACTTGTCTGTTCCTAGAACCATGATTCTTAAGCAGAAAGTGGTAGAATACTCAAAAAACGATCCAAAGTAGCTTCTTGCTTCCTAACAGCTGCAGGTGAGGAAACATGAAGAGCTCAGACTGCAAAAAGGCAGTCCTGGTGGGGGAATAGAAAGATTATTCTTCTATTATTCAAAATGTGGATAAATGCAGCAGCATGGAAGCTGCTGCACTCTTTGTCTACCAAGAGGAAAACTGAACAGAGATGCTGGGATCCTGCTACAGTGCTGATGAGCGTTTCAAGTATTACCCAAGAGGAGAAGTGCTTGAAAGCCTGACAGTTAATTTCCTGCAGCTGAATTACAGGCGCTGTTAAATAGAGAGTTTGCTTTTGACTTCAGTAATACCAAGATTTCACCCATTTGGAGGAAAAAAAAAAAAAGGTAGAGAGTAGTTTGAATTTGCCTGTTAATGGCATTTGGGAAGGTTCTGGGCCAAGTTTGGCTTTCCTCTGTGTTTCGTACTAGGTGTGTTGGCTGTGCTTTAATTTCTTCACTCTCAGATCTAGGTTGCCTCATCATCACATTTCTGCTGAATGTCTAAAAGAACGTTTGATTGTGGTTTATTGCTTTGGTGAATGAGGGACATAGCTGATATGTTGGAGGCTATTCTTCTTGCTTTTCACTGCACTTCTGAGAAAGAGCTTAACAGGTACTGGCAGACAACTGTATGTCATCATCAACTGTTTTGAAATGCAGCAGCCCTTCAGGCCATATTCTGCCTCCCAGGTAGTTTAATATATGCCTTGTAGAGCCACCACTTCAGAATTCAGAAAGGAGACTCATCAGTATGCTGGTGAAATACAGACATGTCTCTCTTTACTCGGAAGAACCTGAAAGTTCAGCATCTTCTGTGAAGTAACGCTTGGAAGATACTGCCAGCTGGCTGGGTTAAAGCTGCCTGATTTTCAACCCTGGGAAAAGCTCGAGTGCTGCTGCTGAGTAAAGGTCATTGATAGAAGGAGGTTTATTCTGCCTTTGTCTCCCTGTTTATCCAGGCTCTGTGTTCACAAGGAACAAAGCCAAGCAAAGACCTGGGAATCTCTTAGCACCTTGCCCTTTGCGTAGAAAATCTTGTGTGTTGGCTCGTTAGGATGTGTTTTTTCTCACTTCCCAGTCTGTTCTATCTATCTGTGTCATTTTCTCAGACTAGCAGCAGGGACCTCAGTGCTCACAGCAGGGCTTTTCTGCTGCCCATAGTTCACTGATTCACCCACACAGCTGCTCGCCGCTTCGCTGCGCCTGTACACGTAGGACTGGGGCGTGGATTCTTTACACGACCTGTTACTGGAGCGACAGGCTAACCGTAGAGATGTGCCGTCCCTTTGTAGTGAGGCGTATTCTGGCAGCGTCTCTGCTGAGAGCTCTTCCTACGGGTATGCGTGACCCTCATGTTGGTGTATCGAATACACGAAACCTTCGTTAGCTTCACCCGTGGAGGCATGGGTACCACGTGCCTGCCACTTGGGCTGTCTGTTGTGATGTCGTCTTAAACCGTCAGCTCGATCACAGTTTCAGTGTATTGAGACAGTTACCATGAAATAAATTCAGTTGACAGTTTAATCATGCAAAGAGGGTCGTAGGGCCTGAAAAGCCCTAAAATAAGGGACTTTGTCACTGTCACAAGCTTGGTGTAGTCATGTGTTTCTTTGAAAAATTGCTTGGGTGCTCTTTAATTTACAATCTTGCAGCCTTCAAATTCCAGCTGTTCAGCAGAGTGTGGAGTACCATACACAGTCATTTCCATTGTATGTCACTGAACTTTTTAACATGGGCACACGCACATGCACACACGGTGTGACATTTCCAAACCCTCCAAACTCCTGAGTATGGCTTTTCAGACACGTTAGCTGCCATCGAACCGAAGTTTTACACTGTCTGTTGGAACAGGTTGTGAATTGACCAAACGACAAGTGCTCTCCCCAGTGGGAGCGCTCACGGAGACAACACTTTTTTCATAGCTAACGAGATGATAACTTGATGCAGCAAAAAAGTCTCTTAGCTTCACATCTCTGTGACAGGCTACGGTGCAACTGCACTGTTGATTCATAGTGAAGCAATGTGAAATGGGTGCTAAAAATAAGCAAAATGTGACTCAGTTTAATTCTCCTTTGAGCCTCAGATCCTACACTGAAGTGTTGATCCAACTGCATTTGATCAGAACTTTCCAAATAATCGTCACGTGTAGGACTTTATTTTTCTCCTGAAGTATCTATCAGTAATTATTTACTATAAAAAGCCACGAGAAGCAAGCTGTTAGATCACTCAGTATGATTTTGATTACACGCCTGCTGGAAAGGAGCATTTAAATAGGAACAGCGGGAAGTGGCAATAAATCAAATGCATGAAACTTAATGACAGCAATGTTTTGGCAGACAATCTTTGATTCTGCTTCAAATGTAGAAATGTTTCCTCTTTCTATTAATTTTTGAAAGGAAGGGCAGGTTGCTATACCCTTGCTGGTTAACTTTCTTTTTCCCCAGCTGGCAGAGCCACTAAGGATTTTGCTCTTCCAGAGTCTTCCTAGTGCAGCAGCATGTGTCAGAGAAGCTGGCTGCTGGGACCCTGGGCCTGTTTATTTTAAAGGCAGGTACAGCTTAGGGACTGAGATGTACTTTTCTAGGTCCGTTTTTCTCCTGTCCCTTTGTGTACGGTCCCACGCGGCCAGTGCTGATTTAAATCCGCGGTACCCTGGGCGCTCTGGGCGGTGTGAGAGCTGCCTGGGAAGACAGGCTGTTCTGCAGGGAGACGCCTCTTTTGCATACGGAGACTGGAAACCCGGGAAAACAAGAGGCTTCCACAAAAATGTTTTTGGGGCCTTAATGCCAGGTGTTTCAGTGAAAGTTAGGGCTATCGTTTTCTTTGTGAGTCTGGCTTGAAGTGACTTGTACAGGAGCTTTCAGAAAGTGTCACAACAGAGGATTGAGTACACCTGTCTGCTGTCAGAGGCTAACACTTTCCCTTCCAAATCGTCCTTTCTCAACCAGACCTTTCCGTATTTCCCCGTCAGTCCGTTTCTGAGCACTCCTTGAAGCAGGACACACACCTGGGGAGCACTTGCTGCCTGGTGTCTTTGGCTGCAGGGAGCCCTGGTAAACCACCTGCTCCCCGGAGCAACGCTGTGCAGGTGAACTGTATCCCTACTGAACAGAGGCGTCATTTCCAGACTGGAGTGCCAGAACCCAGAAAGCCTTCGGAAAGCCTTTAAAGTATTTCTGTTCAGGTGCTGAACAAGTTAACCTTGGTGAATTTTCTAAGCATGAGAATAACTTCAATAGAGTACTATTGAACTAGAGATTTAGTCTGGTCTCCTGACCTGTGGCACAAAATCTGAAATTGTTGTGGATAATAAAGGCTTTATCAGACTTAGAAAAATTAAGCCCCTTTCTGTGGCACATGAGAAGCCTTTTATTTCAAAAAGCAATTACATGTGGACCAGGAGATGACAAAATAAAGAACAGGAATAAGTAACACATTTTGTCATGAAGGAGAGTCAGTTGGAGGTGACTTAGGGGTCCATTCAGAAAAAAAGTCATAGCACAATAACTTACTTATTTTATTGAGTAATTTTTAAAAAATGATTAACTTAGACCAGAGTAGAAAAGCTGTGGTAGTAAGCATTACCTTAGCTTAGTTCAAGCTGGTGCAGGTAAGTTTAGGGGTAATGCCTCCAGAAGAGAGAACCCCAGGTCTGCATACGTGTGATTAGGCTCAACACCTTCTGTCTGCCCGAAGGACAGCTGGGAAGTGTGGGTCCAGCCTGCAGTCTCCTCCTCCAAAGGAAGAAAATCAAGGCATTTCTTTCCTAAAAGAACTAAGTTCTTTTCTGTAAGGGATTTTCTTACTTAAGTCAGTATAAAATACACTTCAAAACACAAGACGCAGCTCGTGAGGTCAAGTAGATGTTAGTCAGGTGGGTTTGTTGTTCTGCACTCGTGTTCTTTAGAATAACTCTGTGGAGGAGAGCTCTGACTTCCCCAAGAACTCATCCCAGCAACACACTACCTTCCTCATATAAAGCTTTCTGGATGGCAGGCTTTTCCTCCCAAGCTCTTTAGAAGCAGAAATTATTTCAGCCTAAACCTCTCCAGATAGATGGTGCCTTGTTTTGTTACTAACAAATTGCCAAGAGGGGCCCAGAATAATGGGTGCTTTCTTTGCTGGGTCCCCAAAAGTCAGGTCCATCACAGTACAGCAAGAGGAAGAGGATCATATTGAAAATGAATAGAGAAAGCTGAGAGATTATGTACAAATTATGTATCCTCGCCGTGAATGCAGTATTCATCTGCAGGGTTCTTATCTTCAAAGAGAACGCAGTTAAAGTCAAGTTCAGAGAGAGGCAGGAAAAGCCATTCAAGGCACAAAAACCCCCTTTCTCGTATGAAGAAATCTAGACTGGAAATGAAATGAAAGAAGAGAGGCCCATAAAGTGATGAATCATGCCAAGAAAACAAATTAGAGGGTACAATTTACTCCTTATTTCAGATAGAGATACACTCTATTCAGGTAGGTTCTGCTTAAAATTGCAGAGTGAGGCACTCTCTTAATTTAAAATGCAGAAGCGTAGATTAATTCAATATTAACACCAAAAACTAAGGTAGGTATTTTGAATACCTCCTCAAATACAACCAAAAAACTTTACAAGTAGCTTCCAGAAACCAATGTAGTTACATTAGGAAACAAAAGATAATCTGAAAACCCAGAAGCCAAACCTTTACAAAAATTCAAAGATGAAATAGGAAGAAGTCACGTGAGGAGGGTTTTTTACAGGGAGTTACGATTTTAGTCCTAAGCCTATGATGCTTAATAGCCAACTACTCAGACTGAAAGAGTTTGTCATTGGTGTGTGAAAAGGAGAGTCTTACAAATGTGTCTAGTAAATATTCCAAGATTAACAGGAGTGATTCTGGGTGGAATTTGGAAAGATAGCTGTGTTTTTAAAAGGAGACCATTCAAAAAGAGGCACTGGAGGAGAGCGATGCAAGGGAATTACTCAGGACTGTAGTTCACATCGGAACTACCGAGAGAAATAAACCCATTCCCCTACAGTGAATAGAGGGAGTATTTTTGTCTGCCGTGAGTAAAGATGACCCTGGTCCTGGCGCAGCCAGCAGGGTCTCCTATGTGCAGGGCTGCTCTGGGGACAGGGGTGTGCGCACGCTCTCCTGTGTGCAGGGCTGCTCTGGGGACGGGCTGAGGATCAGCCTGGGGCAGTCCTGACTTCCACAGTGCCGCAGAGAAGGGGCTAGAACGGGTGCGGCTGGTGCGCGGTTGCAGAAGCGTTCGATGTCCTCCCAGTACACAGTGACAGGTCCAGGTGACGTGCCGAGTCACTGGTTTTGCAGGAAATCAGCGAGGAAATACAGGAACCTCTCACTGACACTGGTGGATGTTCGCTGCAATAAGAGAACTGCTGGAGGGCTGCAGCGAAAAACAACACTGTATGGTAAACACCTGCGAGTAACTCATAAACTAAAACCAAGGGAAAATAGTTAAATATCTTGAGTTCTACTGCAAAATCTGCAAATGCTGCACACGTGTGTGCTGCAGAAGTCCTGTGAGCCGTGCTGATAGCCCCAGCGCCCGCGCCGTCCACGTGCCTGCTTGTGTTTCCTCTGGGAGAAGCTAAGGCCACCACGTGTGTCTTGTGGGCTGCGTAGTTACTGGGCAGACCTTCGGTGCTGACCAGAGGGTTTTCTGGAGCAACCACTCTGTGGTTCCTGTTGTCTCTTTTCAAGGCACTCCCTGCCTACCAATCTGTTCCCACAGCTGTACTGTTCGTATTTATGTATACATTGATGATTTTCACAGGAGTAAACTCTGTTCTTCTCAATGAAGATGTGTATCCCATCAGACTGGGTGCTACACCACACGTAATAAAAAACCAATCCCTGCTCAGGATGGATTATAGCCTAGCTGCACAATAGGCAGTCAGAAATTCCCAAAGATTTCATGTGATTTTGCTCAGTTCTTCTGAGTTCCGAAATATTCCTTTGCAGAAAGACTGATGCCTGCTTTGGGCCACTTCTTGGCGGAAATAGCGAAGGCCTCTACTAATTTTTAGTTTGGTTTTTTTTCACCATTATTAGTTTGTAGTGATTGGAGGAGGAGAGGGCGATGAAAAGGGGTTTGGTTTGGTTTTTAAGTAATTAGTGTCACGCGCTTTGAGTCCTATCTTGAAGAACCATTCTGAAGACAGGCGGAATATGGTGAGTGGAAGGTCCAAATTCAAATTAACCAAGCAGAAGTATCCTGTGAGAAACTGTAAGGCAGAACATTAAGGGTCACAGAAATAATTTCTCAACTGAAGTCAACTCATTAGATTGAAGACTCTGTATTAAAATAGAGAAGCGAAGCGCAGTCATGTGCTACTTACTCATTTTCAGCAGAAGTTTCATGAAGCATGCTCTGTGTCATGAGTGCTTGGAATGAGCTTTCACATCCTTCTGGACTCTTGTGTAATAGGAGCGCTCTTTGATCGGCTCCAATGTCCAGCAGGCCCTTTTTCTAGCAGCGGTTTTGTTATCCTACTGTACGGAAGGTGTTAGGACTACAAAACGTAGTAAAAATCATGAAAAGGTTGTCTCCTGTAGGGGTGTGACAGAGGACATCTGTAAAACCTGCCCTGAGAGGCATCAGGGCACGGTTCTGCTCTTCTGTTGTCTCTTGCACCTTTGTCCATCACTATTGCCACTGAGATTCCACACAGTGATGGGCTTTTTAGGTCAAGAACCAGCAATGAACCTCATGACTCGGTCATTTTCTTTCACTGCTGCCGTTTGTATTTTTTTCTTTTTATTGTACATACAACTCTATGAAATATATTGAATATGTTTTAAAGGCTGGAAACTGGGGAAAAACTAGTAAGATTAGTTCCTTGTCAGCAGGTTCACTGAGAGCACGTAACAGATGGTGACTGACCTTGCAGAAGCCCGTTGCTTTGAGTACCCTTCTTTACCTGTCCTTACTCTAATCTAGGATTTTCCTGACTCTGATCGAGTGTTTGTGAGCACCCACTGAGAAAGTAGCCTCTTAGCTGTTTGTGTGTTAAGAGCAGCAGTCGTCGTTCTCATGGGTACCGGTGGTGGAGGGCAGTGGGTGTGCTGGTCACTTGACTGGCCCGTGCACCCTAAGTGCAGGAGAACGGGCTTTTCCGTGATTACTGCTGCGGGCGTTCCTCGGTTTTGATCACTGCATCTGGCTGCGTCTCACCAGCAAGGGACTTCAAATGAGGCCGTTCAGACACTGGAAGGGAAAGTGATTTTCTGCAGGTGACCCCACCAGTCAGAGCAGTGTCAGGAGCACGGGCCAGTGGCAGGGAAGAGCCCAGAGGAAGCGGGTCTTTCTGTCATTCTGGTGTTGATGGCTCTGGTGAATGAGACGCGGAACCACACACTGAGTCATGGGGATGCAATGAAATGCTAAAGACCAATCTATTTATTGCTCTGTAGCTATCTTGTGCCCTCAACAACACAGACCTCAAGTATTCGGTTTTTTAAGTACGCAACTGTCTAATTAAAGGACCGTTCTGTAATGCATGGGACAGCTGATCTTCAGGGAAGAGGGACGTTTTTAAAATCCTTTTTAAAAGTGGATGTGTAGCTCTTGATGTGCTCCACCGTGGTCCTTCAGAAGATGCAAGTAAACCAATTAAAAGTTTGTAAACCAAATATAAAAAAATAATTTAATTAAGTTCAAATGCGCTTTGTTTTAAGAGCAACAATGTCTTCCTGGAGAATTTGTGAACAAGTACCAATCTCCCAAATTTAGATTCTGCAAATAAAATGGTAAAATCAGTGAGTTTCCTTTTCATCGTGTTAAAGTAGTCTAATGTTGTTGTGTTTGGTTTTTATTTTAAATCTCAGAGCAGGAGAGAGACAAAAAATGTGCGTTACAAGAAGAACAACCTAGATACTTTTCTCTGAAAAGAAAAATAAGAAATGTAAAATAAGGCTAAAATAAGTGGAGTAAGCTAAAAGAAGGCAGAAAATAAGGCTAAAAGTTAAATTATTGACTTAATTAAAAAAAAAAGCGTACATAGAAGCTTTTAATATGAAAAAGCCAAGGATAGTTGTGAAACAACCGATGCGTGAAATAATGTCTAAGGCATTTAGGACATCAGAACTGTTAAAAAGATCTGAAGCTGTCCTCGTAGGAGATGGTAGCCTTGTCAAAGTTAGATAGCTCTTCCCATTCAGCTCTTCAAAACGATTGTGAAATACTTGGACGGTAATGGGAACAGAGGACGGGAGGACTCTCATGTGGTGGATACAGTGCAGCTATTATTCAGATTTATTTGACGCTTTACATCACTGAATGTTAGATGAGTAGTCATTAAAATATGAGAAGAAGAATAAGTTAATTGAGTTTGTAGTTCTCTGTGTAGCAACAGAATAGATTTCTCTTGCTGCCTGAGAGGTTTACGATACGTAGAAAGACTGTTAACGAAGAAATTAAGTATTTTAGACAGTTAGTTACCCTGTTAACAAACGTTTGATATGGTATCTCTGACACTCTTCTTTGGATTCCAAGAGATGTGAAAGTGTAGCACAAAATATGAAGGTAGGCAGTATAATGAACCATAATTTGGGAGGAAATGCCTACGGAAATTAGTTTCTGTTGGCCTCTTGGGGTGGAAAATGTCTTTCTGAGTGAGCGTGCAGGGGCTCTTAAGACAGGAAGAAGATTTATAATAATACTTCTTTAATGGCATATTTATAAATTGAAGGACAAGACACAGGTGGTGTCAAGGACTATTATAGCAAGATGTTTCAGAAGAATATTGCACAATTCCAGCACTTTAGGGTGGAAGTATTTAATCACACTCGCTGTTGTGAAATATTCTGTTATTCAAGTCAAAACTATAGATATGAGTAAATATGAATGGAATTATATTTGGATGTGGCTAATCAACTTAGAAGATTTGTAGTTTGAGAATATCTTCAATAAATATGTTTATTTACCTAGACAAGAGGTCAAAAGGATAAATTCATAATGCCTAGAGAAACCGCACATGTATTCATGTAGCCCGACACTTTTAATCTCCCTGCTTTTTTGATTTTGCTTTCAGTAAAATTTCAGACGTATGTGTTACAGTAAAAGTGTTTATTTCTATTTAGGAATATTTTTTATTAAAGAGTATTTAGGCAGCTCAGAGGACTAGATTTGTCACAGCTTTCATCTGAGTAAATCTGTTCTCACTTTTCCTGATGAGAAAAAAAAGTGATGGATTCTGTAATGTTTTGCCTGGTGTTTCGCCTTTTATATTTACAGGTGTTTCTTCTCTTTTTCCGTACCTGTTTATTTTCATACCAGCACTGAAAATAGCTGTCTTTGTAAGGTGGCTGGCACCGGTGCCTCCCGAAACCAGTTCCATGTGCTGAGTGCAACCTGTTGTAGTCTTGTCTTTGCAGCTCATAATGTCATCAGAAACCAAAATAAAAACATATCCCCATGCCATAACGTTACACCTTGTAATTGGTGCCTCTTGTGCAATTCCTGCAGCGGGGATTTCCCTTTCTTGCCTGTAAACTGAAATCTTTCATGTAAGCAGTGTTTAGACATAGTCTTTTGTAAAACTGATCTTATCAGAACTGCACAGCGCTTCCCACTTTCCTGCAGGGGCTGGGGAGCGCTTACCACAACTGGTACGAGTATTGCAACTGGGAAAAGCAGATACTTTCAAGAAGAGGGTTTTTTTAAGTCTGAAGATCTGACTATTTTAGAATGGAACAAAAGCTATTGTGTTTCCGTGAAGACAGCGTACTGTGGAGTGAGACAACTCCCTCGCGGGGATGTAAGGAATCCCTTGTGAGTTTATTATCCGCTATTGCAACAGCTTATAAACCGGCTGGAGTATTTTGTAAGTTTTATTGATGTTGGAAAATGATCCATTGAAAAGAGCCTTATAAAACTTCAGAAATATGTTTCATTGTTATGCCTTACTCCTCCCTTCTGTTCCACCTACCAACCTCCTGGTAGCCCACTACTCCACTTCATATGTCTTGTCATGCCAGAAGACGACAAAGCTCTTACAAGACTTGCAAGATGAAAAATTTAGCACGTAGGAAATATAAGAACTGTCATGGGGGGCTATTTCATTTTGGTTTTGTTTTGTTGGGGTTTTTAATTGGGTTTGATTTCATGTCAAATATATTAAGATTAGAATTGGTTGAGCAAAAAAATCCAACTTTTTATTCTAGCTCCAAATGAAAACTAGGAAATTTGACTTATTTTCACGGGGTGGTGAAGGGGAATGAAAAGAAATGCCAGAAATGATTGAATCACTGTATTCCATTGTAAACAATAAAGCGGAATGGTGCAGCTGGCTTGTCCTCACCTCTTGAGAAGACACCCCCCAATCTGCTGGGGGAGCGGTGTCAAGAACTGTCAAAGAAATTCTCTTCCACTGTGTTACTAGAGGCAATTTAATTCATCTGGAACTATAAAGATAAAATTGCATTGAGTCTGCATGTTACCAGCTGATTTGAAACATCTGGGTATATGGTGTCCCCTGCCACTAAGGCAGAGAAATAGCAGCAGAGGCAACAGTTTATGGTTCGGTTTTCTGACCAGCCACTAGTGAGAGATTTTTCCAGTGTCGATGTTCTGGAATTTCAAGTTTAATTTCGGACTCAAGGAAAAACTGTTGATTTTATTGAAACTCTCCTATTGCAGCCTTGGGTATTTCTCCCTGCTACCCTTTCCAGATATTCTTGACATTCTTGAACCCAGCCCCTGCTTGTGTCTGTCTCTCCCACCTCTTCTCCTTCAACCCAACTGCTACTAGAATTTTTGTCTTACCATCCTAATTCTTGCCCAGTTTATCTGCCTTCTATATTCCTGCCACTTACCTTACTTGTAACCCAAATCTGCCTGCCTTCCCTTCCTTCTACTCCTAGGTTCTTCTTCCCTCAGAGTCTCTGCAGACCCAGATTCTAGGCTACAGAGGAGTTTCAGCATTTTCAGTCTCTCCATGTAAAACAGTTTGTCCCTCTCCTTGATCGTTCTAGTTGTCCTTTTCTGTTCTTTTTTTTTTTTCTGTAACTCCACTTTGTCCTTGAGTTGCAAAAACCCGAGCTGCACACAGTGCCCTGCATGTGGGTGCACCAGGGTTTCATATACAGGCAGGAAGGCACTCGGTTCCATGTCCTTAATGCTATTCCTGCTGATGCCCAGCAGCTTCTTGGCTTTCTGGGCTTGTCCTGCGCATTGAGCTGCTTCAGGACTGGTAGTGGCAGCTCCAGGATCTCCTCCGTATTCGTAACTACAAGGTCTGAGGTCAGCACTGTGCAGGCATGGTTTACGTTATTTTTCCTAGATTAATCACCTTACATTGGTCGACATTGAAGCTCTTCTGTCACCTTTTTGACCACTTCTGTTAAGTCTTAATGTAGTTCTTCAGTGCCAGGGCACTTGAATACCTGAAAGAGTTTAATAGTATCCTCATACTTGGAGATTTCACCACCTTCTTGTTTCGCTGGGTCATTAGTGTGGATGTTGAATACAATGGGGTCCAGCAGGGATCTCTAGAAGAGATCACCGATCCTACTGCTCACTCTTCTCCAGCTTTCAGTACATAAAAGCATCTTCCCTTAGTCCTATAGAAGCGCAATTTTAACTTCCTAAGTAATAATAAGTTAGCAAGATACGCTGCAAATTCTTTTTTTTTTTTTTTTTTGCTAAGCTTTTCACATGCTCAGTTTTGTGTGGGGCTGCCAACTGTCAAATCCATGACATGATGATGTCCCTTTCATTGCCAAACATCTGATACTGGAAATGTCTTGAACTCGTAATTTACCACACAGTTTTGCTAATCTTTTTAATTCTTACTGTGTGTCTTGGCCTGCTTTAATCTCAGAGCAGACTTGCAGCATGTTTGCTGGATTTGGTATCAAAACATACATATCAGGCAGAGTCAAGCAGCTAGCTCAGAATTTTTCTCTTACAATTTAAGAGTATTATATCTGCTCAAAATTGCTATCGTTCTGCCCATAATTTCTTACTAAGTTCACATTATGAGTCTGCTGGGAAGTGAGGCAAAGGATTAAAGGTATGAAATCTGGAAAATGTAATTTGGGAAGAAAGGTAGATAATTTACAGCAATAGTGCGAGGTTTAATTAATTCAGATGAAGCATCCTTCTTTAAAATTATTCTGGACTAAGGGAGGTTCAGGAATCCTTACAAAGTCATGTATTACTTGAACGGTTTTAGAATGGCAGAGAGTTTAGAGAAGCAGAGTTTTGGAGGATCTTTGTATTTGCTGGAATTACAGAAAAGTAGCCATTCACAACGTGGGCAGGGCAAATTAATTCACTTTTAGTCCTGCACTTAAAATCCTTCTTCATGTATCCCCCAGGTAAAGAACATAGGAAACCTTCCTCCCGCACTTAGTCCACCCCAGAGCATAATTCTCTGCTGTCATTTATGGTGGTAACTAGCCAAGGGAGCTAACTGGGGAGCTGTACGGAAACGGAGCCTGGGTTCAGTCACAGCTTCCCTCTGGTTTGGCCTCTTCTGGAAAGAAAGAAAGAAAAAGAAAAGAAAGAAAGAAGGAAGGAAGGAAGGAAGGAAGGAAAAGGAAGGAAGGAGGGGAGGGGAGGGGAGGGGAGGGGAGGGGAGGGGAGGGGAGGGGAGGGGAGGGGAGGGGAGGGGAGGGGAGGGGAGGGGAGGGGAGGGGAGGGGAGGGGAGGGGAGGGGAGGGGAGGGAAGGGAAGGGAAGGGAAGGGAAGGGAAGGGAAGGGAAGGGAAGGGAAGGGAAGGGAAGGGAAGGGAAGGGAAGGGAAGGAAGGGAAGGGAAGGGAAGGGAAGGGAAGGGAAGGGAAGGGAAGGGAAGGGAAGGGAAGGGAAGGGAAGGGAAGGGAAGGGAAGGGAAGGGAAGGGGAAAGGAAGGCAGGTAGGAAGGGAAGGGAAGGCAGGCAGGCAGGAAGGGAGGAAGGCAGGCAGGAAGGGAGGAAGGCAGGCAGGCAGGAAGGGAAGGGAGGCAGGCAGGAAGGGAAGGGAAGGCAGGCAGGCAGGAAGGGAAGGGAAGGCAGGCAGGCAGGGAAGGGAAGGGAAGGCAGGCAGGAAGGAAGGGAGGAAGGCAGGCAGGTAAGACAGGCAGGAAGGGAAGGCAGGCAGGCAGGAAGGGAAGGGAAGGCAGGCAGGCAGGAAGGGAAGGGAAGGCAGGCAGGCAGGAAGGGAAGGGAAGGCAGGCAGGAAGGGAAGGCAGGCAGGAAGGGAAGGCAGGCAGGAAGGGAAGGGAAGGGAAGGCAGGCAGGAAGGGAAGGGAAGGCAGGCAGGAAGGGAAGGGAAGGCAGGCAGGAAGGGAAGGGAAGGCAGGCAGGCAGGGAAGGGAAGGGAAGGCAGGCAGGCAGGCAGGCAGGCAGTCTCTATGGCCTTGCGGAGCTTTGCCAGAAGTAATTGGCAGGATGCAGAGAGCAGATCCTCCGAGAGAAAATCATTAAGAGCAAACAATGCTAATTTGTGTTGCAAACCAAAATATTTAAAAGCAGGAAGAAGTTCCAACCTTTTTAACTGTGCTTTTAGAAGTACGGCAGGAATACTTCCCTTTCTTTGCAGTTTTCCCATGAACTTTAGGAATGCTCTTGAGCCCTCTGAGATCAGTAGTTTCTGTTAATCTGCTCTGGCACTGAAAAAATGTTTAGGTAAGTGCAGCTGTTTACTTGGAAAGGTTTTGCTTTATTCTCGGTGACCAAGCCTGCAGAGGAAGGCTGTGTAAATAACTGCGTTCGGACGAGGAGAAAGAATTACTTTTGTTGGAACATTTTGTGTGAAGACAGGACAATAACGTGTATCCTTCTGAGCTCGAACATAACTGATGCTCTCGTCTGAAGTCTGGTTTTACCGTAGCCCGGTTTCATTCACTGCCTGAGGTGACAAGCAGTAGTGATTCTTAGAAGGGATGTCAATTCACGGTTATGGCATTTACTGGCACAGGCTGCCCCAGTGTGTAGACGTGTGAGTAAGTATCCTGATTTCTTAGAAACACTGGGGCCCGAGTGAAAGGAATTCTGTGTAATGGGCATGTCAAGAATCAGAACATTTTTGTCAGGTGCCTAAAAATCAGTTTGCAAGAAATACGTTAGACAGATTTCAATGTGTTGGTCTTTCTTCCATAGGTTTTCCATTTATACAGATGCTTCGTTTTACAGGTTTATTTATACACTTTATCTTCCAACTCTAATGAGTTGATATTCCATATTTGCATGTTGAATAGTATATCTCACTCTTATTTTGCTTTCCCTGTTGGTTTTGTCATCAGTTGAAAGAGAAAGTTGTAAGTGACAGATGTGTGTCGAAGTGAGTATGTATGGGGTGTGATCACAAAGGGGGCAGAAACAGACTGCTAAGCTGAGTGTGCTAATACTGATAACAGCATTTTTAGCCCAGCTCGGGGCTAATGTGCCTCTGGAAAATGGATTACCAAAGACAACGCTAGTGTAGACACGGAAGGAGAACAGGCGTTCCAGAGGCAATGTAAGGGCTGCTCTCTCGCCAGTGGCTTAAAACCAATTCTCACTCACTGGACTCCCCGTTCCAGGAGGCATAACAGATGCTTCTGTGACTTTCTTAGAAGTGAGGGGCCATCACTGGAAAGGCAGCCCTGTCTTCTTGTCATCACCAAGCTCCACAATAGCCCCTTAGTATCATTGGGGGCCCTCTTCCAGATCAGGTGGTTCCTCTTCATTTGTGTTTCGTGTTGGATTCTAGAGAGCTTACATATTTTTTACTTGCTTATTCTTCATTTCGTATGCTATTGTGCAAAGCTGTCTGAACAGTACATTCTGGCCTAAAAATTGTATTTCAGCCCTCTCTATGTTGATCTCAGTGTTGAGGTATGTGAGAGGGAGAGAGGTGGGTTGAGATACAGGACCACATGAGCAGAGAGAGGTTAGAAAAGACAAGACACGTGTATGAACTGCAGATAGCAGCTGAAACTGTGTGTGTGGTTGAGGTCACTCGCTGATAAAAGTGTAGTGACAAAATAAAGAATACGAACTGTCTCTGTGACACAGAAATGTTAAATTGGCAGAGTTCTGTAAATACAGTCTGCGAAAGGTACGGGTTTTTTCAGGCTGCTCCTAAAGGATCTATCATTGTTTGCGTACTAATGAAGCAGAGTAAAAGGAGACAGTGATTAAAGTTTTACATTAAATGGCTTGTATATTTTGAATATATAAACCACAGATAGCCTGAAAAAGCAAAAAACTTTTTAAATAAATAAGTTCCAGTATTTGTAGTTGCAGAAAGGGAAACAGGATATTTGAATGAATCAGTTGACATGGTAAAAAATGTTCACGATATCTCAGCTCTTGGATATTTTCCACAACTAGTTTCTAAACAAGTGTCGTTTTGGTTGATAAGCTTTTTTTGTTATTTTTCCCCTCGTTCTTTTTTTTCATTGTAACGAGCACACAAAATCTGCACTTCCAATGAGATTGCCATAGAACACACAGATCTATGCTAAAAGGGATATGCCGTAGACTGCATAAAGTCCATTAAGGATTTAGACCCTGCAAAAGTAAGACTAAAAAGAAAAAGAAAGAGTGGTTGGGGAGACGTTTGCAGATTTAGATATATGTTTCTTAAAAGCATCAGAAGACCAAGTCATGTTGTAGAATGCCTAATGCACGTAGGCACCTACACATGTATACAGTGGCTGAAAACAGACCTTCGAGGGTAGGATTTACAACACATGACAAGCTTCACCAGCAGAATACTTAAACCACCAAAGTGATCTGGACTGCTACATGGAGATGGAACTGTCTCCTCTAGACACAAGGCACCTTGTTCAGGGATGGAGCTAATGTGTAGAGGAGACCAAGCAAAAAGTAATATTTTTGCTTTTAAGTGGTTGAGGCGTGCAGCTGGTGTTGGCACTGGTACTGCTCTCGAGGTACTGAGGACTGCATTTTACATTCGGCAGTATGTTAGTAGATACAAGGAATAACCCAGGGAACTAAGGGAGAAGCTCAAAACTTTCTCTCTCCCAGTTGAATGCCCTGCTCTTGGAGGGCAAAATCATGCTCTGGATTTTTGGCCCTTGTTTTCAACCCGTTGCTCCAGCTGCACAGTGGTCCAGTTTCAGCAGAAACATCAGAGTGGCCCCCTACGTTTTCCTTAGAAGGGCTGTAAGCTGCCCAAGAATAACTGAGCTTTTTTCCTGATGTCTTAGTTATAGAAAGAAGGGGAAAGAACGGTGCTGTTGCTTTCTTTTCTGACATATTTTGGAAGAAACAATATTGTCTCCTATTGTTTCGGAAGAGCAAGCTTCGAACTCCAGAAAAGCTGCAGAACTCTGAATTTCTGGTGGTAGGAGCCTTTTGCAGGATGAAGCACCAGACTCCCAAATAAGAGCGATCTGAATTGCTGTCATCAGCATGTGCTGTGTGATATCTTCAGCAGTTTCACAGTCAGTGGTAGATCCCTTTGCTGGTTAGATGACTTCCCTGAAGCACTAGATACAACTCTTCAGCATCTCACTTGGCGCTCTCCCTGCCAGTGCGGTGGCTGGGCACCTTTGGTGGAACTACCCGTAAAAGAATCGCTTTTAATTTCACGTAGCAGGTACCCAAGCAAGGCATGAAGAGAAAGTTACATAAAACATCAAGACAGACAAAGACAGTCCGCAATCTGGGTTGGCTTGTGTGCCCTTGTAGGAACAGCCTCTGAGTTGGAGCTAACTCTGGCCGCAGGATTGAGATAGTTATCTCAGGATATGCTGATGATTTCTATACCTCTTCAATTAGCAATTCAGACGATTTTAACGGAAAACCTTCCTGACCACCCTATACTGAAATTGCTTTATCGGCTTTCCCAGCGCCCGTGTGCATGCTGAGGAAGGGACCCACAGTGCCATTGGTGTCCGCGAAAGGCATTCCCCCCTCCGGAAGGGAGCCAGTCGCGTAGACCGCGCTGCATGGCAGACTGGCGTGCCATTGCGACAAACACTAATTATAGGCATGCTTGGAGCAAGACTTTCATAAAACTGAATGAAGAGTATGATTCATTTCACAGGAAGACCCACCCACCCATTCAGCCATTGACATGTCTGTGGTCTTCTTTTGCTGCTTCTCATTTTTAAGTTTCAAAAGGAAATCAAATGTCTGAAGTAGAAGACCTGCCTGAACATATTCCCCTGCTGTATTTAAATCAATTTGTAGAACAATGTTTTGATTATAAGGTTTCCTAATTTCTCGAATGTTAATAACTTTCTGCATTTCCACCCATCTGTTTGTGTACTAATCACAAGCACTGCTCAATGGATTAAATCTGTGGCTGGCCTCTGATGGGGAGGTTCTTATCATTTCAAATCATATTGAGTGTACGTTGCTAGTATTGGTTAAGTGCTCTAACTCAAAAAATTTTACATACGGCATTAGAGCTGTGCATTATCTCAAGACAGTTAATTGCTTTTGGAAAGAAATGCGTGGTGCTGTACTGCTAGCTAAGATTTCGGTTAAAAACTTGTTTCTACAATGTTGTAATGCTCAACTCACTTTAAATGTTCAAGCATCCAATAACTAAATCTTTATGATGTTGCATATTAGAAAAGATGCCTGTGGCTACCTAAGCCAGACAAGTTTGCAGGGTTAAAGCAAGAGTGCAGTGGGGTGGTGCTAATGCTACTGGTTTATACCGGTTATAGGATGTTAGTGCTGCCTGATTTCTGAAGCTTTTTCAGGGTTTTAGGTCAGTGTGAGCAGGATTCTGCTTATGTTCTCCCAAATAAAATTTCCCCTGCACCTTCAAAAGCATCTTTTTATTATTTTATGTTTGTAATTGTGTTTTATTTTTCAAGCATGGATATGCTTAGTCTGAGTGTTACTTAAATTCTATATTTTTTGTGATCAACAGACTAGACAAAATTCTCAGGATGTTAGCCACGACAGCAGAATATGTAAAGAGGGATTTCCATCCTTCAGTGAGCTTAGGGAGAACAAGGTGACTGTTCAATTAACAAGACTGCAGGTGCTGCCCTTGTGGAGCTCATTTCATGGTCGGGATCATAATATAGAGTCAAATTCCCTAACAGAAAACCAAACAGAACGAAACAAAAAAACCCCGCTCCATTTGTGATTTTCTTGGAAGAGGAAGAAGTATTTCACAAGGTCCTCAGAAATGCAAAAAGTTAAAAGAGATAGAGCAAAATACTGTGCATTGTAAGATTTATTGCTGGGTCAGTATGCAGACAGCAGAATGCCAAACTTACTTCTATGGCCACATACCATCTTTCTATGGTCAATACCGGTATCTCAGCTGCAGCCTCAGTTTGCCAGATCCAGCTGATCAAAACACCAATTAGTCAAAGATGTATTCTCGTCTCCAGAGTGAACGTTACTCCTGTGGAGACCTGGTTAATGTGCTTTGGAGACCCATAAGGAAGGAGAGCTTAATTATTCCAATTGATCAGGTTGCAGAGGTTGTGGATGATCCCCCGAAAGCCTGCTCAGTCCACCTTCCAGAACATGTGCAACGTGCGCGTTCAACAGCGGTTGTGGTTTGGTTTAAGCATGCACTTTAAGGTTAACTCTAAGATTTTCAGCAATGTTTTTCATTAATTGAAGAAATCCCCTCTTCTAGACAACTGGTTTTTAAAGCTTATTTGAGAAGTTTCACTTTATATACTGAAGGAGTTATTACTAATTATGTATAAAGTGCCATAAAAGCATTGCCTCATTACTAAATAAAGATGCGTTCCCTGCCCCAGAATGCTTGAAATCCAAGACAGGTGAGACAGAACAGTGAGAAAGCCATTTGAGGAAAGGAGGGGCTGGAGTGAAACAAGAGACAGGTAAGAAGGAATAAAAGATCCGGGCAGATGGGACTCTTGCAGGAGGAGGGTCTGGGAATGCTTTACCCATGAGGAGCTTCAGAGCGCTGCCGCAGCCAGCTGCGTACTGTGCGACATGAGGAGTCATCCTCTTCCCCTCCCGCTTGGGCAGCACTGCCGACCTCGACTGTCAGCTCCCCTCCCCTTCCCCGAAGTGTCCCTCTGCTTTTTCCTGCGCCATCCCTTGCAAGAGAAACTCTCCAGAAGGAAGGGAGCCCTGTAAAATAAATAGGCCTTCCCTCAACCCCCCCTTTAATAACTCCTTTTGTAGCAACACTACTAATCCCCGAACCAGTGCTAAACTAAGCTGATAATATCTTTTTTCTTTTAAAAGAAACTAAAAATGCTCTGTATGCCCAGCTAATCTGTGGAAGGAAACATGTTGCTTGCACACCATCTGATTGCTTCACATCCCCATTATATTTTGTCTTCGGTGAAGTGTTTTGTGATAAAGTTGTTTTTAAAGTTACCCAGCTTTGCAGCTAGACACATAAACTTGTAGCAGCGAAAATTATGAAGAGGAAAAGTGGAAGGTACTTTTGCCAGAGAAGTAAGATACTGTTCTGAGCCCAGGAGAAGCATACCCTGAAGTAATCAGCAGATGTGAAAATAGCACTGAAGTGGTACAAGAAGACTGAAAGTCGGAAAGAGGAAAGAAAGTAATTTTCCTCCTTTTGGCAGAAATCTGGGAATAATGAACCCAGCAGCTTCTCTTTTGTGAAATGTCCAGGTGTCAGCATGAACCGGAGTTTTCCTTTCTATCCACCAAGTAGCTTTCTGTCTGGGGAAAACTGGGCAAGATTGTCATCGGCTTTTATCAGTGAGCTTCCCAGTGTACAGCAAAGTGAATTCAGAAGTCCCTTGTGATCACAGACAGCGTATCAGGGTCAGAGCGCTGAGGAAATGACCTGCTTCTCCTTTAGAAGAGCTCTTCCGACATATCCACCTGCATAGTCATTTACAGGAAAGTAGGCTAAAGCTTCTGATGGCAAAAAGATGAATAGACATACTAACCTGTCTTTGACACACTAATGCCACATCGAGGTTTTAGAAAGCGTGCTGGGCTGCTACAGACACCTTCTCTAGCTTTGGGTTGGTTTTCTGCCTTTCTTATATTTTTCTATATTCTGTTGTTCTTGAGATGGCTGTGGTAGTTCTCCAGCAAAGATGTGTTAGAGACATATGGATGCTGTTAAAGCCAGGGAAAATACGGAGCCTCGATATGTTCCAGAAAGAACTTGTGGACTGCTGAAAACAGTGCATCTTAGGCATTCCACAGGAACAGCAAGAGAGGTGCTGAAGCAACCACATATACATGCAAAGTGAATAGTTTGCTCTCCCACTGCCTTGGCAAGGAAACCACTTCAAACAAGTCTCTCTACCTAGGGAAAAATGTAGTAATAATAAGCAATAGCCTAAGTCTCCACTCCTTGCCCCAGAGGTTGTCTATTAATACTTAGGAGCCTTTGCACTCTGCAGGCTTCCTTTTTCTATCCTCATTTGTCACTGGAAAAATATGTGTATGGGTCAGAGGCATAGTGCAAGTGAAAAAAAAAACTTGTTAGAGAAAAAATGAACAGTTTTCCAATGAATCCCTTTTTACGTGAGAAGTAAACAGCAAACAATTTCTCTTCTCCAGAGAAAACCGAAGCTTGTTGCAAAGCTAGAAATCCCTCCTGCTCGTGAGTCGCTGGCAGCCCATTGTGCTGATGCTTCTGAAAGGAAACCGAATGCACTTGCGAGGTTTTTCTTTTCTTTCATTTCAAACGCGTCCTCTGGCTTGAGATCTCCCCACAGCTAATTAAAGCAGAACACAGAGCGACATTAGTTATGCACCAGAGTGGGAGTCAGAAGATGCAAGTGTAGTTCCCAGCCCTGCCACCGACTTCCTGGGTGACCTTGGGTAAGCCTCTTGATGCACATGTTCAAAAGACCTCTGGGCCACATTTTCATATTGAAGCTTGATTTTCAAAGGAGCTCAGTATCTAGTGATTTCCATGATGTTGATTATGGCCAGAATTTCAAAAGAGCTCAGCAACAACTATGCTGAGCTCATTTGAAAATCGGGCTCTTCATCTTTTTCTGCCTTCGTTTCCCATCTATGACAGTGCTGGTAAGATATTTTCCTTATCTGTCCTGATTGTTTAGACTGTAGCTCTGCAACGCCAGCAATTGTCTTTTCATGAATGTGTATAGTGTCTTGTACAACCTTGTCCGATCTCGGTTATGGTTTTTCGGCAATACTCTAATGATTGTTACACCAGTGATCTGGTGTAGAAAAAAAGAAAACTGTAATCAGAAGAAAGCTTAATTATTGTGGTGTTTCTGGGATCTGGGTGAAGTTCTATGCTAATTTCTTTAGTTCGCTTGGAAGAATGTCATCGGGAGAACATCAAAAGCTGTATTTAAAATCAGCATATCTATGTTGGCTGACTTCTCTCGGCCAGTGGGGACAGTTAATCTATCAGAGAAGCAGGTTAGATCAGTTTGGCATGATTTGATCTGGCAGGAAACACATTGACCGCCTCTTATGACCTTGTTAGCTTTTAGCTGCTCGTAGTCGAGTTGTTTAATAATTTGATGGAGAATATTTTCAGGCGCTCAGTGGTGTGGAATTCCACACGCCCTCCTGCCCCATGTCCCCCAGACGTGATGCTGTTTGTAGTTGCTGCTGCCCCAGCTCTGTTCGCACTTTTCTCACACTGTTTGCGTGCTGTTGCAACATCTCGGAGAAACATAACATTCTCTGTTGGCAAAGGGATAGAGTGCTGCTTCGCTTCACAAGTGCTGTTTGCTTCCCGGGACCCACTACAACCCATTCCTGAAATTCCAGATCAGCATTGTCAATGATAATCGAGCTTCTGGTTTCAAGCTCTGTGCTGTACAAGCCAGAGGCCAAATGTAGTAACCCAGGAATGCGTGATTGCAAACACTGTCACTTCCCAAGGAACGCTGCTTGCTGCTAAACGACTGCCCTTTCCACATACCTGTGGGTGCCACTAACACAGTGACTCTTCCCTGTTTGGTTTGTCCTGTATGGGTGGGCAGCACCTCAAGCAGCTGGAAGTGGAGCGATCATTTCCTATGTTTACCAAATCGGCACGTGACTCGCTGCTGTTTTCCAGATCCCCCTGTGCTCCTGGCTAGAATTATTTCTTGTTCAAGTACGTGCCCTCCCAAGAGCCCTTTCGATACTTCGTACGTTGTCCTTTATACGAGATGGGGTGCTGTACCATGGTCAGCTTTGCCATGAGAGAACTAGCAGGACACCTCTGTGAAGAGTGTGCCTGCAGCAGTTTCTCAGTTAAGGTGGAGTGTGTTTTGTCATGGGCAGAGCTTAACTGCCATGTGGCTGTGACCAGCGTTTTCTATTGCATTGTTTTCAGGATATAGTCCCTTCATGGTCTTTACTAAAAGTGCTTTTAAGTATCTTCATCTACAAGCAATTTCCTCAGCTGTGGTCCATGTTCTGCTGTTGGCATGCACGCCATATCGAGGTAGTATTTGATCCCAAAGAGCTGCAGCTGCCAGTGCTGGTGTCTGCAAATAAATGCTGGAATCAGGGAGTATTAGAGAATGGTTTGGGTTCAAGGGACCTTTAGAGATCATCTAGTCCAAGCCCTCGCTGTGGGCAGGGACATCTTCCACTAGAGCAGGTTGCTCCAAGCTCTGTCCAACCTGGCCTTGAACACTGCCAGGAATGGGACATCCGCAGCTTCTCTGTTGCAGTGTCTCACCACTCTCATAGTAAAGAGTGTCTTCCTCACACCCAACGTAAATTTACGTTCCTTCAGTTTAAAACCATTTTCCCCTCATCCTGTCACTGCAGGCCCTGGTACAAAGTCTCTCTTCATCTTTCTTATGATCCCCCTTTATATATTGATTCTGTCCTTACAGGTTTTTCATTCCTTCCAGTTACTAAACCCAATTCCCTCGTATTTTTACTAGCTGTAGCCAAATGTGTAGAAAAGGAGGGATCTTAATTACCTGTACAAACCAGAGAGTCTCAGTATCACTGACCTAGCCTAAATTCTGGGTTGCAGTGCTGTGCTTGATTTCTGACGTGAAAGGAACATTGATAAAGCCAGGCTGTGTCTTATCTTCATTGGTTTGAAATGGTGATTCCTTAGGGTAGCTCTGTTGTGTTCAGGTTTTTTCCACTTCCTTAATTAGTGCGGTTTGATTGTTTCACTTATATTAGGCTGTTTATGTCGAGATACAAGATCCTGATCTTTTTTCAGCATACACATGGGGATTGTATGTGTTTCTGCAAGAGCTGATGTGCCAGCCAAAGACTGCAAGGGAGGTTCATAGGTCTTCAGAGGGCAACTGTAATGTTACCCCATCCTGGTAATAACTATAAGATTGAAATAGCGAGTGTAATGCTAACTGCTTTGCTAGAAAGATGAAGACTGTGCAGAATGCCACATGATTTAGCTATGTGTTTGTTATCCTTCTTATGAAGCACAAGTGACACTGCAACTGCCGTCCCATCAATTCAACATGAACTTCCCTTCCTCAGCTTGTCCTGCTTAGCCGTTCCTCTTTCTGCTGCTGTCTGCGCCTGTGCTGAGGGCGTTCGAGTCCTCCCTCTGTCCCATTTCGCTACCGTGTTAAACCTGATCTGGAGAGGAAAGCACAGACACAGAGAGACCTTGAGGGCTTAAAAGACTTTGCCTGTCCTTGGCCTTAGTGAGCTCCCTCACAGACTTTCCAGTGCATGTGCCATAAAGCGCAGTGTTTCCAGATTGTCTAGTACCTGCTCCATGCAAGAATGTCAAGGTGAAGTCTGGAAGGTGCGTGTTGCTGTCTGAATGACACCCGTGGGATGGGAATGGTTCTCTGATGCGTGCAGCATCAATGCAAATGTGCTCTGCCAGGTACGCTCCTGGCAAATGAGAATCTGCAGAAAGAGGTCTAAAATAAATATCACTCGCATTTACAATTAACTCCTAATAACCATCAGCAGCTCCTAGGCAGCTGCAGTGACACTCCATGAGTATTTATAGCTCAGGGCTTTAGCGTTATATTTTTTCTACTCACTGCCATTCAAGAAGCCTAATCTTACATCCCAGGACAGGTTGAGGAAAACAACCGTTCAGCGCCTCCTACCTGGTGGCAGGGTTATGTTTAGCTGCACGAGCCCCCCGACCGGACATCGTTTTGGAGGGTGCTGTATAAATTGGGATTAGCAGCACTTTTTATTTCTTTTAGGGAACAGTTTCCCGAGGATTATTTCAGTGAAGATCTGCTCAGCATGCACAGCATAGGTGATGCAGAATGTCTTAGTACACACACACGCAACGTGTCGCTCTGCCGTGACCTAAAGGAAAGCCTTGCAGGTTTACAATTGAACAGTGGCAGATCTGTAAGCTTCTCTTAAAAAACCCCACAGCTGTGAGCTTTATTTCTTAACTTGTTTTGATATGATATCAAATGTTGGTTTTTTAAATTCATTTTCATGTTCATATTGAATGTTGGGGTTTTATTAATTTCCATATTCACATTAAATGTTGGGAGTTTTATTAATTTTCTCCTATAGTTTAGCAAAAGAAGCATTATTTTATAAATACGACCTAGCAGAAAATGATCATGTCTTCTTCAGTGCAAGTGCTAGTTTTCTCAAAATAAACAACCAGATATTGTGAAATTATTAGAAGATACTGGTTTTGTATTGTGGTTTTTTGCTTTTAGCATGGAACTGATGCATTCACTAGGAATGCGTTTGGGAACTGTTCTTAGTTACTTGGGGGAGGCAGTGGCTCTAGTGGGACAAAATGTGCTCGTGGCTCTGGCTGTATGCCTGCCCTGTGCCTCAGTTCTCCACCAGGGAAGTGGTCGTGGTGGTAAACCTGACCGTTTTGATAGCGCTTTGTGTTGAAGAGAAGAAGGAATCGGGTGTTATCACTTCCACAAATGATTCGTTGCCGTAGGAAAATTCCTCTTCTGAGGAGGTTGTTGGGGCCATGTGGTGGTGACCAAAGGCAGGAGCAGAGCAGGAGATGCAGCCCCGGGCAGGTATGCAGCGGGAGCAAGTGACCCCAGCAGGAACAAGCTCCGAGATGGTGCTGGAGTAATGACCATTCTTGCCCGTCCCAGGGGCCATTTCAGCAGAGGCATTTCAGGCAGTGCAAAGTTGCAGAATTCAGAATAACTGGAGTGGTAAAGTTTATATGTGAAATACAGAAGAAATTAATTTCTTCAGTCACAGTAAGTTGTGTGGATATATATAGTGCTTCACTGCATGCAGAATTGTCAGCACTTCATGTTATGTATTTCTAAATGAAGTAAAGTCATTTTTAAAGTAGTTAAGAGTTCTAGAAAGGACTCTGGAGGATTGAAATGCATCTCTAAGAACAGAATTGCAAATGTTGCTCTCTTCATTGATAGTAATTTTGAAATAAGGTATCTCACCTAAAAGCTTCTTTCAAGTATTTCAACACTGGGCTTTAGGGAGTTTAGAAAAGAATATGTTGTCCCCACCATTTCAATTTCGCTTACTCATACTCATGCCTTTATTAAAGAGCGATATTGTACATCTGTCTTTTTCTGGTAACAAGAGGGAGAGCTGTCTCTCCAGCTTGCTCTGGGTGTCGGGGGCAGTGGAGCTGGTTTCCTGCACTACAAACCTGCCGACTCCCGAAGGTGAGCATTTGCTCTTTCCTGCGCTCAGTCTGCACTTTCAAACAGCTGCCGAGTCGGTGCCATGCTCGCCAGTCACAAACCCAACAGGTTATTGTCCAGGGACTGCAGCTGCATGCGCTCTCACCCTGTACCACATCAATAGTCCTAGATATGTCCCAATGCAGGACAAACCACATGTGTCTGTACTCACCGCTCTCCTGACACCGGGACCGGGGCCGTTATTCTGGGGTCTTCTTACAGGTATTTTTCAACAGAGCTGTTCAGGAAAGAAATAGAGTGAAGTCTTTGTTAAAGAGTCTTGTGAGGAGAACATGAAGAGACAGATTGAGACGATAATCAGAAAGATAATCTTCAAGGGGTCTGATCTGTTGGGCTAGCTGGGGGCTTTTCTGCTCACTGCTTCCATGGCAGCCTGTTGGGTGGACTGCTAGGAAGCTACGCTCGCTGATCCGCTTGCCTGACCACTGCTCTGCTTGTTTTCTGCCCCTCTGTTACCCTGGAACAGTGCTGTCCAGGAGTGTCTTCTACCGCAGCTTGTTCCACCTGAAAATCTGTCAGCGGTTCAACTTTTCAGAAGTGAATGACAAGGATGCACAAATGGGCAAATCAACCTCCAACCAAATAGGTTCCGAGATAAATGATGCTACTTTTTGTTCGGAGGTGTCGTAAGCACAGTTCTGCTTGTGAGCTAATGTGTAGAGAATACTTGGCATGGATTGTTCTGAGAAAACTGGAATTAGGTTTACAGAACAGACTATCCACGGGCTGCTAAGGGCCCCTGCATAAATGGACGTGGCTCCAGACTGCAGTCAGTGTCGACAGCTCTCCCCTCACTCCTCCTGTCCAGCATCCACAGTGCCTTTCTCAAGTCTGCCGTGGACGTGGATTGGGCTGAACAGACCAAAGGCACTCCTCGTGCGGAACAGGAGCGTCTCCACGGCGAGTCAATGCCAAGTAGCTAATGCATTTGACATTCACACCCTCGCTTGTTTTGCAACAACCTCCCTGTGGAGGCAAGCCCTGCGTGTTCATGTCATTTGATGGTTAGCGTTGCATCAGTGACATTCCAGAGCCTGACCACAATGTTAGTAATGGAAAGTGCTTCATCTTCTCATGAAATGGTAGGCCTGATGTTGGGTTTGGTTTTTTTTTTCTGGTTGCATCTTTTGCAACTTTTTCTTTCACATGTCTGGAGGGAATTTCTTAAATTTTTAAATGTTTGCAATATTCTCCTAATCTCTGATACATGACATGATGCTCTCTAAGCGTGGAAATTACCTTTATACAGTATACTGTATGAAGCCCTGATTGTTCAGCCTTTTTTCCTCTGAAGGGCAGGAGAAAAGCCAATAGCAATGTTCCTTACATAATTTGCAATTTGTAGCTTCTGTCTGATACATTTTTTCCTCGTAAGACATTCCAGTTTTTGTCTTGCTTTGCTTGTACTGCAGCATCTCTAACACTTTTGCTGTACTGTCACATGCCTGGCACACTTTTATGTAGACCTTTTGTGGAGAGTTTCCTGGTCATTTAAGTAGTCTGATTGTCAGTTAGTTTATTTTCAGCAAGCCTTTGGTGTTTACCTTGCTTATTAGGTTGACATGCCTTCGTGGGTGATAAGAGTTAAGATGGAAGAATATGGCCTCCTCAGATTTTGCAGAAATAACGGCTCCCCCGAGCTTACTGACGAGCCTTCATGACATCTCTTTAGGTAGTCTTCCTCTCCTCCAGGAGCTTCTTCAGCCCAAGTCCTGACTGCAGTGATGAGGAAACTGCGGTTTGAAATGTCATCCGTGGACTTTGAAGTGTGGGTTTCTCACGTTTGTTCGCAATAACGGAGGGAGCAAGAGCGCTGCCTCCGTGTGTTCGCCACCCAAACTGTTGGGTGGGGTGGTTTATACTCAAGGACATCCTTTCTGTTCACATCTCTAGGGACACAGCTCCCGCTGCACAACAGCCTGAATTACTCTAAAGGCAAAGGTGATGCCTTTCTGCTGGCTCAGAACAGTGGCCGAGTTGGTGGGTTCACAGGGCACCTCTGGATTTGGGTTATTTTTGGGGTGGGATCTGTAGTCACCTTTTCTTTATTAACACAGTAAACAGCAAGTTGTATCCAGCTTCAGGTGTCCTTCTGTCTCCTTTACTTACGTTCCCGTAACACGTGCCCCATAGCATTTCCATCCAATCATAGTCTTTCTTCATTTTAAGGTCATTCTGGAAATCTGGCGTCAGGCAGCTGTAGCCTGCAGTGGACGGATGAAGTGGGAACAGTATTTCCATCTGGAATAGGGTGGTTCGAAAGGCCCATAGCCTATGGGACAAAACGCTGATACCCATGCAAGTGCTGGCAACGGGACGGCATCGGAGGGGTTTTTGGAGCATGGTCGCTTAGTGCTGGATTTAGTTCCCCACTCTTCTTTTGTAAGGGAACTAACGATTTGCTAATTTGTTCATCTAATTTGTCTTTCACACTCCAGGAAAATCAGAACGGCTTACGGGGTTGTCATTTTGTTGACATAGGCCTGTCTATGTACTTCTTCCAGGAGTGCGTGTGAAACCGGGCACGCGCAAAGGACTTGTCTGTAAATCACCAGCAAGTGGCTTGGCCGGGGCAGGAGCCAGTAAATTTGCAATTGCAATCTGGAGCAACGTCTTAGAGGCACCTTCCTTAGATCAGCTCGTGTGTGGCCTCACCAGCAAGTACTCGGCGTGTCACGCACGCTAATGCAAACCCTCCTTTGGCTGCTTGGCAGCTGAAAGCATCGCACACCTCTGGCGAAAGCAGGCAGCCTTTGAACCGCTCGGCTGCAGCTGTAGCTTGCACACCTTATTTTCCCTCTTAAAAATCCAATTAAAGTGTAACCCACAGCCTCTGCGGTAAGTTTCAAGGAAAATCAAACTGTTGCTACCCTTTCCAGCAAAGATAACTGTCTCCAATCGAGCCGCAAAGTCCAGGACCGAATCCCCTCTCCAGGTTCAGACCAATTCACTGGAGGAGAACGCCAGGGCGTGTTAAGTACAGAGATACCACCTCTGACCCAGGAGCACGGATGGCTGCAGACTGGGGAGCTGTGCCAGGAAGGCACTGCTGTGTGCTTCCCCTCTTCTTTCGCTGCTCCCACAGCGGTTGCTGCGGATCCGCCCCGAGGGCAGGGCTCTGGACAGCCGACGTGCTCTGCCTCCCCGATCTGGGTCCGGCCCAAATTCGGAGCACTCGTGGGCACGCTGACCCACTCTTCGCATTGCCCACGATGGGCTCAGCAGCCTGGTTCGTGGAGAACAGTGTTTGGGCTCATTCCCTCCTTTAGACTTGTCCTCGGACCTTCCTCCCCCTGTGCTAGCAGTGCCCCAGGCTCCTTCAGACTCGTAAAATATAGCTGTTGGATGTGATGGTGCCCTTCACCTCCTCCAGCTTTCATCGTTTCCCATGTCCCGCTGGCAGGAACACTTGGCATTTGATTTGCCCTCATAACATTCATATTCTCCTTGGAGCTCCCAGAGGTAGGATGTTTCCCAGCCTGGCTGAGTTGCTGTTGTTTCTGTAGAGTCAGCAGTACAATAGACCCCGTGGGGAGCCAAGATCTTGTCTGTCTAGTGGCTCGAGCTTACAGAGACTCGATCCTGAATGCTCAACGTTACCCGTTGAGTCCCGGCATTGGTGTCGGACTGATGGCACAAAAGGAAAGAAATCGATTCCGTTGACGTGGCAATGTGTACTCACTCGGGGCCGGGTTAGAGAAAGGGGAGCCGGGTAGAGGACGTCGTTGGCCCTGGAAGCAGTGAGCAGATGCCAGTGAGGCTGTCCTAGAAATGACAATTCCTCTAATGCTTTTTTACTGTGTAAACGACCCATGCTCAGTGTAATTCACAATATAGCAGTTAATGTCTCCGCACTATGGTTTTCTTATTTTTAGGGCTTAAAAGTCCCCAGTCTCCCTCAGCAGAGAAGGTGAAAACTGAGCTAAGGCTTATTAGTCACATTTTTATCAGGAGATGATAGTGATAGAGATATAAAGTACTACCAGCTTTTAATTAAAATGGAATCAGAAAAAACAGTTGGCAGTTCCAAAGTTCGTTGTGATGTGTTACCAAAAATAGATACCTTTATGAGAATGCTGGTTTATTACAACAGCGGCCACTAATTAGCTGTAAACATGATTGGTGAGAGAGCCAGCTAGAAAATATGTAACTAATACTCATAACAGGACTCAATTGGCTGGATTGGAAGAGTAGAAACTCTTAAGGCTCTTAAAATGAGATCTCTCAGACTACCAACATAGATGTATGTGCTTCTGTTACTTAAGGCAACGTCTGAATTTCAGGAACAATGACTTAGTGTTTTCTGCATCTGGTTTCAATTTGCAAGGAAAACTCAGTTTTACAAAAATGTAGCCTGACTTAGCTGAAATATGTATGACCCGGCGTTTTTATTTCTGCTTTCTGTAAAATAGTCAGACTTGCAAGTTAGATCCTCCAAACTTTTGTACATTTAATTTGGTCAAATATCCCTTTGGCCTTAATAAAAATGTTTTCCAGTGTGAGTTTACAGATATAGATCTACAGTTTAGAGCATCTTACTGACCAGTTCGGGATGTGTGTGTGTCTTGTGTAATCTTTGCAAAATCTTCCGTAATTGGAAAAAGTGATTTTTCTCTCTCCTCCTGTAATCTAGAACATCAAGCAATAAGAACAAATCTGTGGGTGGTTTACCTGATTTATGCTAATTTGCTACTGACTGTTTGAGGTATCACTTGCATCATCCTAGTCTTGCCTATTTATTATTAAAAATACTAGCTGCTCATGAAAACGGAATATTTTAAATAATTATTCTTTTGTGCCGTGATAACCTCTTGAATCCAGGGCCCCACTCTGGTAGACTGTGTACAAAATCATTGCAAATGAAGTGCAACCTGGAGTGTTTGAGATAAGCTTGCAGCAAAGGATGATTTGAATCCAGGAAGATTAATGTATCCCACCTACAAGGAGTGGGTCTCAATTAATGGAATTTCAACCATTAAACATGAGGCATCTAAATCCCTTCCAAAGACAGCAGAAGAAAGAAGTAAACCCTGCCTGTGGTTTAGCTCCCACAATGCAGAGACCTGAGGCCTTCAGGGAGACGCAAGCACTAGTACCCCAGCTCGAGCGCGTGTTTCCAAACTTGGATGCTTCAACAGAGTCTCCTAAATTCTTGTGTCAGTACCTAAGTACAGGCACACTGTGAAGTGGTGAGTGAAGTGGTGACTCCTTAGCAAAGTCAGAGGGTGCTGTGTGAGGTGGACACTCTTCCAGAAGAGGCCACTGATGTGCCTAACTTGGCGTGCGGAGCTTTAAAACTGAAATCCCAGGCACAAGCCCCACGTTTTAAAACTTCACCCAGCTTCCTTGGCATCTCCACGCTGATCCAAACCCCGTATCATCCTTTGTAAACAATCCCCTGTCCTGGATCTTGCTAGTGCTGCTGGGCTCTAACGTCACTGACTGATGTGATGCTCAGGTACGCTGGAACTACACGCCAAGTTCATGAGTTGAAACAAAGTACAACACAGAAAAATGTGCGTTTCCAGATGTTTTCAGCAGGAAAGATTAATGCTGCAGTATGTCAAAATTTGCAGATATGTGAATTTAAGGAAATTCTGAATCTCCCGGGTTTTGTTGGCATTACTCATAGGAAAAGAATAAGCATGGTATTTAAATAAAGCAGCCCATGCCACAGCTGGCACCTACTAATATCTGCAGCATTGTTTAGCCTTGCTGTCTCAGTGGGATTTCAGCCATTGCTTTGTATGTAAGCTTCATTACAAAACCCCACCTTTTTCCTCAAAAATTCGTATTGTCTTCAAAATGCTACTGTGTTTACGATAGAATAATCCTTATATACGAGCAATCTAGGAATAATATGTGACAGGTTTTCTTTGCTGAAAACCGGTGACTGATGCAAGTCTTTCTCTGATGTCTATACCATTGCAGTTTCGGTATTTACAGTTAAATTGTGCCCACTTTTTCCTTCTGGTTCGCATTTACTTCTGTTACCAGTATCTGGTAAAGGTATGTTAATATTCTTGGAGATTAAAGCCTTAGAATTATTACTAGCATTGGACATTTGAGCTCCTTTTTCCCTGCACCCACACCCTGTGGATTGAATGAGCCCTTAGTAGCAGCAACAGAAACACCCTTGATGCTTGCCTGAGTATTGCCTCAGTATTTGCAGGAGTACCTGGGTCAGAAACACTCTGAACGCTTGGAAAACTCTTGCACGTTGGAAGAGAGGGAAGGGCGAGCTCTGTTAGGAAAGAATATGCAAACAAACGCAGCGTACCGAGAGGAGCTGTGGCAGAGCCGTGGTGCCATACCGATGCCAGGAGTATCTCAAGCAGAGATTGGTGGCTGACATGGCAGCGTGCTCGGTCCAGTCTGGGTGTGAGAGACCGTGATTGCCCCAGGAGTGGTGTCTGCTGTTATCATCTGGAAGGTGATGGTGTTACACAGGCACGCAGGACTGACCGTAAGCGAGGAAACACTGCTCCGTGACAGGTGTGGAACACTGACCACCAGGGGTGGAGAGGTCAGCTCATAGTGTGCAACAGCAGCAAGGGGAACCGAGGCCGAGGCTTGGTAGGAGGCAAATCTCAAAGTAGCCCAACAAATCACGCAGTATCTAAAGCCTCCCGGCTCACTCGTGTTTCTCACTGCCGCTTTGGCGGTCAAGGCCAACACAGGCCACAGAAGGACTTCATCCTCCCCAACCCCTGTGCGGCTGCATTGCAAGCTCGCTTGTGCAGCTAGAGAGAAGAATGTTCTGTTCAGCTTGGGACCCTGGAGGGCTACACCCCAGGGCCCTGCTGCAAAACCAGTGCAGAACTGCCCCAAAGGAGTGGAAAGGTAGGGCAGGTGTTCCATTTGCTCTTATTACCAGATAAGGTTAAAGATAAACAAACGCATTCAACTAAAAGCCTAGATTAATACCAGAGCAAAGTTAGGACAAGGTAAAACAACCTGTGCACATTTACTAAGGTTATACTTGGCAATATTTATCCTCGCTGCTCTTGTGTCTCAGCTTCTGACGACTGGTTCGTGTCTGCACGGAACCCTGGGCTGCTGTGCCCCTGGGTGCACAGGCTTTCTTACGCCTCCCCTTCTTCTGCTGAAGGTGGGGACCTGCATCCTCTCTAGCTCAAGGTGGAGTTCTTGTTTGTCTGCCCCTCATTCCCTGGCATTGGGCCATCAGGTGTTTTCAGGGAGATTTCCCCACTTCATGCTGCCCCTCCTCCTTCAGGTTCCTTCAGTAACGTTTCTATTGTCCATCTCAAATAACACTTTCTTGGCTTTTGTTTTTCACTAATTACAATCTTGTTAAAATACAGCAGCATCGCTTTACAAATGATGCATTGTAATAAATAGTACAAATTCCTTTTGAAGTATATGCTGTGTATATACTTCAAGCAAGCCCTTTTATGGTATTCAAACACAAACTGGTCTCGAGGGTAGGACTGCCAAGTCTGCAAAAGCTCCTTTGTTAGATTTTGGGGACTCATCTGCATGTTGCTGGGTTTTGGTGAGCTTGATCAGGGGATACCAAAGGCTTTGCATATCTGCAGATCAACTTGCTTTCCATCCCAGCCCTTCTAGCGCTGGCTATAAACAGCCACACAGGCACACAAAGAGTGGTTACCATTTGAAAATCCACATTTTCAAACAGAGACTACAGTACAGTAATTTTTTGCAGTATCTTGTTCAGGGAGAGGTACAGAAACGTGGTGCCATCTTAGATATCACTGTGAGATAATGCTTGGCAAATGCTGGGGTTTATTTGCTTAATTTAATATCGACTATCTATATTAAATGAAAATTGTCTTGTTTCCTATTACAGTTCGTCAACAATCAGATAATGATAATGAAACTATTGAACAAATCGATGAAGATATAGCCGTGACTCAGAGCCAGATGAACTTTATTTGTCCCATTACACAGGTATGCTATCACTGCTCCTATAGCGATTGGGAAATAGCCATTTCATGTTCTTCAGTGGGTCGTTCATTGCAAATCTGCAATACTTGTTAAAAATCAGGCGGTATCAATTATAAGCGTTATCAGAGAAGAGCAACATTGCTCAGGAAAAACCCCCACGTAAGTAGGATCGCAGCTGACTGTGCCATACCTAACGGCTCATTGGAGTGGGACGCCATGTGTGAATGGCAAACACGCTGCCTGCCGGTTTACGTAAAATCGCACAAGAAGCATTTCGATGGGCATTATCCGTTCCTTTAAATCAGACCTTACTGATTACAGATGGAAATGAAGAGGCCGGTTCGAAACAAAGTCTGTGGACATACTTACGAAGAAGATGCCATTCTAAGAATTATCCAGACTCGAAAGCAGCAAAAGAAAAAAGTCCGGTAAGCCAACAAGAGTGTGTGGAAAAGCTATTTGCTTTGCTGCGTAAGTGGAACTTGACTCCGCTTGTTCTGGGAAATGTGTTTGGATTGGCAGGGCTGCAGGAAGCAATACCTCAGGGTCTGCCCCAGTCACAGCCTCCTCATTAGCCTGGACACGTGAAGGAGCTGTTCTTTCCTAGTGAAAACAACGTGGACGGAAATACTCAGGAAGTGTGGGGGGAAGTTACAGCCACTCGTGCTACCTGCACAACAGAAGCAAAGAGAATTCGTATAGCCAGGAACAACAAAGAGAGACTTCAGCTTCCTAAAATTTAGTTGCTTATTTTGTTCCCACTGCCCTGAGGTCAATGAAAAAAAATGTTTCCTCCGTGCACCCTCTATTCCAAGAGAACTGGGAAATGTTAAAGGAGTGTTAGAGAAATATTGAAACGTAACTTTTTAGGTAGTGCAGAGTTTAAGAATGATCAGATAGGTAGAGCTCTAAGAATGATCAGAAAGGATTGTGCAGGTCCCTCTACAATGCAATTAAATAATTAAAAACCCAACTTTATATCATCAAAGCAGCCTGCCACTTTCCACCCAGGACCTTTGAATTTTTAAACCTGGAATTCTCCTAGGTAAGATTCAGATTTAGGATGGTTTTGATTTTTAAAAAAAAAAAGAGAAGAAAAGGGCCTCGAGCACTTTTTAGAGCAAGTTTAGAGGACATACCATTTCATCATTAATTTCACATTTCTTTTTACACCGTATATGCTGGAGCCTCATTCTTTGGGGTTGATGGCCTCATGGAAACTTTCCGGTTGTGGACTTGTTAATAAATGTGCAGTTTGCACATGCTCAGGAAGGTCTGCCAGAGCCTAGCAAACTGATTTCCACAGAGATGATGCCACGGGCATCTTACCTCCTCCGTCTGTTGCTCTTGCATTTCTGTTACGTTCTCTGCCATGGGGATAAGGAGGTGGGGCGGGACTTTTAATTCCACGCTCCCTCCTGGCTACAGGAGAAATCAAGCTGTGAAATCAAGCATCACTTGGGACGTCCGGCCACCACCTTAGTGTCAGGACAGCTTGAAGAACAAGACAGAAGTACCTTGCCTGTGTTATGAGGTCTAGGGAGAAAAAGTGGAGTGTGTGCAATATACTGGAAATAACAACAAAACCAGCAACGTGAATGGGCAGAAACTTGTCTGGAAAAATTAACGGGAGCTGGGAAATAGCTCACAAGTCGGAGAGAAGAGAGTGAGTGTTCTGGAGGATAGAGACATGTGCTCCACAGCCCAAAACCACGACAACAATACCTTCTGCAGTACCAAACTGAATTTAGAATATTCATATCTAAATAATATCTAAATGATTCCCTCAGGAAAATGTCATGGTAGTGAGACTGTTGTGATGGACCAAAAGTTTCAGTTTTTTGATGGAAATCTAATAGGCTGATGTGATTGAATTGTTCTTTAGCCTTTTAAGAAATGAAAGACTTGAAGAAAATATAGAGTAAAGAAAAAAAAACCACGTAAGCTTTAAAAGAGACCTTATACCCAACCTGAAGTTATTTGCACAGTCTGAATCCTGGCAGTTCTTAATTTTGAGCTCTTCGCTTGCAGCCTTCCCTTTTGCACAGCCGTTAGCCCAGTGTGCTCGGAAAGCACAGGCGCAGCCGTCGCTTGGCTGCTCCGTCACTCAGCTAAGAAAGACTGCGCGGTGCTCTCTGCCCGGTCCCACCGGCTGGCGGTAACTGTAACCTCTCATGAAAACGCAGTCACATCTGAAAAGCCGTGGTCTGCTGTGGGGGGAAGACAGGCCAGCCGATGCAGCGAGCTCCCCTCCGGGGCACCCTGGTCTCGTGGTGCTGCTGCTCGGCTGCCCTGCTGCCAGCGCTGCTCAAAAGGGAGCAGGTGTCTGGGTAGGGCAGAGCCGTGGGTAGGGGAATCCTCTCTGTCCTGGCTCTGAAACCAGAGCTGCTGCTCGCTCTGGAGTTACAGTTTCCTCACACGTCCTTTCCAGTTTGAATCCCCAGGATCCCGGCGGCGCCCTTGGCGGCCCGCTGGCTGAACGTCAGCTCTCCAGCTGACGTGTGCCCAGCCACCGGTCCTGTGCCCATAGACTCACCAGAGACTCCTTTAGGCAACACTTACGTGTCTCGGGTTGCTCGCTATTTCCCACTGCCTGCAAGGACGTACTAACACTTCATGCTTAGAGGAAATGGGGGAAGTTTTCTGAGCACTTGTTATTCATTAATCTGGCAAGCTATTGCTCTAATAAGGTGATAAGTGGGAAAATTGAGGCACAGAGCAATTAAGTGACTTATCCATGACAAACACAGTAAGCTGTGGACAAATCTGGAATAAAAGCTTTGAGAAGTGAGTGTAAACAAGTTCAATGCCTCAGACAAAAGTTACTCCTAAGGGAGGAAAAGTTCAGGTACTATCTGTGCATGTTTGGGCCACTGCCAAAGGAAAACGACCCTTGTTCCCCAAATATCTTTCTCCCTGCTGTCTTTATCTGGCTGTTTCAAGTAGTTGGAAGACATCTTGTATTTGACCATCATTTAGGGGCTGTTAATGTGACCCAGTCTCTTCTTCCTGTACTTTCTCCGTTCAGAAAAGGCCGGGTCAGTTTTTACACCAGCCAGCCCATCCACGGATTCACCAGTCAGCCTTTGCAAGTCTCATTCTCTTTTATCTGTTTCTTAGAAATTAATTTCCCTCTTTATCTGTCAGTGAAGATTCTACCTTTCCTCTGCAGATTAATAAGTTAAGAGGTGATTACCTGCAGTCCGTAGAGGACTTCAGAGAGAGAAAGCCACACAGAAAGATGTCAGAGCAATACTAGTATCGTTACTGATGCAGGCAGCTTGTGTACAGGGAGCCAGAGAGGGATCTACAGGTGAGAGGCTCCATCTCTTGCTGTGTTCCTTCCTTCAGCTGTGGATTCCCAGCAAATTAGATAAATGGATGTATTTTTCCCCACGGAGAGATGGTGAAGCGGAAAAGGGATAATGAGGAACTGACAGAGAGAGTGAATCCCAGATAAATACCATAATCCAGCAGATGTTGGGGTAAAGCCTGTATCTGACGGATACAATTCTTCCAGTTTAATGGAGTCTCTCTTCTTTTTAACAGCTGCCCTAAAATTGGCTGTAGCCATGCTGATGTAAAAGGATCAGATCTTGTGCCAGATGAAGCACTTAAAAGAGCGATTGACAGTCAGAATAAACAAAGCTGGTCAACGCTGGAGAAGTCAGCTCCTGCCACAAAGAAAAATTGTTACGAGAGTTCTTGTGAGATAAGCTGCTGATTGTAAGTAGGTTGTGTAAGCGATTGTTATTTAAAGTGGTTCGTTTGTAGGCAAAGTTGAAGGTCTCAGCTGTAACTGAAAGCGATTTTTAAACTGCCGAATATGAGGAATTCCAGTTTAACTTGTTTGGTTTTCTTAACGTTCCTGAAATTCTAACAGCTTGCATTTGATAAATAAAACATGTTTTGCAGCATTTAACCTACCTTGTCAGGGTGCTAATTTTTTCAGCGTGGTAGAGAGGCAGATCCTGTCGGCACATAACAGCGAGTGCTTTGCTCAGTGTCGCAGAGGGTTCTGCTCCTGCTCCGGTAACTGCGGGGAATACCCAGAATAGGGCACCGACCAAGGATCTGCCCTGCTTGGGAGTTCATCCACGTTTGAGAGAAACCTCAGGAAACCTTAACAGAGCTGTATTTACAGCAGGTGCTGCACATCTGGACCATGCGCATGGACCCACAGAAGTACCACTCAGCTCAGAGGAGCTTGGCCTTGTTCTTACAATTTGTTAACACTCTGCCCTAACTTAGGCTTCTCTTTTGAGGTTCAGAAGGGTTTACTTCAGGCTTTTTGTGTTTGGAAGTCCCAGAGGGCTTTACCTTAATACTGAGGTTAGGAGACTACAATGACTTACAAATGTATTCCAGTAACTGATTTGTAGATAATACAGATATACCGTAACCTTATGCCTTGGATTGAAAAGCAGCATAAGCTTCAGATACCTATGCGTTTGGGGACAGATCCAGAAAGGACTTTGGGGCACCCCGTATTTATTACCAAAATTGATCTGAACACACCTAGCAGATAAGGCACTGTATACAGGACTTAGAAAAAGCCTTAGAAAAGCAGGTGGAAGGAGCTGCCTCAGTGGTCAGATGGCAGTTATCCCTTGGCATATGTGAAGCAGAAAACACAGGTTTCTTTGAGCTTTGGGGTCCTCAGCGGGTTAGAAGGTATTTTCCTTGGTCATTTTTCTGAATTTACAATCGGACGTGAGTGTAAAAGGTAGCGAAGGTACCCAATGCTAAGCTTTCCAGGCTGGGGTACTGTTGGCATAGACCATTATGAACCCCCACTTCTAACTGAAATGGTTGTTTTGTAGTTGAAGAATATTAATCTGCAAGCTGATTTCATAGCTAAAAAAGGGAACCGAGCCATTATTATTTGCACTGAGCTTTTGTGTTGAAAACACTTTGTGGGAATCAGCTGGGTAATTTTCATAGTGTGGTCTAACCCCAAAGGTCCATCTTTCCAAAACTCAGCAGTGACGGTGAGTGCGTCTGTCTGGGGAAGCCCAGCTGGGATAGCCGAAAGAGACTGGGGGGTGTTGAGCGGTATGTTCTTGTTTGTATTTTTATGTGGAAAAATCAGGTCCCTTTTAAGACGTTTCTGGTCTCAAACCTATAGTTTTCAAGATGGGTCACCCATTTTCAGTGAAATACCACAAGGGGGGATGTTAACGATAGCGTTTGTCAAAAAAAAAAAAAAAAAAAAGTGGAGGGGAATGTGCAGAGCTTTTCGTTTCATCTGTAAGCTTGTGGTTAAATTTACTCCATTTTTAAGCAGAAGACTCAGAAACCGAAACTTGTGTTGGTTAAACAATCTCTGGAGTTTCTGACAGGGTGCCTGAACGTTGTCCGCACGGATCCGATTCAGTCCCTACTCTCCCGCGGTTTCAGAGGCAAAGGCGTACATACACTTTACACGGCTGCAGCGTCGCACCTCCGATTTGGTTCGTGCGGGTCTCTGGATGCTCGAGCGTGCCTTCCAGTGACACGTAACATTCCGAATGCTAACTTATACCCGGACTGCCTTGTACCGATGGCAGCAGGTTTGGTTTGCTGCCCGTGGTGTTTGTGCCAGTGCACCCTGAGATAGCTGCGGTTCTCGATACGGTCATCACCCTCACGTCCCGGTGAGTAATGCTGTAAGGGAGATTGCCGTGTTGGTTACACCTTGTTGTTGTACGTTCAAGAGAGAGGCTTGACGCGTAGCAGTGCTGGTGGCCTATTACCTGGGACTCAGTCTGTCTCGGGTAACGATGTGAACTGCCTGCCTGATGCGGTGCTGCTGGGAGAAAAACAAACAAAGCTGAAGCAACACTTTAAACGAAGAGAACAAATAATCAAGCACTCCCTTACGGCCACTCTCAGTGGAAAGGTATTTTTGAATGGTCACATTCCTGCCTCAAAATGCGTGATCTTCCTTCTCTCCTTTGCTGGCCTGAGCCACGCAGCATCAGTGGATCAGAGAACAGCAAGTGCAGGTGAGGTGCAGCCTAAATTCTGAAATCTTCTCCATCTTCAGCTGGCAGAAATGGACTGGGTTCTGGCAGCACCTACCTGCTTAGCTGTAATAACAGTCACCTGTGAGGGGAAGAGGCATGTGTATTCACCAAGAGGTAGGCTTCTTTCTTTTATCATCAGAGGTACCTCTTTTTCAAGTATGGCCACAGCCATAGGATCCAGAAAAAGACAAATACTCATGTGCTTATGTCGGAATTGCTGACGAGAGTACCTGAGTCCCATCAGAATCAGTGATGCACCGCATAGATTCAGCTGCTAGAGAGAACTGCCTGTGTTCACTGAAACAATTAAGTTCTCCCCAAAATGTTCAGCATTTCTGAATTTAAGCTGTATCAGAACATCCAAGGAATCCTACTACAATGAGTGAATTATTTTTTTTTTCTCTGAACCTGGAATTCGAGCCATCCTGTTGGTTTGCCATGGCTGGTTTTCACAAGTAATGTTCATTCTGAAGTTGAAAGATTAGGAGTTTGGTCATCAGCGTGAATTGCACCTGGCACTGTGCTTGGTGGAAGGACGGACTGGCCTTGGCAATTGGGGAAGGCTCCCGTCCTGTCAGCTGACCTGATGGAAGTTCTAAACCACTACTGGTTCCCTGGGGTGCCTGGAGACTGGCAGCTCTTTGCTGTTCCATTTGCAAAGTTTGGGGTTCGTTATGCAGCTGTGGCCTCTCTGTTCCCCCGTGTCCCATGTCCCCCAGAAACTCCGCTCTGGAGAGAAGTAGCTTGAAAGAGTTAAAGAATAAAAATAAGTGTCTGTGATGAATAAGCTGATCTGTATGATTCACAGAAGTGGAAACACCAGCAGTTAAACCTTCACATCTTAATCTGTTTTGGCTATACGATATCATATGTAAACAGGCATATGTTAACTGTTCACAGGGTAATTTGTGTCTCATTGTTTGACGTCAGGAATTTTGCAACAATATTTAAGGAAAGAAACTCAGAGGTGAGGTGTTTTTTTTTTCTTTTTGCTGAGGGGCGCTTTACAAATGCAGCCAACCTCAGTGCAGCTGATAAGGGTCTGTCACTGAAACCTGGTGAGATCCTGTCTCTGCCAGAGAACAGAAGCTCCACGTAGTATTTTGAGCGATTAAAGAAACTTGAAAATAAAGAAAAGGCAAGAGAGATCCATATGCAACAGCTTTCAGGGCACCCCGAGGCATGAGCCATTACCACAGCTCTCTCACTTGGACAGCTTCTCCTCGTGAAGCAGAATTCTCCATTTTACAGCTGGAGACTCTGAAGTTTTCAAATCTGTGGAGCCATGACGTATAAAGATGAAAACTAATCAGGCAGGCATCTCATGGAAGATTTAGCACACTTGTGCTAAACGGAGTGCACATTCCTCTGAATCAAGGACCGATTCATCATTACGGCTCTGGAGCTGTGATCCTCTTCACTCTAGAAGAATCGGAAAGACTAGGCTAAGTCAGTGCTCCCTGGAGAAACACCCAGAGCAAAAGCCGGGGCTGCAGGAAGTGATACCGGTGACTCAACAGGCAAGGCGAACACTCTGCCTTATTTTAGACAATGTCCTCTTGGACATACTTATGTTTCCTCATGAGTGGCTGATGACAAAGGTCTTACCTCCTGTGGTCACGAGTACCTCATGACGTTTTTCTCAAGAATAGCTCTAGCGATGTGGGCAAAACCAGCTCAGAATTCACTGCGTAACTTGGTTAACTTCAAGTGAATGTTAATCTCCACCTTCCCTAGAAGTCTCAATGTATGGATCCTGAGCTACTCTGTGGTCCATAACTGAACATTTCCATAATGGTTAGTGCTCTGTTATACAGTCAAGAAGATGCACCTAGGAAAGGGGGTTCCTGGAGTGGAGAATGTTAGATTATCCCCCAAGGACAGGGATTCCTTTCTCTTGCTACAGCCAAAGCCTTAAGCTGATGGCTCCTCACTGCAAGTGCAGACTGCAAATTCCAAAGTCTTCCATAAAGAAGGATTTATTTTCTGGTCATAAAGAACCTACTGTTAATATGTGTTATTTCAAACACACGACGTGGTCATGGCAATGCTCAGAGGAGGATCCTACGTGTAAGTGCTGGTGCATTCTAGGCTGCCAGCCAGTAAATATGAGAAGTAAAAACATTAGACTGATTGTTAGGCAAGTGACGCTCTGGGATGTGTGTTCACCGTACAGGAGATACCTGTGTGCGTGCGTAGCCTCTTGGCTCACGAGTAATCTCAGTGACTTAACAGGACTGCAGCTACCTACAGAAAACAGTGTGCTTCATCATTTCAAAACGCTGCAGAAAATGCTGCGGTGGGCTGAGGACAGAGCCTCGCTCGCTTATTCCAGTGTTAGTCCAGATCCGAAGAGCTCGAACGAGCGCACATGAGTTGAATTGCATGGGAAGCTTACCAAAGGAAGTGCGCGCTTGTAAACTCGGTATGAATAGGATCTTCTCTGACCGCAGGGGAAACGGAGAGACGCTCATTCACTGTCCGCTTGTGCAATCCACTTCTAAAGTAAAAACTGGATTTGAGGTTTAAACCTGAACCTTCACAAGTCTTTCAAGCCACAGAAGAAGACTTCATGCCTTTTAGTCTGCAAGGGAACAACGTCAGGAGGTGCTGCTCATGAGACGCCTTGCGTTTGATGACAACTGGCTTATCAAAAGGGAATTCTTCAGCGTTCCTAGCAAGAGCAGCTCTGCGAGCAGCTTCTGCGCGGGCTCGAGGGGAGACACGCGAACACCATTACACTGCATTTCTTTTGACGGGACTACGTGCTCGTCATGTGTTCTGTATCTTAACATTGAATCTGCTGCTGAGTCACACGCTGTCTCAGGGTGGTTGTGGGTTTATCACAGCTGCCATTGCTGCTATAAAAACCATTACTTTTAAGTTCTTTATCACCTGGCCACAGAAGTACTTCTCGAGCCCTGTCTGTGCAGGGTGATTCTGTACACTAGTAGATTATGGACGACCAGTTGGTTTTAAATCGCTGGCTTTCAATCTAACATTAGTTTAAGTTCGATTACATGGCTTGAGATAACTTGTGAAATAAAGGTATTTATTTTTCATCATTTGCCTGTTAATTTAATATTTGCTGAAGTACTCGTGTGTCATGCCTTTCTCATGCGATAACTAAAATAATGACTTCTTGATTTCTTCCCATAGCAAGCAGCCAGTTTATTTATAAGTGGCCTAGTCTAATAGAGATTTACTCTGTCTATCCCAAGAGATGTATTATCAAAGTTACCAGACCTGTCCCAAGCACTTGGGAAGTGGGGAGATGGTTACACAATTCTCATTGCTGCTGGCTGTTCTAGTTACAAAGATAAAGGGTCACAGAACTGGAGCAGCAGAGATAACTCTGTGAGCATCTAAGGAAAAGCAGCTGATCAGGTGAGTGTAGTGGCTGAGGGCGAGACGGGGAGATGCTTGAATAAATACCATGTAACAAAAATCCCCGTAAATAAAATAACGTGCCAGGAAAAGGCAATGTCAATGCCTGACCCCCAGAAATTCCGGATTCTTAAATCTTCATCCAGCAGATGCAATAGTGCTGCTTGACTGTTTTAAAAGAGAAAAAATACATGAAGAGCAACACTGAGCTTGCCACAGCTTTGGCAAATCTGAGCAAGACCCTTCCCGCTGCTGGGACCTGCTGGATCTGTGATACACATCCCACAGGATCTCGTTTCTATCCCAGTCCCAGCTCCTCACCTAGCAGCTGGAAGTCCAGGAGGAGAGGAGGCAGCAAGTGGTCCTGCTTGCTTTGACCATCCTTTTCCAAGGCAGGGTCTACTTTTTGTAATGATTTTGTAACGTCCTTTGACTGGGAGCTCCTCACACTTCCTCAGCATTTGGAAGGTGCCTGTTGCACCCTGTTGTCCTTTGCCAAGCACAAAGACTACTGATCTGTACTCCCAAAGGCCACCCCTGCCCCACTTCACTGGTCCCAGGCCCCTGTCAGAGCATCCAAGGCTGAGTGTTTGCTTCCTTGTAGTTTGCTGGCTCACGGCCGTTCCTTTTCCCAGCATTTTTCCAGCGTAATTCTGCACTGCTCTGTGCTCCACAGTGGTTCACAGCACTGTCCATCGGAGATGCGTAATGCTGCCTTGTGCACTTGGAAGGGCTGGAAAGCCATTCCGACTCGATTCACTGCAGGCGCAGCTGAGAATTGCCATGCTAGTATTCATCTCACGTGTGCTAAGGAGGTAGCCCCCAAAAAATCTTTTTGGGGGGAGATGGCATGACGAAGGCTTGCGCAGAGAGTAGAAAGACCTGCGATGGCTTGAGGGGAAGGGTAACGCAGGAGATACGCCCTGGATGCTTCAAAGCCTGCAGCATGACGTACAATGCACAAGAAACCACTATGGCAAGTGTGGTGGCCCCATTTTCTGCAAAAATCTTCTAATACTGAAATGCTGCAGCAGTTCTGTTCTTCACGAGCCTCTCCCTGGAGTTCCTCCCATTCTCTGCGCTGGTTCATAACCAAACCAGTCTTGCACGCAAGCAGTGGTGGAGATGGGTAAGGAGGACAAGTTTCAACCCTCTGAGAAGCCCCCTGCCGTGCAGATCATCATCTGGCATCCCTTTTTCTTGCATTTCAGGGATCAGCCAAAATTAGAAAAATCAGAAAACCCAAAATGGGAATCACTTCTCTGCTCTGCATGTTGGCATGAATCTGGTGGGGATGGAGAGGAGTCTGGATGTGGATCTGTTCTTATGATCCCTACCTAAAACATAAGACTAAGGTAGTGACCGTTATTGGTTTGGTTAATAATTGCTGCCACAGGTTTATTCATTACGTTAATGCTTTGAGAACCTGAAAGCATGCCAGGCATTTTAAAGCAGCCATGGAGGTTTCCTGCTGTCAGGAGCTGTCCCCATTTTGCAGAGACCTGACACCTGGGAGATTTAAGCTTGGGTTCATCTCAGCCACGTGTAGGCAACTGAAGGTTGGTCCGTACAGGCAGCTCAGAATGGGACGTTACATGCCCACCAGCGCTTCTGGGCTGAACTGCCCAGGGTTTATCTTTGTCCTGGTCTTTGGGGACTGCATGCCCAGTTTCTGTGCTCCAGTTAGCAACGACACCCTCACAGAGTGTGAAATCTGGGGAATCCCTGTGAGAAGAGGCTGCCCAGACACCAGGAGCCTGTGGCAGGATGGTGGGGTGCAAGGCTGTGTGTACCTCTGTGCTCCCCTCTCACACCCCAGGTGGTTCTTCGGGGGGACAGGATGACGAGGGTGGCTTTTTGCCCTTCTTAAGGACCAGTGGCTGCCATCCCTCGCTTGGCTGCCGGCAGCCTGAACCAAGCACCTCCGCTGGTCCTGGTGGCATAGGGCCAGAGTTGAGGAGTTCTGCTGTGGACTCTAAGAGGCTTTAAATGAGTGGGAGGCTGGGAAGGTGGAGGATATGGCTTCTAGCTATGTGTGCAAATGGGTCCTCAGCATGGCCCTTCTCCTCAGCAGGGACAGTGAGCTGGCACAGGAGCTGAGCGAGGGGGATCTTCTGAAGGCGGAGCACCAGAGGTGGCACATACACCCAGGGGCACCCCTCGGTTTTTACACTGCCATCTTCACTCCTGCTCGCACTGCACCTCGGTCTGAGAGAGCTACAGGGGATGCTGCTACACACTAATAATGCCCATGAGTACATTCATGTGGGTCCATTGCTATTTCGAGGTGTCTAGACCCTTCCCCTGTCCCCAAAAGCACGGACACCCCACTCCCCCAGCGCTATCCCCGATGTAGGAAGCAGCCCACACGTGCAGCGCCCTACGAGCTGAATTCACCTGACAGCAGCATCCCGGTCATCAAACTTCCAGGAACAGAAAAGTGAAAGGCCTGATGGACGCTCGTGCATGTTTTACCTATGAGAGGAACGAAATAAAATAGCGTGCACTGAGAGTCGTGGTGAATCGCTCAGGAACTATCTGCAGACACTAACAGAATTGTACTTCTGGGGAGAAGAAAAAAGAAAAGGAAAATGCAGGCCCTGGGATATCCCTTTATGGCATATGCACTTTATGTTTAACTGCATTAATGGGACTGCTGTGCTGTGAGTCACCCCGCACAAAAGCTCCGTGTGTTTCTTAAAATACCCCAGGAGTCGCCGCGGCACGCAGGGGCTGCCGCGCCGTTATCTGCCGGGAACCTGCGCGAGTACCTGCACGCGGCACCGCCGCCGGCAGAGCCGGGGGGGCTGTCCGCGGCCCCTCCGCTGCTGAAGCCGAGCAGCCCGGGGAGCCCGCCGCGGGACAGGAGCCGGTCCCAGCGGGACCCGGGCGCGGCTGCTGGGGAGCTACCGACCAGCGGCCTGAGGGAGGACGGGACAGCGCGGCTTCCCCCAGCGGCACTCCTGCCGCAGCGACAGCTGGCCGCGTTTCGCCCAGGGGCGATTCGTTGTCTGGTGTTCCCTCGTCTTTCCCCCGTTTCCTGGCAGTGCTGGCTGCAGGTCCCTCGCCGTTGTTTTAACCGCCCGCTGCCGAGCTCGACCCCGCTCCGCACGGGTCCCCCCGCCGCTGGCGGCCGCCCGCTCCCGACGCCGGTCCTTTCTCGGGGAGCAGGGACTTTCAACAGGGGGAACGCCGCATTTGGTGCTGGGCGGTGGGTCCGTGCTCCTGAACGAACGGCGGCTGACACACACTGTGCCTACGAGCGGCCGGTGGAGGGTTGAGGGTTCTGCGAGCACGCCGGGCTTGCGAGGGGCGAACCCCAAGAGCAAGGGGGGACCCCCAAGTGCTGCCCACCTCAGGAGTCCAGAGCGGCCGCAGCACCTCGGGATGGCGGTCCCCGCCGCGCCGCCGGCCGCAGCGGGTCTCGCAGCCCGGCGGGCTGGCGGAGCCCCCATCACCCCGCCCGGCTGCGCGCCCCGCCGGGACCGGGACCGGGACCGGGACCGGGGCGGCGGGGAGCACCGGGCGGGGCGGAGCGGGCGTGGCCAGGCCTCCCTCCTCCCACTTCCCCGTGCGTCAGGGCCGGGGGGAGGAGACTCACTTGGCTTTATTTTAATTTTTTTTTTTTTTTTTTTTTTAAAGCCTCCAACTACTTTAGCGCGGAGTCGGCAGCAGATGGTGGACACAGCCCGAGGTTTCGGCGGGGAGAGCGAAGGGCTGCGCCAAGCGCGCACTGCCCGCCTCTAGCTCCGCGCCCGCGCCCGCTCCCCTCCATGAGCCGCCCCGCGTCCCTCCTGCCGGCCGCCCGCTGCCGCAGCGCTCCGGCCAAGCGGCTCCAGCCCCTCCACGACGGCCCCGCCGAAGAAGCGCCGGCCGCCAAGTGCCCTCGCCTCGCCGACTGCGGACCCCCGGATTGCCTGAGCGCTCCCGGGTCGCCCTGTTCCCCCGCGGCTCCCGCCGGCGGCGGGGGAGCGGCGGGTCCCAGCCTGATCGCCTCGTACCTGCTGCTGCCGCTGGCCGAGCGGGAGCAGGTGTCGAGGGCGCTGAGCGTGAGCTCCGGCCGGGAGCTGCGCTGCAAGGTGAGCGGGGAGCTGCGCGGCTGCGGGCGGGCAGGCTGCGGGCGGCGGCCGGGGAACCCTCCCGGCGTTCCTGAGCGCTCGACCCGGGGAGAGCCTTGGAAAAAAAACATCCTCCCACTGCTCCCGGTTGGAAATGCCCGCTCTGCCGCCGGTGGGGATTTACGGGTGCTGGGAGTAAGCCGTAACTCCGGGTGACCTCGGAGCACCTTCCCCAAAAGGCTTTGGGCTTGGCGGTTCATTTTTTCCTCCCCTTTTCAATACAAAGTGAACAGGAAGGGTCTCGGTAGCCGCGTTGAGCGGCGCTCCTGCTGAGCTCTGGCTCCCCTCCAGCTCCCTTGTCATTGTTTGGGGAGAGTTGCTACGCGAGCGGCTGCTTTCAACGCCCTTGAGAATGAATTTTGGTTTAATTTCCTCTTTACAGGTGTTCCCCCTCAAACACTACCAGGACAAGATCCGGCCTTACATTCAGCTGCCCTCGCACAGAAACATCACCGGGGTGGTTGAAGTCATCCTCGGGGACACCAAGGCCTATGTGTTCTTTGAAAAGGACTTTGGGGACATGCACTCCTATGTGAGGAGCTGCAAGCGGCTGAGGGAAGAGGAGGCTGCCCGGCTGTTCAAGCAGATCGTCTCGGCTGTCGCTCACTGCCACCAGTCAGCCATCGTACTCGGTGACCTCAAGCTCAGGAAATTTGTCTTCTCTAATGAAGAGAGGTAAGCGGTTGTCACCAGCCAGTCCTGGGGTGAGTGGGGAGGGAGGAATACCACAGCCAGAGACGCGAAGAGCGTCCCGGGGAGTGGAAATGGCCGTGTCAGCTGGGCATCACCTGCCAGCAATCCGAGTGGCTCCCCATTACGTGTGCGTAGTAGGTCACGGATCTAACTGGTGCGCACTTACTCTTGGTTAGATCACGACTGATGAAAGGGAGGAAGCTCGCTGGGAGCTTCCTCTCATTCAGCAGAAGTTCAGTGAAACCGGCTGGTAGACAAAGGGACGATAGTTCAGATGCTCGGCAGCGCCAGAAGATGTCATGTGTGCCACCGCTTCAGCGCGACATGAATAAAAGGCAGAGAGAAGGAGAGGAGAGGAGAGGAGGGAGCCGGGGAGGGGGAACAGCCCGGCTGGGGGAGCAGGGGGCGTTGAGGAGCTGGCACTTGGCTCCCTGCTGGTGCCCAGAGCTGCCCCGTGGCAGAGCTGTGGTCGGGAGAGGTGTGCTGGGGAGGGGTCTCCTCGCCGAAATCCCCTGCTCATCAGGGTTACGGACCGGCTGTGTCCTCCGAGGCTTCTCTCCTCCCTCCGCTAGCGGTGGTGGTGCTTTCCGTGCCCCTTGGGCTCGCGGGTGGGGGCACGCACAGGAGGGAAGGGAGGACATGTTCAAATGTTGCTTTGGGAATCATGCGCTGAAAAAAAGCACTTTGGAAAAACTTAGTTTAGAGCCTAGGTTTATAGAGAGGAGATCCAGCTGTTAAATTTAGATTATGGAAATAATTCAGTATTTCCCTGGAGTGTTTGCTGCTCTTGTAGTGCCTCACTGCACGTGTCAGAGCCAGAAATAATTTTTTAATCAGCAAAACTGACTCTAACTAGCTGCTTATCCTGTGGAAAGCTAAAAAAACAGGTAAAAGCTGTGATGGAGCTGTGTTTAGTCTGATGAAACTGGAGGTGATATTGCTGAAGCAGAAGAAAATGCGTTGGGTTTTTTTTTAACTGGGCTAACGCTTCTTCAGGATGTCGTTTATAAACACGATAAGAAAATTAACCGGCACTGGCCCCTTAAACAGCAACAACCGTATGTTGACATGCAAAGAAAGTAATTCCTTTGAAGGAAACTATTGCAGCTTTTGCCGCCCATAAGAAGATGAAACAATTGTTGAAATGTCACATTGCACACAGTCTCGCTCGTTTGGAAATAACGCGTTGCACAGGCGAGTGTCATGTGCATCCCATTTGGCAAGAAGAGGGTTAAGCAATGGCAGGCGGACTCAGGCTCGACACAGGTGCAGTTTCAGGGCTCCCACAGCCAATCCCGGGCCCACGGTTCTCGTTGAGTCATATTTTCCGTTTGCAGAACCAATGGGTATTCGGGGAGGTCACGCTGAGGACAGGCTGCAGCCAACGCTTCTACACCCCAGCGGGCTGCAAGGCAGCACAGAGCCCTTGCAGGGCGAGCTGACGGCTTCCTCGCTTGGGCAAAGCTCCCCTTTCCCCCAGAACGGGCGGTCGGGTGGACCCATCTCCACCCGGGAGGCGGTGGGTGCGGTGGCACCCTCCAGAAAGGCAAAAAGAATAAATTGCAAAGTAAATTTAAAAATTAATGTACAAAACTCAGGAGAGCCAACGGTTCCCAGGACCGTGGAAGGGAGCTGCGCTCTGCAAGGTCACGCAGCTGGATGCTGTTTGCTCAAAGCCTGAGCCGCAAATAGCGGCGTGTAGGCTGCGTTGTGGCCGATGAGCCCCCTGCAGCTGCAGTGCAACCTGCATACGCAGAAGGTGACTTGGTGACTTTGCTGGTGTTCCTTGAGAGCCCTCCGTGGTGTTAAAACCCCCAGCGAGTAATCCGGTGTCGCTGAGCGCCGGCCCGGTGCACGTAGCCTTGCTCCCATTACACGGCCACAGGAGCCCGGGCAGCCTCTCTGCTGCAAAGTAGAAAGGGTTTCCTCTCCTCTCCTTTATGCCACTGCGAAAAGGGGGATGTAGATTGCCGTGGCGGGGGGCTCGCCACGCTCACTTGTGTCTGGGTGTTGCTATTTGTAACCTGGGGCTTCCTCTCCTGCCCTCCCCAGGACTCAGCTGCGGCTGGAGAGCCTGGAAGACACACACATCATCAAAGGCGAAGACGACGCGCTCTCAGACAAGCACGGCTGCCCGGCGTACGTCAGCCCCGAGATCCTGAACACGACGGGGACTTACTCTGGAAAATTGGCCGACGTGTGGAGTTTGGGAGTGATGCTCTACACCCTGCTGGTGGGACGCTATCCCTTCCATGACTCGGACCCTAGCACTCTGTTCTCCAAAATCCGACGTGGACAGTTCTGTATTCCTGACCATGTCTCCCCCAAAGCCCGATGCCTCATTCGCAGCCTCCTGCGGCGGGAGCCCTCCGAAAGACTCACTGCTCCGGAGATCTTGCTTCACCCTTGGTTTGAGGCGGTCTTGGAGCCTGGATATACAGACCAGGAGGCGGGAACATTGGATCAAATTGTTCCAGAATACCACGGAGACAGTGACGATATTAGTTCCTTCTTCTGCTAACCCTGATATCTGAAAAACCTCATCGGTTCTCACCTCCAGCATCTTCATAGGGTTTCATTTTTCCATGTTTGCAAACTCAAAAGCATCTTAAAGTGCCAGTATGGTCAGAAAAGTGACCTTGTTTAAAGTAAATGCCGACCCGTAGACCTCCACTCCCTGCGCATCCTCAGTTTCATCCTCTTGCTCTTGCTGGTAGGTCTGTCCTGCGGGCCCCGGAGAACCCGTGCTTTGTGAGAGCCACCCGGCTTCTCTCCTGCCTCCAGCATCGTCCACTGGTGTACCTGGTTGCATCTTGGCTGCGGAGTCTTACGGCTGGCAAGGTGTGAGACACAAACGAAGTCCTGTCTGCTTTCCCGTGGTGGCTATGGGGGTGTGGAGCCCTGGCCACGAAGCGCAGGGGTTGGGGGCCACGAGGAGCACCTCTAACTGAGCAAATCTGACAGAAATGGGTGAAAAGAGGAGTCGACTCGACGTGCCACACCAGCTGGCTTGCTGAGTAGCTTTCTGACTGTGAGCACACTTTACTGAGGGAAGGAGGTCTTCGCCCGCTATAGCCGGCTGCCTGCTCGCCGCTGCTCCTCCAGCTGGTCTTGCTTTCAGAGGCACGAAGCTCCTAGATCCAGCCATAAGACAAATCGCTCCTGTGTCTCTTTCCAAAGCAGAAACCAGTGGATCTCCCAGCCGGATCCCCTCCGATTCCATTCGCTGACCAGGAAAGCATCTTAAATAGACTTGAGCTTCACGTTACTATGGCGTAGCCCGTATAACTTTAAGCCCTCAGTGAGCTTGTCAAGTAGCAGCTCTCGTTAGCTCCGAGTGCCAAAACATATCCGTTTACCAAACCGTAACACTATCGGCTGGGGCCCCTTCCCTAGGAGAACGATACGGGGTATCTTGTACAGTACATGTAAACATGGTCGTGGTTTCCTACAGGGTCAACTCTTTAAAAACATCACATCCCCCCTCCTCTTCCCCCCCTCCACCCCCCCAAAAACGTTAGTCTTAAGAGTAAAGTCTCCATACGCCCTTAGTTAATTATTCAGGTATGTTGATTGCCTCTGGCTACGGCGTTTTTTTCCCTTAATTTTTTTTTTTTTTGCATGATTATTCATAGTCTTTCCAATGTGCGTGGATAATGAATATATCTAAATCATTAGCTTCCTGGGCTGGGGATGAGTAAAGCTTAGTCCTGCCTAAAATTTCTGCTTTGTTTCACGTTTGCGTCCAGTGGCTTATGCAGAGATGTCCATTCGCCTTAGGCGAGAGTGCGGCTTCTGAAACGGCCGTGAGGTGGGTAAAACGTACGTCCCCAACGTGGCACAGCTCCAGTGAAGTCATTTTAAGGGTTAACCTCCACCGTGCGTTTTGAGAATACCACGTATACCTCATGGGCTGTGTACTTCGTACATACCTTAATGTCTGGGGGGTTGTTTTCTTGTTTCGTTGTACTTTGTCCTAATAGGAGATGTGGAAGAGCGATTTAATGTGAACTATTGTTGGCAATACTAACTTGACAGAATCATGAGCATTAAGAGCAGGGCGCTACAGCTCTCCATTGCACTAAACCTCTCATGATTGCTTGACATTTGTATCTGTGATACAGTTTAACCCTTCTATGAGAAACAGTACGTTTGTATATATTGGTAGAAAACTCTGCCGGAAAAGCTAAAAACACTATGTCCAACTTGTAAATATGTATATGTCTGTGGAAACCAAATCATGAAGTCTGACTTGTAGAAAGTTTTAATAAACTTGGTTTCATAACGTTTGTCCCCATTTCTTCCAGTGTCTTGAGGGAAACGCAGCTTGGGTATGTTTGGTTTAATCTGAAAACATGGGGTTTGGCTTAAAAGAGGGTCAGTTCTTCTGTGGTCCCTGTACGTGTCCCGTCACGCCGGAGCCCCCGCGCTGCAGGCCCTGACTGCCCCCAGCTCTGCCATGGGAATCCCCCTGGAGCTGAGTGGGGATGGGGGGTGGCTCTTGCCTTTTGGGGAGTGGAAAGGGCCTGAGCTGTCTCCAGAGCGACGTGAAACGGTGTATCCTGTTCATGTGATGAGCAAGGGGAGTGGAGTTCAGCGCCTCTGGACTTGAGACGCCCTATTGCCTTTCAGCACGTGTGTTCCTTTCCACTTGAGCCCTGTGAGCGGGAAATGCTGTGGCACGGCGAGGCTGTCACCCCACACCCGTGTGCGTGGCAAGGCCGTGCTCAAGCCAGGGGAAAGTCAGACCTCGGGTGTCTGAAAGTGAGCAGCCAGAAGCAGAGAGAGTGGTTGAGAGCATTGGCTTTAAGGGGAGCTGGAGCTGGTGGACAGGGTCTTGACCCCGCTGCCAGGAGGCAGGGCTGAGGGCACCCAGCGCTCCCACTAAAAATGAAGGGAAAGAGTCTAAGAGCTGCTCTCCTTTCTGGAGAGAAGAGAGAAGTATAAATAGCAGCAGTATCAAGGTTAGAGAATGTGCTTTCCTGAAAGAGATCAAGCCACCCTTGTAATGCACCCGGAGCGGTGAGATCATCGCTCACAAGGAGAGAGGAGGAGGACGAGACTCTTCATTTTTATTTATACATTGCCTCATGTTTAACTTTGTCCTTTTGCTTGAAATCTGTTCGCCAGAGTAACTGCTTCAGGCAGCTCTTTGAGCAGGAGCAGCTTTAAAAACAGACTTTGCTTTTGGAAGGGGAGTGGAAAGAGCAGAGGAGGGAGTGGGGACCTGGTCAGTGACAAAGCAAAGTGCACGGACTTTAATTAGGCACCTTGACTCCCACGCTGAGGAGCCAGCGATCCGTGCAGTGAGCTTATTTCCTTAGCGCTTGCTGGGTGAATGTCAGACACCAAAATATCTCGAGTTACCTTACTGGTGTCATTCTTGCAAGACTTGTAAAAGTACCTGCGCCGCACAGCCTGGCGGATCGAATGACCCCCTGCCCTGCCATGCTTTTGGGCTTGGGCGGAAGCCCTGATGCGTCCTTTCAACACAGCTGCGGGAGGTTTGTGTTTTGGTGAAACCTTGAAAACTTTTAAAACAATTTCCTCCCCCCCCACCCCCGACCTTGCAGTTCAGTCACCCTTAGTAGGTGAATGTGTAGGTCACCCCATGACTTTATTTCACACGAGCTACATTGCAGGGCAATTAAAATAAATGCCAAACTGTAGTAACATCTGCAAACAGCCTCCGTGTTGCTTTAGGGATTATAATGCAACATCCGTTTGTACAGCATAATAAATTGCTATTGCTTCGTAACCCCATCGTTTGTATTATTGTATACAGAGTTTCAGAGCATGTTGAAAGCACCAGCATATTAAGTGATTAAACTTTGACGGTGGGTGTGAGAACTTTGATTTATGCAATGCATACATTTCTTTTTGAGAGAGTCATAATTTGCCTATTTTTAAATGGTCCTTTCGGATGAGGACTGTATGAATCTCTTCTGTGTTTTTCAGACCTGGTTACCACTTCCATCTTGAAGTTGCAAGATATTGCCGGCCTCTCTGGAAAGTGCTGGGAGCCTTCAGCCCTGCTCCATTTGCTGCTGAAAAGACAAGAAGAGGTGAGGTTATTCCATCCTAAACTGGCATCAAACCAGTCAGGATAGATCTTACAGCCTAAATATACATTTTCATCAACTTCTGATACTTCAGCTGCATTTTAGGCACCAGTTCAACAATTTTCTTTTGAAGTAGCACAGCAGAATTTATAAACCAGCTTCCTCCTGAAGCACCAGGTAAAACAGCCAGCTCAGCAAGCTCAGGTTTAAGGTCAACGTCTCTTTGCCAAGCAGGTGATACTCCGCAGTGATTTGCAGTTAATTAAGAAGGACTGGTAAGAGGTTCAGCAGGACCTATGCTAAAAAGTGCCCTGGTTTTAGGAGATGACCTTCAAGTCAGTCAAAGGCTCGCCTGCATCCATGTATTATTTATGGCAGAAAAGGGGCGAAAGGACAGGTTTTTGTACAGATGCACAAGACGAAGCTTCATTGCACTTGGCTGGGTTGCAAAGCTGGTGCCATGCTCTGCTCTAGCTCTGCTCTACTGCACTGAGGGCAGGCCTGAGAGGTGGCTCGAAAAACACATTCTGTGGGTGCCGAGTGCATTCTGTTAAGTAAATCTCTTCAGATGATGTCTTCATACAAAAGCAGATTTTGTCCCCACTGTTTTCATACTATTGCATTCTGTCAGGGAAAAAACCCCTAATGTTTCACATCATGGCACCTCACAGCTTTAGCAGCACAAGGAAATATCCCATGCGACCGCTTCTTCCCGATCCAGGGCTTTCCTAGCCGGCATTGAGAAGAGATGTCACCACAGCCTTCATTAGTCCCTTGCAAAAAATGCCTGTGTTAAATGCAACATCCCTCAGAACCGTCGTCGGTAAAAGCACCCTGAAATTTGCAACAGTTCTTGCCATGATTCCTCCACAACTTGGAAAATCCTGTTCTCCAAGTGAATTCCAGAGTTCGGATTTCAACCAGGATCAATTTTTGTTGCAGCAAAATGACAAATCCTTCAGGACATGAGTTCACAGCAGGACCTTTGCTTTTTTTTTTAATGAAGTCAGCTGTTTAGAAAATGCCTTAAAGAAAGCTCCCTGGATTTCCTTGCCCTGTATGTATTTATTTACAGTATTTAACCCGCTAAACAAGCTAATGTGCAGCACTTCATTTCCTAATTTGGCTTTGAAGCCGGCGCAGCAGAAGTATCAATTACGTTCTGTCAAATGCAAACATTAACATAACTGTATGAAGCAATCATGTTTCTAACAACAGCAGGCACTGCCCAGAGGACCAAAATAAATAAAATTCATCGAGCAAGAGGTAACGCTTTTCTTTACGGCAGGATTAGGGCTGGCGAGCGCCATGCGCTTTCCTCCCCAGGGACGTTTGTCTCGCGGGGCGGCGGAGGCAGCTCGGGCGATTACTAAGGCACTTGCTCACCCCGGGCACGGTCTCATCACAGCGGGTGTGGATTTCTGCCTGCAACTCCACTGTTATTAATGGTTAATTAATGTGTAATTTGCAGAAAGAGATGAAACTGGGACCTCGGCGGAGCGTTGTGAGCACACACGCGGGCTTATCGTTCGAAGAAATATCAGGGTGACACGAAGGGTGGGTGACAGAAAATACGTGCGGCATGAATCAGCTGCCCCGTGTTTATGGCACGGCGCTGTTGTGGGAAAACAGTCACCTCCACCAACTACCGTCTCCTGCCAACAACAAAAGTCGAGTTTGATAAATTATTAGTGGAGATGTTCTCAGTGGCTTTGCTTAGATTTTACCCCTCTTGCGCAAACTGCAGATTAGGAAAGGATTAAGTAACAACAGTGTGGCTGAAGTATTACACATCGCGCTGGCCATTAGCCAAGGAATGTAGCATGCAAAAGCTGACATTGCCTAAGAAATCAAATATAGCTCCAGTCGCCACACAGCATGACTCTTCCCTACCACCTAAGGTAGCTGCTCAGTTCCTCCTGTGTCACCCAGCGTCTTGCCCCAGCAAGGGGTTCATTACAGGGCTTTATATTTTTCTTTTAATTTTTTTTCTATTCTTAACTTCCAGGTAGTGACAGAGCCATAAACATTTAGATGAATCACAGAAACCGTAAATGTAATTGAGTGTAAAGCCATTGTTGGGCCTTCTGATAACATCCCCATCAAGTCTTGACTTGTCCGATGCGTAGTCTCACCAAGGTTCAAACACTGAGTTTTCTCTGCTGTGCTAGCAGCCGGGGGCAAAGTATCAACATAATTCGGGACCAAAGTCTGCATGACACTCTCATGCCCAATGACAATGACTTTGCAGCTGGGCAGGGGGATGCCTGATGTGAGTAAGCGTTTCCCCTGCTGAATAAAGGTGGCAGAGTAAGTCTCACAAAGGTTATCTGGCAGCCTTTGTTGCAAAGCAGGGGGGCAACGGCTCTCCAGCCCCAGGTGAAAGGGTAAAACCCTCCCTGGTGCTTGTGCAAAATCGTTGGCTGACATGCATGGCGGTGACCCCTACTCCTCCCCGCTCTCACGCCCGTGCCCAGGCTGCCTGGGGCTGGGCGAAGGCAGCACACTCTCAGGCCAACAGGTCCACCCAGCCCCAGGAGAAGCACCGGCAGATGCTACAGATGTGCCTAGGAACAGGGCAGGTGTCTGTTGGGCTCCCCCTGTGATATGCCCCCTGCAGCGCAGGGACGCAGCACTCAAAGGGGCCTCAGGAAAGATGGGCAGGGACCCTTTACCAGGAAGAGTAGCAATGAGATGGTATTAAACTGACAGAGGGTAGATTGAGATTAGGTGTAAGGAAGAAATTCTTCACCATGAGGGAGGTGAGGCACTGGAACAGGCTGCCCAGAGAAGCTGGGGATGTCCCCTCCCTGGCGGCGGTCAAGGCCAGGCTGGATGGGGCTTTGAGCAGCCTGGTCCAGTGGAAGGTGTCCATCCCATGGCAGGGGCTTGGAACTAGGGGGTCCTGAAGGTCCCTTCCAACGCAAGCCATCCTGTGATTCTATGACACCGTGGTCCACTGATGCCCACCTTGGTGTTTAACCATCCTCTGAGGACCTTCCTATCAAACACTTTCTTGGCTGCCTTTGACCGTATCTGTACTTTGTGGTCTCGAAGTCCTGCGGCAGTGAGCCCCAGACTAGAGCTTGGCTCTGCTCCAATAAATTACCTTGCTTGGGAAGCAGGGTGTGCTCCAAAACACAAGAATACAACTGGAACCACTGAAGAGGACAGACTGGCCCAGTTTTGGAGAAACTTTGTGCTGCCCTCGCTGTTCGTGGGGACCAGAGACAACGCAGAAAGGCCACGCTCCGTGCAGGGTAGCAGCCTTTGGAAGCGGCAGTGATGGCCAGGGCAATGAGGACTCAAGCCCAGCAGGCAGAAAGGCTTAATCAGCGAACTCGTGGGATTTTTTATCATGGGTCTTGTGATCCTTAATATGTAAGAGCCCTGTCTGTTGAAGTTAATGATCTCCAGGAGATTTCAAACGTTCATGTGAGGAAGAACAAGTAAAGGTCTGGTCCTCGCTGTTGCAAAGAGGGATTTGAAAGGTTGTGTCCTGTGAACTCTTTGGACTACTCCCCACTTGTCACTGGTCTCCCAGCCAGATGCTCTGTGCTGCAAAGGCATGCTTGACTGGCTGCCTCATTACAGCAGGCAGAGCTTTGTCCTTTTATCTGAGCAGCTGACAAAACAATAAATTAAAAAATAAGGCAAAGTCAGCAAATAGTTTTCTTTCCCCATACGCAAGGTTAGAGGAACTACTACCCCTCCTCCAGAATGATTTCCTGACTTGGTAACATTTTTCTCAATGTCCTCTTCCTTTTCTCTGGGCATGTGGGGAAAAGCAGGATTTGTGGTTCGGCTGGAGGGGGATCACCTTTTCGTGCTGTGCTGTGGCCCAGGCACTTCATATGCATGTGCCAACCGCAGCGAACCCCCTGAAAAAATTGCTCTCCAGCATGGGCCACGGGTGGGTTTGCAGCAGGAGTGCTTTCAACACGTCAGGATGGGACCTGGACTCCAGCCATGAGGGACCCGCCTGCCTGCAGGCTCGTTGGGCAAGCTGTGCTTGCTGGAGGCAGCACCACCTTTAACAGCCATGGCCAGGAGATCATGCCATCCTGGGACACCTTTCTGTGCTGGAGCCAAGATGCTGGAGTCACATCTAGCTTCAGTCCCTGGCACTGGGTACAGGTTGGTGGCAAGGCTTTGGCCGCTGGACACAGGCAGGGCTGCTCCGGCAGGGTGCTGGGGCCAAGCTGGTGACCCGGGGCTGGCCCGTGATGCACATCCTGCTCACGCATGTGGGCATGAGTCAGAGCCCGAGAGGAAGAGGCCTCACCCAGCAGCGGCAGAGCGGCGCGGGGAGCTCAGGCTCTGTGCTGATGGGGATTATTGCTTATTACTGCTGACAGCCTCCCTCGGCGAAATGCCTGCACCTGCGGCGCAGGGACGGGGCTTGGTGCTAACCAGGGCTCCCACTGTGTTGTCAGAGGTTCAATGCAAATGCTACGGGATGGGTTTGTGGAGGTGGCTCAGAGCCTGCCTTTCGTCATCTGTGTACCTCAGAGCTGAAGGAGCTGCTGGGGGCTTCCACTGCACTCACCCCAAGCTGCTGCCTGTCTGCCGCAGCGAGAAGGCACAGGTGAGCTGAGCAGATCCACGTCCACCCTCCTCTACTCCACTCTTGTGAGACCCCACCTGGAGCACCGTGTCCCGCTCTGGGCCCTCCAGCATAAGAAAGACACGGACCTGCTCAAGCGGGTCCGGAGGAGGGCCACAAAGGCGATCAGGGGGCTGGAGCATCTCTCCTATGAGGACAGGCTGAGACAGTTGGGGCTGCTCAGCCTGGAGAAGAGAAGGCTCCAGGGAGACCTTACTGCAGCTTTCCAGTACTTAAAGGGGGCTACAGGAAAGATGGGGAGGGACCCTTTACCAGGGAGTGTAGTGATGGGACAAGGGCTAATGGTTTTAAGCTGAAAGAGGGTAGATTTAGATTAGATGTAATGGAATCTAAAGAAGAAATTCTTCACCGTGAGGGTGGTCAGGCACTGGAACAGGCTGTCCAGAGGAGTTGTGCATGTCCCCTCCCTGGCAGTGTTCAAGGCCAGGTGGGACGAGGCTTTGAGCAGCCCGGTCTAGTGGAAGGTGTCCCTGCCCATGGCAGCGGGTTGGAACTAGATGATCTTAGAGGTCCCTTCCAACCCAAACCATTCTGTGATTCTATGCTGGGCAGAGGCCAGCAATGCAGACTTTACCTCTCTTCCCATCAGCTTGACATTGGTCTTGCTATCTTCAGCTCCCATCAGCTGCTCTTTACCCAGGTGCTAATCTCGCAGGGGCACTGGGACAGCTGAGCGATGGTCCAGCCAGCCTGCCCCACTGCCTCACCAGGAAACAGGTGTCCAGATATTCTGACCCCTGCAAATGTTTGCATTTCATTAATTCAGGAAATTTTCCACTATGACCTTAGAGTGATTCTTCCAGAAATCGGTTTCATCTTTGCTAGGAAGCTGTCGCATGTTTCAGGCAGAGGTCAGGATGAATCGTTCTGGAAAGCACCCCAGCTGCAGTGGACTCCCAGCACTGGGTGAGTGGAAGCTTGCCCATGGTTTGGCGCTTACACACACAGCCCTGAGCATCCCGGGTGCTTCTCGGAGTCAATGGGATGACTTGCACAGAATAACAAATGCTGGGTATGACCGTAGGCTCTTCAGAAGCCAGCAGTAGATGGATCACGGTCTTGCAGCTGTGGCTTTGACAGAGTTATTGGTTCATTTGGAAACAAGTAGCAGGAGTGACTTTGTAACAGACACGATTATTTAGTCCCACCACATGCCAAACATAGACAAAGTACAGTTCAGCACTGAGACTCTTCTAGTGACCATCACAGAAAACACCCAACAGGATAATGCACCAATGCGCTGGGTAATGCACCTTCTTTGCAGGTGCTGAAGGACATGTGTAGCCCTCACAAGCAAAGGAAGAAATTCTTCAGTTGAAGACCCTAAATGGGGGGAGGGGGGATAAGTTGGGAAGCAATCAACAAAACCAAAAGAAGTATGTGGATAATGATAGAGCCATGATCCAGGCTGCTGCAGCGGTTCCAGCTAAGGAGAAATAACTCACTCTGTGCGTGTATAGAAAATTCAGGCAAGCATTCTTGTTCTGAAAACACACAAGAACTGCTCCTCCTTTTGTACCTGCTTGCTGTGCTGGAGAGCCTAAGGGAGCTGGAGTTATGGACCAGCTGACAATGCTCTGGTGACAAGGACATGCAGTATGATACCAGCGGAGCCATCTCATATCCCAGTTGCTCCTCCTTTGCTAGCAAAGTGTCAAAAAGTGCCGAGGAGTTACAGAGGCAAAGACAACCAGGGATGGGAACGACCAGCACGTCACCGAGCTCTGCTGTGAGCCCTGGTGGGTCCTACCCCACTGGTGCAAGTTAGAAAGCCTTCGCTCAAACCAGATGCCTCTGAGAAAGCAGAGCTGCAATTTAAACCCTGGCGGCACCCCCGTGTCTTCTCCAGCAATGAGCCACTTTCCCTGCATGGGGTATCTGGTCCCACAGACCCCACGTGCAGGAGATCCCCGGCCAGATCATAGGGTGAATCCAGAAGTTTTGCTCCGACATGAACTATAATGGAACTATGCTCAGGTTATGCACAGGAGTTTTGCTCTGGCATAAATTCTAACTCAACCACTGTCATCTGGAGCCAAGTCAGGCTTGGGCCGCCCAGCAGCCCGCTGCGTTGCCAGTGCTTGCCGTGTGCTGGGTCAAACCTAGAGAGCCTAACGCAGTGTTCACCCAGCCCGAGGAGCAGCCCTCCAGCACGCGCAACAGTCCTGTGTAAATCAGTGGGAACTGTAGAGTCTGGCCTGAAGTCAGGATTTCAGCGTTTGACCCAATTTAACCTCGGCATAAGTAGTTGCCCCACTCCAATTTTATTTTTTTTTTGGTGAGGCTCAACAATTAACTTTCAAAACAGCTTTTTTTTTAAAAAAAACAAGCGGCTGGGGTTCCAAAGTGCTGTGTTAGCCAGGAGTGTTTCATTCAAGTCACTTCCACTATTACGGTATTTGTTGGCCTCAGCACTTTGTGCAGAGTGAAGCGCTGCTCCAGGCTCTCCATCGAACCCGGGACAGAAGCTGTGACTCTTCCCGTACTCAACACACAGGCACGGTAGTTCCTTTTACCAAATGCAGCCGTTGGGGTTTTTTTACTCACTGAAGTGAAATTCAGCCACATGCCAAACGCGAGGACTGCTCGCTGCTCGGTGCCGATGCGTCCCAGCGTGAAAGGTTTGTTGGAGAGGCTTTCAGGGGGATGAAGCGGTGGGATAAGAGGATGGGAAGAAGCAGGAGATGATTACATCCTTGTGAAGGGGTGAGCTTTACCTTGGGGACTCACACACTCCGCCCCTTCTTGTTCCTGTGCAGGGAAAGAGGACCACTTCCCAGGCTGTTCTCAGGAATCTTATTCCGAAGAGCTGACGCAAATATAAACCTCTTTTTATCACCTTCCACCCACAACAAAAGGCATCATCTCAACCTTAAAGATTTTTGTTTTAATTACTCCACTGCATCTTGGAGTTTACTATGCCACTGCTTGATGTATTTCGTAGAGCAGAGGGGATGCCAGTGCCACTGGAGCCTGCTGACATTTTGTTTCACCTCAGATCCTGACTTGTAACCCTGCACCGGGCAGTCCCGCGGCTCCGCACCCGAACCAGATGGCAGCTGCCAGGGATGAGTGTCCGACTGCGGGGCAGCTGCTGCCATGGGAAGGATGAACCCAGCACTGAGAAGTCACTTGCAGCCCCGTTGTGCCCCTTCGGCAAAACCAACTGTATTTTCAGGGAAAACTGGTTTTAGTTCCCCTGGGGCAAATACATGCATCATTTCTTTGGGGTTTAGAATAAAAGCGGCAGGATGGCCGGTTGCAGGGTGTTAACCAGGAGTGGGTTTTCATATGTGTGTAAGCGCTTTGCCTAGTTTTGGTTCAAAACTCCCTTCCCTTCTAGTGCAGATGAACCTGGGTAGTTCCTCAGCGCCTCAAAACAGTTTCTGAGATTCAGAATTTCTTTTTGCTCCCCAAAACATCTTCAAAGGTTGGCTTCAGATTTTTAACGCTTCCAGCTACGAGGCATCCCTCTGGGCTCTTCAGCTGTGTCTTCACTTGCAAAGGACCATGAAAATAAGAGAATAATTGTGCTTTTGGCAGTAAAACTAGCCCATGAAAGTTTAAGAGGTGTGGGGACACCCTGCCTCAGCTCTCTGAGATGTTCGGCACTGGGAGCGCTGCGTTGTGTTGATGTGTGTGATGGCACGAGAGATGCTCAGGAACCCACCACTGGTGCTTCGAGTTGGAATGCAGCTTCTCCCTTGCAGCGCCCATCAGGGTGGGCCATCGGTTATGCGTTTAACATAGGCCTGGGCAACTTTTGGTCCACGGAGCCCCTCATGATGCTGGCCCTGGCTACCAGGGAACGCAGGGGAGACTGGGAGCTGTGGTGGCAGGGGGAGGAAGAGTGTGGATGTGGAGTGGAGAGCCAGGACTGGCGCAGCTGAGGGTAGGAATTTTACAGGTGATGCCAGGGTTGCCTGGGCTGCTGGTCATGCTTTGTAATTGTGTGGGTGACGCCGGGCTGCTGGCCACCTTGCTCCCACTGGCCTTTGCCTCGGTAAGTGGCTGCAGCTCAGCCTTCGGGCTGACAGCCTGGGGAGGGGAGAAGAGGGAGGGACAGGGCACATGTTTGGACAACTCTGAGGTTGCCCTCAGCCTACTGAAAGCCAAGCAGCACCCTTCAACTCCCTCGCTGGGCTTGCAAGCATGAGCAGAGAACGGGAGGTTAGTGAAAATCTCAGCTTCCTGCAGGAACTTTTTACTTTTAGCTGTTCACTTTCCCCCTTCTGCCCCGCCCGTGACTCCGTGCCATTGGCACACAGCAGCGTAACGCCAGGCGTGCCATCATCCTCCACATATTCTGACTGTCGGGCAAACAGGTTGCTCACTCCATCCCATGCTTGGCTGAAAGGATTACAATATAGATTAGGATCAGGATTAGGATTGCCTTCCCAAAGTTCTCAGCCTCAAAACAGGTGTAAGGGGGAAACACGTGAGGGAAATTACTTGCCAGAGGAGAATCTCTTCAGGAGGAATTGTTGGATAAATACTACCTGGAGATTGGGATCAGGCAGCTGCTGAGCTGGGCTTTTCCCACCTGGAGGTAGTCTGGGAGCAGCGTTATGGGCTGCAGGCCCGTGCAAAGCAGAAATGCCATGGCATACATGCATGATGGTAACTGCCTGTGCACTCATGTGCTGCATCCTGAGAGAATCGGGTAAAATGGTGATGACATAAAAAAGAGCAGAACTCACTCCTTTGCCGACGAAGCGGACAGCATGAGATACTCGCTGTTGGAGGAGGGTTAAAGAATGGAGAGAAAAGTGTGACTGCAGCACAAGGTCCCAAGGACTCATGCCTATATACAACCTTCTGCTCAGGTAATCCTGCATGTGTGGAGGTTGTTTGAGAACTGCAAGTGCAACGAACGAGCCACAGCCCCGAAGTCAATACGTATTACCGGAGCCTGCTGTCTTTGTTACCAAGTACTAACTCTAGCCTGCACGTGTGGTGTATCAGTTGAGATTCTTTCCTGTAAATACAGCTGTGCTGGAAAGCTCAGACTGGATTCAGCATGTATTTCTCGCCTGCTTTTTTCAGCTGGAGAGACTTAAGCAAAGTGAGATCCTATGACTTGCCCAAACCACCCAGTGAGTCATTGGCTCAGCTCAGATTAGATCTCAGGAGCTTTATAGCTTTGATCTAGCCACAAGACCACATGGCCTTTTTCTATAGTCTTTGATGAAAGGCTACATAAACATGCATGAAGGAGTTTACTAAATTTTTTGGAGGTTCTGAAAAAAGTTTTGCCCCTGCGGCAAGCAAAACTGGAACGGGTTAGAAACGGGTGCTGTGCACATATCTGCTGGAGTAAAAAAAGTAATAGGGAGAAAAGTATATGTCCAAACACCGAAAGAAAAACTCTGTGCAAACAACAACGGGACGCTCTGGATAATAGTGCCATGGATGCTGTACCTGCCACGTGGATTTTCCACAAGAGCTGGTTACCTTATAAAAAGACGTTGTTGCGTCATCCCTCAGAAAGCATAAACACGTTAAGCAATGTTATTCTCTAAAACATCAACACATGAGCTACTTACAATGGAATAAAAAGTCATTGTTGCTTTGAGGATGTGTTTGTCCCAAGTGATTCATAACAATCCGTGGCACTGAGGCTATGAAGACTTCTAAAGGATGCCTCCACTTCCAGGCAAGTATCCACGGAAACAAGCCCACAAGTTTGCTTTGTTTGCCTTCCTTTACCTAGGATAACCTTTTAAGCTGCTTTATAGACAGCCAGGCTTTCAGGCTGAAGCAGATGTCTCTCCCCTTTGGATGCTACGCTCTGCTGTTGGTACCTGCTGCACTGCTGACCACCACAGTTTCTCCCAGAGGAAGGGCCATGGTGCCCTTTGGCAGGGCCGGACGAAGATGAGGACATCTCGGCAGTAGCTCCTATAGTACAGTACTGATGTGATTCCAGAGGCAGCTGCCAAGAATTACTTGCCCGTGCCTGCCAGGAGATGCGTGGAATGACGAAACCGAAGCTAGCGGAGTGCAGGGGCTGCGTCGCCACGACCGGGGGAACTGGAGCAGGATCTGAAAGCAGCTCAGATACCCTCATGCTCTCAGGATGAGCAGCTCAATTAGGCAAAGTCCATCCTCTGGCAAGGGAAGGCTTGACCATGGCCACCGATGCCAGAAGGCTGTTTAGGCCTGTAAATAACTTTTTTTTTCTTTCTTTCTTTCTTTTCCCCCCTTCCTCTGGCCTCCCTACCCCTCCGAAATCGGCTGTGACATGTAGGAAGACATCTTGTAATATTTTGGATCCTGCATAGCCCCCACGGCTGCCTGGAACTTAGCTCTCCATTTTGGGAGAGACCCACGTCATTAGGGTAAACCAGCGTGTGTGTGTCTGTGTCAACACTTAACAAAACGCATTGTACGCCCCCTGAGCTCAGGAACGGGGACGTGCTCTGGCAGAAGACAGCTGTACCAGCAAGAGCACAGGGTCATAAGCAACGGCAATATCGTCTCCTGTGGGACCAATACAGACGAAAGACAAAGCAGCTGTTTACTGTGCTGCTGAGGGGGATCTCTGGGGCGCTGCACTGGGGAATGCAGCAGCTACTCTCTCACGGTCGTTAAGCACAGGTAAATGTTCAACCTCAAAAGTGTACAGAAACTCAACCCCAAACTGTACGTAGATGTTCTGGGCACTGAGGCAAGTGCATAGCCGAGGCACGTTGGAGAGGCTTGTCTGCTGCCCTCCTCTCATACTGGTCTTAGCTCTTCCTGACTGCTTGATTTGAATGAATTTAACAGCATCCACGTCGACTCGTGCTTTCTATTGAGATCAGTTGTAGCAGTGCACAGTCACACACTCTCCGATTTCCTGGGCAACCCAGGACCTCTGTGCTTTTGCACCAGGACTGGGCTCTGGGCAGCTGCCAAGCTCTAAAAGCCTCACAGCATTCGTGCCCAGTACCAGCAGGAAATGTCTTCCTTCTGGTACTGCAAGTAAAGAGATGTGATTTATGGAGTGAAGTTCTGCTTAATAAAAATGGAAATGAGATACTGATGAGTGGCTGTGAAAAGACCACCTCGCTGCACAAGAGAACAGGGCTCTCAGCCCTCCAGTCACCTCTTCACAGCCCAGAGGATGAAATCCCACCAGCATTTTAATTCACTGTTAGCTGGGCCACTTTATCCAGCCAACAGCAGTTCCACAGAGTTTAAAAAAATAGGGGTTCATTTCTTAAACTTTAGACATCTCTGTCTAACTCAAAAGAGAGCCTTCTTCTGATGGAAATGTAAGGACTAATCACTCAATCCAAAAATCAGAAGTGGTTTTTGTACCACAGATCACAATCAAATTAGATTTATCTCATGCAAGTAGATCAGAGCACTAATTATCAGCCTGTGTATGCAGAGAGCACTCATACTTCTGTGAACGTAAACACCCATAACGTTTCAGGAATGCACGCAAGGTTGAACCCAAAACCCAAGTGGAGGTTACTGCTGCCCTGTGTGGGGAGGAGGATCTCCATATCTGTGGTGCTGGACAGTCTCCACTTCATCAATGGCTTTTGATGCTTCAGACACCTGGGCTTGTCCATAAAGATGGTATCTCGGAGGTGGAGGATTTGGCAAAGCTCGTGGTGGTGGTGGTGGAACAACAGTTAAGCCATAGACAGGCATATGGCCTGGTGGGACTGGAAGAGATTGCTTTGAAAATTGGGTTTCTGCCATGAAACGTCAGTAGTCATGGGGCAAGTTAAGCCCTTGTGACCTTGTAGTCAAGTTTCTAGCCATAGCCTCTTCAGGAGAAAATCCAAGTGATGCTGGTGCCCTTGCTGAAGTCAGCAGACCTGAAGAACATGTATCAATGTCAGAAGCCCGAGCACCCACTGACAAACTCTGTCACTTCTTGGAGACACTGGCTGGTACATCACATTACTTCACTGTGACTGATGGAACTGAGAGCTCTGCGGAGCAGCAGAGAGCACCGTCCTGGAGACAAAGGTCAGCGGCTTTTTTTAGTAATGACATGACTGAAGGCCTGCTCACTGTATCGAGGGTGGGTTAAACGCACTCTCTCACGTCGGTGTCATTACAACACATTGCCAAGTCTGGTCTTCGGTGTTCCCACTCCACACAAATTATTGCCAACACGACCATTTTTTTGTGGTCCCCTTGTGTTTTCAAGGTTGTGCTGTGTTCACCTATGTGTGCGCGCACGCATGTTTAAAACAGTTCCTGGCACAGCTGACTGGGAACATAAATGTGAAATGTGAAGTGTTAACGAAAACTGGAAATTATCCGGAACTATTCTGCTGGATGTTCAAAAATCTGTGGTATCACGGAGATGGAAAATAGATATGTGGAGTAAGAAACGGCCCATTTAAAGAGAGTTGTAGAAAGGGCAATATAACATGAAGAAGTTACGTATAAAGCAGGAAAAAACCCCAGGAAATAAAACTGACAATGGTTATAAATTACAAGTTAAACCACTATAAGTGATTGATAATAGGAAACCAAAGGATTAATGGACTATCAACAGCCAGCAGAGCAAAAGAAATGCAGAACACATTAAAAACATCATGTCAGGGACAATGCTGCCTCCGCTCCCAAACCCATCCCCATGGTAGTATAGCTCAGTTGCTAAAAGCAGATGGCAAAATCGTAAACAGTGGTGCAAAACCTGGCAGAAATATTCAATAGCTATTTCTGCTCTGCGTTTGGAAAGGAGCGGGATATTCATCCCATCTGATGTTGCTGATGGAGTACAGCATTTACCATCTGGAACAACAGAGGATGTGAGGAAGCATCTGCTAAAATTAAACATTTTTCACATCATCTGGCCTGGCTATTTTTGTGCCTTAAAGAAGCCAGCTAAAATGCTCAGCAAAGTTTTATATTTACAAATCTTGGGAAAATCCAAAGACATGGGAGGCTGCCAGAGTAGCTCTGGGACTTGATAGTGTGAAAGGGACACTGCGGGGAGCAATAGGCTGGTTAATGGGACAGTATCCCTCAACACAATGGCCAGATGTTAATTCAGGTCTCCAACAACAAGGCATTAGAGGCTAAAAATAAAACCAGTGCTAATCAGTAGGGTTTTGTGGAAGGCAAGTCTTGTCAAAGAAATCTGGCGTCTTTGACTTCAGACAAGATTAGAGATGTGGTTGACACGGTACTCTTGGCTTTCTCCACCACGTGACAGGTTGATTAATGAGCTCCCATTGTGTGGGATGAATAGGGCACACGCTACCTGGATTAAAATGTGGCTGAGTGATGGATGTAAAAATGTTGTTATTAATGGGGAAGCAGCAGGCCAGGGAGGTTCAAGCCTCACGGAGCTCAGTGTTTCTGTAGCTTTGGCCTGAGTAACTCATATCTCTATTCTACAGTAGAGATGTTGCACATTTGTCTTGGCAAGACCTTATCTGTTTGCACAGCACTGGGATACATCTGAGCGATTGCCTCCACTGTCCAGGTAGAAAAGCGAAGAGGTAGCAGAGGTGGGCTGCTCTTCTAGGAAGCTGTGAAACAGTACATGCCTAGAAGCCAGCCACTTCCTTAAGGGGCAGTTTGGACAGGCGATATCCAGTTTCTGGCCTGACAAACCCACCGCAGCCATCGAGCAAATCAGTAGCAGAGCTGGGATGAGAGCTTAGCAGTCGCTGGCTCCGAGCCTGACCCGGGATGCCTCACTTATCTTACACATGTTGCATCTTTTCCATGCAGGGAGCAGGCATTGACATCAGCAGGGCCCAAAAGAACTACTGACCTGCACGGACTGTTTTCTCTCTTCCCAGCACACGCATCAACTTCCACCATCAAATAACTGGAGCGGCACTTCATTGAAAAAAGAAAACCCTTCCTCCATTACTAAATGTTTGATAGAAGATTAAAGAAACAAGTTCTTCTATGCTAATGTGCTCATCAAGTGTTTGCTCCTAATTTATCACTTCACTTGCTTTGTTGTCTCTCCTGACAGCTTGACTGTTCCCAGGCAATGTTGGCTTGCAGGGTACCGCGCAGGCTGCTGCGACTGTTAGAACAGAGTTGTAGGAAGAAGCCAGCTAAAGTAATCTTTATTATGTGCATTAATTTTTTTCATTCTACAGCTGGCAGAGCAAAAAAGCTTGTGTCTCAGACTTCGCCAGTAGCCCTTCAGCAGCAGCTAGTATCTGGTTTAATGCTGGGGGCTGGCTGCGAGGCTGCAAATAGAGCCCTGTTCTGTCCTGCAGAAGAAACGAGAAACCCCTGGGGATGTCGCACTTAGAGCAGCACTGCCCCATGCCCTTCCTTCAAGCACTGCTCCCTATCAGGTTTGTGCACAGCAGGGAGAGAAGCCGTAGCTGTTCTGAAGGTGAGGGCAAAATATTCTTTATTAGAAAAAAAAAAAGGCAAATGAGGGAAAATATCTGGCTTGCAAGTTTTTTTTTTAATATCCGTTGGAAACCAGCAAGATTCATTTTATTTCCTCTGCAGCGCCTCTGCTTGACATGGGAGAGCTGCCAGCTATGACATCTACGCTAGGATCAACAACTCAGAGAGCAGGAGTAGATGACAATTGGACCCATTTTGAACACCTTTCACGAAAAAAAGCCCAAACCCTATTATTAATAAAAAAAACACAGGTCAGAAAGCATCATACTGGGGATGCTCTGGGAAGGGCAGGGTCCAGCGCTGGGTTCCTGTTGCCTGCCTCCCTGAATAGGCCATTTCCCACGCTTGAGGAAGGCAGGTCCCTCTGCAGCCAGAGTAGTTACCCTGTGGGGTCACTGGGGACAGCAGCAGGAGCAGCGTCAATGAAGACCGGATAGAAATCCTTGCGGCGTGCAGGGGTCCCGAGGGTCAGGGGAGCTGAGCTCAGAGGGCAATTGGGAAGCTCCACCTGGCTGCAGCCCTGGCATTTGTTTTTATCAGTAACAGAACTCTCCATGCTGTAATTCCAGCCAATCACCCCAGAAAATCATCAGAAACGCTAACGCCTCCAGCAGCACAACCGCAGCAAAACCCAGGAATGCAGCTGACACACCCCACTGCAGCCTCCCGGGGTCCCAGCACAGGACTGAAGCCCTGGCCATCTCGTTTTACCAGCAATGGCTGGCTTTTTCTGGAGAGCCCGGCACACACCCACCCCGACCCTGTCAGTGAATGCCGTGAACACGATCAGGGTAATAACAAGAAGAGAAGTGACAGGGCCGGGAGAGCCTCCTGGGGACCCTCAGGGCTTGGGCGCAGCTGCAGCATTGTGAGCGAGACTCTGCCCTGGTCATTGGAGACGTCTCCGTGGAGGTGGAGTGACTGGGCAAGGAGACCTCGCCAGCAGTGTGCTGGGGACCAGGACACTTACTGAGGTGTCCCAATACCCCCGTGTGTTCGGTCACCACACCCTTGGATTAGGAAAGCCTTATTGTTCCTGGTTATCTCAAAATCACCCGCAATGCTAGCCAGCAAGACATGAGACACAGACAAAAGCACTGATGCACAGTGGAAAAAGTAGCCAGGACTCATTTCTGCAGGGTGGAGGTGGAGACCCCTCTTTCATATCTGCTCACACCAGGATGAAGCTGCAGAAGCTGCCCTGGACAGCACCGATGTGTGCTGCCTCTCCTGATGTGGAGGTGCAGGGGCTGCCATCCTTCCATGCCTCTCACACCCCTGGGGCATCCTGAGAAGACCATCTGCCTTCCCAGTGGATTGGGGTAGTTTCGGAGCCTGCCTGCCCCTGGACATCCACGAAGAGGGCTGGGCAGCATTTACCCATTTTCTCAGAAACTATTGGATTTCTTCCCTTTTCAGAGGATGGGCTGATAGCTCTTGGTTGAATGAAGCCCCTCTTCACCCCCTTGGGGCTCAGCTCTGTTGCGGTCAGATGAGCGCTCACACATTGTCCGTCACAAACTGACGGTCAATCCTCCTCCCTCCTCTGAGGTACCTGTTTGGGTGGGAATTGCCCTTTCCTGGAAGTAGTGCACTAGAGCCCCTGGCACATTACTGCACTTGAAATTAAACTTAAACACAATCAATGTGTGTCTCAATGCTGGCTTCTGATTGAGATCATTCACTGTGAAAGGGGGCAGGGGGTCCTGACTACAATGTTTTTCCTCTAGGCAGAGCTTAACACAGATTTCAAGAGCCCCAGATTCATGGAGAGTCCCGGAAAGGCAGCATTTCTCTGCCTCCACCTGGTGCCGAGCTCCCCAGGATGCTGCAAGCTAAGATACCTCCTGCCATATTTATAAATAATATTAATTACTTGGAGCTCCTTCCGAAGCTCTGGCATTAGAGGGAATAATGAGCAAACTCCAAAGCTGTCCTTGTGAGGTGGTGCAGCCTGGGTTAAGCAGCCGGGGTTACTGAGCACAGAAAACTCAGCAGCCGCGCCGGAGGAAGATGAATCGCAGCCGTGCCGGTGGGGCAGAGCCGGCAGCCCTCACCTGGGCTCAGAGCTCCCTAAAACTCCCCAGCAGTAGAGAGACCATCAAAAGGCTCAGTTCTGAGCTCAGCTGAGGAGTTCAGATGACAAGGCTTTTCCTCGTGAAGAAGCAGCGAGAAGCGGGGGCTCTCAGGGTCGCTGCAGGATGAGCTGCCGCGTGGCTGGCAGCAACCCCAGCTCTGCACCCGCTGCAAGGGGCTCACGTGAATGTGGGCTTCAGGGCCGAGCTCTGACATCAGGACTTTCTCGGGAGCAGTACATCAGCGGAATCCCCCAGTCGATACAGAGGGTGTAATCAGTGTCTTGGGAGGCTGTGAGCAGGCCAGCAGCAGCTAAGGCTGGGATGCTGAACGCAGGAGGCTGTTTCTGCTATGACCAGGCTGGGTAATTTTTCCAGATTGTTTGGTGCTGCCTTTTTTCTTCATCATAGAGAGAAAAAAAAAAAATCAATAGTTTTCAAGGGACATTATAAAGGGCAAAGATCCTCTTTTTTTTTTAATAAAATATATATTTTGCAGTATTAGAAGAAATTTGATGCTTATGGCAAAATATAATTCTCATTCATTCATGGATCAAGCACAATTCAACCTCAGTGCAGGGTTAATTTAGGTTTGGGCAGCTGAAAACTGTCGCTCGCTGCCTCAGCCACATGCATTTACCACAGGCTCCCTCCGACACTGACACACGTCCTCATGCTGTGGTCAGTCTGTGGTGCTGCCCACAGCACAGAAATAGCTGGGCAGCTCCCCGGGCGAGTTCTGCAGCCCCAGCTGAGCTCCAGCCAAAGGCAGCTAGTCTCACACTGACCCAGTTGCTCTAACGTGGAAGTGTCTGGACCGTAGCAGCCAGGAGCTGCACCAGGAGATCAGCGTGGAGCAAGAGCCCATCTACACCATGAAACACAGTTCAGCGTGGGGTTGTGGAGGTAGCCATGACCCAGCTGGCACACCCATGGGGCACAGCGAGTGTCTGGCTAGCTGCAGGTTGGGGAAGCCGGGCTCTATTGACACGGTGCTGCCTATGAGGTCCCAAGCCCTGGCTGCTGGAAGCTACAGCCTGATTTTTCCAGATTACATCTGAACTTGACCTGGCTCCTGGCCACCTTCAGTGAATCTCTCAACACTGTGCTTCCCCCACGGCCAACTCTGGCATTAGCATGGGCAGAGAAAGCTCCCATCTATCTGCAACTGCCGGTGCAGTCAGTACTGTAGACGTTGATAATATATCCTGGATTGGCTAGAACACTTATCTCCCCAACCCTTTGAAGCAGACACGTTTTGTGCTTGCAGCTCCTGCAAGAGTCCCTGTCCTTGACTGGCATTCCTTGGCAATACCGCAACATAAATACTAATGATACGCACTACAAATATATATTTTCTAGCAGCTGACCCAAATTTGAATGAAGTCCGTAGAGAGGCATAGACAGCCTTCACTGGGTTTACAGCCAGATGTTTACTTTTGTTCTGAATAAAATAAAATAATTACCATCTAACAAAGAGTTTTCAGGTCACAGCTGATGCTCAGGCTGTGTCCATATTCGTCCATTAAGCAGCACACATTCCTGGGCCCTGAGATGCAATCACCCCTGCTACAGAAGGGTAGAAGTGTCCCACTGTGCAGCGCTGGCCAGCGTTAAGGCTCCCAAACAATTCCCAGGCACCATTGTCTGGGAGTCAACGCAGGCTACTCAGCTCTCCGTGGACAGGTTGGGTACGGCTACCCTGCTTTGAAGGGTAAGGGAATTCAGCTGTATGGACATGCTAGTCCACGCCAGTTGGCCTCCAGCCTAGAAATGGTCCCAAGCACATTTATGTTACTGGTATAGACATAGCATTGGTTGTGACCACCTGTTTAAGTGTGTGTAAACAGGTAATTAGGATTGTGCAATTGTTGCTTGGGTTTAGTGTGTATGCCAGGTGGATGCTCAGTACCCAATATGCACCTTAAAAAAAAAAAAAAAAAAAAAGAAGCAGCAATTGTGCATAACAAACACTTGAAAACCTGGCCCCAGGGGTCTCTGTAAGGCTGGCAGGACTCAGTAGGAGTGGTTGACTTTGCTATTTCCATGGCGGTTTGGGTTGGGGTTTTCTGTTTGTTTGTTTTATCTTTATTGCAGTTTCTGAAATTTATGGCTTATTGTGGCTGGCCAGATGGATGTGAGAGTAAGGAAAATTGGCTACTCAACATTTTTCAGAGAAAATTGCCAAGCTAGAAAGTGGAATCCTTGAGAGTCCAGGAATAGCTTAAAAAGGAGTCCTGGGGCTATTGAAGCGTCGAGAGCTGTGGCTGCTGGAGAGCTGGTCCACAGCACTGGTATCATGGCAGCAGGTGATTTACATTGATTATTTAAATAGTGTTAATTCCTCCTATAACAAAACACTTATTTCCTTTTCCACTGAGGGTCATAATGGGATTTTTTCTATTAGCAAAATACGTCTGCCCTAATTCTCCAGCTCATTACAATACCTACCGCTCTTTAACTCGCCTTAGATGAATAGCAGGGACGGTTTCAAATGCAACTTGAAGTGATTCAGCATGTTCTCTCTCGATCAGCCTGGCTGCTTGGGGACTGCATTCCTCCGGCTCTTTCCTGCCGTGCTGGTCGTTCAGCACAACCCCAGGACTAGGATAAATCCTGGGTTACAGTGGGTTTCTGTCAGACTGATGACCCCGCGTGTTGTTGCAGATACTCCAGTTGGGCTTTTGAGCCCTTTTGTTGGGAATCATGGTGTTTGTGTCAAATTCTGAAAGTGCTCTTCAGTTCCAGTTGGGTCTAGTGTACATGTGCAGATAAGGTTGAGAGTTTTCTGATTCAGTTTATCTGTTTGCAAAATGAATATAATGCTAATTAATTAGTCATTAAAAAAACCTTATTCTGTATATAGATCCTTTTCCCCCCTCCTTGTAGGATTTCAGAACCTCTTGAAAATGTCACAAATAGTTCCCAGAGGTCACTTTATCTCCTGCTGAAGTACAGCCAGCTTTGGAGTGATCCGTGGCAAATATTTAACATTCCAGAGCAACAATTTAGGCTAGGAAGTGGAAAGGAAAGCCTTGTTCAATTGAAACTACAGGGAGATTTCAGATAGGCGGAATGGAAATACCTCGATTGTGCTTTGATTAGTTATGGCTACCTCCCTGATGTAGTCATAAACTTGGTAACCTTTCATAAACAGTCATAAGAGGAAAGGAACTGTAGAAAGGGAATTTCAGAGTCATCCTTTGCAAACACGAATGAATTAAACACTATCTGATAAGAAGGCAGTGTTTTGGGTTCTATTTTCAAAACACTGCATTTGTAAATGAGTAATGCAATGTCCTACCTCTTGAGCAAGTGGCCGTGTACATAACAAGCTGTTTACTCAAGATACTTCCATCAAACACGTTCAGGTTGCCTAACTAAGTGTGCAAGCAAATGTTACAAGACCCCCGTTGCAACAGGTACTGACTGCAAAGGCCTCGCACAAAAGTCTAAGACCGCATTAAAGCTAAATGTGACATGGACAGATAGTGACCATTGACGTTCAGAAACCTTATCTCGGGGGAAAAAGGGCCGGTGACAGGCAGGCTGCCGGAAAATACAGCCCTGACCTCCTGTCAGGGAGCCAGCAGGTGTAATACTGGGGGAAAACCTGCCAGTCAGGGGAAAGGTGAGAGGGGAAAGGTTTAGTGGGAGGTTTGGCCCTGTTCTGTGGCTGATTAGATCCTTCACAGCACAGCACCGGGAGCAATTTGGTTTGGTGCGCCTGTTCAGGGCAGCCTGGCCTGGAAGTACACATGTTCTGTGAGAGCACGCACGGTTCACCTTTCGAACTGCAGCTGATAAGTGAGACCCACGGCACAGCGCGCCTGTGTGTCTCAAGAAACCATAAAGCAGAGCGGTAACCAGGAAAAGATTCGTAATAAAATGCCAGGACGTACATACATTATTCTGAAACCAACTGCTCTCCAGTACTGGCAGTCTAAGATACCTGCATATTAAAATTCGCGGTCTTTCCAGGTTTCAGCACAGGAGCCATCAATTTCTGCTAGTCAGGCATTGTTCCCCAGGTGCTGACATTTAAAGGTGGGCATTTTGAAAGTGTTATTCAAATTTGCCCATACATTAGTAGGTCAACATTCTCCATCTTATGCCAGACAGGAGAGCCAACCCATAGATCAGAGAGTTGGAGCTGGGACAAGAATCTCACAGGCCTGGCCAGTCCTGAGGTTCCAGTTCGAAGCGCTGACACAACTTCCTGCATCATTTCCCTCCAGACTCTTCATGAAGTCGGCATCCCTTGGGCAGTATTAAGATTGGCTGCATGTTTAAAATGGGGAACAGAGGAGAGGAGAAGAGGTGGAAGGATGACCACTTTCCAAAGCCTGGAAAAAGTATCAGACTGTTTGCAAGCCCCAAAGATGGGCAGCAGTCAACATGGATTTGTTAAAAGCAAGTCATGTAAAAAATGGATCTTTCCTTTTATATTAGGGTAAAAGGTTTAGGGGGTGGGGAGAAGGTAAGGGTCCTCCACCTTGATTTTCGTCTTGATGTAGTCCCACATGACAGGCAAATATGCTTTAGAATAAATCCCTACGTCATAGCAAGTAAAATGGCTTGTGCTTGGGAAGTACGCTACTAGTTTAACTGTGAGTTAATCACCATGGATGTGATAAACCATAGCTGGTGGAGTTCTCTTACAGAGATCTGGGGCTCCAACCTGGGTTACCCTCTTCTATAACAATCTGGGTGATGACAAAGCTGCTTGTATGCTAGAAGCTGAGGTCAGAATTCAAAATGTTTGGGACACGGTGCAGAAATGGGCTGAAAAAGGAAGGGTTCAGTGGTGCAGGTGCAAAATGCTACATGTGAGCACGAGTAACTAGACCATTTCGGGACAGGGAGCAATTGTTTAGCTGGCAGTTCTCTTTCAAGAAGATTCTAGGGTTAGAGTTGATCACATGCTGAACGTGAATCCGCTGTGTCATGGGATTGCGAAGGGCAGATACTGCATGGGCTTCTGGTAAGAGGAATGCAGCTTGCGAGACGAAGTCATCCTTCTGCTCTGCTTCTCATTGATGAGACCTTGGCCAGGGTATTATGTGGAGTCTGGGGAACTTTGGTAAAGATGTGGGTCAGCTGGGTGGAGCCCAGAAGGGGGAAACAGGAATGATCAGATATCTGAAAAGAGTTACTTTGCTGTGCTGAGACTGAAGAAATTGCGGTCAGCCTAGAGAAAACTGAAGGAGGAGACAACATTCTCCAGATACAAAGAGTACCTCATCTTCTTAAAATGTATAGTGCACTGTAAGAGTAGCTTAAACGTCGTTGGACAAGATTCAGATTAGTGGCTGGGTCAAAAACCTAATGAAACACTGGAATGAGCCGTAGAGCTTGAAGGAGAAGCTAGACAAACATGGTGGGCATTACCTAGGTAAACTTTATATATTTAGAAGATTTTGTTTTTAAAGAAGCAGCATCATCTTTAGAGATCCTTCTCCTCAGTTTACCAGGGGTGTCAGACAGTGTATTTTAGCAAACCCAGTATCACAGCATCACATCATGCCTGAGGTTGGAAAGGGCCTCTAGAGATGGCCTCTAGCGATGGCCTAGCCCAACAGCTGCTCAAAGTGGGGGCAACTAGAGATGGTGGCTCAGCACCGTGTCCAGTCAGGTTTTGAATATCTCGGGGGATTTAGACAATGTCTCTGTGCAACTTGCTGCAGTGTTTGACCACCTTCATGTTATTATTACATTTTTAATTTAATGGAATTCTCTGCATTTCAATTGTGCCCATTGCCTCTTGTGATGTCACTGGGTGCCACTGAGAAGAGTTTGGCTCCATCTTCTTAACTCCCCACATCAGGTATTTATTCACATGGATAAGATGCCTGTAAGCCTTCTCTTCTCCAGCCTGAACAGTCCCATTTCCCTCAGCCTCTCGTCATATGACAGCTGATCCAATGCCTTAATCAAACTCATGACCTTTCTCTGGATTCACTTCAGTGTGGCCAGAGCACCCAGCACTAGACAGTACGCTCCAGATGTGTCTCACCAGGGTCGAGCAGAGGGTTAGGATCAAATCTTGATGAGCTCCATCATCCAAGTCATCAATGAAGATCTTGGACTATTGGGCCCAGCCAGAAAGGCTGGGGGATGATGTGATTGAGAGCAGCCATGCAGAGAAGGACTTGGCGGTACCGGTGGGTGAAAGGCTGGATATGAACTGACAACATGCGGTCACAAACCAGAAAGTCAACAGTATCCTGGGCTGCATCAATGGAACTGCGGCCAGCACGTCAAGGGAGGTGATCCCGCCGCTCTGCTCTGCTCTGGTGAGACCTCACCTGGAGTACCGGGTCCTGCTCTGGAGTCCTCAGCACAAGGACATGAACCTGTTGGAGCGGGCCCAGAAGAGGCCACAAAAATTATCAGAGGGATTGAGAACATCTGTGAGGACAGGCTGAGGGAGTTGGGGGTGTTGAGCTTGGAGAAGAGAAGGCTCTGGGGAGGCTTTACTGTGGCCTTCCAGTAGTGCTTAAGGGGGCCTGTAAGAGAGATGGGGACAATCTTTTTAGCAGGATCTGTGTGATGGGACAAGGGGTGATGGTTTTAAACGAAAAGAGAGTCGATTTAGACTAGATACCAGCAGGTATTTTCTTTACAGAGAGGGTGGTGAAACACTGAACAGGTTGCCCTGTGGAAACGCTGAAGTGCAGGTTGTGATCCTGCGTTTTGCCCTGCTCCCTCCTTTCAGGATGCTGTACTCTACCGCCTTATGATCACCGCAGCTAAGGCTGCCCCGACGTTCTATCCCAGATCAGTCTTTGCTAGCATGTGGGCTGTCACAGTACAAACGTGTGTCACTGTGTGGGAAGGGGGAAACTGCCACGTGGGGAAGTTCAGGAATCAGATTCATTTCCTGACTGTGGTCTGAAAAAATAGAGAACGAGGGTATGGATCAACTTATTTTCAGCCCATCTGTCTATTCCACACACCTGCCACTGCATCTGGGCAGGATCTACCTCTGAATTCATCTTTCTGTCTGCCAGGAAAGCAAGCAGGGTTGGGCAGCAGCCTGTGTTAGGCTGTTGAGTCCAGTCCATTATAGTCAATCGGACTCACCTTTCTCACAATCCTCAGTCTGGACTAGGCAAAGAGAATTGTCAGAAACTTCTGCTGGGACTGCGAGGGGAGGTGAGGTGTCTGGAGAAATGGTGAGCATGGCGATTGGAGAGGGCATGAGTAAGGGAGAAAAGGCAAAAAGAAGGTAAAAAGAAAAGAAAAGCAGGACAAGGAAACCTTCTTGTTTAGAACATTACCCTGGGATCCAGAAGGCTGATTCAAGTCATACCTCCACCACCGGCCTAGAATATACCTTTAGTGAGCCCTGTCATTTCTTTCCATTGCTTTACCCCCTCCCTCCAGCTGCAGAAGTGCTGAGGGCAGGAAAGGGAAGAGGAGGGATTTGGCCCAGGAAGGTCTATCTATGTCTCCACGTTAGGCTCCCATCACTTGAGGTTAGCAACTATATGGCTGCGTAGCTCTCTTCCCTGTCTGCCTCAGCCCGATGTGTGAGCTTTCCCGCTACAGGAGCTTTTCCTCATTCTTGGAATATGATTGTGATCTCAGGGCCCATCGATCTTCTGGCTGAGCACTGGATTTCCAGTGCAGAAGACTAGGTTTGGGCTAATCCTCTCCATGCCTGGGAATGGCCTGACTTCAGTGCTATGGTGGCCCTTCTTCTTTTCCTGGCTTAGCAGAGAGGGAGGATGCTTGAGAGGCTGGAAACAAAAGAGGTGAGTTGGAGGATATGGAGGTGACTTTGTCAGAGAAATACAATAAGTTGGGTTATTTTTCCTGTTTCCAGGGAATTATTTTCTTTTCTCCTAGGGCAGGTAGGAGAGGTTATTCCTCTGCGTTCAGAGCTGTACTTCACATGAACTTGTCCAGTATTTGAGATGGCTTCTCTGAAGTATAGTCACAGGAATGAAAGAGAAAAAAAAAAAAAGAATCCCCTCATTCTGCAAATAAAACATTCAAAATAGAATAGGAATGGGGGAGGAGGCTGGGCAAAATTATTGCCCTTCACAGTCAAATGGCACGGCCCCAAGAAGGGATATAGCTCGCACTTGCACAAACAGGCGTTACCTTTTGCCCTTGATAGGAGTGACTCAGCTGCAAATACCATCGGCAATTGATTGCTACCCTGGAAAAACAAATTATTTCAAACTTTGTGGAAGTGCATAGGCAAGGCACCGGAGTCTGGCAACAGGACACCAAGGAGATTAGCAGTCTGCGTACAGAAGAGGGCTTTCTAAAGACCACAACAGCCTTGAAGCACACTTTAAAGCCCAGAGTAGCACTATGAGCAGGCAAATAAAACCTGGCTCTCCCCATAGTCAATGAAAGTATTGCCACGGGCTAACTACCTGGGGAAGAGGCTGGAAACTGTACTGCAGCCTCTAAACTGGGATTATATATGCTGCAGCAGTACTTACTGGCCTTGGCATGTGAATAAACAACAGGAACAAGCTCCCATGCAATGAGCAATGGAGAAATATTTACCTCCCCGAAAAGTCAATATTTTAGCACAAACCTGATTGGGAGAGTTTATGAAGGTATTTTGTTTGTAAGCAAACTTCAAAGCTTTTTACGGGTTACTTTTTTAGCTACTATTATTTACATTTTTTAATGGCGTAACAGTTCCCAGAAGACTGAATGGGGTGAGTTTATGGCTCCAGCAAACCGAGGGAGTGACACACAGCACTTCAGTGCCGGCTCAGCGTGCTAGGATGCTGGGCCAAGCTGCTTCCCAAGGAGATGTTCAGAGTGATGTCAGCCTGGGCTTCTGGCTCCTGCTAAGTGATGTGACGTGCAAATACCCTGCAGATTAAAGAGAGCTTTCCAGCGCTCTCCACTTCTGAAAACCAGATTGACTCAAAGTTTAGCTGGCTGGTTTTTTTAATCCTGTCCAATTCAGTCCTTCAATCTGTTCCTCTAAGAGAATATTTTTTGGTATCTCGAGAGCTATTTCGAGGTTCCCAATCCTTCTGTCAATCAAATGGAGGAACTCAAGAGGAACAACCTTGGACACAGAAGGAATGAGACCAGGCCACCTAACTGTACTAGTGAGTGTCTACAAAAGAGATATTACCCTAAGCTCTCCACAGCCCCTGAGTTCAGGTGGGAATTCCGCATTATTACCTCTTTCCGTTGACACTACAGGGAGCTGAGGCAACCATTTCCCCAGCTTAGCAAAGTACCAAAAGCTGAGTGATGAAGTGGCTAACCTGATGCTACTTGGCAAACCAAAAACTGAAGTCTTATCCCCCAGCCTCCTTGGTGCCTTGCTTTGCAGACTCCCTGCTTAGCTCTGTAAAACTGCTTAGCACCTCTCCCTCTGGCTTCCCTACCAAAACCTCTCACTCGAATCTTGAAATGCTGCAAGAAAACGGATCCAGACATGCGCTTCGTACAAAGCCCTGTGGCTCTAAATAGATAGTTTAAATAAAAGATGAGGTGCAAAACTGAAAGGTCATGGAAAGATCATTAACCACACGGAACTGTAGAGTCTGCAGTTTTTCTCCTACTTCACAAATTATTCATTTCCTGCTGTGGTATTCGTACGGTCTTTCTGAGCACCTCTGTCACACAGATTCCAGAGGAAAAATACGTTGTAATTTGCATCACTTTGCTGTATATGAAAAGAAGATCTGTTTCTCACATGTAGTGCTTCAGAGCTGCACCATTTCAAGTTGTCCCGATAGCCCCGTCTGAGCAAACACCAGCTGTGGAGCCGTTGCTGCTGCTGTGGCCGTACCCTGCCCTGTGGATGGCTGACATGACAAAGCAGGCAGGGTTTCCTGGAGTATCTCAGTGGTTAGGATGCTGGCAGATGACTCAGGCACAGAGGGGTTTAATTCTGCTTCTATTCAGTGACCTTGCATAAATCATTTCCCACCCTCTGAAAGTGCTTTGAAAATGATGTCTGACAAGTGGTATATAAGAACTTGGTGTTTTAGCAGGGCCTTGTAGTCATTTCAACACAACCATTTTGTAATCAGGGAGACAATGGTTTATACTGGTGCCAATGTATTTCATTAGGGCCCTCCAGTACTATGTGGTTCCCAGCGGTACAGCTCACTGCTGTGCCACGAACACCTCAGCTCTCTTTCCCGCTCTCCTGAGCTCCCCGTGCCTGTGTTGTTCAGCGAGAGTGATGACTCCAGATTTTAAAAAATGCTGATATGCTTGGTGGGCAAACACAATTTTTGGTTACCTGGAGCAAAGGAAAATGTGCACCATGGGAGGACAGCGGATGGTTAGAGAAGGGGAATATGATGATGGATTTCTGGAGGAAGCTTTCTGACAATGAGATTTGAGGCAAGAAGCTCATGCAACAGGGTCCCAAACCACACGGAAATTCCAGGCTTGCTTCTGAGTGTTGAGTCAGCGGGAAGCCTTCTCGGGAGCAGAGCGGAAAGGGAGCGCTCGATGCTCGGAGGAGTCCCTGCATCTGGGGCAATGGATGCCTCCCTGAACGTCTGTCCTTAAGCTTTCCTGTGTGCGGAGAGAACCCATTATCTTGCGCTTTCTTCAGCTACTTCAGGTTTTGATTACTTCTGGACGCTTCTGGCCTTTTTGGATGCCATGAACTGAGTGTCCAAGATTGTGTTCTGGGCTGTTAAATGGAGAATCAGGTGGAACACCAACGAGTTTTATACTTTCATTTCTGTCACTTCGTCTCACATGTGGGAGTATTTTCACATTAAGCTGTCCCGATATTTCTTAATCTGTATTCCTCCCTGTCATCCTTCCTGTTCTTGGCCTTCTCCTTTTTCTTCTGCAATCCTGTGGCTTTTTTTTTTTTTTTTTTTTTAAGAATTGTTCAGACGAGGGGGCTTGCTTGCAGAAGTCCAGCTGTGGGATAGAAGAACACAACCTCTGAATGATCGTGCCTGTATGGAACCATTGCATCAAGTACTGACTGATTACAGAAACCACAGATCATTAATTACCAACTGAAGGCTGCTCTCTGCTCTAGAAGAAAGGGCAATTTTCCAGCAGAAAGCTGTCTATATGCAAATCGTCACCTCTGTTGGCTTTAGAGACTGGATTGTATGGGTACAGAGGACATCTCTCTGAAGGACATCTCTCTGTTTCAATATTGGGAGACACAGAGAGCTGAGTAAGAAGAATTTTGACCTGCTACATCTCTTGTCTCTGTTCTGTGCAGAGTAAGCAAATATACATTTTGGAGCTAGATTATAGCAACGTCCTTAACTAATACCATGTTACGTTACCTTGCTAGAAAGGACAGGAAACACTAGAAAAGACCTTTTTTTCCCCCCATGTCCTACCTGTCTTTCACACCGGAGTGCTCTCTGCTGCTGTTCATTGTTTCAGGCAGGTTCCTGAGATCCATGGGCTATGCTTTTTACGCTGCTGCTTGATCATGCACTCTGAAAGGCTGTGATCCAAACTTGTAAATGGTTCTGAAATACTGCTCCTGTCAAAGGTGCCCAGCCTGATGCAACAGCCCTAAGAATCTCTTTTCAGTGTTTGCCGTTCAACTCAATACTCTGCCCTGACGGCACCTCTCTGACTGCTCCTTTTCACCACACCTGGAGGCCTAACAGGTATCTCAGGTTTACAGGTAAAGGATTTTCCAGTGTGTTGACTAAACGTACATGATTGCTATGTTCTTGTTTTTCTACAAAACCTATGATGAGTCTCTTCGCATCCCCTATTATGGAGACCTGAAGAGAAAACTGCTGGCCCAGTGAGTTATAGCTTGTATTTGACCTACTGGGAAGCCAACACTGCTTTCGCTTGTGTAGAGCACTTGGAGCTTTGAAATCCCATTTCCTTGCCAGGATGAAGAACTAGGAAGAACCCTAGAGCAAGAAAGCAAAGAAATGGTCTGGCAGCCTCAGCAGGACTGCAGTGAGATTCAAGCAGACATTAGATCGTTGTAACCTACTGGGATAAGGGACCCAAATTTGGCTTATACACCACATATTATTGCATAAGTTGGCCCATCCACCACCAGTTGGTACATCCACTTGCTTCACAGTTCCATTCTGCACGCCTGCCATGCTGCGAATGTGAAGCTGAGCAGTACTCTTTCAGGCTTGGGGTTTACAAGCAGCTTGTCATTCAGGCTTCCCTCACTGTATGTGGCAAACTTTATGGCAAGAACTCTCTGAAGGCCTTCATCTAGTACTGCTGCCCACACAAATGGTATTGCACCCAGGTCCCGGCAAAGGGACAGTTGGTGAGAGTGCAGTCCAAAAGGCTCTTTGTCCAGTGTGCCAAATGCACAGAGCTCTGCCAACTTCAGCTGGATTTCAGAGGACCTGAAAAGAAACCAGTAACAAATCCAGTCCAATCTGGAGTGCTGAGACTGAACTTTCACACCAGCGTGTGAAACTTTCGCACCAGCGTGCGAAACTTTCGCACCAGAATGAACTTCCGCGCTCTCTGGATATGTAGCAGCACAGGCTCAAGTTACTGTGGGGGTGAGCAGGAATCCACGGTGATCTTGTGACAAAGGTGCCCCTGTCCGGATGGCTTGGGCTACCCTGTGTGTTCCGCACATTCGGGAGCAGCTCCCGTGCCAAACGCTACCTGTGGGCTCAATGGGTCTAGCAGCAATTGCGGCTTTTCTTGCCACTCCAGGAAAGGACTCATCCTTTGGCCCCACAGGTTCTACTCTGCAGGGATTTTAAGGGCAGCTGTGACCGCTGGAAGAAGCCCTCGTCCTGATCCAGGCCCTCAGGTCTCTGTGTTTGCAGTTGTGGGACGGAAGCGTAGGGCCTGGGCCAGGAAAACCCCCGAGGCATGGGGGCACAACGGCCCCCTGTGGGCAGCATGGCTCGGTGGATAAGGTCTGGCAGGTTGGTATGTGTGAAAGGGCTAAAGCCCGCGCGCTTATGTGCGCTCCGAGCGGGATGCATCAAGGTGCTGCCAAGCTGACACGCACTGGGCTGTGAATGGAGCAAAAAGTGCAGAGGTGGACCCAGACAGAAACGGAGAAAGGATTGGACAGCGCCGGTAGAAAATGGGTGGAAAACCCTATGTTCTTTCATACCGCCCAGCCATGCCTAAGCTGCTCAGTTTAAAAGTAAAGAAAAACATCAGTATGGCAAAATACAAAAACCCAAAGGTCTGTACAGATTCATCTCCCTTTTTTCGTTGAGTTTGCACATTTCACTTCTACAGGGGGAATAACAGCTGCAATCTTTCCTCATCACCATTGCAAAGAAATGATCATCCCCTTTCGCTGCATTTCCTAACTCCCCCAGTTCCTCTTTCAGGTTTATGCCTTTTCTGTATGAACTTCTTTTGGTGGCAAGGAAATTAATTGAAATGAGCGTGACTAAGAGGGGAAGACCCAACAATGTCAGGATTTCAGTAGTGGCTCCTGAGTTGTGTAAGTACTATTTTTACAGTGATTGCAGACAATCTCGTGAATCATTGCAAATGTGCACAGCTAAACACAGGCTGTTTCTTCCCAAAGGCTGAGCCCGAGTGGTCAAAGCTTGTACATCCAAGGTGCATGGGTGCTAATAATAACCTCTGCATTTAGACAGCGCCGTGAGCTGGTGTCACGCACAAACATGATGGGCCCTGATCTACAGGGGCGCAGTGAGAGCACGGCACTCATCGAAACAAATCTCCTGCAAACAATTACCAATTCCTGTAGCATCCTTGGGCTTCCTGCAAAACTCCTCACCCTGCAGACCGTTAAAAATGTTCCTGCCAGGGGTCTGGAGTCCAAATCCTCACCTGCTGTATTACTGCTTTCCTCCCTTTGTCTGTACATTATTTCAGTGTCTTCCCCTTGCCTTCAAAGCCAGCTGTAAATCTGAGATGCCCCAATTTGAGGCAACTTCTGTACTCCACGTAACATTTGTCCAATCTTCCTGTGGAGACACTGGAACTTTCTTCTGTCGGCAAGTCTTGCCGTCTATAACAGGAGCTTCTTCCTGAACTGAGATCGGCTCATTGTTCCGTGCCCATCTGCAGAATTATCGGCCTAGGCGGTTTCTTTAGACAGCATGAAGAAAGGAAAGGGGAGAGGAAAAGCCACCCTCTTTAGTGCATGACAGGCAGTAATCCTTACTAAGTTCCTCTATAATCTTCATTGCTATTACCACTTGCTTCCCTCTGCTCTGCGCTCCTTTTTGCCTTCCTCCACCCTGAGCGAGCTGTGAGTTTTACCCTGGTGTGCTTTTTCATCCACGCTGACCTTGAGATGGCATAGTTCATTTGCGGAGAGGCAATATTAATCAGGGTGGCTGCATGAGTATCTTTAATGCCTCATGGAGAAGGCTTCCTGTGCTTCCAGTCTCGGCTCCTCTTGGGCCTCTTGGCCCCGTGGCCGCATTACATTACCCTTACTTACCGCCCTGTAGTCTCCATGCTGTCTACACTGACAGGATGCATCACGGCAATTTGATGACTGCAGTGCATTACGGAGACGGACTCCAGCCAGGGAGTCTAGCTCATGCAGCAAGAAGCAGGCGTGAGGCTAGTAAATGATGGGGACTGGGAAGCAGAAGTAACATTAGCTGGGACAGACAGGTACAGAGACGGCTGAGAGACTTATTTCCTGCAAAGGCTGCACTTGGTCCTTCCTGTATTACTGTAAGGGCTGTGCAGGCATTAGTGGGGTCAGGGAACCGTAAAATAAAGGTTAGAAGAGACTGTGTGTCCCCAGCTAAAAGGTGGGAATCGGTGACTCAGTGGCGAGGGACGGAGGAATGTCATTCTTATGCGCCATTTATACAGCTACCAGGTCGTAGCTCAGAAGATGAGATTGCTTGGAGTCAGTTTTACAACGTTGCTGTGCTCCTCCAGGCGTTTGTGAAGCATAAGGGTGTATGCTCAGAACATTGCAGGCTGAGAACGTGTTTCCATCAAGATGCGTATTTACAGCTTGCTGTTGCTCTTAAACCGGAGCAGTTTCCTGTTTTTTCACCTGGCAGTTCTGGCTTCGGATGGCCAAGTGTGCTGCTCCGCTGTCACTGCCCGCTTGCCCATTTGCCTCCGTGCTGAAGAGCGGCAGAAGGGCACACTCTGAAGATCCTTAAATCTAAAGATTAAAGTAGGTTGCAAATTGCTTCTGCTAACCCTATTATTAGGATTAACAGAGCGAGTTACCCATAAATCATGACAGCTTGCTTTTTTTGTACAGAAGATGTTTAGCCGTATTTATAGAGGTTGTGAAGTCACTGGAATTGTGACTTCTCCAGCCAGAAGCAAAAGGTGCTTGAATGTAAATCGGAGTAGGATATTTTATTACTAATAATGCACCTGTTTGTGAAAACACTGTACTGCCATGTTGTAAAATACTCTGTTTTCAAGGAGTACACACACGGCCACAGGGAACATAACATATTTATATCTCTGTATGAGGTAGAAACATGATAACAACAATGCAGTAGAGCTGTGCATGTATGTTTACTACAGCATGTAACTGAACTAGTCTCACAGCACTGGACACGTAGGGAATAAAACATGGGCTTCTGGATTAGAGGGCTGGGGCTCTGGACATTGATACGTATTGATGCACTGTTTGGTATGTATGTACATTCAATAAAATTTCTCCAGGTGTGAGCCTTCCGCTTCCCTCTGACCATCTACACATTTGGTCGAGTTGTTTCCATTTCTCTAATTTTGAAGAACCTCAAGATTTGAATTCCACGAAAAGGAGGTTGTAAACCTCCTCTCTAACCCTTTTCTCTGTGCCTTGCTGTCTCTGACAGCTGGCAACACATTACATAAAGGATGAGGAGAAACAGGATGGGAGAACGAGCATGTTGTTCAGTTCCTTTAGAGATGAGTTTCTCAAACGCCCAGGAACACGTTGGTTGAAATTGCTGCTCTGACAAATGCCCAGAATGCTAAAGATGGTGAAGGTGTGAGGAGCGATAGACCTTAACTGTAATGTGCTTCAGCATTCTGGCTGTACTCCTTCTCAGATCCCTGATGAATTAGTTTGCTACTCTTTATCTTAGTCTTACCTAATAGCAGCCTGGGTCCCGCAGGGACTGGGGTTTTGTGGTAGAAGCTGCTCAAGGGCAAGAACGTGGAAACCCAAGGCTTAGCAACGCCATTCACAGCGATCTGCTCCGTTTTCCTCCTTCGAAGCAGCGCATCGGAGCAGCAGCCTGGGGAGGAAAGAGGGGCTGTGCGAGGCATTCCGGTGGTGGCTGAGGGGGGCTGGCCCCCAGATGAAGCTGGGCGCTTCTGGAGGAGGCGGGAGCCTGCAGGACCTGAGAGGGTCCTGTGAGCTGGCGAGTTTTACGCTGGACCTGGGCCAGTTCTCTGGGGTTGGGACCTTGAAACCTGAAGTGCGCGTCAGGGGGTGTCAGGTGGGGCCGCTGCAGTGTGGCAGCTGCTGGTGCCATTCCTGGGAAGAGTAGGGTGCTGCTGCAGAGCAGGACAGGCGTCGGTGGGGATGGAGAGCCATTGGCACAGCAGATGGGTCACCCGTGCTCACCTTTTGTGCCGCCTGAGCATGGGCCAAGGCACTCAGCCTTTTCTCTGAGGTGATCCAAGGAGATCGCAGCGCAGAGAGGGCAGACCACCCACCAGGAGCCCGAGATGTCTTCTTCTGCAGACGCCCATCCCAGACCCCTTCCCAAGGCAGGTGGCCACTAGGACCTGGTGTCTCTATCACCATCCCATGCATGCCGCCAGTGCCGCTGTGTGTCAGGTTCTTGTGGGCCAAGTGCCTCCTGCCATCCCGGCCCCTCTTCTTTGCCTCTGTAGCCCACGGTGGCAGCAGCATCCAAATGGGCAGCCCTGGCTGGCCCACATCATAGCCCCAAAGCGGAGAAGGGTGCCGGCTGTAGAGTCCCACCGCCGCCATCTGGTCTTTGGCCCAGCATGCTGTCGGCCCCAATCCCTCCAACCCTTAGACCTCAGCACATCTCTCCTCCATTGCCCTGCCCATGGCTGCAGCTTCCTGGAGCTCCTGAAGGTGCTTGGTTATACAGCTGGGGCTGCAGTTGTGTCTGGTCTGTCCGTGAAAACATTGACCGCTGCCCGTCCTCCCTGCAAATATGTGAACTGTAACCCATACAGCAATCCAGCTGCTGCTCTCCTCAAGATAGCTGCACTTCTCAGCTCTTACTCATCACACTGCCTGCAGCCATTCGCCCGGGTGGCTGCTCTGAACGCGGAGGGTGAGCTGCTGTCCGCCCCATACCACTCACAGCGGGGCCCACTGGGCTGCTCCTGCATGCAATGAAATGCCTGCCTTGATGCACTGAAGGGCTTTCAACACCTGATGAAAGCACCCATATATTTGTTGGTTTGTGTGTTCCCTGCACACTGCTTGAGGCAGAGACCCAGGCAGGCTGCCAATGGCTCTGTCATGATGACACTGCATGGTCTGCTGAGGAAATTCAGCAAGAAAGCAGAGGTACAAGGCTGCAAACACTGGAAGACACATGCAGCCTCGTGAGGTGGAGCCTCCTGCATTGCAATGCAGGTTGGGTGGGCAGGATTTGGACCTAGTCTTGCTCTATTTTTTTTTACCCCAAACTATAAACACTTAAAGATGTGAATATTTCATTCTTCTGCCAATGAGAGTTTTACAGACCAAATGTTCCTGCCTGTGCATCATGATGCCTTTGGTGGGAGAGGTGGATACCAGGGGGATCCATACCTCACATTGCACAGAGTGATGTTTTCTCCCTAATACCTCTTGTTGACAACAAATGCTTTGGGGAATGTTGAGAAGAGAAACTCAACTCCTCACTGACATGGCTTACAGTTAAATTCCGTTTTCTGGGGAAAGCAAATTTTTCTTGCTGGATGAAATCCAGCTCTACACCGAGGTGCAAGGAAGTGTCTCACCGTTTTGCTGAGCTGGCACCCAGGGGTGAATGACATGCTTGGTGAATATAAAAAGAGGCTTACTGAAGTGCTGCTTATTGAGCTGTGGGACAGATTTTATTTCTCTGAATTTAAGGTGAGACATGGTATTGAAGATGTCAGGGACAATGACACATGGTTAGAAGTTCACAAAGAGAGAAAGAGCACAAGAGACAGTATTTAATTTAATGTGTTTAATTTGTGGCATGACAATGTATTTCATTATCACAGACATAGTCCACGTAGGTTAGAATTCCCCTGGGGACAAGATAATCAGGAGAATGCTTGCTTAAATGTTGTCTGTGGGGACATCCTTAAAGTGAGGCAACTGGTAATTCCTGGGGAATGTAGCAAAAAGAAAAGTGCAAAGTTCTCAGGTTCTGAGTAGTTACGTGGTACCACTTTGCAAGTCATATCACTACTGTGAAGATGGTGAGGCACAAAGAAGGTCAGTGGAGCAAATTTCAGTTGAAAACAACATTGAAATGCCTTGAGTCAGCACTGAAAATTTCATTTGTCCTTACTGCTGTGAGCTGCCGGGACTCTGCTGCAGTGTGCTCTATCATACCACCTCCTACTTGAATGTGAAAGAGTAGGTTTCAACAGGCAGCCTCTTTCTCTCATGGGACATTACTCATTTCAGCAGCTTGTATGTTACTGTGTACTCCGGAATTTCTGAAATGTTCTGGGGAACAAGTAGTGGCTGCTCGGAGCTGATTATGGAGGAGCAGGAAGAGAAGAGCTCTTTGTTCCACTTTGCTTCTGGTTCCTTCTTGGAGCGGGGAAGTAGCAGGATTGCCTTTTCCTGAAGCACCCTTACAAGCATCAAGCAGCAGGTTGCCTTCCCATGACACATACTAAGGCAGGTTACAACATGGTGTGTTGGTTATGTCACACAGTGTGAGGTGGTGTGGTAATACAGCATGACAGCAAGATGAAATGCAAGACCCTGTGTCAAAAAGTCTGCTTTCAAACACAGGCCTGCTCCTCACCATCCCACGGTGCAAGAAACTTTTCACCCGGATGTCAACACGCTCTCTTGTTGGTCTGCCCTTCTGCTAGGGTTTTGTCTCTAGAGCTTATTGCCATGGCTGAGCAGGAGCTGAGGAGACATCACAAAGGCGTGGGGAGAAGACACTGTGTTTTTGCTGCTTCCCCCTCCCCTCTCCTACACCCGTGTCACTTTAAGAAGAGTAGAAGTGGATTAACAGCTCTGAATATGCTGTTGCGCAGTTGTGAACACTCTGCTGGTCCCAGCAGTGTTGCTCCAGATCCACTGGATTTTGACAGGAAGCACAGGTATAAGTCTAGTGCATATGAAAAATGCCCTAAAGTCCTCCAGGGAGTATGTACCAGTTATTCTCCCTGTGCCCCAGTGATGGCCCTCAGCTCTGTCCTGGAGGTATTTACCTCTGTGGGCAGGCCTGTGGTGTTTAATTATAATGCTCCAGGAAATAAGATAATTGTGTAATATGTTAAGGAACAGTACCCCTCAACCCAGTAACCACTTTCCATTTCATCTTGTTACCTTTTCTAGGCAGGATCCAGCACTTATATTTGTGTCTGAAGTACACCATATAATGATGCCTTGAACCTAATTGTCTTGCCTGACTACAAGCATTTTTGTCCACGCATTTAATGGAATATAATAGTTTATTCACCTGTTTCTAATGACCTCATTTGTAGTCGCTCCGTTGATTGCAAGGGTGATGTATGAAGACACCAATATCAAGGTTGCTTCTACTGAACGAACAGAGGTAGTGCAGAAAGGTGCTGAGCTGCTTTAAGTCCGCATGGTATAGAAGGATGGAGATAGGCTTGAAAGGAGGATTTGAGTGTCCTAATTGACAACTTAGACCCTCAAAACATCCCTCTCATTTTTCTTCCTGGGCACAGCCGTTTTTTGCCAGGAATGTCTCCATTGCTTCATTACTTCTACATTTGCATCTCCCGGATAGCTCTGTAGAGAAAGCAGGCCATGGTTTGCTTCTCCATTAATGAGATTCACAAGACAGGTGTACTTCACCTGTCTTGCTGTGATGGTCCAGTCTGACTCGAACACAGCATATTAGACCAGATGCCCTCATGTCTGGAGAGAATGAGGGTGTTGGGGAGCATGTACTGTATGTGGGAGGCCATGGTTCAGATCTGCTTTGGCTGGTGGTAGAGCACCAGGGTATGCATGCAACTCCTCAGCCGCTGGGACTCTGTGAATTACTGGGAATGCTTCTGGACGGTGAGCTTCTGTTTCACGTTATTGGAGCAGGGACTGGAACGTGACTCTCCCAGATGTTGTATTGAGCTCTTAGTACACTAGCCATTTATTTATAGTCACAATGAATTCACAGTGAGACTTCAGCATTGAAGTCTCACCCCTGGAGAAGAGCAAGCCCAGACATTAAATGAACTAATCCACTTACAAATTAGGAGGCACATACAGCTAGCAGGCATCAGGCTTTCCCCAAGAAAGTTCTGGCAGGCCAACATCTCAGCTTCTAGGCACGTCTGCTTTGTTTCTGCTCCTGCTTCGCTTGAGGAGAGGAGCACCTACACCCTACAGGATCTGCAATCCCTCCTGCTCGCATGTGTCACCTTGGGCCTGAGCCAGAAAGCATCCCCAGAGCACACACTGGAACTCAGGACCTTCCCCTGACAAGAGACATCCAGACACTCCCGTGGTGACGGCGGGGCGTTCGGCCAGAACGCGGGGCACGGCCTCCACCCCCTTCTGAGCCCGAGCACGTTCCTCCCACGCGCTGTCCCAGGGCAGCCCGGTGAAGATGTCCCAGGGTGAAGATGTCCCAGGGTGAAGATGTCCCAGGGTGAAGATGTCCCAGGGTGGGACCCTCTCCCGCCTGCTGCCGGGTACGGTCCCTGCGGAACGGGGCAGCGACAGAGTCGCACACCGCGGGCGGCGGCCGGGCCGCCGCCTGGCAGGTGGCTGCTGCTGCCGTGCCGCAGCGCATGTCCCCCGTCGGGGCGGGCGCGGGCCCGCGGCCCGGCCGGAGTGAGCGCGGAGCGCGGCCCGGCAGCGGATGGCAGCGCGGAGCCGGCTCCGCCGCGCCCGGAGCCCCGGGGCGGGCGCGCTGCGGGGCGGGCGGTGGGCGCCGCGGGGAGCGGCTCCTCCGCGGCACGCTGCTGCCGCAGGGCCGGAGGAGGCCGTCCGGGCAGGGAGGCGCGCTCAGGGAAGCCAAAGGACGAGAGCGAGCGCCCTGGCTGTGGCGGGGCCTCCTCAAGCCCCCCCTTTAGCGAGAGGAGCTGCAACACGAGGGCGGGCGGGCCGCTGGTGCACGGCGGAGAGCCGCCCGCTTTCTTCTCTGCAGGCACGCAGAGGGCTATCCGACGGCTGGCTTTTGCTTCCCCGTCAAACAGGAAAGTACCTGTGACTCCCCACTCCTTAAAGCCTCTGAGAGAGGGCGAAGGTGCCCAGGGCAGTCAATTTTCCTTTCCTAGAGCCTCTCGCCGGTGGGAGCTCACAACCGTGGTTTCACTCAATGGGCCAGAAGGTCCTCCCAGCTGGCTGCGCAGAGGCACCAGCAGACCTAGAGACAATTCTTCGGGAACTGCACTGGGAACGCGCTGCTGTGACGTGGGCGATAAATGACCTTTTGAGAGCAGGCGACGCTGGGCTCTCTGCTATGGGGCTTGGCCTTCTCACGCCAGGGAGATGGAGCCCCGGCCTGCCGGAGGGAAGATGGGACATTTTGCCGCTGTCTAGGCTTTCTGGGGAGACACAGTTAGGACTACCTAAGCAGGCAGTCATGCTCTCTTTCTCTCGCAAAAGAGAGTAAGTAAGAGGAGACATTTGCTAAAGAAGCAGTTTTCAGAATGTTTTGAGATAAGTCGGATAGAGGGGTAGGTGTCCCAGTTCTTGGGTTTGGTTTAGGGGATGTCGGAAGACAGCCGCTGACAAATTTGTGTAGAGGAAGGCTGATTTCTCCCTCAGCCCGGTGGGATGGAGGAAGAGGGCCTGGTGGTTTTTTTCCCACTAGCCAGGGCTGAAAATATTTTAAATATATTTAAAATCTTCTTGTTTGCCTATTAAGTGGAAAAAGCTTGTACGTGCAGTAAAACCACCATGTCTTCAACCACAAAATAACAGAAGGTGGTTCCTTTAAAAAATGGGTTCAGTTTCTGCCTGTCATGTGGAAAACCCAAACCAAACCAGAAAGCTTCTGTGCCAGTGTGCCTGAGATTAGATGTTATAGTATGAGCTCAGTAGGATGTGGAAATATGGAGTGAAATATAGATATAAACTAGAGTGCATTAATCCCAGTGCTGGCTGCAGTGGGAGAATCCATCATGCTCTGACCGTTTCAAGTCCTGTGACACAACGATCTCCCAAGCAACTTCCCCCAAATGCTCCCACCAACTCATTTCACAGTGGCTGCTGACCGGTTATCAGGCATCTGCTTGGGAATGTAGGGGTTTGTGATGGATTAAATCTGGCAGACTAAAGCTCCAGTCCTAAATTGCCTAATTTTGCCCAATCCTCTCCATTTCACAACCTGATCAGGAAAAAAAAAAAAGTCTATGAAAACCAAGAGAAAAACATCAACTCTATATTTAAAAAATATTGGCAGAGTTTCCTACCACCCATAGCACTACCTGGGTATCAGTTTTACGGTGGCTCTGGTTTGACCTCCATGCAGAGAATTAGCTTCAAGCAGGCACCACTCGAACGGGTGAATTTTAGTCTGTATGATTTCACTATTCCTCTGACTATTGCAATCAAGGAAATTAGCATAAAGGGCACACTTTGAAGAGGTTGTTACTGAGCACTCATCATTTGCTTAAATCCTCAGATCTTTTTCATGGAGCTGTAGGGAGGACCCTTTCATGAGCTTGAAGATTTTTTTCTTCTGGCTGTTTTTCATTTCCAAGGAGACAAATAAGAAAGACTTGGAAAAGCTGATTAGCCTATGAGCTAATTTATGGATTTTTCATCGTCTAGCTCTTTGAGCCTCTTGCATGGAAATGATTTTTGTTTGGAGTAAGACTGTAGATTTTAGTCAATACAGACAGGATTTTTATAGTCGTTTAGCACTGGCTGCAGTGTTCACCTCAAGATTAATGGGAGTTTTGCTGCTAATTTTAATGAAAACAGCAACGAGGGCTCTTGAAAATCAGATTTTTCCTGCTTGGTGAACCCTGTGTGTTCACACAGGAGATCCTGATCCTATTACTGACCCACTGGAAGGGCTTAAGTAATTAGGTACCCACTTTCCCATCTGCAAAATAGGAAAACAAATTACTTACTGACCTTGCAGGTCTGATGAAAGATGACCCTCTCCACTGTCCCCGATTCAGATAGATAAAGCACTGTGGTCTGGCTGACTCACTGCAGATCTGGGGTGCTTTTACCCTCTTTTTCTCCTCTTGCACGTGGACAACTCTTTGAGGTTCCAACACAGCAGCAGCAGCTGCCCCTTGTTCTGGAGGCAACACTTTGCCCTGCTGGCAATGATATTAGCTTTTTCCTTTGGTTTGTCTTACACAAGCTCAGGAAGGGGAATTTGTGTTTCCTGGCTAGAGGTAGTGGGAATGGATCTGAAGTCTGTAGATGCTGAGGACCTCAAAAATAAGAGAAAAGGGAAGAGTAAGAGGCGTGATTCTTAAGGATGACAAAAACATGGTGCAAAGGAAACATCCTTCATGGTTTTTTGTTTCCTCGAGTATCCTGGTACATTGGAACCACAAAACTGTAATACGGAGAGTGAGGCCATGTCAGCCGAACAGATAAATTGATGTTATGAATCCAGGGCAGGATACGTCTGATTATTCTTTGATTAACTGATAGGGTTTGCACTATTTATGGTTGAGCCACCTGCGATCATTACAGGAAAGTGCTTCCTGTACGTGCCATTTTTAATAGATTTTTAAATTCATGGCTGCTCTAGGAAAGTGGATTATAATACAACAGATTATGCATTTTTTTCCCAGCTTTTAAGGAGCAGCCTTAATGACGCTTATTGTTGATGAGGGCATTACAGAGCATTTGTGTAGCAGCCACCTGAACAGCTTAGTGTTGAAGCTTTAATTTTCCATTTAATAATAGTGAAACTAGTTAATACTAATTTTATACAATCACTTCCTAAGCTTCTTAGAAAGCATGCAGTCAGGGATTTAGTCTGTGCCATGGGGGAATGCCATGCCTCATGAGGCTCAAAAAACCCCAGAGTTATTAGAGCTATGTGTAATATTTTACATCCCTGGGATCCACTTTGTAAGGTCTCTGATTCATGGGCAATGATGACTTACCCGGAGATGGCTGCAGCGATTCCTGCCGCCGGCCGTCTGCCCCACCTCTCTCTCGGAAGTTTTCATTCACGCTGTGATGGTGGTTCAGCTGTTTGGAAGGCAGCTGTTGAACCAGCATGGTTCACAAACCAGTAATATTAACAGAAAAGCTGGCACCAGCTTTGGCTCTCCTTAACACCCCACGCTGTAATTTGCAGCAGTCCAATTACTGCCACACCCAGCAGCTAAGCTGGCTCGAAGCAGGGGCAGGGCTCGGAGGTGCAGATGGGAACCCCTACAGCCATCCGCTGCTATGCCTATTCATCAGCCAGATACCCAGGGCTGGGTTGGCGTTTGTAAACACGAGCAATGGTTCCTACGCATATTCAACCAGCTCTTTCCTCAGACTGACTTCCCACCTTGCTCCACAAGGCCCCTCAGGGGTCTATGGTCTCCCTGCGTCCCATGGGGATTTCCATGGGGAGGAGGCAGGCAGTTCTGGCTTTGGGACAAGGACCCCCATGGAGCACTGGGGCTCAGGAGGGGTGAAATACGCTTTCTTGCACGGGGCCGGTGCAGGACCAAAGCCCTACAAGCGTCTCACTGAAACCTGCTTTTGAGGTTTCTGTGGTAACTTCTTCAAAAGCAAATGTCAGAGGGTAATTTTGGGTTGGGGATTTCACAATTCACTCTTACCTAAGATGACCAGCCAAGGGGCAGAGTCAATACTGTGTTATTTAACCAGTTTATGTGGGACATACCAGCCTGTTACTGGTTCACGGGAAAGCCTCCTCCTCCTGTGTCTGTCTGTGGGTGCCAATAATCAACACCCAAGACTGCCTCACTGCTGAAAATCACTCACATTTTTTCCCTGCAAGTCACTCGTATGCTGATGAACTTTTGTGAACAGCTTGTGTTTTCTGGCTGCGTTTGGTTTCAACAGCAGGACAGAGTATCATGTTTACCATCCAGTCAGGCAATAAATCACAGCTGCTTTTAGAAAAAAGGGGACAAGAAAGGGAAGATAAAGCCTAGTTTTGAGGGTTTCTACAGCCTCTGCTTTTCCCTGGACATGTCCTTTTCATCTCTTTTTAGATGCCATTGAGGGAGATTTTGTGATAAGTGTGGCTAATGTCCTAATGTTGTCCTTTAGAGCAAAGACCGAAAATTGTTTATGTGGGAAGAGCAGACCAGGCTTGTGCTCGATTGTGGTAACCAGCCCTGCCGGCCCCAATTACTGCCCTCCCCAGGACAAGCCCTGTCGGAGGGGCAGTATCCTTCTCCTATGGATGTGCAACCTATCTGAGTCCTCCACCGCCTCTGAGTGGGGGCAAATCAGAGGAGGGAGCAGAGAGGCATTCCGGCCTAAGTCACTGGGATGGGCTGAGGGGGAATGTACAGGTAGAGAGGGGTGTCTGGCAGAATAAGAGAGTGGGGCTTTTCTGGGGCTGGTTGCTGAGAGCGGTAGGGGCTGCTCTGGTGTCAGGCTGGGAGACAGGAAAGTGTGATGGAGAGGCTACAGTGGAAAGTCTAAATCATGAGGACTTGTGAGGAGACAACCACAACACTGAAACAGGACAAGAAGAGGGCTTAGAGGGGAAAGCACCCTGTCTCAGGCTGTGTTTAAATTTCCTATGGAGCACCCCTGCTTCTTCCTACAGCCTCAGCGCTTCTTGGCTTCGAAGCAGGACATGCTCAAATGCCTACCAAGAAGTTCTCATCCTTTTTTTTTTTTTTTCCCCCCTTTTTTTGCTGCAGGAAGCTGACCAGTCCTAGTTGCATATTCAGTAGTAATTTACATGGTTTTGGTTAGTTACACAAGATACGTGGAGTTTCTCTTCCCCTAACTTGAATGTCTTGCACAACTAGTCAGCACAGTGTGAATTGTCAGCCCTGCAATCAGGACTACCAACTGCAGCTTGTCCTGACAAAGGAGACAGCAGAAACACGGGGGGGCTGAGAACAGGCAACGAAAATAATTGAGTATGGACAGACTTCCCTCAGGAAGAAACTGAAAAGAATGGGACTACTTTGTTAGAGAGCAGATGACTAAGAGCTATACAAATTAATGAATGGGACAGAGAAAGTCGGGGGTGGGGTGGGGGGGTGGTGTTGGTGGGGGGGTGGTGTTCCTGTTTACCCTCTTGAGCTATAAAAGAACAAGGCAACGTTCAATTACAGGGGAAGCAAAGAGCATCAGGTGACAAAGCCCACTTTGCTTAGGATGGGACTGAGGTGCGTTGGAGGAGTCCGTCTCACCGTGGAGCATGGAGCCTCGAGGACTGCAGCGCTCGCAGGCACTTCAGCTGATGAATCGCACAGTGTTGGTTTTTTTAAGGAAATACTTGTTTATATGGAAAATGAGGGTAAAAATAGGAGATGGTGTGTGTTTGAAAGCATTAAGATTTCTTTTTCTAAACGCTGGTTTCATGAATGCAGGGTAAAAATTTCCTTTGTGGAAAAATATGTAATTTATGAGCATTTTCTTTACTGCAGCAGAGTGCATTTTAATGGTTCCAGCAGACCTCCTCTGCCACTATCTGACAGTTATATGGTCATTTAGGATGACATTTTCCTTTGTGCTAATTTCCTGCTATTAGCCTTCTGGTAGGGCATCTCTGATTTCTGGCTCCTTTGCTCACAGCAGGTATAAGCATTGCCATTACAGGCACTGGGAACAGAGCTGTAAAAAAACAATGGAAGGCTGATAAGCACTCAAGAGAAAGGCTTTGTTTCCCACAAAGAGCTATTATTAATACAACAAGAGAAAGGGATGTAGAAAAAGGGAAGAACACCTAACGTCTTAGGTAATTTATTACATTGTTCTTAGAGTCATAGGTTGAAACTGGAGCTATACTGGATAATTCAGATATATGGGAATGCTGTCCCAGTGATCTAAGCTCATCTGAAATGCTGGGTCACAGCAACCATTTTGTCTTAGATGCAGCAGATGATCACAAGGCTCTCTACTACTGGAATCAACTAGAACTTGAATTCTTTGAACCGTTCTACAGCGTCTTGCAGAAACATGATCTGATGCCTAAAGGCTCCAATTAGGAAAGGGAATACAAAATGAGCGGCTCACCTTTTTCAGATGATGCTCAGCTACCACAGTAAATATGGGTGAGGTAGAAACAAACTGATTACTAACTGCATGGGAAGATAAAGGACTTGGCAGAACTGGACTAGTGCCCAAACCAGCCTCTGTAATGAGAGAGGGTAGGCTTTCCTTGCTTGTGTAGTGGTCACACACTGGCATACAATCACCACAGAAACTCGCTGTGTGCTCGCAGGGCTCTAGGACAGGTCTTCTGGGACTAAAGGTCATGCCCCAAGTGGGTTACGAGTGGTGTCCTGACTCAACAGATACTAAACTGTTTGGACTAACATTCAGAGTCGTGAGAATGTAAGAAATTGAGTTATAACAGGGAAGTGTTTGAGCACCGCTGTGTGAAGAGCTGTGCCGTGTAAGATGTTGCATACCTGGCATACCTGTCCTAGCAAAGTCAATGAAGACATACCTGGGCGCTGACTTGAGCATGTGCTTAAGTGCTTTGCAGGGCCATTGCCAGCACACATAGCTGAGAGCCAAGTCTCGGGCAGTTTCTGGTGCTTCCTCTCTCCAGCCATTCAAAAGTCTTTGGATTCAGTGAAGAAAAATATTATTGAAAAGAGTTCTAAATGGAAGTATGACTTCCAATAAGCATGATTAACCAAGATCAAACTCTACAGTGGTCTGGACATTTCAGACAGTTTATAAGATTATAAAGGAGGAAACCATGCTATGGCCTGAAACATCCTGGCGTTAGCAGGGGGTGAAGAGCCAGGCGGTTATGCCGAGGGTATATTCTCTCACTGAGTTTTCAGTGCTGTTGTAATGAAGTGGTATTTGGCCTGAAGAAGCTAAAGACTAATATTTTCAGAGCAGCTGCCTGAAATTTAAAACGTGACAAGTGGCTTGACTTTCAGAGACACTGATCCTAACGGTTGTATCTGGAAGGTAGGGCACGTTGAGTAATTTTTCGGGTCAGAATTGTCAGGCAGATGATCTCACCTGGCTACCTGAAACGGACCATACCATGTAACTTGGTAATTCTTTCGGCTGAAGGAGTTCTTCTCTGTGGTGTAACCAACACAGCAGAGCTCAACAATACTTGCTAGTTTTTCAGTTCCTTAATGCCTACAGTCAACAGGACTTACTGTTGTGGTGGTAAGGTTAAAAACAAGGAGGTGGTTCTTGCCTGATGTTTCTCTGCCCAGTGCACACAGGCAATGCTCGCCTTTACTGCGTTTTCTTCTATTAACAAGATACTTTTTTTAGTTCCAAGCCAAGTCCTTCATGTAAACTCTTCCTGCCTTTTTAGTTCCTGTGGCCTCTATAGCCAACCCGCTGGGTCCTATTCCTTCCGAAAAGCTCTTGCACAGCAAGTCAATGTGACAGGTAGGCGATCTTGGGACTTGGCCTTAACTGACACCAGAAGAAAGCATACTGGGAAATGGGCGTCAGAAACAAGTGAAATTGGACAAGGGAGATTCCTTCAGTCAGTATTTGATGAGATGGTTACTTTTTTTGGGGAAGGACAGAGGCTTGGTGAATTATATGCTGATTTTCTACCGTTCATAGGTAAATCATGCCACTTAATGAATCCTTCAAAAACACAAGTCCTTTTCTGTTTGTTTGCATGCCTACGTTCAACTGAGCAGCAACCTTATTTGTTGATCTGACTACCACTGCTTCCAAGTGTTCATTCTATGTGTCTTCTACTATAGTTCCAAAATTACTTTCATGCTATTAAAATTTTCTTACAGATTTTCTGCTTGGATCAGAACCCTTACCATGAAACTGGAAGGAGTCTATTGTGCTGGCCAGAGGAAAAAATCCTACAGGATTATGAGATTTATTTCTCCTGGTTGCAAAAGTAGTCTCCTTTTGATGATTTTTGTTATCTCAAGTAGCATACCTGGCACAGGGCTCAGAAATTCGACATAACAAAGACTTAAATATCTTCCTGGTTTTAGATGCCAGCCCAAATTTTGTTGGTACAAACAGTGCTCACAAGCAGATGCATATCCTAGCATTTTCTGGGATATATTTTTTGAATGCTTGACATTCACAGCATGTTTCTCATCTTCTGCTGTGTGCTTAAAAATCAGGACTTCCTAGTAGAAGATTATCTAAGTTCATTAGCAAACCATGTTGCAGGTCTTGCAATAAAAGACATCCATCAGTGCTGAAAAGCATGTTCAATGCTGAATCTTCAGATTCACCTTGTGGTTATCTGCCTTGTCACTGCTGCGTTTATGGGTCACAAAAATAGAGATTCTGCCTGAAATTTGATTCTTTTTCTCCAGTTATGCTCATTGCATTGCTGTATAACTACTCCAGATGGAGTCAAATAAAGGGAACTGGGGTTTTTTTGGTGTGTGTGGACACTTCAGGATTATTGTTAGAAATTAAAACCTATGTCCATTAGTAATCTGAATCTCCCATTCAAATTTAACTCTTAAAAGCATCAGCCACGCAGTACAAAGGCAAGTGTGATGATCTGCACCTCAGTTTATTCGGACTGATAACCCTGTGTGAAAGCACTTGAGAAGTATGAACACAAGTATGAACACAGCAGGATGAGAGTCATGATTCTGACTTCAAGGTTTAGCCTTGAGGATGTGTGACACATCACTGGGTGTGTGATGCAGGGTACATGAATGTGTGTCACAGTGAAGACATCTAAGTCGGACCTAGTCAACATCGAATCTTTTCTGTTAAGTTGATGGGAAGAAGAAATTGGGGTGAAGTTGCTCCTGACTCCCCATATAAGCCTAAGATGAGGAGAGCAGCCCTTGGTGTTTAACTTCTGGAGTGTGCAGTGAAGCTGAAGGAATGTCCCCCACGGGGACCAGCTGCCTGTCATGCAAACCTGACTCACGGACGTGATAGGGTCAGCACTGCCATGTTTGCTGAAAGCAGAGGTGCTCTATTGCATTCTGAGGATTTTGCTTATCTGGAATATTTCTCAGAGCGGTAGTAACTTGTTGCAGCCCGCAGTAACAAACTGCTGTTTTCTGAGGAAATTTGAGCTTGTGCAATTCGCTTCTAACAGAACGTGTATTCAAGGTTGAGACAGTGCAGACGTCTCATGCACCCAGAAAGCCTCTTTTGCATCCCCCTGAGTGTTAAAAGATGCTTATTAACTTCTCTGCTTTTCTGGGCATCTCTGGTAAACAGAATGACGAGGCCTCCACAAAATCCTCTGTCTTGGCAGTATGCAGGCCTCCTTCTTGAAAGGCAGATACTGCTGGCTGCGTTCGTACCAGAACTGGAAAATCAAGACGTACAAACAAAATGGTAGGAATAATTTCCAGTCTTTTGATACTGCTCCAAAGCTGAAAGAAGTTCCAGCCTGAGGATCATGTTTTAGTGTATCATTAGTAGCTGGCTTCTTTAAATTCCCCTAGGTTGGCAGTTGCATCATTTAAGCATTAAAACTGTCCAGTTTATATCAGGCTTCTTCTGAGTGAAGTAAAAGAGTTTTGGCTAACGACAAGCAGTCTTTCTATAGAAGAACTCAGTCTGATGAGAGCAAGGGGTGACAGAGCTGGGGGAGGGAGATGGAGTCCCATGGAGATGAGGGTCAGGCAGTCGGTTGGTGTCAGAGACAAGACCAGAACCAAGTTCCTAGCGTACCGGATCAGGCTACTTTCAACTTCTGCCAGCTGGTGGGCTGGGAAGAGGAGTTTGAAAGACACTGTCAAATGCAGAAAATTGCCCTTACCTGCTTCACTGCCTTCAGTTCTTGAGAAAAGGTTTTCTCTAACAAGCAAAATAGCTCCATTAACAGTAGTGGAAAAGGGAAAAATAAGGCATTTAGGACATTTTCAGCCTGGTGTTGAGGATTACGCAGTGCCAAAGTTTGTTAGAGTTTCAAAGCGTGTGTAAGTAGAAAGCACGGGATGCCAATGCTTGTATTCACCAGCAAGTTTCTCACAAAATCAGCTGACTTTTCAGTTTCTCATGGCAAGTGTTGCAATGGTCAGAGACTCTGTTTCATTTCTCTGTGAAATACCTCCGAGGCCCTTTGGGCTAACTCCTTATGCGATCACCCACACTGCATTGCCTAACTTCAGGGACCCTGCTGTCTCGTGGCATAACCAGCCCTGGGTTAGGCACTCAGACTTCCTTCCTACGAAGAGCTGAGGGAGCATTAAACCTCTAGCACAGAGTTTAGCTCGTTTGCCTGGTGGGAACACCCAGGCGTTAAGCTCCTTAAATGGTGTGCCTTCCTCCAGAACAGTCCTGACATAGACCCCTTCCGTTGTTAGAACTTGCCAGCACAATCCTTTCCCGTTGAGGAGAGGGACGTGTCTTCTCACTGTTACCAAGATGTTCAGAGCTAGACCTGTCAGTTGGGAGACAAGACAACTATTCTCTAGTTCTTCCAGCTCTTGAGTTGTTGAGAAAGGGAATAAATAAAGGTATTCCCCATTCTAAGGGCAATCACCTATGTATGGCTTAAAATGGAATGGTGATAAACACAGAATTACCTTCTTGCCAGCGGTCTTCTGTATGAGATCCTGACCATGAAGTTGTGCCCATGTATAGAGTATACCTAGAATAAACCTATTAGTTTGGGACTTTGGAGGCAAGTAGGAGAATATCCAGGTTCAGTCCTGCCCAGACAGGACTTGGGCATGAGTTAAGATGCTATCTAAAAGCTCGATAGTGTCAGAAACAAGAGGTTGCTTCTGGCATGACCTTGGTTGCCTATAGCTCTAGATGTCAGCTGAACATGGTTTTTTGAAGATCGTAGTGCCAGTAAGATGCCTTCTGAAGCCGTACTGAAAGCAGGCCTTTTTTGAGTCACACCCTTGTTGAGTCTTGCAACTATTTTAGTTTGCCTTGCAAATGAAAAATACAAGTCTCAGATGGTACTAGCAAACTCTGAAGGACAAAATTTTAATGTCCTAATCTGAACATAAATAATTCCTCTCACTACAGTTTAAAAGACTGTAGAATATTTTTCTACAACATAGCTAAAGGCTAAAACTGTATTTCAAAGCTTAACTGGCTAATTATAACTTGACGCTCTTTTAATGGAGAAAAGTAGTTCCGCACGTGGCAGGACAACTGTCCCCTCTGTACTGAGATCTGTGTCTTCTCACCAACCAGAAATATGCTGAACTGGATAAAGGAAAGCCATGCCAAAATTTTTGTTTACTTCAGAAGTGTGATGTATGTTTATGGGCAAAACCTTCTGACTGCAAAGATTTTGAGGGATCAGGAAAATGCATGAGCCCTGTTTTCTTCCTTTTGGGGCAAGAAAGTTGACTTATGTGTATAGAAGTATACCGTGTACTGTTGTCCTTCAAGGGAATAGGCAATTGTCTTTCCACTGCCCTCTGCTTTTTACTCTGCCCTCTGAAGAAATGAACCTTTACTCCATGAGGAGATATTAATACAACATAGGGTGCAGTAGGAAGGACCTTGGTAGAGGAACGCAATCTTTGAAGAAGTTAATGACCCACCTACCCTGCAGGTGAACTGTTCTGAAAAGTGGAGTGATGAGGTGTTGCCTCATGTCCCTGTTATCATAGGATAACATCCATTTATGGTCCTCTAGTAGCTGAAAGCTGAGTGCGAATTCAAGAGCTTGGAAACTGGTCAGGGTCTCTAATGGGTCAATAAATATCAAAGAAGTGTCACACTGCTGAGATACACCAGAGGCTGGCAAATAAGCTGTGGGCTGTCCCTGAGGGGGGAAGTTCCCATCCCAGCAGGTATGATGTTAGCCAAAATGTAGGAAGAAAAGCACAACCTCTGCGACAAAACATACAGGCACTCTGCTGATCTAGGTATCATTTAGGACTATCCACTAATTATGATTTACAGTGTGCAGTAGTTGTACTCTGGAGGGACAAACCTGCAGCACCTGCTGTAGCCTGGCCCCCTGAGCTGGGGTCATGAGCTGCTGGAAACATTTGCCCTGCAAAGAGGCAGTTCAGCCCAGTTTTCAGCTGAAAGATTAAGACCTATCAAACTCGCATCTCATTAGCCAAGCCCGTCAGCTGATGGAAACACTCAGATATTCTAGGGAGATTGCTGGTCACCATTCCATACGTAGCTTCTTGTCCGATGAACACACCTTTTCCTTAAGCTCACAAATGAAATCTATACTTGTGGGAATAAATGTGCAAATGAAATCTGCCCACAAGAAGTTCTCATTCTAGTTCCCCTTTTTTGGATAAAGAAAACGAGAAAGCGTCTGCTCCTCGCAATCCTAACTCTGCAGCATTCAGCCGATGTGATGAAGTTACTCCCAGTTTACGTCCATATGAACGAACAAAGAATCAGGCCCTGGTTGAGAAATACGTGTTTCCAAAGCACCACCTTGCAGGAGTCCTCGATTCCCTGATCCTAACCCCGGAATGCAAGGAAGACTTGAAGTTTGGCAAAGGTTGTAGCCAGATGCAATGTGCTTCTATGTTCACACCCTCCCTAATTATTACTCTTTAAAAAATAATAATGAAATGTGAATAACTTACACCTGGTAAAGCTGGAAAGGCAAACAAAAGCAGTAAAGAGCCCAGAAGTTGTGGGAGTGTTGTTGTTTTTATTATTAATATTTTTTTAATCAGACTAATACACACCTGCCTAAACGTTCCTCAGACGTTGTCTGCTTTGGTATCCCCTGTTCATACATGGAGGTGATGTCCTTTGATTGTCTCACTTCATTGAACAGATGATGGGGAGTGGAGGAAGCTATGCAGGGAAACATGCTAGAGATAGAAGAGAAGAATTCCCACCCACGCAGTAGGCATGTACTGTAATAATGGAATAATTATGTGCAGTGTGTTTATAGCTGTCTTCCTCTGGCATTGACGCCTTGGGCTAGAAGTGGAGCAGGACGGGTCCTGCAGTCAGTTTTTGCAATCATGTTTTCGCCGCGATTTGTCTCTTACTCCCCATTAGAAAGCAGAGCACATCGAGAGCAAATGCAGTGGCTTCAACCCTTCGGGATACTGCAAATTCGCTCCGATGTGGGGAGGGAGGGAGCGCTCATGAGCGAGTCCTCTGAATTTGTCCCATGACCAGTGGACCCAGAAATGTGTAACGATGGTTCTCACTCCCTGCTCCCAGTCTGCCCAGAGTTGCTCAGAGCTGGATCAGCCTTGGCCTGAGACATCTGCCAGCCTTTCAGATACCGAATACTGGGCTGTGGATAAAAACCAAAGCCAGAGGGTAGAGACAGCTCCGTAACAGTTACTGCAATGGGCAGCAGGGCAGGGATCCACTCTTGGTGGTTTTGAAGCAGCTTAGAAAGTGCGCTTGTGGATTCTTCCTGCCACTTGTTAATAAAATGAATCAAGTCCTGGTGTTTGCATTCCAGCATGCACTCTCAAAGTGCTGAAGGCAGAATGATGATGATTTCCTCTTTGTTGCCCCTCTAAATTTATGAGAGGATGCTGTAGGCTGTATACAGCTGCCATGTTGCGTTCAGTTCAGCTGCCGTCTGCCGTGGGTGTATACTCAGCATTTCATTTCCACCGGCACTTAGGAAAACATTTCCAGACAAGAGGAGTACGCACATGAAGATCTTTGTCTTTCTCTTGCAGAAGGCTGCATACCATGCCCGTGTAGTCAAAAGAGGAATGGGAAGTATTCACAGATTAACTGCAGGGAGGTCAACAAACAGATGTTGGACTGGGAAACAACTGGAGAGGCCCTGAGATAGTGCCTGACATGGCAGCCACACCTGCTGCGTGGGGTCTGTCACACCGGGTGAGAACTTTGGCAGCAAATGGCTTGTTTCACATGCATTTGTGCTTCACGTGACACGATGAGGGGCTTGACTGGGTTCAGTGCATGTCACTACATCTTGGAAACGCAGAGCAACCTGCAGATAGGAATGAATGAAATACCTCCACCCCCTTTATATGCAGAGTAGACAAGAATGTGTGCATCACACATTGGCTTTGGAAATGCCTTGGGAATTCAGTAGAACTGTTACTTAAGGGGTCAGAGGAGTCATAATCATGAGCTGACAAGGAGCAACAGGGGACGCAGCTGTTACCATCACCTTATGCATGCAGCAGACATATCCCTTTCCTGAGGATGTTCAAGCTGGAGTGCTATTTTAATCAGCTAAAACTGTCGAGAGGAGTGTATAAAAGCATGATTTTGTTATCAAAGCTGTTCTAACCAAGCTGGAATGAAAAAACAGCTTTGCCACATTAAAAAAGATTGTCATAGATTTCATTTTAAAAAAAGTTTTGGAATATATGATTTCTAATCGTTTAGACAGTCCTGGTGCCAATGGCCTGGCTTCAGTACGGGATTGCTGGAGCTAGGAGGCAGCGGAAAGCTGCAGGGCTGCAGGCAGGTGCCAGCCGCTGCTGTGGGCATACCTGCTCCCTGGGGCGCTGCTTGAGTCGAGCAGCAGGAATGAACGAAGCAATGGGTACGCCAGCCGCCTTGACTCCCACTGGGGAGTTTGATGGAATGAGTGCGCTTTTGTGCAATAATGAGCTCAACCAGCCCTTCCTGGCAGGCAGTCGTCCTGCTGAAATGCAGTTGCAAGTCTTTTAGTTTTCTCCTTGGATCCCATCATGGGTAGGGCCGTATGATCATTAACAGTGGTCTTCTCTTCCTATCCCCATAGCATATGTAGAAAGTTATCTAAAGCGAAGGGGTGAATCAAGAATAAATCGCAGGGTGTGGTGGGCTAACAGAGGTTTAGGAACTAGCATTTCTCTGTTTGACTTACTATCAATGATTTACCATGGGGCCTTGGCTAAGTCACTTCATATTTCTATGACTCAGTTTGTGCCTCTGAAACAACTGTCTCCTGATCTCACTGGGGTAGTTTTAAAGCTTAATGTACTCGTATTTTATAGCACTTTGAAGATGTGAACTACACCATATTATGGGAAACACTGAGAGTCATAAAAGAGTGAGTTGGTGTTGCAAGAGGAGGTATGATAATGAAGCCTAAAGTCAGAGACTTAATGCCTCAGTTCGTTGCTGAATCAAAGCCTAAGACTGAGAGTTCTTTGAAACAGACTCTCCTCAATTAGAGGCCTGCTCAGAGCGGAGCATAATAGGGCTACAACATAGCTGGAGCCTCTGAGCCCTTCTGTAATAAATGATTAGGAACAGAAGCTTGAAGATGGCACCGGCTGCAGGACTGCTACAGGACCCTGTATGGTCGATCTCCTTCTCTCACGGCTCTTAGGTTTTTTATTATCTTCAGATCTCTGTACCTTACTGCTTGTTCCATTCTCCAGGTCATTAAAGCATTGTTCATGCTATAAATAAAGAAGATGAAATTACAGGGTACTTATACGCACGCTAGCGAGGAAGCTGAATGGGCATGAAAGGGCTTCCTGGTTTCCTTCCAATTCAGAATGTTATTGAGTTACTATGTAATCAGATAAATGAGTTGTTAATCAAAGTGATGTCAGCTTGGGACATACTATAGAAAAATGATTCCGTTGTAATCAGAACTGTATAATTAAGCAATGAGGCATGACGGGGCTTGAATTATAGCACGATAATTTTCACCTCAGTGCTACTGATGAGGGCCGTGGCTGTCTGCCATCCAAGTGCCCAACTATATCTTGCTGTACAACTCCAGTGCTGAAACATCTGAGGCAAACCAGAGTAAAAATTATTCTTTCATCTTCACCCCCGCCCTGCTCCAGGGTGAAGCATTTCTGTGATCAGCTGGGTCAGGCTGAGCCCAGTGCATCTGGGAGTGAGTTTGACTGTGTGTCTGTCTGCAATTAGAATATTTATGGCATGAGTGCATTTTGCCTAACATGAGTTTATTCTGACAGGGAGTTATGGGATCCTTCACAGGGCCGATGATTTGATCCATAGCTGCTCCCAGTTACGCTTCAGCAAAATGCTTAATGTTACAGAAGAGGCCCACAGAAATGGCTCCTACCTAGCGATGCTTAGAGCTTCCGAGACTTAAGCCCCCTTCTTCTCTACGACTGAGAAATTTAAATGAAGAATTAGCTTATACATTCAGAATACATTTTTTTTCCCCCCTACCACTCCTGGGATAGAGAGAAAATTGGATAGATCTGAAGGAATAGGCCTGAGGAAGCATCAGAACAACCTTGGCTTTGGCAACCTCTTTCACGGACAGAGGAGAAGGCATCTTGCGAGTTAAAATGGCTTTTTCAAATACCTACTCTGTACGGAGCAGTGACCAAATCCTGCAGTCATCGCTTGGGCAAAACTCCCACTGAAAGCACCGGGTGTTTGTCTGAGTCAGCAGCTGAAAGTTTGTTCCACAGACTCAGTTTGGAGGCAAAAATGCTGGGGCTGAAAGGTTCCTCTTTCTAACGGAGGGAAAAAACATCACATAAGAAAAATAAACCCGTGCCACCTCATTTTTCCCCATCAAGTGCCAGCTTTGCTGAGGGGGTGGGAAATATTATGCAATTTACCCTTTCCCTCAATGAACTCTCTCCTATCATGTCATCATCAGCCCTGTTCTGCACAGGCATCACTCACAGCGCTGCTTTAGGAGTGGGATTTGCTGGTGAGATGATGCGCCGCACCCTTGGCTGCCCGGGTGGCACTTACACTGTCTGCTTGTGGTTTGTGGCCCCTGGGGCTGCAGTAGAGAAGTGTTCTACTGAATAAAGCATTTTTGCACCTTCTCCAGAGCCTCTTCCAAAGTGTCCCCTGTGATGGCAGTGCATGCAGACTCATGGGCACCTCTGTCTTCTTGGAGGTGGAGCTGGCAGGCAGCCCGATGCAGCTGCCTCCTGCCTTGGGACAGAGAAGGGCAGTGCTGGGCTCCTGTGGCCGCTTGGAACACCTGCCCTGGACAGTTTGGCTCAGATCCCCCGTGTGATGGCTGCAAAAGCATTTAGGAACTCTAGTCAAGACCACTGAAGCACATCACTCTCCCAGTATCGCCTCTGTTGCAAAAATGATGTGCTCTTGGCAATACTGTCAGGAAACTCTGTTCCTGAGGCTAAAGGCATGCAAAACGAAGCTTCCTTCTGACAAATGAAATAAAAATATCCTGTTCTTGGCTGCAGTAAGAAAATGCTCCTGGCCTATTAAAATTATGTCATTGAAAGAAGTGTCTCTGTGTCTGCTGGTGTACCTGTAAATCAGTTCAAGTGAACGGTCCTTTGAAACTCATTTCAGCTGATATATGTGCTCTTGAGGATGAATGAACTTTTGAGCTGCTAATGCTGCCATCTTTCATAAGTCAAATCTCTTCTCCAGATACTTGAATCCCATGATGATTGTAAAAACTGGGAGTTTACATGATACATCAGCATCAATTTTTTGAGAGCTTTCACCTTGGAAGGCAAGCAGTGTCCTTGGGTGAGTGCCTGTCAGATGAGAGCAGTTATGATAGAGGGAGAGAGGGATTTTTTTGCTCTGTGCTGGCTTGAGAGATCCTCCATTAACAAAAAAAGAGGTACAAAGAGGGCAGTCATGATACAAGCTTCTCGCTGGCTTATGATTATATACATGTTTCTTTGTATGTGGCCACCAGAGAAGCTTTAATTAAGGTGTACTCAGAGTCCTGTCTGACTTCCTTTCCTATAGCAAGGAAAGAGGCAAATCTGGGGAGAAACTTGAAGCTTCTCTGGACAGGAACAAAGTTTTCTGGGTAGGATGTTCCTTTATATCAGATGACAAAGGAACCTGTGAAACATGGTGATAGGTCTGTAATTGGTGCAAGAAGAGGATGTTTTCGTAACATCATGTCTGACACATGGGACTTCCTGCCACATGATGCTCTTGAAACAAAGAGTTTGGAAACAAGGACTCTGAAAGCTTATTAATTTACCTGAATCATTTGAATAGAAAAGTATTGACCTTCACTGAGTAGGTTACATATCAGCTATTTGGCAGCAGGAAAACCAGCATGTATTGCTGATGTTTTAATACAAGCTTGGATTTGCATGAGACTGACTTTCTAGTGCCAGCTCATTGCTAAGAAGCCAACTGACAACTTGGGTTTGGCTCTCGCATGGTGACGTGTTTTGAAGGACAGTTCTTGTATCCTCCTTAACTGTACGCTGTGTGCAGATGCACTGTGGTTCTGTGGAGCAGGGGTTTGAGATGAGATGCCCCAGGCTGATGCAGGGTGATCAGTCCTCTGAGGGATTTATCCCCTGCCCTCCAGATGGCCTTTTTGGTCCAGTGCCACTTTGATTTTTCCATCCGTGATTGACTGGTTTAGTTTGCTGCAGATAGCAGGGTTTGCCAGTAGGGTTGGAAAAGAAGAATCAGTTCTTCTGCTGGAAAGGAGCATCTTGGCACCTGCGGTACTCTCGCAGCCCGGTTTGTGAGACACTGAAGCTGCTAGCAGAAGCCAACAGTAGGCAGCATGGTATTTAACCCAGGTCATGAACTGAAAGAGGAGTGTGTGTTCTACACTGGAGGCAAGGAACAGCTCCGACACATCCATATATCACTGGGTAACCTAGAAGGTAGAGAGATCCTAAAATTGTAATCCCGAGGGGAAATCCGATCTAGAATCCTCCATCTGGACTGAATTCCTAGCAGGAAAGTATTCAGTTGGTGACAGGAACACAAGTCCTGACCTTACAATTCTTTTTCTCCTAGACTTCCACTGGGTGCAGCATCAGGCATAGACTCCTCTGTGGCTGTGCTGGGACAGGGAAACGACTTGCATGATTTAGCCTTTCCAGTCGGATGAGATTACTGAACGACTGAGAACTTGAGTTCACAAAATTCATTTTTGTATAAAAATTTACCAGTGCCACCTACAGGAAAGTGCCGGGAACCTCCAGGGCCGTGCGGGTAGCTGCAGGACGGGCTGTCCTCTGCAGAAGGAGCCGGCTGCCAGCGTGGGGCTCCCCTGACGAGCAGGTTTCTCATCGACATCAAAGGGAGATCCGCACGCACAGATAACGCAGGATACCGGGAGAGCAGAACTTTGTCCAGAGACCACTGTCTTTGAGAGCTATTGCCTCGTGATTTCAAGCGCCTCCGTCCCCTCGCACCCCCCACCCTCCCCGACGCGCTTTCCCAAACACGACGCATTGCATGCACGAGCTCTGGTCCAGCTCCCGGTGGAGACGATGGCAGCTTTCCATGGAGTGCGATCCCGTCCTTCATGCCTCTCATGCATGCCAATGGAAACTCTGTACATTGCGCACCCGCACCCTTCCAGGCCTCTCGAGCAGCTCCACAGACCCGACTGCCTAGCACTGTGCGGTGCGGCGGCAGCGGTGCTGGTCAGTCACTGAACGGCGTTCTCCCCCGACTCCCTGCACAGACACTGCCTGAGCATGTTGCTATGCGGCTTTGTGTTGTTGGAGGTGCTCTTTTTCGCTCAAGAAGTAAGAACCAAGATTCTGACCCACTATTCTTGCTACAAAACCATTTGCCTGTGAGCCACTTGGTTGAACTTTGCAAAATTTTTTGCCCTAGAACAAGTTATCCTTCGCTTCCAATAGAAAACTATTGTTCTCCCTGCCAGGAGGGAGCAGGGGTTTGAGCTATCTGGAACACAATGTTTTAAAAACAAGAATGGGTTATTGCAAATACACTGTGGGGTTTAAATCCTCAATATTGAAGGAAAACCTACATGGTCACTTACTGCACATTAATATTTAGCGTTCTGGTTTTGTTTACCACTTCAATGACTGTTTTCAATTACTGTTCTCTGCATGAAACCACTTTACTCAGGCTTGCTGCGTACGCAGGAGGACTGGCTTAGAAGATGACTATTCTGTTTTGCAGTAATTTTCAAGGTTTCAGACTGTTTTTCTCTTCTCTATCTTTAAGGCACTGGGTGCACGGAGTATAAGAGTCTCTTGTTTAAGTCGCATCCGTCTTCCTGGTCAAAATATTTCATTGCAGTTCTTTCTCAACTGTGCAGGGAAAGGAGTTTCACCTGCCTCTTTCATCTCCTGGCCGCTGTCCTAACCACCAGGATGTAAATTACATGACTCTCTTGCAAAAAAAAAAAAACAAAAACCTTTCTCAAAACCTGATGTCTTGACAAGAACACTTCAGTTTTGAAATCTCACTTTGTGGAAAAAGTCCTGACCAGCTCCGGTATGCAGCCAAGTTTGCTTAACAAATTACATAAGCAGCCCTGAGATGTCTTCATGGCTCCTTCCAAGGAGAAGAGCTGCCCAGACAAAACTCCAGCATGCCTTGGGCAGCTCTGCTCTCTTGGTAATGACCCAAATTCCCTTTTCAAGATGATAAGTGGTTCCCTACATCTCTTCTTGAAAACAAATGCATGGTGGGATGGGGAACGCTATTTGTCAGTGAGGAATGGGCCTTCTTAAGAGGGTGGTGGATGAACCTTAGGTATGATGCCATCCACTCCCCTGCGTCCCTTTGCCAGGCTTGCTTCCAGCCTCAGAGAAAGTATTGTACATCTAATAATTGAGATCACAAGGAGTTATTCTAGATTTGGGCTATTACAAGCGAGGCAATCCATTCCTCTTCGGTAAGGACTACTGAGATGGAGAGGGCTCCTTAGAGGCAGGTCAACGCAGGTGAGATGGAGACCACGGGGTGAGGCCAGGGAGCAGCAGCAGCTCCTTGCTTGAATGTGCTTGTTTCACAGTATGGCATTCCTCACCAGTCCAGTGACTGCCTTTGTCCCTTGTAACACTTGTGCCAGCCCAGTGTGATAAACCACCGGAGTTAGTTCTGTTTTTAATCTGTGTTCAGTTCTTCATGTTGCAAATTCTTATGCGGTCCCAAAGAAATAGAGATACTCCTCCCCACCCCCCCATAAAATAATGTCTCCTCTGGGACAAGCATCTTAACCATCTTCCTGTGCTGTGGTTATTGTCTGTAACTCCAGGTAGTATCTGGTAGTATCAGCCACAAAATCCAGAGGGTTCAGAAAACAGACTTTTTATTAAGAATAATTTAATCAAGGCAGATTAAAGAAATCATAATTTCTTTATGAAGCAAAATGCTCAGTCCCAAAGCTTAACTTGGAGAAACTACTCGTAAGGGGGAAAAGCTGTATTTGGGGCTGTGCTCACTGAGTTTTCAGTACAAGGCACAGCAGCTGGAGGAGCTATTTCCTCACTGCTTTGGACTGTAAGCTCAGCTGTGTGATGCTTTCTCAGAACCTAATTGTTTTCATATGAACTCAGGGGGACACACAGAGCTATTGAAATTATTTCGATTGCCTAGGGAAGCATTCAGAAGTTCCAAAGGAAAGTTTCATCGCAAGGTCACATAGCCAATAACGTCTACCTCCCAAAAGTCCTCTTGCTTAAAACCCCCGCAGAGCAGGCTGATTAATGCTGAGCGAAGCACGGAGGCTGACACGTTTTTCATGCCACTGTTACACCACACAGGGATTAACTTGCATTCATGTTATAAAAGCACATTTAACACAGTACATTTTGACAACCTAGCCAGAGATTTTTTTAAACACATACTAAGGGGCTGCTCCTGTAATGAAGACTTGACAAATGAGAGGAGTTGGGAGGAAAGCAATAGCCTGTGTTTGCAAGGGGCAGAGCTGATTTGGGATCAGGGGAACTAAAGAACAGAGCCTGTGGCAGAGCCAGGAGCCCAGTGCCCAGCCTCAAGGTTAACTGCAGACCCGCTTGTTGTCCTCAGTGCCCTTCCAGAGCTGTGACTTCTGCGTTGTGGCTGCTAAGTCACAAATACAGACGGACAAATTTAGTGCCGGAGAGACTTGGGTGTGCTGAGCTGAGTCCCTCCGGATTTATATCGTGTTAGATGAGAACAGAGATCTCCTTGAAGTTTGTGGTTTCTGTGATATATGACCCATACCGCTAGTAATGACAAAAAATCCTCTGAGTTATCTCTGGTTTATACCCAAAGACATTAAACTTTCTCAATATTTATATCCTGGTAAATGAAAGCACTCCGGGGTATGTGATCAGGGGGAGAAGGCCATCACTTCTGTTCTGCAAGATCACGCCTAAAATTGCTCAGTATTTTGGTGCGAATTTTCTCCCTCTCTAAACTGACTGTGAAGTATTTGGGGAAGAAGACATAAAGATGCTGCAAAACGGACACTGCTCGCTGCTCAGAAGGGGAGGAAAATGAGTGTGAGATGACTCTCCTACGTATCTCCAACAGATCAGGCTTAACTGCTCTGCAAGGCAAACTGTGAACCATCTTCCCCTATGTGCAATTTCTAGCCCCTGCCTGGAAACACCTGCCGGTGACTCCACTGGGAGCCCCGTACTGGGAGGCAGGATTAGTATCTCCAGACTTACCATGAGGAGAGGTTGTCGAAGGAGCAGAAAAATGGACTGCCTCCTGCACGAAAGGCCACACATCAATTCCTGCAATATCTAAGCTTCATTTTGACTCTGTTTTTCATTTGTACTCTCCCAGATAGTTGCAGACACTACAGGGGGACAAAATTACTATCAGATGAATGGGAGAGTCATTAATCTAGGAGAAATGAAAACACAGGAGGGAGAATGTCTGTAGGAAAAACAGGGTCTATTCAGTCCATTGCTGAGAGAGGGGAGGTCACAGGCACATGGGTGAGCGTGTCCTGAGAGTCCGCTGGTGGCAAAAACATAGCCGTTGCGTGGTGCCACTGTTCCTCCTGCTCCTTCCGTGGGGAATAGCTGTAACTGTAAAAGCAATGCCATCGAAGCCCATGGCAGCCCTGAAACCTGGGACTTCCGAGGGCTCAGCGCCTCCCATCCTTCCCCAGGAGCTGAAGGGCCGTTCTGTCAGGCTCTGGCTGCTGTGGGCTGGCTCCGCGCACTGGGATTATACCTCCAAACCAGAGATGTTGCAGTTCCTTGCTGAATTAGGGAGCTGGGGACTCTCCGCTTGCCAGTGAGTCGGGCTACGCCTCAGATCTAGCATCAGAAAAAAGGTGCAAATCTGGGAATGCAGCCTCATCTTCCAGGGCAGAGGACAAAAGGGTTTCATATGAAGGCAAGTCTGTTACTTTTTAAAAGAGGCAATTACATCGCCCTAGCAGAAGTGAAAAAGAGTTCTCACAGTTTTTTTCCACAATTGCTATGAGTAATGTTTCCAGTCGCTTAGTTTGTGTTGTGCATAATGAAATATAAATACTACGTGGAATGCTTTGTCATAGAAAAATATTTATTAATAGCAGATTTGCAATCATCATCTAGTCTTTGATTTGAGCAGGTTTTTTCTTCTCAAAAGGTTCTTTCAGGCTGCTGAGATGTGACTGATGTGTGTTTATTTCAGTTGAGTCATCAGTATCATTAATATTATCTTATTTACCGATGTTTGTCATTTTATAGCGTTTAACTGGTAGGGTGACTCACCTCAGAGAGAAATGAGAACATGAACATAACAGGCTTTTTTCCTTCTTCCCCTTTGGCTTGGGATAGGAACCGAGACTGACCTTTGAGGCACAGCCTGAGTCATGCAGTTATCGTATTTACCTCTGCTGTTGTGAGAGTGGTAATTACAAACATCCCTACACACAAGAGGAAAAAGCTCGAGCTTTCGCCTGCGTATCCATGGCTCACATGGAGGGAGACACTTTCAACAAGCCACCAGGAAAAAGAAGCTCTCGGTTCCTCTCTCCCTTGCATGGGAGCAAAAGGAGGCAGCAGAGAAGAAAATGAGGAGGGGCTGAGGAGGAAGGATCCCCAGCAGGGCCATCCTGCTGGCCCTGCTTGAACTTAGTGAAATTTGCTCAGGGCACTATGAAACATTTGCATTTGCTTTTCAGCTGAAGTGTGGGAACTGACTTCGCAGAACCTCAGCCAAACCTGCTTCTTCACAACTAGAAACAACCTTTTCCTCTGCGTATCTGCCTGGTATTAATTACTGGAGCTCATCGCTTGCATCGCAGCAACCTGCAGAGAAAATGTGGGCCCTTTTGTTACAGGCACTGCAGAAACATCCCAGGAGTGCCACAAGTCAATCCTATCGCTCTGTAATTCTTCAAGAGAGGGGAATTAAAAGAAGAGACCCAGCAAAGGATTTAAACATCTAAAAGTCAAATGACAAGAGGGATTAGGGCAGAACCCAGAGCTCTTGCTGTCTCCAATGTGTAAGAAGGGTTGTAAAAAGGGGCTGACAGAGGGATGCCATAGCATCTGCCTTCTGGGGTCACCTTCCACTTCTACAGTCCCCTCATGGCTATGCTGAACCTCCAGATGAGGCAAAGAAAAGTTGATGACCCCAAAAATCTGGTGGATTAAGCAGGGAATTGCCCAGAGTCGTATTCAGCATTCAGCTGCCTACAGGTCATTAGTCAGAGCAGCTGAGAACAGGGCTGGCTGCTAAATCCCAGACCCAGCAGCTTTCATTTAAGCACCTCCCTGTAGCCTGGTGCCTACTTATAAAGCCTTGCCCTGAAATGAGGGGGTGGTAGAAGGGACAAGAAAGAGTAAGGTAGGGAAATGTACACCCCTTCCACCTTTTGAGTGGGATTCTTGTTTTTCTGCTTAGCCAAGGACTTCGTGGGTCCCACCTACCTTCGAGTACCAGTCCAGCAGCTGTGGAGCAGTTGTGCTCCCCTAAGCCTCAGGCCGTTCAAATCTGCAATTCGTAACTCCTTGAGAAATGCCCTGAATAGGGCAATACAAGCTGCGTTACGGGCATGGCACCCTTTGTTTCTTTTACAGGCGTGCCATGGTGCAGAAAATGATGTTACACCTGCTGGCTCAGAAAGGGCGTAAAGCAGTAACGGTTTTGTGCAAAACTGACCCCAGGCTGGAACCCAGCCTGTTCCTCTCGGGGCAGAGCTTTATCGACACCTCTGTTTCCAATCAAGAGTTTGTGATTCAATGTATAACCTTGTAGGGGAGAAACAGGGCTTTTAATTCCTGCTAGGTGGAGAATAATTCAGCTTCCAGCGTCCCACTTAGTGGCTGAGGGATGTTAATCCTTAGAGCATTGCTCTGGAAGAAAAGCATCAGGTGCTGCAGCTTTCCCTGAGGGGCCTGCTCCTGTCTGTGGATGGGCTATGGCAGAACACCTGCATTCTGGGGTGAGGTTTGAGCAAGGGCTGGAACTGCTTAACCTCACAAGAACCCGGCTTCTTGTCAGGAGCTGTTGGCTTGTGATCTGAGACGCTCGGGTGTCAGTTGAGCAGGGATGTTCATATTGACACCTTAGAACCGAGATTACAATTACTTCTGATGTATTTCTCATGTGGGTGCTGGACCCAGAATAAAGGTAGTATTGGATGATGTGTCCCAACCCGAGCAGGCTGGCGAGGGATCGACAGCAGCTCTCCTGTGCCGTGGCTGAGAGCTGTGATATGAGAGACCTTTACTTAAGAGCTGTTTTTTAGAAGTAGGCTGTTGCAATTGTATTTCATTGCAAACCTTTGTCCTGCAGCTTACTGCAACGTGGAAGTTCGATGATTGCATCCAGGGTCCTGAGTTCATCTTATCGATCAGCCGCAGCCCGCTCCTCTGCTTCTCAGAGAAAGCTCTTGTTTAAGAGGTCCTTTTCTCAGGTGTCTACCTGCTTCCTAAAAACTCTGTGTTTATAGGGCTGGTATCTTAAAAGAGTTTCTCTAATGTACCTGTCAAGGCACCGATAACTTGGCATATTTAAGTAATCATAATCCTAATGTTGCCAAATGGAACTTTCTAATTCTGAACAATAAACTTCCCTTTTGTCCCAGCAGACAGAGTTATAATCTCCCCCTTTCTTAATTTTACCATCCAGGCTCACCCAAGAGTTTGATAAGCCAGAGCTTTGATGCACCGTAATCATATGCTGCCCAGATACGACTAACTTCTCCACGTTTCTAAAAATCTTAACTGTGTTGAGGATACATAGGAAGAAGAAAGGATGGAAGAAATCATTTGTGTTATCTACTGACTTTGGGTGTTTTTCAAAACATGGCTGTCTCTGTTGAAAACTTCCCCTATTACTCAGTGCTGCTGCACACAGGGACAGTAATTTTCTTTGAACGTTTTATCAAAACTTACTTAAAGCTACGTGATAAACTGACTCATCCATAACCACTTGGACAACTTTTTATTTTGAACTGGTTTAAATCTGGATGTATTTCAGAGCTGGATTAGGTTATTAAATAAAGACTTTGCTATGCCGATGTGATGCGCCGACTAGCTGAGCGCTACTACCCTTTTATTATCATGTGGGGAAAAGAAAAGGCACACGTAGATTCGGAGGGCATGACTCAGGGCTGGCCGGTGCGCAAGCACAGCGCTGGCGCTGCTCGGGCTGCTTGCCTCAAGCCCTTCTGGCTGGGTGCTTGCGAGCGCTTGGTGCGATGGGCCACAGGGACGGGTGTTTCTAGCTGACTCCAAGCCTGGCTGGAGTCAGGGCAGGGGAAGCCGAGGAGGGCTCAGGCTTTTCCTTGCCTCTGCGCTGCCTGTGCTGCAGGCTGGCGCAGAGGACAGAGCAGCACCCGCACTGCGCCCCACCGGCAGCCAGCTCGGCAGGGGAGAGGCAAGCGCGTTTGCGGAAATGCTGAGCACCCACACCTTGCATGTTTAAGCCTTTGGCTTTTTCTTTGCAACCAGAGAAAGACGCATCTATGCTAGAGGTCTTTTCCGTGAACTGACTGAGTTTAGCTCAAGCTGAGTATTTTCCAGGGCTAGTCTGGGTGTCTGCTTCGTAACCCTGCCTGCCCTCTGCAAATGCCCACTCTCTCCTTCATTGCCTCTCACCTGGCATATTCCACCACAGCCCCAGTAATCAATCATGGGGCCTAATTATCCTAATCTGTCTCCTTTTCTGTCTCATTAAAACCTAATTAGTTTATAACAACATAGAGGCTGGAGGTAATTTGGAAACTTGGAGGAAAAAAAGCCAGCAACAATGGAACTGCAATAATGAGGCTTCAGGAGAGCCCAAGTCCACGGCTGTGTTTACACTGCCAGTTTTTAGGAAACCTGGATGCAATCACCCAAAAGGTGTAAGGAAGGACCGTGGTGCTCTGGGGCAGGTTAAACACCTTTGTGTTAAAGGCTTTGCCTGGTGCTTCTGTGTGCTGCCAATGCACCATGTGGTGTAGCCGTGTTTTTTGGTCTGTTAAAGGTGTGTGATAGAGCTGCAAGGTGGCCAGGGTATGCAGTGCTTGGTTAAGCACCTGCCTGCTGAGGTTGGTGGGTAGAAAAAATGGTGAAGGGAGCCTATTAGTTATGAATTAAGGTGTGGTAAGAGAAAACTCCTAGGTGCTGTTTGCCATCATGATAGAGGAGGGAATAGGGATGGAAAGATGCTCTTTGACTGACGGTAAACCCAAAGGATTTTGATAGCTGTTAATCCAGTTATACTGCTAAACTGATTTGAGAAGGACTTGTTGGAGCTGGGGAGACCTGTGCTAGTGGTATATAAGGTGGGAGTCAGAGTGCAGATAGAAACAGGCTGGTAGGGATAAACCTATTTTTCCTGTTCCATCAGGAGTTTGTCACCTGAAGAATTGCAGGGCATAAAAATACTCCTCAGAAACCTGTCCCGCAGAGACAGTATTCTAGGATCAGAGTGACTGCTAGCTATCAGTAACGGTAGTACAGGCTTCTCAAAAGTGGCTCTCGAGTGGTACCACTTTCATTTAGCTTTTCAGTATTAGCAGGGTGTCCCACATAGTGCATGTTGTGTATCTGGCTGCTTAGTGAGAAGTGGGAACCTTTGCATCGTCTCTAAATTATTTAGATTTCTGACTGTGCACATAGGAGTTGGATGAAGGTCCCCGATTCCATAGGAAGACATGAAGATCTAGCAAACCTTGCCCATGAATACTGTGACCTGGTAGTTGCTTTGGGCTCTCGTAGTTCATTTCAATACGAGGATAGCAGAATAGAGTTCAGCTGCACAGAGTTTTGCCAAAGGTCTGTGCTCAGCGGGGCACTGACCTTGTTTTTGTAACAGCTCCCAGTTTTTGCAACCCCGATGCTGTAAAATAAATGAAAATGAATAATGGAGAGACTCAGAGCCATATGGGAAACATAAACAGAGCAAGCAGTAGCGCTGTGCGGGTGCCTCATCCCCTCTGTTATCATCCAGATGTTGTTACAGATCTCAGTTTCTCTCGCAGAGCATCACTGTTGCAGTAGACAACGTTTAGGGGTTGGAGGGGCTTTTTTCTCGGTAGCACTGACTTTATTCTCTTCAGAAACTGGTGCTGATATCCCAGGAATGCAGTGGCCAGGGTAGCTGGGGCAAGATCTCAAGAACACCGATGACGCCAAGCCCTTGCTTCAGGAGCCCTCATCAAATTGGTTATCTCCGTTTGCTGTTGGTACCTGGCTCCTTCCGAGCTGCGTATACTCGGAAGCTGGGGAATTCTTTCGAAGAAGACAAGTGCTGTGCAATATTTCTGCCCATGTCACAAAGGTGTATCTAATCTACTAAACTTTCTAGGAATGACAAGACTCCGCCAAGATGGCTGCGTTGTGTGAGTACTTTCTGCACTACCTGTAGCAGGATTTACGTCAGGTAGCTTCTGGCTGCTGCTCTTTAAAATGAGCCCAAACATAGGCGAAACGGTACTGAATCCCCCTCCAGTGTCATGCATCGCAGTGCTGAGGTAGAGGAACAAGCTGGAGTGCAGAGCAGTGCTTTAAATCTTTTTTCTTACTGTTAGAGAGCAAGTATCAAATCTCAAACTGTAAGCTGTTTCTCCTTTTATACACCCACCCAACTCTTCTGATTGTTAAAATAACTTTTCACAAGCCGGACTTAGCCTGCCCTTTCACATGTGTTAGGCAACACCACAAACAACAACTACACCAAAACCTGCCTGGAACAAGTTCATTAACACAGCCTAATGAGACCTGATGTACAACCAGAAAAACAGGAAAGTATTTTAGCATTTGGGAGTCTTTATTAGAAGGACTCTCCTTTTTCTTTTCCTTTTTTTTTCTTCCCCCCCTTGGGATTAACATCAGTAAAAGATATTATTTTTCAAAAGCGCCAGATGAGGTGGGGAGATCAAGGGCTGGTGCTGAAGGCACTGGTGTGTCCCAGCTGGCTCGGGATCTGCCATGCTCTCCCTGTTTGGGCAGTACGAGGGGCTCTTCCAGAAGGTGATTCAGAGCATCTCATTTAGACTCCCCTGGAGAGCAGTTCAGAGGTGTCTGCCTCTTTGATGAGCGAATTAAAAGACTGAGGGCAATGACTGGTTAATCTAAGGGGAATTCATACCACACACCAAGGTGCCAGAGGCATTTTATTAATGGGACTCGAAAGCCTTGGCTCATGATAACTGGACCCTGTTCACCACTCTCAAGGTGAGCATCCCCGAATCGTTGATATCCCTAGTGCAGACCTGCACCCTGTTGTCTTAGAGCTGTTCTGGCAGGAGGACTGGGCTGTCTTCCAGCAGCCTCAGCTCAGAGTATTTTCGCGTATATAGAAGATACCTTTCCATGGGCAGACTTGCTGTTTCCATGAAGGACGTAGTAATTTCAGCGTCACACAGCCTTGACTCTGGCCCTAGGACTGTTGCTGGGAATATTGCCTACTATAAAAGGGCTGGATGTACTTCTGGCTACAGATTAGAGGATGGTTTAAGGTCAGCACCTTTTTGGGCTCGTATAAATGTTCTCCTCTTCTGACTCATACAACAAATAGCTGTTTTTACACACAGCTATCTTCTCTCCTTCTGAAGGTAATACTTTCCATATTCAATGGTGGGACTGCAGGAACAGGCTTTGGCTGAGATCTGGCTACTTATTTCTTTCCATGCAGAAGCTCGAGCCAAAGTCAGAATAGTGGGGTCCCCAGGGCTTGCCCTTGGCCAGAGAAACTTGATATTAAGAATTCATTTAGCTCAGCCATACATCAGTTTTCTGCAAACAGCAGGGGGAGCTCAGATTCTGCCTGAACCCTGACAAAGCAGAGAAAGTACACTTTGCTGAAATTGGTTCTATTTTAACCAGGGGGAAAAAAACCCCACAAACAACCCACTTGCGGGGTTTTTCTTACAAAGTTGCATTTTTTTGTCCCCAGTATGCCATAGGGAGGCAATGAGAGCATGTAAAACAGATAATACAGTAATTAACATGAAGAGTTCTGTACTAGCATCATTGCTGGAAAGGTCCTTGTGAACCGGTAAGTGTCTGTATTTAACCTTTCTACTTTCACAGAAGGTCAAAAGCAGTTTTAATACCCATTTCATGGAATCATTCCTCAACAGGTTCTGAACTTGGGAATGGCTGAAATCGCTATTACATGGGTGAAAAGTAATACCTGGGAATGAGAGACCAAATCCATCCTTGAATCTGGCTGTCCAAAGGTGACTTTGGCTGGAATGTATTTGGTGGTGTGTGGCTGCTTTGCTGCGAGTGCCACACGTCCCCCGCTTCTGTAGGTAGACCAGCACTGTCAGGCTTTTGTGCTGGAGAAGTATGAAGGCATAGTTGGCAGTGACTGACGCAAGAACGCAGTGTCAGGACAGGATTGGGAGATTGGGATCTGGCTTCTTGGTGCTTCCCTCAGGAAGGCTGGAGCCGCAGTTGTCAAGCTTTCATCCAGGATCCAAAATCCATTCATTATTGCTTCCCCACAACCGCCTGAGATCCCGCAGCCCGTCAGATCTCTGCACAGGCAGGTGGGGAGGCTTGGTGGGGGCTGGCAGAGGATGACAGGTGGACTGAATAGGTTTTGGACGGGTGCAGTTTTGGAGAAGGTAGGAAGCATGTTAATCCTCTTCCCTGGATCTGCTCCAGCAGCGAGCCCTGTGGGAAAGTGGTGATTTTGCTGTCCTTAGTGCCACTGGATGTTACATAGGGGGTATTCCCTTGTGTCCCTAGTGTGTGCCCTCTGATTTGGAAATTTTCAAGTGCACTGAGTGATCCCCAGCTCTGTGGGATTACGGCTACTGAGGGCTCTGTGGGCAAGGTGAGTTTGCTGCCAGGCTTGTAGCAGGGAAACAAGTAATCCACAGAGCCAAGAAAAGAAGAGAATAGACCTAGATGTCAAGCCCCAGTGACAGTCTTCTCCTTCTTTGTGATACTTCTTTGAGCGACTATATCCCCACGAATGTCTTTGGTAACAGGCCGGGCAGCTGACTACAGTATCCAATGCAAACAACGCTGGTGTGGTCTCCAAGGGGAGAGAATAAACTCTGACTAACCAGGAAATGCAATCATAAAGCTAAAACCTTTGCTTTTGCTATTACTGTGCATCGTCTGCTTATCCAGTATTTTGTTATCAGTTAGTAGGAACTGGAAATCCTTAGACAATCTAAATGTAGATCCTTTTTTTTTTTTTTTAGAGCTGGCCCAGCTTTTAGCTTTTGAAAGCCAGATTGGCATTTCAAGGAGTCCTGCCTGCATCACAGAATTTATAATAAACCTACGGATGAACAAAGGAGCAGTAGTAGGAGCAGGGAAAAGATATGGGATGTCAATGATAAATCGAGTATTCCCTGTAAAGTCAGAGTCATTGATCATGCTGTCAGAGATTGGGGATACAGGAAATAGAGCTAGATCAAGGACTCCAGCCTTCCAAATGGGTAGGAGATGAAAGCCAGCAGAAGCAATAGTTTGCTCTAAGTGGCTGAATGGAGAAGGTCAAAACTGGGTGACAATCCACATGCCTGCATGGTAAACTTTTGGCCACCGTTGGGAAGCCTTGGAAAGAAGCAAGGCTGAAGCGGGTCGAGCCCCATGGCTCCCCACAGCAGCTGGCCAGCTTGGTGAAAGGTAGCTGGCGTGGATGTAAGTGTGAAGCCTGTGCCTTTCCTGCCCTACGGAATGTGTCCTCACACGCACTGCCGCACGCAGCCTCCCTGTCACACCGAACGAAGGCCAGGCTGCCGGCTGGGAACGGGAATGGTGCTTCCCCACCACTTCAAAGTCTGTGTATTTCACTGGTTTTTTTCCTAACCCTGATGTTGAAAGAGATGATTTTCCTCCTCTACAAACCACAGCCACTGAGAAGTTAATGAAGGGTGCTGGTTTTGAAACTCCTAGCGGGCTGATCCTGCCTCTTCCAGCTTTGCTGTGACTTTTGCTTGGGAACCAAGTGCTGGGCTGGATCCTCACTGTGATTAAGACTCATAACCGCAAGCACAACTGGCTGAGAACATGCGGTGGAAGAGTCAGCACCTGACGTTGTGTTGGCCCAGGAAGAAGACACCGGTCTCACCATAGGCTTGTGAGCTTCGTTGCCCAGTGGTGCGGGGCACCAGAACCTGGGCAACCCCGTTCTTGGGTTGCATCTTGTTCATGTGAATAACACTGCTGAGAGACAGCTGGGTCCCTTCTGCGTAGGGAGACAGAAAACTCACACTGCCTTCGAGGGGTCGTACTGAGACAGTAGAGCTGAGGAGGGTGAGGAGTGGGAATCAGCTGAGAAAAGAGCCATCTTAGGTTGTCTTTTTGCTTTTCATTTAATGGCAAGGGAGCTTTAGGCCTGCCGAGTCCTTAGTAAGTATATTAAATAAGAGAATAAAAGAATGAGGGAAGGAGGAGTGCTCATTGACAAGGGGGCAGGAAAGGAGGCTGAGTTGAAAAAAGGCATCTCGTGCACAGTGGGAAGTGACTGCAAAGGGCTGCTGGCCCCGTGGAGGTGACATCCCGCAGAGAGCAGCCTGGTGTCGTCACCCCTGCCTGACTCCTCCGAGAGCAGAGGCTCACGCTGGTTTCCCTGGGGTGCTGGCTGCCAAGCCAGTGCTGCTGGGAGGAGCAGGAGCCCTGCGGCCACAGGGAACTGTTGGCTCCCTCGTTCGTGTGTGGTCTCCCCTACACAAGGCTGGCCCCGAAGGCTTTTGTGGAAAAGGCAGTCCCTGCTAGGACACGTTTCTGCTCCTTATCAGTTGCTGTGGCTGTTGCCGACTGCTTTATTGAGAGCAGATGCCGTTTGCTCAGCTTATTGCCTGGAAATTGCATACAGCTGCAACGGAGAAAAGTGAGCCTGAGTTATCTTTCCTGCAAAGGCTGTTTAAGTGGAAAGCTTCAAACTCCTCTTCAACCTCCCATAACACTATTTAATTTATAACTGAGACCCAGATTCATGAAGCTCTTGAAACATGTACTTATAGGTAGCAGTGAACTGAGATCCGGGCAAAACTGATCCTCCTTAGCGTTGCTTTGCAGTTACACGCTTCGCATGGGCCAGGCAATCTGGGGTGTAGAGCAGCCGCTGCTCCCGAGCCTGCCGCTGTGAAAGAAGTAATGCGCTCCTCATTAACTTCTTCAAACCCGACAGGTCTGTAACTACCCCCCTCAAGTCATATCAGAATGGTTCACCATTAATTTAGGAGAAAACATATAGCTGCATTCACAGGGTGAACCTGACTCACCACTTCTTTAAGAAACTGAACTATTTTGGGGTTGAAGTATTCAAGCAGAGGAGAGTTCAACTTACCCAGAAGAACACAGTTTCTTATGTGTTGGAAGACCTCGTTTATTGTTCGCTTAAGTTAAAGATTTTAAGGAGAAAAGTTAACTCAGACTGTAGTTACCACATCAGCACTATACCCGTATCTGTGCTTTTTGTTCTTTTTTTTTTTTTTTAAAAGAAAAAAGTGGCACATGATTTTGAGGAGGCAATGGAGGAGACTGCCTAACTTTCCATCTCTAACTCAAGGGTCTCTAAGGCAGGAGGCCCAGAGAGTCAGTGGAGAGCAATAGGTTCCTGCAGAGGGAAGTTTAGGGAATGTGAGTTAGGTCTTTTCCCGGGAAGCACAAGGGGTCATCCATGGGATGTGCAGGGAGAGAGCAGCCTCCTGCAGTGGGGTCTGTCGTTAGTCTGAAAATCCTCTGTCTGCCTTTTCTGTAAACAGGCTTTTAAAAAAAAAAATTGAACCTACGGCTTTACATCCCGTTTTTTAACATGTAGTGTTCATACAAAGTGAAGCAATATGCCGGCAGGTTTGTGGTTTTGATGGATCGGCTTAATGAGGTTGGTGCAGTTTAGCTCAACACGTTCTGCCTAGCAGAAGCAACAGCTACCTTAAGGTCAGGTACCTAATAGAAGCCTTTTCACTTTGGCAGGACTTTCCTGGCCAATGTGGTAGTCATTTCTCTAAGGTGACATTCATGCTGAATTACTCTCCTCATTCAAAGGTGTGCAGTTGTGCCAAATTCTGCCCGACCAGTGGAAAAGCTGGAAACAGAACTTAGAAAGGTTGAACCACTTTTCCAAGAAAATTTTAGTCCAGTCTGTTGCAAAACCAGTTTTTGTCTCCCCTTTATACTCCAGACAACAGGTTAATGCATCACTGAAGTATCAAAGGACACAGTGCTTCTAGCACTTATAAGAAGAGAATTACCAGTATTGCTGGTAAATGGGAAACCTTTATGTTTAAGCTGTGGTGTGCCTAGATGGATATAGAAACAGCCTCAAGGGACCCGGCAAATGAAAAGTAGCAGGCGAAGATTAGCACAAAGGCTTATGCAAAGAAGTTAAGGAAAGTATTAACTTTTGCTTCCCTAGAGTAGATCCAGATATTTCAAAGGAATTCTGACCTGTAGTTGGTAAACAGACAAATCCTTTTCATCATATCATTAACGAGAGGGAGAAGGTGGCTTGTTGGAACAGCCTGGCAAGACTACAAGGATGCGGTTTCTTGTCAAGTGCCCACTATGGGACTCCTTTTCTCCTTACTGGATGTATCAGACTGATGTGCTGCACACAGCGAATCGAATCCAGTAGGAGCTGTAGTAGTGCTCTGCTCTGAACAGCTCATGCAAAATTCTAGGACGGTTCATTGCTGAATGTTTCACTAACGTGCCCGTGCAGAGTAATAAGCACATACATTTTGCATATTAATCTTTTTCCTTAGAAATTGATGCTGCCTTGTGGGATATGCTGGATTGTAGCCTACTGCAAGCATTTCAAAGAGTAGCACAGACCTTGACAAAATAGGCATAATTATAGCATATGTGGAGTTCTTGGTTTTCAAATGCCATGCCTTTGGAAACGTATCTATTTCAAGAGAGCAGCACAGAGGAGAGGATTTGCAAAAGGTCAAAATATAAAGCTACAGAGTTTTCTAGGATGAGGAACAGTCGGCCTTTACTTACACCACAGCAACTCTATTAGCATCAGCTAGAGTTTCGTGGCTGCCTGTGGCCGTGCAAACCCCCCGGCTGCTTGCACAGCGCTTGCACAAAGGGCAGCTCCCTGCAGCAGCACCGGCAGACACCAGGGGCCACCCCGGGGCTCTCCGGCTCCTCGCAGTCCGGGCTCCGGGAGCTGCCTCCTGGCTGTGCGCACTGACAGTGACCCCAGCTCACACCCACCGGGGGGTAAAGGGAGCCCTGCCGGAGAGCCCTTCGGAGCTGCTTCTCCTGGGAGCAGCAGGCAGTGCCGTCGGGGACTGTCCCCTCGGATCGGGACACCGGTGGAGGAGACTTCCCGGGACGGATCGGGACGCTGTTGGAGCGTATCTCCTGGGATGGAGTGACCCTCACCCGGTGTTGGTGAGTGACCTTCTGGGTATCTCTGAGTGGGAGATTCCCCCGTTACATCAGTGAGGTGAGCACGCTGTGGGTCATCTTCCTCAGAGTGTGTTCTGTAGAGCTCAGGGGTCTGTTGTGCAGGAATACATTCCCAACTGAGATCTGAACTGGTCAGTGATGTGGTCAGTCGGAGTGCCGGGCAACTCTGGTTGCACTAAACCCACGTTTTTGGGAGAGCTGCTGCTGTCTGTTTGTGGGTGCCTCTGTGACTCTGCAACAGTAACAGAAACCAGCGTTGTGAATAGCTACGTGGGCAGGCTGCAATGAGGAGGGAAACAGGGCTTAGTGATTAAACTTCCTTACAGTGTAAACTACGCGGTAAACACGAGGGAAGAATCAGGGGATTTGTAACTTTCTGCCCAATGGGCAATAAAATACAGCATCATAAACCTAGAGAAATTCAAACTGCTCTTTTGGAGAGGGAAAAGGAAATCAGCTCTAAATGGCTCAGAATTCTAGTGGAAGAAATGAGGTCCCTTTGGGGAAACCAGATGATGCGATTCTTCGGGTAGGTGTTACGGTGAGGTTTGTGATGGGAGAACAGGAGCCATAAAATGTCCTCTTTGGGGAAGCTGTAATGCCTGCTGGATCAAAGGCCTGATGGTCCATCATCAGCACCATATCCCCTGTAGCTCCTCCTGCCTGCTCCCTCCCCCAGCTCCATCCAGGGCAGCGCTGGACCAGGAGTGGAGCTGTGAAGGCAGAGCGGCTGTAGGCTGCTTTTTTGAAGAGGAGGGAATTGAGGCTTTTGACTATGGCATGTTCTGAACCTTGGGACTCTGCAGTGGTCCTTTCCGGGAACAAGATGAGCATCTGTTTCATTCCTTGCTCTCTTGATAGTGCAAGTATTTCAAGCACCGTCCCTCTAGTTTGTCATGTTTACTACTACACACTGAAACTCTAGGCATTTAGAAGAGCACTCAGAAATATTTGCAGATCATTTCAGCCACAGACAAGAGCAGAATTACTGGGAACATTTTTAGGGTGTCTGAGACCACTGGATTTCCAGATAGTTTTCTGTTTCACTGTGATTTTCCTGTTACAACAGGAGGCCAGATGAGGGTGGCAGGTCACCTGGAGACTTCTGGTTTGACTGGGCTGTGGGAGAGATGGTTTTGTGTGCCTTCCTCCTTCAGCGTCCCTGCAAAAGCTGCTGGGTCCTTGAGCTCTGTGTGAACTCTACACCAAAGAACTCTGTGCACCTCTTCCCAAGTGGAAGGCACATCATTCAAAGAGTCAGATTAGTAAGTGAGCCCCTCATCCCTCCAGGCCACATCACATTTTCTCCCATCTCAGTATGTAATAATAAGCCATGGAGCTTGAGGCTAAAGGTTTCCAGCACTAGCTAAGGATGGTTACCTCCCCAAAGCCACGTGTCCTTGAGGCTGTGATTCCTCTTGCAGTGCTGAAACATTATGAGAAAAAAAGGCGATTGAAACAATTCTGTAGTTTTTAAACAAGCACCAAGCCATTAGAGAGATTTTAGGAAACCACGTAAAGGAAGGCTGAACAACAGTAACATTCAAGAAATGGGAGGAGGGCAGGCTGCATTTTTAATGTCAGCAAAACAAAGTCTGCTCTAAGCAGTGTAGCAGTGCATAGGAGGTCAACATCAATAGCAGAAGAACATACAAGTGTTCTATGATTAATGGGGCTCTTGTCACATTTCTGCATCTGGAGTAGAGAAGGTTAAGACAGAAGTACGCGGTTGTTTTTCAGCTTTGTGCTCAGCACATTCATTCTGAAGCTAAGGCTCAGCTCAAGTCCTTGTGTTTTCATCTTCTTTAGATCTGATGACTGCAGAAATGTAGAAATTTGAAATCCCTTGCCTTTAGGTTTTTATTTTTATGCTCACTGTATGAGGAAATGATTGTATTCTGAGTTGGTTTCCATTTAAGGAGCCTTTCTGCAAGGAATCAATGGGTGTTACAGGAAGATTACATGGCAGATGGAGAAAGGCATGCACTTTAGTTTTGATGCAATGGTAGATATAAGGAATCCATCTCCAAAGCAGCTTGCTTGGGAATGGGATTGGAGCACAGCAAATGAGGAGAATATGCTAGTGGATCTTCATCCAGTATCATGAGAGGGGCAGCATCACATGGACAGGAGAGTGTCTAGAGGCTGGTAGGGCCATCTGTCTTCTCCTTTGGTGAGAGGAAGGCACAGTGTATCTTGGTGTGTATACACACGTTCATGCGCTCACTTCTGACAGAGCACAATCACCCAGCAAGAAGAGCAGAACTGAACTACTGCCCTTCTCTCCATGCAAGGCCCGGGTAGTTTGCCGTCATCTGTGCACTCTTGCCTTCAGCTTTCCTAATCTGTGCTATAAAAAGTTCTCGCACAAGCCAAGAGACACCAGTTCAGAGCTCCTGTCAGCAGCAGCAGCAGCAGCAGCAGCAGCAGCAGCAGCCGCCGCCTGCACTATCAGCATCGGGCAGGGAGCAGGCAAGAGGCCAGGGCTGCGATGCTTTCAGCTCTGTTCCTGATGCAATGTCTTGAGTGAGTTCAAAGTTGGGCAAAATGCCTTTGCATCTGTGAATACAAGATTTTTGCCTTTTTTTTTTGACAGCCAATATGTGTCTCTATATAAAAATACTGCAAGGCTGGTGCTAATGGTCCTATCTGTAACGATAATAAATTATTGCCATTACACGAAGATGCAGGTAAGTTTACAAGGAGCCATTCCCAATCCCTAGCCTGATCTGTGCTGGACGTTTCTCTGTAGGAGGGAGCTACTAATAGGGGAGCAGAAGTCACCAGCAACACGGAGAGCTGCATGTGAGCAAAAGCCAAGCACTCTCTCCTTGAATGGGCCCAGCTGAGCATCTTTTGTTCCCATGGATTTCCCCAAAGCTGCAGACCCTGAGGGCTGTGAGGATGTGTCCCAGAATAGACTGCAGTTGTTGGTGTGAAATACTTTTATATTTCTCAATAAGGACAATGCTATTGCTTGGATCTGGTCTTGTGAAACAGAGGAAGACACCAAACTGTCGGGCTGATCATATAATCCCTGGTCAGATCTTGGCACTGGCAGTGTGCTTAGGGAAATGAAACGCTGACTCTCCGTTCTGCTTTGTATTGCAGGCAACGCGATCTTTGTGCTTTGTCTAAAACTCTGACTGATCTTCCTGCCAGACGCTGTCTGAAAACTCCCAGAACGATCTTTCCGTCCCATCAGGCCGAGGTTTATCACTATCCCTCCATATTCAAAAGGTGTTTTGTTTTGCTTCAGCTATAAACAAGCACCAGGATTTCCCCGACTGAGGGTTGTGGGAAGCCCCTAATGTCATTCCCAGTGCTATATAGCGTTCTTGGAGGTTGCAGAGCTGTGAACTTCACCTCTGCCGTGAATTCTGCCTCTCTGTCTTACAGGGGTGGTATCGTGCCTGAGAGTCTGCTGTTTAGGTAGCTTACGTCACTTAGAAAGATGCCATCAGAGACATCCTTGTCGCAAGAAGGAGTTAGCGACTCCTGATAAACCACTCCCTGGGTCTTCCCATTGATTTTTCCAATTAGGGTGATGATTTGAATCTTTTCTTTCACTCCATCGTAGTTAAAAATCCCGCCATTTGTGTTCAAGGTGGAATTTTCCTTTTTTAGCACTGTTTTTAAAAAGAAACTGTTAGTTTTTTGTTTTGTTCTTGCACAGTTGCATGCAGACTTGAAAACAGATTTGAAATAAACAAAACCATGAAAATAACTGAGAAATAAATTGGGATCTTTTAAAATCTATTGGCAGAGATTCTGTTTTGAACTACAAGTCTTCCCAGTATTTGGATTTTTTTGTCTGCAAGGTCCTTAAATTCTTGAATGAAGAATGAGTTTAGACCACCAAGATTTGCTTTTATATTAACGTGTCATCAAAACTTCCCGTAACATAAATCCCAGAATAAATTAATTCTGCGCTATGACTTGGCTCGGTGACTCGGTGTTCATCTGGAGATTATGACAGTGATGTATAAGTTGTAAAACGGTCTGGACAAGAGCTCTCCGAAGAGCTCTGCTTACACTCTGCTATACGTTGTGCTTTCTTGGCTTTATCTCTTCAGCCAATTTCTTCTTCCTTCTAACTGCAATCTGTTGGTCCAGTGGCTTTTCTTTTACACGGAATTAAATTGGTGAGACTGTTGGGCACGGTGCAGATGAAGAGCTCGCGCTGAACTCCAGCAAGCGGTGCGGAGACTGGGACCTTCACGAGTGGTGAAGTCTGAATCTGGCAGTACCTGAAACCGAGCCTGTTTGCTTTGTGCTCCACTCCCACTGATGTCCAGAGGATGGTGCTACTTCTCTTAAGAATTTCTTGACCAAGTAAGAACTGCAGGAAATCTCTTTAATACCGTGGCATTGTCTCCTCAGCATTGCCTGTCAAAACAAGCCAGCATCCTCATTCCCAGAAATCAAAAGTGAGTTACAGCAAATATTGACATGCGTCTGTTCTGATCGGTTAAAGATGAGTTTAGTGCTTTTGATGGGAACTTTGTATTAGGAATAAAATTCAAATGGGGACACGCCACTGTCGTGGAATTTTAAATTTAATATCATTTTCCTCTTCCTTTCCCACAGGCCAGGATCCTTATGAGAATGTGTTTTCTATAATACGCCGTGTCCCTTCTTGTGGCAAGGGACAGCACCATCTCACGGCAGCCTGGTCCAGATGCATCTTGTCTTGACCACAGTGTAGTCTTTTGAAAGCTGCTACTTATAGTGTAGGATGAGGAGATGTGAAATTAGTTAACGACACATTATAGGAGCTTTATTGGAAAATATTTTTTCAATGGAAACCTGTTTCTTCGCAAAAACTTTATTTGGGTAACAACTGAAATTGTAACGGCTTCAACAACTTGTTTAGATTCCTCTTCATGTTGGATGCAATCTGTGGAGAAGGAAGTGAGCAACCAGCTTTGTCATCCCCCTGGAGTGCACTGGCAAGTGATGTCAAGGAGAAAACTGGAAAATATGTTTCCTACCTTTCCCTGAATTTGGGACATCAGCTGTTGCTAAACTTAAAAAATCCTGTACATGAGGCTCTTAAACTTTCAGTGTTTGCAGGGGACAGCAGCTGTGGCCCAAATCCTTCTGTCTGCTCTGCCAGGCTTGTGAACAACGTGCTGCCTTTGGAAACGGTGTAGAGTGAAACGGGTGGATATTCAACCCACCCACAGCCAGAAACGCCTTTATCAGAGGGAGCTTTTGGTCCATGGGGTGTCTCTGAGCAGCGTCCCCGGGGCCGCTAAGCTTTGGTGGGAGCAGTGCAGGGATGCCAGCTGCTTCCTCCTCCCTCCTGTCGGCTTGAAAGCCTTCTGCTTCAGCAGGGTCACTGTGGGCTCAGTATCCGACCTGAGGATCCTTTTGCATTAACTGCTCTTAGCTGGAAACCTGATGATGCATTTTGGATTCCTTTCTTTCACTCTCATACTGTTTTCTTGGAAATCCGTAGGAAGCACCAAGCTCTCCTGAGCTGCAATGAGATCAGAGGTGAATGCAGTCATCGTATCCCTTAACTCCGCCATCCCCGCTGCTTCCCTGCATGGACTTTTCTCTTTTCCTCCAATTTCAGCAACATATGTAAATAATTAACTTACAAATTATACAAGCTTATCACACTATATCCCAACAGATGGAGAAACACCATTAAGTTGATTTGTTCAGGCAGCCGCATGCTAGACACCGGATCCAGAAAAAACAAGGAAATGAGTGGTTACCACCCTCAACGGTGTGTGACGGGTCTCATGGCCGTGTGTGATTACAGCCCGTTTACCGTAATCTCAACTCTGACCCACCCAGCCCTTCACCATACTCTTTCCCCTATCAAATAGCTGATGTGAAAGTTTTTTTCTACTGCAACAGGGCAACGTGGTTGCAGCATGTATCTGATCACGTGTAACCCAGCTGGCTCACGTCACCCGAGCGAGAGCTCTAGAGGTGGGCATCGGTCCGGTCTTGCTCTCAGCAGCTGTTTAGAAGCGCTGCTTCAAGCAGGCCTAGGGCTCGTGGCTGGTCTGCTTGACACCTTGGTCTGGAACTCACATACGAACCCCGTCCCCTAGTAATAGTGGTAGGCACGAGACAGAGGTGTTTTAATGCTGGGAAATGCTCTAGCGCTGTGGTGTGCAGAGAAAGGGCTGTGTAAAATGTAGATGTCACTTAGGTTAGGAAGATCTACCAACTAGAATAGAAAAAAAATGTGTTTAAGTGTTTCAAAACAACTTGCAAAGAGTAGCTCTTGCTAGAGCGACAGAGATGCTGAAGCGGGGACTTGCATGACAGCAAACCCCTTTGCTGTTGCACGTGATGCAGGCAATGTCCAGATGAGAAGTGTGTGCTGTGCAGGCCGCGGCTCTTACGGAGCGTTAACATTTCTCCTCGTTTCATCTGCCAAGGGAAGTAAGTGCAATCGCTCAGAGAACCTAGTCCGTCACACCTAAGTTTGAAGCCTGTCTCTCTCTTGCTTGACAAGGAGTAGAAGAATAATGCAACACTTGTAAACTGAGAAGTTCTTGCTTTTTAGCAAAAGGACACTGTGTCGCTGGGCATCCACTGTTTTTTTCTGTGGAAAATGGTGCCAGGACGTGACAGCAGTCATGCTTACAACACAGCGATACCCAGTGGCTTTGCACTAGCTGACTTGGGTATCAGTGGCAAACTAGCCACAGCAGATCACAGCTCAGGGGAGTTTGCCTCAGTGTGGGCTGCAAAACCTACCCTGTGTTACTGCAGCTAAGATGCTCCAGACTGTCCGTGAGTACCCACAACACAAGTGAGGGCCGAGAGAAATAGCGCACTCTGCCTTCACTGTGGCCCTTGAGCCAAAGATGAGGATCTCCTCGGGTGCTGGAGTGCTGGGATGCTCATTCTGTATAACAAGTGTGGTATTTTTGTTTTGGGGACAAACCTGGATTTGTGAATATCTGTCTTACCAAGGAAATTTGTGCTTCTACACTTAACGCATTTTCTTTTCTGAGTGTCTGTTACTGGGACTGGCTTTTCTGCTCTCTGTTCCTTGCTGGAGTGGCCCGTGTAGTCAGACTCCTCCCAGCAGGCAGAGATGTCCCATCACAGGAGACGGGGTGGCTCTGAAAGCACTTTATGGCAGAGGTTGGCTGCGTGTGCGCTCCGTGCTGTACTCTGACGTGGGGAAGCTGCTTCCAGGGCCTCTGCTAGGCTCCACGCTACTGCAGCTAACTCAAGTCAAACCAGTGAGACGGTTCACTGCTTTGGAGGTACCTTATGTATTCATAAACAGCCTTTGCTTGGGATTTTGAAGGTCTCCACAGTTTGAGCCTCTGGGCTACCCTGTTTGGTCTCTTCCCGGGTTTTTCCTAAGGTGTCTTCGCCCTGACTACCTGTGAGAAGTACTTGTGCACTATTTACTTCTTTCTTTCTCACTTTGCTTCAAGGGCTACATAAACCTCGGGCGAGTATTGCCAGGTGACTGACACACCCAAAGACTTCAAACACACCCAGATCGGTGCCTGCTTCTAGTACCTGCTGCTCCTTGCCCAATTCCACAGCGTTTGTGCTCATCTGGCATCGATTTGGTTACTTTTCCCCGGACTCCTTTCTGATACACAAGCTTCCCCACAGTAGTTCTATTCCCCTGCTGGAGCTCTGCTTTTGACAACCGAGGGGCCGCCTGCAGGGGTGTTGACCTGGTCCCACCCCATTCCCCGTTGCTGCCATCTCCCCGCTGTCCTGTGTTCACACCTCCGTCCAGCACGCAGCAGCTCAGGTGCGTCCCTGAAACTTCCCCGAGTCCCGTTTTAGTTTTTCCCCGATCCGCCTTGGGAAATGGAGCCGGGCTTTTCCCAGCTCACCGTTTCTCTGGGTCCTTACCCCGGCGCACACGGGAGCCAGCCGAGCCCAGCCCGGCCCCGGGAGGTGTCGCGGCTCCCGCGCGGAGCCGGGGTGAAACGCCGCGGGTGCCCGGTGTCCTGTTTAACACTTGAGCTCGGCCCGTTTGGAGTGCGAGAGCCTCAGCTCAGCTTTACGAGGAAGGGGCCCGCGCTGCCGGCCGGTGGACGGGTGTGCGAGGTGCTGAAAAGCCGCTTTCGGTACCGGTTGGCGCTGGGTATTTCTGCGGCGCTCCGCTCCGCTCCCGTCTGCCAGGATCGTAAACGAGGTGATCGCCCTGGGTCTCCCCGTGCCGGACGGTGCCCAGAGCCTTCTTCTCAGCGAGAGCCGCCTGCGAGTCCTGCTCGTGCAGAGCCTGCTGCCCGCGTTACCGTCTGAGTGACTCCGTCTTACTGCGGGCCCACTGGGACGACGGGCTTTATTGAGATGTATTCCAGGCAATATTTTCAATATAAATATTTTATGGTAGAATTTTCAATATTATCCAGGAGCACAAACCCTGCTGAATGTCAGTGTGATCATATCCCCCCAAGACCGTTAGGAAACGCAGCTCTGCACATTAATGATGACAAAATCCTGGCGATGGCAGCGGTTTCAGGGAGGTGGCAGGCTCTGCTCCCTGCAGAACCACCTTTAGCCCTGGCTGGGGCTGTATGCCTGCGTGCTCTGTTTAGCTGAGAATAAAGGAGACTGCTGAATTCTAAATTCTGAAGTTGTAAAGTAGCAGTTGAAAAGGAAAATAAAAAAGTGTTATTCCTAGCTTCTATTCGGTATAGGAGCTTACTGCTTTTGAGAATTTTCCAAAGCTTCTTTTTAGTGCAAGATACTACTACTTTTTTAAGCCTTAAGCTTTCTTTTCAAATGGACTCATGATTGCCATTCCAACTAGGAAAGAAGTATTTGCAAATTAAAAAAAAAAAAAAAGAGTGATGGTTGCTCACTGCATCCATAGAAGGCGGCTGTGGAAGGAGGGGAGAGAGAAAGGAAAAAAGTATTTTCATGACTCACTGTTTAAATGATAATATGTCCGTTAATTGGATCATATTATAGAATTATAATTCTAACCTTTTCAAAGGGTTTCCATCATTGCAGATCTTGCAGCTGGCACGATTACAGCATGGCATAAACATTTTGCTGGAGAGTTTGATTTAATTATAGGAAGACTTTTTCTAAGGTCAGTGCTGTGGTACAGAACTTATGTTCCTCAGGCGTTCACTCTAATTACAGTTTTGTTTTGATGCTGGGCCTGGCTGGTCTTCATGTCTTACGTGAGGTCACTCCTGTGCTGTATCCATGTTGGAAAGATCACTCGCTGCTTAGAAATAATGAATCCACGATCGAATTTATCTCTGGGACAGCTGCTTGCTCGCATTTTGGTGTGTTTTTTGCTCCCCCAGTGGGTGAGACCTCCTGTATCTGGTCCTGAAATGGGGATGATGGGCTGGGGATGGGTGTATCTTGTTGTAGAGGTGTCGCATGCACAGTAACACTCAGCTAGATGGCATATCCAGGCGCTGCCTCCTCCTGCACTGTGACCTTCGTACCAACTGTGCAGTTGCTGGGTGGATCTGGGTCTCCAGATGAGTTTCATGTGAAGGGGCCATGACCCGAAGAGAAGCCAAGGAACTGTCTTGTTTATGCCCGAGGTACAGGCAAGCATCTGGCAGGAGTGAGCTCTGTGAATCTTGATGCCTGGTGGGGGAGATTTTGGCAGAACTTTGCAGGGCTATGAGCATGTTTTGTGCTCTACGGTCTTCCCTTCTGTCCTGTAACTCCTTTGCAAAACCACCCGCTTGGTTTTGATAAGCCCCTTCTGGATCCTATGAAGACGTTGCATCAGAGTGACCTCACAGCACTACCTGCAAGTTTCTACCCCTTTTTGGTTATCTTTCTCTTTGTAGGGGCTTCCCATGGCAGAACTTGTTAATTGTCCCAATCCAGAATAATTCTTTCCAGAAATAGTTTGAGGTGCACCAACAGCGCAGGACGTGGAATGGGTTTGTAAGGAACAAGTTGTGCTAGCAAGCTCCGTTTTCCTTTTTTTTTTCTATGTAATTAAAAATGTAGAGGTGGTGGGAGCAGAACAAGCAGGATTGCTGATGTGCCAATATAGTGTATGTGTTCTAGTGACAAATGAGGGAGAGCAGGGGGAAGAAAGGGATCTGGAGGGCATGGACATTGCAAAGGGGAGGGAAGGGACGTACTGCAGCGCATCTGCTTTGCGTCATTGTCTCCTTAACCGTGTGCACTGTGCTTGGCAGCGCTAATCAGATACAAACATCTCCCTTTGCATCTCATCTGTTTTCCTCTTCTCCAGCAGAAAATCCCTGTGAAACCATCCAGTCTCCCCATCATCAAGCATTTTGTAACTAGGTGTAGAAGTTACTTCTTGCAGTTAAGGCACTGTTCTCTACAGCACATTTCCTACTCGTTTCCTGCACAACATGACATCTTGTTTCAAATGTTTCAATCGATTGGACTTCTGGCACTTCCCTCAGGAGACTATTCCAGTCCTTGCTCGAAAGAAAGCAGCATTAGAATTGTTCTCCAGTAGTCAGCAAAAATTTTTCCTACGCTAAGCCAGGGATCGGTGCTATAGGAGAGGGTCTATAATGGTGGGGCAAGGAAAGGGTGAAGTGAGGAGGAAAAAAAGTAAAGAGGTAAGGAATGAAAAGAGCATATATTCATAGGAAGAGATATTGATAACTGGCTGGATGTCTGAGACCCTGATGAAATTAAACATTTAACCTTTATTCCTTTCATCCTCTACTTCTCATAGCAGAAGGAAGGAAGAAGATATTCTTCCATTAAAAAAAGGAAATTAAAACTCTGCTGATGTTCTTTTCTGGTGCTGAAGAACTCCGAGGTGTGAGGGTAGAAAAGGGAAGCGGGTTAATACCAAGGGCCAGCATTTTTGAAGGTACTTAAGAACTTTGGTGCTGAGCTCTCCCTAAAGCCGTGCAAGAGTGGAGTGACAAGCTACATAAGCTCTTTTTCAAATCCTCTCCTTAAAGAGTGTATTAAAGCCGAGGTGGAAAGCAGGAGGTAGACAGAGTGGTACAGAGGTCCATGTAGTGATTAGTCCTGAGGCTGGCGAGTAACAATCAATTCTTTGTTCTGCAGCTTTGTCTACCACTTTTGCCACACTGGGCAAACACAAAGGTAAAAGAAAGTCTCAAGGACCTTGCCTAAATGTTTTATTCATTACCTTAATTTTTGCATGAAGAGTTTTTTCTCCCTTGGGGATGGAGACCTTAAGATATGATTCAAAGGAGTGTGTGGAACGTAGCCAAGAAGTTGTCCCTAAAATTAAACAGAGTGGACTAAAACCCTTTGTACCATTTGGAAATCAGCCACTGACACTCAGATAGTTCTGCCCCGTGGTAAAATCTTTTACTTCCTAATGATGGAATTGCTTTTGGGTTTACCCCCAAAGGGTAAACACGCCCCACAGTGCTATTCAGCACTGCGTGTGCATGACAGGCAGGAGAGAGGACCAAGCAGCTTCAGCAAGTCTGAGGTACTATGGCCTTTTATATCCAGTGAAGCTGTGAGCAGAGTTTGGGTCATAGATGCTGATCCAGCCCTTCAAGTTCAGACACATCAGTGAAAAAGCTTAGATTTCAGAGCAGTGCTGTGATCGAGTTGCAGCTCAGGGCTGGGAGCTGCTGCTGTTTCTATCATGGACTGCAGAAATCTTCAAAAATGTCTAAAAGATCAACCGGGCAATCGCTGTTTGAGTAACAATATCAGGTGGATTTAAAATCCAGGTAATGCTGGTGCTTCACTCTGCTTTTGCTGGCGTGCCCAGAACAGCTGTATTCGATAGCTCACAGAATCATCTGGTTGGAAGAGACCTTAAGATCATCGAGTCCAACCTTCACCCGCAGGCGGGATGGCTGTGAAAGTCAAATGGTGTGGTTTGGTACTGACAGCCTTCCTGGCATGTCTTGAGGATGTGGCTGCTTCAGGTGGGATTGTGGGGAATACAAGAGCTGCTGGAGGAGCTGGGGAAACTGTGGGCATAGACAGGAGAGGGGGAGAAGGAAGCTGGAGTGCTCATGGATATGTCCTGCTAACTTTTGTGGCACTGCTTTGGTGGATGTTCCTCATCTTGAAGGAAAGCCCCAGCTAATGAAAGGTGTGTTGGGGGCAGTATCGCTTTGCACGTTCTCAGGAAAGCCTTGCGATGTCAGGATGACAGCATAAGAAACCAACTAGCTAGAACACAGGCAATTGGGAGGCATGGCCATTGGCCCATGGTGCTGAACCTATGGGTTCTTCATGTGGGTGCATTTCCCAGGGTGTGAGACTGTGAGTCAGGTCAGTCAGGAGAGCCACGCTTGGCTATGACAACAAAGCATGAGACGTTTGTCACTGTACTTATGCTGGGGGGAAGGGCACTGGAGCTAGAGCTGGAGTGGGCAGTTGTGGGTGGCAGGAACCTCACTGCAGTTGAGCATGGGGTCTTCTTCCTCTTTCTTGATCTCACACTCCAGACATTGTTAGTCAGCAGAGAACATAAGGACTTGACGGGCTACATGCTGTTATTTGGGCCAAGGAGCAAGAGCAAGGCTCCATCCAGGCCCTACAAACGCTTCAAAGAAGGCACATGCCCTGGAAGGGGGATGACCCTGGAGCTGTGAGTTTAACTGTTAGTAGATATATCACGTACAACCTCGCCAGGCTCCAGCATCTCTTGCAGTGAAGGCTGCAGATTCCTTCCTGGCCCTGAGGGCTGACTGCCTGCATGGTCCAAAATCTACCTACTTTCCTGGATTGCTCTGAAATTCGTTACAACTTGTGGAGGCCAGCCACAGGGATATTTTCCCATTTTAGAGTCACTTACACAATGAGATCGTGAGATATAGCCACCTTCTCCCCATTCTTGTCCTTTCTTTCTCCATATCCTTGTTCCCTGCCCCGAGAGACAAACAAAGAGAACTGGCTCCCCTTCTTTGATTGATTCCTCTTTATGTGCTTGAGCATCAGACCTTTGGCTTAAATGTCCAGGACTATGACTCTGCGTGTCCCAGAGGAAAATGTTGAAGGATTTCTAGCCTGGCTGCTCTTGCATGAGGTGAGGGGACTCCTGCAGACTCTATGCTAGTATTGCTGGTGACAGCTCAAAGCCAGCCTGGGCAGAGAGCTAGAGAGGGGAGGGGAGGAAATGGGAATTTTCCTGTGCTTCTCCTTCCCCAAGACTGTTTTTCATGTTTGTTTGGATTGCATTCTGTGGGAAGTCCAGAGTGCCTGAAAGCCGTTTTCAGAAAGGAAGAGGTTAAGGGCTCCTGACAGAGAAAGGATGAAAATTTGGATGGAGCAAGAAAGCAGGACAGTGGAGATGATACCAGTGAGGGAGCTCTGGTTAGTCCCTGAGGCTCCTTTTTTAGATGTGAGCTACAGGGGTGGAGATTGCCAGAGGAGGAAGGACAAAGGAAACGACAAAGAAGGACCCTGGAGGCATTTGAACATTTCCTGTCCTCTCCTTGCGTTTCTTATGAGCAGGGGTCTGGTCAGAGTTGTGTGAGACGAGAGTTCGCCTCCATGAGGTACCTGAGGTAGAGAAGGGAGGTGGTGGGTAAGGCCTCTCCTTGCCTCCATCACGTGCTGGGATGTGGGTTATACTGGTGCCTTCCTGCCCCGCTGTCCTGAAGAAGGGCCGCTCCGCTGTGGGGATAGCTGATGGCAGCAGGCTTGTCAGGTACCTAGAGGGCGCCCAGCCTGGCGTGAAAGGTGGAGCGATGTAGCCTTGGACCGATCTTGTCTGGCTGTATTCCTCTCGTGGGGCATTCTTCAACGGGCCACTTCTCATTCCCCACTGTAACCAAACTGTTCGCTAAAGGAGCTGTTAGTTGAAGGACAAAGTTATTCTTCCCTAAATAGTGGGGTCACCCGGTCCAGTCTCTTGACTTTTTACAAATCTAGTGCCACAAAAACTCCAACTTGGTCGTCACAAAACAGAGCTTGAAGGGCCACACCCTGGAGTTCTTAATCTTCCTGTTCTCATGTGGCAGCTCCGTGTATCCTGATGGCACTTTGACCTTGTGCTTAGCAGCATACATTGCCACCTACTACAGAAATGATGGGCTCCTGCTTTTTCTCCAAAGAGCAGGCTTTCACCACAGAGGAGAGCCATCTTATGATGATTTACAGTCTCCTTGAATAAATACGAGGCCTCAGGATGCTCTTTGCCTTCCATATTGTTAGGTCCCTGCTCTGTACTTCTCTTCTGTTAAACTGCCACGGGTGCTGGGGTCTCTTAAAAGCTATCTCACTGTACATGGAGATCAGACAAACGGACACGGCCAGCTCAGATCCTGACAACCTGGACCAGGCTGATGTGCAGCGAGCGGGAGGGCTGGCATACCAAATCCATTAGCAGCTCTTGAGTCATGTGGCTAGTCTTACCAGTTCATTTGCCACTACCATTTGCCTTTTCGCTTGTCTTGTTTGTGCCCTGATTCTTGATGGTTCCACCCTTTGCATGGGCAGGAGGGAACATCCATTGGGCCTTACCAGAGGGAGTCTTTTCTAATGCAGAGCATCTTTCCCACAGTACCCTGGTGAGTCAGACTCCTTTCAGGATAGAGCTGTGCTTGCACAACTCCTCACGTGGCTCCATGCGGTGGGACAGCCCCTCCCTCTGGGTGTCATGCTTCTGGGTTTGACAGCGATGTGTCACTCTGCAGCGAACACGCGTGGGCTGAATCACAGCGTTAGCGATGTCAGTGCTTGTTCCTAACCAGGCGGACCAAGAGCCACCTTCGGAACCAGCCCCACCTCAAAGGCGGCCAAGCGTAGGGCTGCATGTTTATTTTCTTCAGTGAGGAGCTCCGTTCTCTTTGCATTCCGGACAAACAGCATCCCCGCTGCTCTCTGACTCAAAACAACATATCCCCTTAGCACGTGGTGTGCCAAAATTGACCCCTGGGCAACAAAGTGACAGGAAACAACGGGTTGTTTATTAAACAAAAATCTATTTATGCATGATCAGACATCCAGACATGGCGAAATAAGTTCCTGTATTTATCAGTGATTGTGTAATCCGACTTCGAAGCTACAACGATTAAACTCCAAAGATGAATGCATTTTTGAGTTAAAAGAATCTTCTGTCTTTGAAACAGATGACTTTGCAATCAGGAAAGCAGGTAAAAGCAGAGCTAGATGCTCAGCAGAAGAAGGTCAGTGGAACTCCCTTCAAAAGTTCTGGTTATGTCCGCACCCGCTGCGAATCCAGCTCAAAGTGTTTGAAACTTTAAGCACTGCCCCAGTTTGTGGTTCTTTAAGGGAATCACTGTAAAGTGATTCTTAAGACCAAGCCCGACTTTCTCAATTTTCTCTATGATGGAAATAAGGGCGTGAGCTTTAATGGATTTAGATGTTGCCTCATGTCTGGACTCTTAAGCTGCAAGCTGAAGGGAGATGGTTTTCATGGTTTTTCCCTGTTAAAATGCTGGCACAGCATCAGTGAGCGGTGGGACCATCAGAATCGGCCCTTCCTGCCTGCGTTACTGCCTCAGGCTGAAAAGTTGTGTTATGTTTTATACTCTGCTCAGTAAGACCCTGAAGGGCAGTTGCTGTTAAGAAAATTTCTCTCTCCCCTTGTTTTTTATCTCCCTGTGCCTTGTTCTGCTCATGAGGTCTGCTTTCTTAAATCTGACTGCTGATCCGGATCGAAGGAATTCACGTTTTTCTGGGAAAGAATCCATCTTTCTGAACCCGCCTGTTGGCAGGTAACGTCTCCTGCCCATTGCATTGGTCTAAGTGTCCTCTGAGTGGTCAGAGCAGCTTGAGGATTACACGGATGTATAATCAGACGTATGAAGAGCAGAGGTCCTGGCTTGGAAAGGAAACAGCAAGTTGCATGTTTCTATTTAGTGCTGGAAAATGGAAAGAAAGGGATGGTTTAAGTATACGTCCATGACCTCGCCTTGATGGACTAAGTGACTGCTTTAAAGTTGTTTTCATCTCTGTTTTCACTTAGGCTGTGGTAAACGCGTGTTGTGGCACATGTGCATTGTGCATACGTTTTACCTCCGTGTCCTCCTGCAAGGCCTTTCCTCTAAGGACTCTCTCTTGAACAGTCAGTCTCTCAGTGGGGAGGAAAGAGGGAGGAAAGGCTGCTCAGATGTGTCCTGCACGTCAGTACTGTCCCCTCTCCTCTCTCACTAATTGAACTTGACATGGCTGATGAGCAAAGGCTGAAGGTATTAGATGAAGGTGTCTCACACTTCAATGAGCTGCTTTGATCTGAAAGGGAGTGAAAAGGCAGAGGGACTTGTGTTCAGAGATGATGAACCTGATATGGAAGTGTCGTTGTGGTGTTTTGCAGGTCACACCACAGAGAAGTCTAAAAAATGAGTTGATCAAATGGATGAGCTTTCTTCATTGTGAAGGAGCCTCTCAGCAAGAGTTTTTGCAAGGTGTGTTAAGGGCCCCGGTGAAATACTCAGGAAGTTAAATACTGACAGCTCTGTTCCTGACTTGACGTACTCTGTGCAGCGCTTAGCGGTGTGCGAAGTTCGGAACCGCTGAGCTTGGTGCTGTGTAGAGCAAGGAACATTTAAAATTACCCTTGTAAAGACCTTGCGATAGTAATGCATAACGAACAAACATGCCTGTAGTTTTTGGGGCAAGGAGCTTGGCCATGAGGGGATAAAGGAGAAGCAAGCACAGCTTTAACTCGTTAAAATGAGTTGATGAGATATGCTGATGGGTGGCTGGTGATAATTCGTTTCGAAAGGCAGAAGGTACAGTAGGACACAGCTTTTGAAAGTTGTAAAACTTCAGCAGGATTCAGTCTCTACTGCTAATGTGACGCTAGTAGCAAGCGGCTTTTTTGGCCCTAGAAGTTAAGCATTGCTCCTGTCCCGGAGGTGAGGGGATTATTTAGGAGGTGGAGACTGGAGGGAGACGTGCAGACAACATTGCCCACAGCGGCGTATCTGGCATTCAGGAGTTTTTCACACTGCGGGAAGCCGTTCTTCAGTGATGTTTGGTGAGATTTTCAGCTCTTGAGGTTGCTGCAGAGCTTAAAGCAGCTTGTGAAAGATAATTGCACAGTGTGAAGGGAAGGAAGAAGTTCTGAGCAGGCAGAGAGACCAAAGTACACATCTCCTGCACAATGGGGGGGAAAGATATTTCACCAGAAAAAGAAGTGTGACTGTGGGAAATCTTTGTAGTTAGCTTGTGAGAACTGGAAGAGGAAGAAGCTATGTGACCAGGGAGAGAAATCATTCTGTGACAAGACCTATGAATGTGCTATAGCAAAAAAACTCTATAAAGATGAAAAGACAGTAGTCACCAACAATATTAGAGACCAAGGTGGTGAGAACTCATGGCATAGGTATCTTTACAGACGTTTCTGCCTGAAAAGGAGCAATGGGGATCTTTGGAAGGTAACAGCCTGTTGTCTTGTTGGAAGGGAGAAGTTGCTGTACATAGTCTCTGAGTGTGGAAGAACCGTTGCTCAGGGGGCTGTGAACTGGAAAGGCAGGTATTTTGAGTTTCATAGCTGGTGGTGTTACACTCACGGTACAAGCCTCTGGAGGTTTTGGAACACAGGTATCTGTGGACTGAGCGAATTACGAAGGGGTGACATTTCAATTAGTTAGCACGATACATGACCTCACAGTCCCCTTATTGTGATTAAGAAGAGGCTAATGAGTTCTTGTACCCTATTGTTTTTTCCAGGGTGAATCATGTTCTTTTACAAACTCTGCTGGTTTTGTCCGGTCACTTAGCGTTGTTGTGTCCCGCTAGGCTCAGTACTGTTGTAAGCACCATTTTCTGTCAGCAGCTGATTCTACCACTAAGCAGATCCCCAAACTGAAAGCCGTAACCTCTTTGGGGAAGGGTCAGGAGTGCTAAGTCAGATACAATATGTGCACTTAAAGGGTATGGTAGTATGTGGCAAAACTTCCTAAGTTACATTAGAAGAAACAGAGGTGGGAGGCTAGAAACCAGCATTTCTCCCGTGCCAAGGGACTAGCTAACAAGTCGCAGGTGGCCACAGCAGGAGCTTGGGAAGAGCATGGTTGTGATGGGTTGCGGTGATAGCCTGTGTGCACTCGCGGGTTTCCCCTGCTTTGTGCCTCGGCAGTTCATGAAGTATTTTACGTAGCTTGTTCTTTGTTCAGGCAGAGTGCAAAGTGGGAATTACCAGAGTGCAAAGTCCATTTTGATTGCCTGCCTGGGCTTTACCCTCCTACTGTCCTTTTACTTGCGGCTTGGTCTAATACCCCCAGGGGATTCTGGCCTTACTGCAGTAACCCTTTCTCACTGCATAGCCCGACCGAGGTGACTCAGGAGGGTATTCAGTGAAGATCATTGACTTGAGAGTGCTCCCTCAAATTGCAAACACTCCAAACTACTGTCTTGCTTCTGCTCAGGAGAGAAAAAAGTGTTCTTCATATGAGAAATGACCTGGCAACCAAGGCCCATGTTAGAGGGCACTTGTCCATTGGAGCCGGTCACCTGACAAAGAGGTCTGTGATGGGCAGAAGCTTTTCAGGTTTCTCTGTTGGATATTCCAAGACAGAAGGGAGGAATTTCCTTCAACTCCACATATGGGTATCTAGAAGCATGATATAGAGGAAAGGAATTTTGTCTTGAATGCAAATGGATCCTCAAGGGCTTAACAGAGCAGAAGCCTCAAAATACTTGTTCTGCCAAGGAAAGTGCGGCAGCATGCTCAGAATCCCTGCACAAAGTCTCCTGGTTTGCTTACCTGGGATGAGAAGCAGCTCGTATCCTATAATCTTGCTCATAACACTGATCCAATTACGTCTTAAAATTCTTGTTTGGTGGTTTTGGGTGTGGGAAGGAGTACCTTGCCGCTGTTACTCCTGTCAGTTCTGTGCTTCTGGAGAGGCTGGTGTGAAGGTGAAAGTGCGTTAAATTGCAGAGGAGCCGGAGGGGAGGAGGTAGTTGGATCAGAGATCGCAGTTTCTAGGGAAGGTTCCTCATCCAGACGTGGGGAAGGGATAGAAGGAGGGAGAAGACTATATCCACAGCACCAACTCTCTGCATCAGCTCTCAGTTGTCCATGCTTTGTACCCAAGAAGAGGGTTGTCTGTGCCACACAGGAAGAGTTTGCTTGAATCTGGCAGGGCTACTCAACAGAGGTGCAGTGCTTCACCAATCCAGACATGCTGTTTGTTTGTCTAACTCAGCTTCCAGCACATCACCAAGACTAGCAAACAAATCCTTCTGCATCCAGCTCCGGTCTCTCTGCATCCTATTTCTAGAATAGGAGTGCAGCCAGGGCCACTCTGCATTTAGTGCTGATTTTAGCTGGGTTTTACCATTGCTAGCTGAGCAGGATCTGAGGAGATTTCCTCCAGAAGCTGTGCCTCTGCAACTGCTCCCCAGCACTTGGCTTGGAAAGCCTCTTGGTTGCTGCCTGCTGCTGCTGAAGTTAAGGAATGAGCTTTTGGGTTGGCCTGCACCAGACTCCACACAGCTAAGGCTGGAAGCGGGTTGTAGAGAGGCTCTAACCACCCAGCTGCAACCAGCTGCGAAGCCTGGCAAAACTGATCCTTTGTGGAGACCTTATTAGATTTCTTACCTTATTTTAAAATACCCAGCAGATTTCCCACTCCCTCGGATGCTCCAGTCCACTCCATGACCACGAATTACAAAATAATGTTTGAGGTTTGACTTGCAACCCCAGCTCAGTCAGGGTATCAACCCAGACCCAGCTCGAGCCTGTAAAAGTGACTAAGGTACGAAGCCTCCCCAGTGTCCACTGCTCAGGTTGGTGTCTGACCTCTGAAAATGAGGCCAGTTTGAGCTAAAAAATAAAAACAACCAAACCTTCAGCAACTTTTAAAATATCTTCCCATTCATGTCCTTGCACTCGATGCCTTCAGAACCTCATTAGAGGTTAGTAACCTGAAGGAGCGCTGTGATACTTTACAGTGGCAGTGCTCTGAGATCCGTAAATAGAAAACACTAGAGAAATGGCCAGTGGTGTAATTTTTCTAGAAGAGGGAAGGAGGGAGGGAAATTTCCTGGACAAAGGTGGGAAGTGATCATTCGATGTGTAATGATTGAGCCGTCTGCAAGATAGAGAGTAAAAACACTTATTAGCAACGTATTTCACAAGACCTCTCATCTGAATTGCTTTGCGATGTAAGAACTTGATAAGTTGATAAAGAAATACGGAATATTCTGCACAGGCTTCTCTAATTATGTCTAACTGTAAGTTTTAACTGAGCAAGGAGCTCCATCTGCTTCAAGAACACGATTTACGATACCGTAGCTTGGCATCCCCTGAGCGCCTCCGAACAGTGCAATGCAGCAGCATATGTAAATACTTCCTAATTACACAGAGCAGTGGGAATTCACAGATGGGTAACACCACCACGTACCACAGACCCGCTCCTGATAAATCCTCCTTGAAGCAGCCTTTTATTGCAGTGGGCTCTGGTAGTTCTGGGGATGCATTGTTAAGATTCCATTGTCTAAATTGAGTTTCAGGCACGGGTGGGCTCGAGCTTGCTTTTGTAGGGGGACGAATTGCAGGCGATGGCATAAAGTGCGGAACCGCGCTGCAGAATGCAGCTGCTACCCCATGGCTGCACCAGCAATGTTTGTTTTGTGGTGATGGCAGTCGGAATCCACACAGGCGCGGGAGTGCTGTGCTCAGACAAAGCAGCCGTTTCAATGGGCCCGTTCCTTTCTCCTGTAGTAGGATGAAATACCGGTGACTTTTGCACTCACCTGGCTGTCAGATATTCTTGAGAGAACCAGCGGGGAGTTCAGCAGATGGGTTAATATCACTGAGTCTGGGCGGCCGCTTCATCCTGCGGTGAACAGGGAAGGGTGGGACGGGAATTCAGAAGGTAAGCCGTGCTGAAGGAAAGGCGTCTCACCATCCTCAGCTTCGGAGCCTGTGACCACCTAGTCCGAGTAGATCTATCGTTTAGGTAAATCTGCTGTAAACACAAAGCTGAACGTAAAGCATTTAAATTGTTCAAAATCTAAAAATCTAAGAGGATGCCGAAAATCCTGGACCTTAGAGTTCGCGAAAGGTCAGTGCTCTTCTCCAGCCGCAGCACGGCGCTGACTTTACGTACAGAGCAACTTGTTAGTTTTCAAAGGACAGGCCCTGTCGATTAAGCAAAGGGGAGGAAAACTCCATTCCCCTGCCCATCCGACCCCCATTACCTTTTGAAGAACAGTGAGGGGATGAGTTTAGGACTTCAGTGATCCAGCATTATGGAAGAAAGTCGTTAATAAACATAATAGAAATAACGACCAGTGGAGGATTTCTTGTTCTTCAGTGCAATAAGCGAGCTTTGGAATCATGATACAACATAACAGCATTTGCAGTGGACTTGTAAGAGGTTGTGTGGTCATCTGGAACTATTTTGGGAACAGGCTGGCATAATCGAGCCCTTGATCCGCTGGCTGAGGGGAAGGCATCCTCAAAACCACCTTGCAATTCCCCTGGTGACAGTAGCAGGTACAATTATTTCTCATTCTTAAGCCCTGAAGATGTGACCGAGACAAAGTAAGAGAAGCATAATTACACAGGTACGAGTCCTGCCTCCTGTCTCGGCCGTTGGCTGGTAAGAAATGCTTAGAGCAAGTACGCGACTAACCCAGCTGTAATCCAGGAGGTCCTGCCTCTGGGTCATTTGTCTCCAGCAGGTTCTCTCTGAATTCATCTCATCCCTGTTTGAACTTGGTTGCAAACCCCTGTATCCTGTATCCGGCTGTGATGGTGTAGACATGCACTCCACTTCCTTCCCAGCTGTTTCTTTCTTAACTGGCGGAATTTGAGTCTAATGGATTTTTGCATTCAGCTGCATTCTGAGTACATCAGATTCTCTGGCTGCTGAGGAAACCATCAGGCCGTTCGCTTCATTTGACCCCTCAAACTGGGGAGGGAAGTCAGTGATGTCAACTACTGCTACCCCATGCGGAACTCAGGGTATTTCAAAATGTGTTACGTCTTTACAGGTTTTTAATTAGGGCAGCTTGTGTCTTCAGGAATTGATTAGCCTGTTCACGTGCCAGTGCAGTACCCTGACTCTCACCAAGGACAAACCTTCCCTGGCCCAGCCTGGAACATGGACTGAACCAGCTTGTCTCCAAAACTATTACAAAATAAATAAGGTCTGTGCGGTCCTAATACGTCTTTTCCAGAGGTTACTAAATTGCTCCCACGGCATTCAGGGCATGCATTATAGTGCCCGCTTTCTAGTATCTCGGAAGCTACTGTCAAATGAAGTAAACCAGGGATAAATGTTGCATCTCGACACCAGTCAGCAAATCGATAGCATGGGAAGAAAAAGGCCTATATTTAGCTATTGTAGCCTTCTGTTTGGGGGGATCTACTTCTGACTCTCAAATCTGTTATTTTCCTGAAATGAGAAGTGATCACTTTGGTACTTAACTGCTGGACAAAAGTTACCTTTGATTTACGATGTTGGCACAACAAGACCAGGCAGCAAACAGCAGCCGTAACTGAAGTCACTTCAGTGAAAAGGGGCGAGGTAAAATGAAGCAACTCTTTCAGTATTACCTTGGGTTTTTTTCTTCTTTTCAGTTGACAGTCTCAGGTATTTCTTTCTTCTTGCAGTTCGTGGGCGTTACTAAACACAGTGAAGAAAACCCTCTATGGAGATCAGATTGTGTTAAAGCCGATTTGCCTGTGGCTATTTAACCGAAGATTTTTGCTTGGCTTTTTCTTGTTACATATCCTCTTTTCCTCTCTCTTATCTACTAGAGGTGACATTCTAGAGGAGCAGTTTCTTCTTGAAGTTTGATTATGAAATGCAAAGTGCCTAATTTAGGTTAATAGATGATCAAACATTAACTGTATCTTAAAATGCCCTGAGGAATTCCAGTGTGGTGGGAGGCACCCGAAGTTAACCCGTGTTAGGAGGCTCGCTTTGCCCTGGCTGTTTCTACACAGAGGTGCTCTACTTTATACAGCTTGACCTCCTCTGCAGCCGCATTTCAACAACTCCTTTAAATCACCTTCTGGAGGGATCTGTGTCTCTACGTTGACTAGCTAAAGAGCCTAGGAAGACTAACCACCTCTCTTTAGATACCCAGACACGTGTGAGTGCCCCTGGCCCTGGCGGACTCCAGGGATGGGTGGCTTTTTTCCCTGAGCAGGCTGGTAATGAACACTAAATTGGTCAGTCAGAGAACACACAGCCCTGGAGGATGAAGTAGCCTTCTCAGGCTCCTGGGAAGTCCCTTCAGTTCAGGTTCGATCAATATCAATGTGAGAATGTTTTGTGAAACATAGATGGAGACCAGCAGCCACATGTCATGGAGAACTGAACCTGTGGCTCTGCAAGATCAAGAGCATGTGGGCTTCAGATTAAACCCTCTGCCTCAGAGGCCACTTTCATACCGATAAATCATGCTTGGGTCTGTTTTTTTGGTACTAATGGCTGGTGTCCATGCTGTTAAATGCCTTTGGTATCTAAAATAGAGTAGCCACATCCAAACTGTGCACTGGGAGAGGTCCTGGATCTGTGTCAGCTTCTGAGCTGTGCCTGGGAATTGTCTGGAAGACCATTAGCTGGTTCTGTCCAGAACCATCCTGAGGACATGCCTCACAATTTAACACTGCTATGATAGAGTCCTTCTTCCTGGTGGTGTCCCAGACACTGCTCAGTTTGCCTGTGTAGTCATACCCAGCAGCTCTGTGCGAGCCTTGCTCAGTGTCGTCCACCTGGGAGTTCTTGTACTGAGGTTACTTTTCCATACTCGGCTGTTGGTACGGGAAAAAAAAGGATGATAACTGACAGGCTTTTGGTCCAACAGCCTTACCCTTTCATCGTTCCGGTGCTTCCACATCACGTTTTGACTATGGCAGGTGCCTATTTACCAGAGGAAAAAAGGTGTGAAGTGGTTGAATGTGTCTCTAATCATTTAGTGGACTAAATGAACGTGCAGGTTCAGGATCCTTCCGGCATTATTCATGGAATTTGATAAAACAGTGCAAACACGTTTTGGGATTTGGCAGTTCACTGACCCAAAATGTCAGTTGCAAGTCTTGGGAATGCAGTTTTACTCGGAGGTGCAGTTCAGCTTTTCCTCTGTCATGTAGCTGTAGGGGTTATGGTACAGCAATAGGAAGAACGATAAAGGCGTGGGGTTCGTTCCTCCTTGTTTCCTTTCCTGCATGCTCCTGTTTCTGTGAGCCATCACCGTGGTGCTCTGCAGAGGTGTCGATCTTCCGTAATGTCAGTGGCAGAGCTTTGCTGCTTGTTCTCTCACCCTCTGGAATGGCACCTCCTTAACATGAAATATAACCCCTCACATTTGATTACAGCAGTGGTAGGAAGCGTGTGATCAAACATTTACATGACTCTACCTCTTGGTTACATAAAAGAAAATGGATGTAATTTTCACCTACATACTTTTATCTTTTTATGTGTGGAACCGCTTATAAGCCGAATAAGCCAGAAGGCAAACTGCAACATATTAAGGTGAGAGAGAAGAAGAAAAACCACCTCAATATTTTCAGAGTAATGTGTTAAATTTGAATACATTTAAAACTTAGTGATACATATAATTAGTGCTGGTTTCCGTGGTTACGGAGTGGAAGATACGAAAGTTGCAGCTCCATTTCTTGTCACTGAAAACTCTGCTTAAATAAGAAATGGAGTGGATCCAGGTGGCAAATATTCAGATGCTGGAATTGGCGTCACCCGTCTTGTGTCCAATCTGTTATTCAGTCACATAAGTTAAAAAGAGTCAAGATTTGTGGTTCCTAATTAACGTATTTGGTAGGTGAGAACGTAACCACTGCTGGAGAGGCAAGAGGAGCGACTTCATGTCTCTAAAAGCGCCTCCGTGACAGAGATCCTCGGCTCCGCAGGTCTAGCGACAGTGTGTTTGACTATATTTTTATCTTTGGCTGTATCATTGTCAAATGATTTGACATGACAAGCTACGGAAAGACCCCTGGAGTCCGGACCCTTCGGGCCTATGGCTCACCTAGGATAGGGCGGTGTCTCGTTGGAGGGTCCTGTTCCATTCGTGACGTGTCTGTTGCTGATCTGTTGGGACCTGCTTCGTGTCCGCAGTAAATGTCGTCTCATTGCCTGCGACCGTCCTAGCAAATATAACATGACATGGGGTTGGGTACCGGTCCACGAGCACCCGTGCTGTTCGGCCGTGCATTCCCTGGATGTCTTGGGTGGCATCTGCCAGCACTTCCCCAGCTAGACCTCAGGCAGAGCCCAGGGAACCGCGGGTTTGGGGCATATATGGGATGTGCTCACGCACACTCTGCTGCTGGGCAGCTCGTGTAGGTGGGAAGGGAAGTCTTCCTGGGCTGTCACACAGCTCGGGCTGGTGGGATAGCTCGCCTGCTGTGAGGTTCTCCCAACACACGCGCTTCTGTTCCGGCATTAAAGGAGGGCTGTGAGATCGTGTGGATGTGCAGCAGGCTGTGTGACTGCCCTGCTGTTTCCTGGTCACTTCCCCGTCTCCTTTGCTCTCCCTCCCTTCAACCTGTTTTTCCCTGGTTTCTACTTTCTGGTGTCCTCAGAAGTACTTAAACTCCACAAGTACTTAAACTTTACAAAACATTAAAATTCTCCTGGCACAAATGGGAGGAGTAATTTTTTGTGTCCAAGACTCTTTCTTTTCATAGCTTGCGTAGTCTGATTTTCCTTTTTACCCTTCTCTTACTTTCTGTATCCGCAGCAACAAAGCTACTCACTTGCATGCTCTTCTTGTCTGGGCCACCACCAACACAGAGTCTCTGCCTGCTTGTTTTACTGTGCTGATGGGTCTTTTCCTAACTGGCAGACGGCTCCTCAGGGGCAGGGATGGTTTTTTTCTCCTGTGTTTGTAGTGCCCCTAGCACAGTGGAGATGTGATGGAGCCAATCATGGCTCATGTGTTGATTTTGATCTTCCAGCCATGTTCATTAGCTGTATGAATGATATGTGTGTGTGTGTGTTATTTATTTCAAGGAGGAGATTGTAGATGTGAGCGAAAAAGGAAACTCCTATTATGTGGGAAAGAGTCCAGTTTCAAAACTTCTTACAAACTGCTGTAAAATTAGCATAGTCTGAAATTTCATCTGGAGTTGAGATTTTGTATGTATTTCATGCTGGATTACTTCAGAAATTCTGTTTTAACCAAAAAACCCCCCTTTTGATTCTTACTTGAATGTGGCTAGTGGATTTATTTTAGCATACAAAGATCTCAAGAACAAAATTGGGTTAAATGTAAGTATTTCAATTCGAGGTTTCACTGGATTATTCTACTTTGTCAAAATGAGTTTTGTTGAAATCAACGTTTCCCCATAGAAAGCTCAGGATTATAAAAAACAGTGTATTCCAGTGCAAGAGTGTCCTGTGGGGCACGGTTTACCTGCTGTGTTATGTTGGGACACCAGCTCTCGTCTCCAGCACGCCTCACGCACCCTCGCTGCTCTCTTTGTGGGATAGGGCAGGGATCTGTTACCACCACCAAAGGAAGGATGACAGCAATGAACTGTCTCAGAAAGGCAGAGTTTGTTCCATCCCTGCTGTTAGCGACCAGTCAAAAATACTGTTACCAGCTTCGTCCATGTGCTTTTTATCTTCACTCGGCTTGGGGATGAATTGCAGCAAATCCCAAAACTTTGTGTTTGGTTGATCAGAAGCTTTCCCGACCCGCACTTACGCAGTGAGCTCGAGGACCCTTGACCAGCTAGAGGACTTCTGAGGTCCCGGGTTGCTCTGCAGATGTGGTGGATGGATCTGCTCTTGGCCAAAACATCCGTACTCCTGGCAAGCCACAAAGAACCCCAGGAGGTGCAGAGTGAGCTTGTTGAGTGGGAAATGCTTAAAACAGGATTTTTCAGTACGGCTTAAAAAAGCAGAAAGGTTTCTTCCTGCTCCAGTGTGGGACAAACACCTGTCACTCGACTGAGTTCTTCAGGTTATAGTGGAAAGCAGATCCTTAGTCAAATTAAAAAAAAAAGGAAGGAATAAGCAGTGGCAACCAGGCCTCGAGAAAAGGCGAGTACCTGACTTCCTACATGAATGGGGGCTGTTTGTTTATAACATCTGTTCATGTTTTGTACTTTAATGTTAGCATGAAAAAGAGAACCTCCAGTTTTCAGGGAATGGGACAAAGTATGCAAAACCAGAATTTTTCTTACTTTACATAATAGACAAAGGTTAAAGAAAAACCACTATGAACTTGCATAATTTCAGGTCTTTTTGCATAATTATTAGATAATTTAGTGCACAAATAACAGTCATAATCATATACTGGGCTGGTCTTGCAATTAAAAGTAAATCCCAATTGTCACAATATTTACTTTTGTGATGAACGAGCTGTTAGTCCAGTCGCTTCATTTTGTCCTTTCTTCCTTCACGCTATTTGTATAAAACAAGCACCACCTCGTACCACAAGAGCTGGCAGCAATAAATCTGTTGAGACAGAGAGAATAAAACCATTGAAGTCTCACCAGGCTTTGTGCATCTCCCTTCACAGAACACTTCTGAGAAATGTAGAGATAATACTTTAAAATCCATATATTTATATTCGGATGAATCCCCAGTACTTAAAATGTTATTTTAGCTTATAGAGACCTTTAGTAAAGTTTTTTAAGAATGCTACTTTCTTCGCAAGAAGAACCAGCTCATTCGGTGGAGACTGCTAGAGGAATGCTTTGGGTCCATGTTATTGCAGGCATTAGCAGAAGCTGGACTTCAGGAACAGGCTGACTGATGGTGCAAATGAGTATTCTTTGAGTTTTCCCACAGAGAATGAACGATTTAATGTAAAGTAGAACAAAAGAACAGCGTGTGAAATATCTGTATTCTATTTTTGTGTTTTTAGGGCAATCAGAAGTTGTGGACTAGTGAACTTTTACTTTACAATCCAGGTCCTTCAAAGGCACAGTCTCTCTAAAAAGTAGTCCTGTGTTGTTTTCTGGTCACTGACATGTTGGTGCGTGATGCCTTGCAGCAATGATTACAAGCATTTAGTGCCCATCACCACTATAACGGAATTCCAGCTCGAGATGGAACATCGAAGGGATCAGTAAGAGATGAGCCTCAACATGTTTCCTGCTGCTTGTTCATGACGCAGGAAAAGGGGGCTAAACCCAGTAAGGGCGCAGCGGGCAGAACATCTCTCCTGACAAGCAGTGGGTTTGTACCTCGCTGTAGTTCCCTGAGCCTTGCTCTCGAGAAGGCTCTGCCGTCAGCATGTCTTTAGATACGGGATCTAAGAGTGCTGCATTTTGACTTCAGAAAACGATCCCGCTGTGGGAAGGCACGGCCAGGTAGGGCCAGTCATCGTATCCGCATGGCACTGCTTGTGAAAGAGACTTGTAAATGTGCGGGGAATAGTGCTTAGGGAGGTATTTTCACACGGTCCAAATGCAACGTCTGCGAAGGAGCAGCAGATGCCTTAGAGGTCCATTGTGTAAGCGTGAATATTTTTTTGAAATATGATCTCTTTATTTCTATTAGAATGAGTTGTGTGGTGTTTGGTTTTTTCCCCCCAGCTTTTATATTCAAACCTTTTTGAAATGGATTCGGTCCCTTTTATTGAAATATACGTGTTTAGGGTATGTAGCAAAATATCAAACAAAAATATTAGATGCAAATCCAGTGCAGGAGACATTTTGTCACTAATTATTATTTTTTAATAGATTGAAATCAAAATGATTAGCTACATTTTTACTTCCCCTACCATAAAATAAACTCTCTATGTCTGCAAAATCCTGTACTTTTTAAAAAACTTGTAAGTTTTAGCACAAAGCAGGGCTTTTTTCACTGATGAGTTCTAAAAATTAGGTTTATATTGGAAACCCTGACACTTGCTTGACTACAGAGGTTCAGAAACCACTATAATTAGCCCAGTGACAGCAGCTGATGGGTCTGGCATTTCAGCATCTATCTAGGTATTATTTCGCACCAATTCTTTCACAGCAATGAATGAAAAGGCATTTCCCCCCCACCTTCCCCCCCGCAACCGGGTGCTAGTTTTCTATTTGAACATATTTTTAAATTTTTTACAACACTTTTTCTGTCTCTTCACCATGGAAGCCTAAGCCATGTAGTTCAAATTCCTCCAAGGGCTCAGCCTGAACCCATTAAATGCAACGGTGTTAAAGTGGCAGGATAATGACCTGTGGGGACTGGCTGGGCCCATGGACCCACGCTCACTCAAACGCCACAGCAGGCTTCCTTTCTGTTTCTTTCTCAGAGCAGCTGCTCTGAGGATGGCTCCTACCTTTCTGCTCCCGTTCCAGCTCCCCTTGGCCCAATCTCCTTTTACACACAGTGTGGAAAAATTTAAAGATTAAGTTTTTTGTGTATGGAGTTCCTTAAAAAATAAATACATTGAAATATGGATGATTTTTTTTTTTTCAGTGTATATTCCTCAGAACCAGCAGAAATGAAAAATACAACTGAGAAGTCTTTGATGGGGGAGCTCAAAACTTATTTCCCAGCTAGTCCCAGATACAAGTGCGGCTTTGCCTTTCTGCAGCAATCCTTACAGCATGAGCAGAAGCAGATCCTGCAGCCTGAACGGCACTGCTGAACAACTGTGCATCTGGGGTGATGCAGGGGCCGCGGGCAAAAAGAGGCAGGAACTGTGAGGGTCTTGGTCTCAGTTGTTAAAACCAACACTTAATAAAAGGCAAAGACGGTTCTTTACTTCTGCTCTGATTTCTACCCATGCAACATCAGCGTTTCTGTTGAAATCGGCCCAGTTAGATATGAATTTGTGAGAAAGTTGGTCTTGCCTCCACTGGTCTTTCTAGCGTCCCTGTGAGCAAGGAAAGAGTGCTGTTCCTACCAGAAAATGCCCTCTACCTGGACCAAAGTCCCGTGTTTTGCTGCTGGCCCAGCCAACAATTTTGGTGGTGGCTTTTTATTTCTTAATGCCTGCAAACAAGGAACTCAGTACCTTGCACCTTTGACAGTTATCCTCTGTGGGAAGTGATCGTGGAAAATTTGGAAGACGCAAAAATAACCACAGAGAGCCTAAAGCACTCTTGCGTGCCTTGACATTTCAAACATGCATCTCTAAGAATAACAACAAACTGGGTGATGCTTTCAGAGGACTATGTGGTCTCCATCAAGATGCATTTGGGTTGGGTTGAAAAGAGAACTGAACCTTTCCAGCATTATCTTCCAAATGTTCTGGCAGGATTGTCACTGAAAATGTTTTCAAACCATCACCCAAAGCTCATGAGCACCATATGCTCCTGGAGCGCTGCATGGGAGCTCCCATGGGCCAAACCCTCCTTTCAAGTTTGCACAAACTTGGAGAAAATGAGACTGATGCCAGTGTCTAGCATGAAGACAACTTGAATTGAACTCCTGTGGTCTGGGATTTATGCAAGCAACGTGGAAAGAGAAACAGTGTCCCTCAGCATGGAATTTGGCCCTTGGTGAAATAATCTGTAGATAAGTCAGAAATTTCGGACTGAATGTGGAGGGTAGAATTGTGGTTTTCTTTTTCGAAATTTGAAGATTTGCAGCAACACAAAGATGCTTTAAAAAAAAAAAAAAAAAGACTCAAATCCTGTGTGAAGGTCTGCAGTAATTAGTCAGGTACCTGCTGTGGTGGGACCACAGTGAGATTGCCAGCGCACGCTGGCAGTTGAGGTTCTCTTAATAGCAGGAACTCAACTTCACAGGAACTGCTAAGGGCCAGGGAAAGTTAACTAGCTGTTGTTCTTAAACTCAGCTTGTTCCTAGTAGCTTAAGGTTAGAAACAGGGAGAGCAGAGAGGGGTCTGGAAGTTTTCTCTCAAGAGGTGGCCAAGGCGACTTTGAAGAAAAGCACCTCTGCTAAAGGCAGTGATAGTGCCCTAAAGGGAAGATGTAGCCCCTACTTTGCTTTTAGGATAAATGGAAGCTGGTTTGGATTTGAGGAACAGGGTGAGATGCATTGCCTCCTCACCTCATTCTCTTTTTCTGCGTAGATACAGAGAGCAAAGGAGATGTCCCCTACTTTGCTATAGATTAATGAAGAGAAGATAAAATAAAGAATTAAAACAGCGAATCATTTTCTCTAAAACCAGGACAGCTGCTTTTTTTGCTGTTTAGCTTGAGGCGGACTGTGGACCGCAGCATTTATGATTTCCTTCTGTTGACAGAATGAACCAGAGCAAAATAAATGCCTTTTTTTTTTTTTTTTTTTTTTTTTTTTAAGTGAATTGAAGATGCTACCAGATTTGTCACCATAAGAGTTCCAAGAATGCCTGGGGAGCAGCAGTTTGTCAATAGAGTGGCCAGTGAGTTATTTGTTGCTGGGACTATAGTAAAGCAAAAAAAAAATCCACCCCACTAAAGGTTGCTTCCTCCCTCCAACATCTTCTACTTGTGCATAGAAACCAGAGAACTATAGTTCAGGCTATGACGCAGAAGATTATGGGTTTGGATCTGCCCCAGAGGAGAAAGGTTGGTCCAGTAATCAGGCGACTTGTCTGGAATATGATGTTTAGCTTTTTTTCCTCTCCCAAACTCCTGGTGTCGTACTAGACAACTGAGCTACCGCAAGGACATACATTTGGATGGGGCTGGAGGCCTTCATCTGAAAAGGTCATCCTCAAAACTTCAGCTGCTGCCTGACTTGATAGGCTCCATCCTTATGATTGATTGATCAGTTGATTGATTTATGTCTCTATCCATCCATCCGACCATCCATCTAAAAGTTACCTGGATCTTGTCCAGGAATGTTTTGGTCTTGTCAGAGCTGAAGAGTTTATTACTTATCTCCCATCTTAGTGACTTGGGAAGCATGAACTTTTCTTATTCCTCAGTGTTAGCTAGAGGACTTCACCCCAAAAGAATCTCAGAGATTGCCCCTCACAGAAGACAGAGGGTCATGTAGTGGTGTTACCACCACCCCTGCTTTTGTTTGCTAGCAGAGAAGTCAGAGCACTCTTTCATCTGTCAGGGTAACTCCCTGAGGGAATTGAATCCCCATTTCCCACCAGTGAGTACAGTGCCTAAACAGCGCAGTTACAGGGAACAGATTGAGATGCTGAGATGACAAATCTGGCCAAGCCCAAGGTACAAGAACTAGGACATCATAAATTTTAATGGTTGGAGAGGCTTAACAGGAACAGGGTTTTCTTGATTCCAGTCCCCGCCACAGAGGCTGTTCTCACATTTTATCCAGCCATCATTTAATGCACTGGCCTTGGAGCAAGGATCTGAAGCCAGGTTCCCTCCAGGAAGTATCAGCTCTGCCTGCACCAAAGATGTGTTTTCTCTTGCTCTCTCAGTGCTGAATGGGTCACTTGTGTATCTGCCACGCAAAGAAGAGCTTTGTCAGAGGATGCAGAGGAACGAGGAAACAAACCCCAGTCTCCTGCCAGCTGGGCAAGTGATCCTATTTTCAGTGGTTTGTAGCAAAAGCGACCAACTGCACCATCGATGGTAGCGTCTTGGGAAAAATAACTACTTCCATGAGGAGTACATCCACCGAGTGCCAGCTTTGGTGGGCGTTGACGAGTGGTAATGCTTGAGAACGAGACCTGATGCCCCTTGTACCCCGTGTTCTCTCTCAGGTGCACTGAGTTGGCTCTGCTCAGTGTTTAAGGATGGTGCTCAGCTGGTATGACTTCCCCAAAAGGGGAGGAGCAGAGATACAGCATTTAAAAGATTTTCCTTCACAGAGGGTGGGAGCAGAAGTCACTAATCCCACACCCATGGGAGAGAGAAAGAAGGGGTGGGAGAGTGGAAGCTCTTTGGCAGCTTTGCACACAGATGTCACAGCCTCTGGATAAGCTGTGACACCCAGAGCCACGTCCCCATCTGCTGTGCTACAGGGTAGCCATCGCCTCGCCTTAGGCTGTTCCCTGCCTCTGTGGGACTGGTAGCTGAGCTCTTGGATCAACACATCCACCCCAGCAATTGAAAACATTCTTGAACTGCTATGGAAATGCTGATCCTACGTGAGTGCTGCAATGATTTTCACTAGCATTTGCCAATCCAGTGAGGTCTAGGTGTAGTCCCTACGCTGAATTCATAAAGCGGTTTTCATTTGGGATGGGTCCGCAGTGTCAGATCTTTAGTCTGTTCATTCTAACAGGTCACTTCCAGTTGGGAAATAGAGGAAAAAGCCTGGGAGGTGCAGGAGCTACAGGATCTCAGGAGAAGTTTCTTCAGGTTAGAATAATAAATGGGATTAGAAGCTCAAAAGCCCCCTTAAGGACGTAGATAGAGCGCATTGGCAATGTTGAAAGCCTCCTAGCTCCTGCAGCTACACCTTTGTCTTTAACATCCCAAGACATGCACAGTCCCACTGGCGGTATCCAGAACCACCCAGCTGTGGCCCCTGAGGGCTTTCTCATCAGCCGTCCCCTTCGTTTCTCTCCTCTGCGGTCTTCTGTAGCCTGATTTAGTACTTGTTACCGGATTCATCTTTACACCTAAAGCTACCAGGAATGACCCACGGTCTTTGGAGGGTGGACGGGTAGATATTTGTCTGTACAGGCCTGATGGGTTTTAAGAGACTCAGGTTTGAATCTGTGCTCAGAAACTCAAGCCTTGGTCTTGCTGCTGTTTGTGGAGGAATGCTACTGAGGCTCTCAGGACAAATCTCGCTGGCTGAAGCTATTTGACTTCTTAGAAGAACTCATTATCCCTTGGAGCATGCTCTTGAGTCATCCTTTCCCGGGCATTTACTTTTCCTTCCTCTCTGGTCCAGAGAATCACTTTCTGGTGAGGTGTAATACCTTCCGCAGAGCCGTAGAAATCCTTGCCTGGGAGTGCTTAATAGACTACTGATAGGAGACCCTTTGGGGTCCAATGTTTTATTCCAACCTGGGCACAGCAACGACTTGTTTACAAGTCCCTTGTTGCTATAGTTCAGGGCTCTAAGCTATTAGGGGAAATGGAGTTGGCGTTCTGTGGTACGTGTTTCCAAGAGGTAGGTCTGCTTTGAAGGTAACCGGGAGACCTGGCCTGGAGGAAAGTGAGGCAAGGCTGTTGTCAGGAGTACAGACTGAGTTAAATCTCTGAAAACAGCATGACATTAGAACTTAGGTGGTTTAGTTCACAGGTTCATGAGGGGCCTGAGGCATTTACTGCTAGGCAGGTCTGAAGGTCTGAGTGGCTGCAGGCTGTCAGAATGAAGGACAGAGCTACAACAGGGTGTTTCAGGTTCCTAAACTGGTCTGGATGTGGTGTTCATGAGCTTAAGGAATAAGGGTGTTTTTCTAAATTCTATATCCCTCAAATCATGAAGAAAGAAGTTCCCTGCTACTTCAGATTATTCTCTCTTCTTCTAAAAAACTCTTGTCAAAATGACAGAGATCAATATAACAAACAAAATGGCAAGTCCTGAAGGAAACCTGATCACCACAGACTGATGCTAAATCGGGGTGTGACTCCAGTCCCTCCTGTATTCATCAGTTCTTCTGCGCTGTTACTCCTGATTTATGACTGTATAAATAACAAGTGAAGCAGACCTGCTGCAGGTCTCTTGACCTTCCCTGCAGAGAGGCTCAGCAGTGTTTTTTTTTTTAAAACGTGCATAGAAAGGTAGAAATCCCAGAGCCGGGGTTTAGGTGACACGTTACCTGCACTCCTGGATCTGCAGCTGGGTAGAGCAACCTCTGTGTGTGTGGCAGTTGTTATCTGCTGGCGGAAGAGACTGAGATTTGAGGTGGAAAACCTTCCCCAAATACCTGACATCAGGTTCTGCTCGTGCAAGACAATGGTACTATTTTAAAAACCCCCAAATATTTATTTTCACATGAATTTTTGCAGAAGTGAGCCCTGGTGATATGAGCCCTCTGAGGCAAGCATTTCTTCCTGCTTTGGCTGTTAGTTGTTATTGCCTGGTGACAGCGTGATAGAAGTAACTACTGAGATGGCATCCTTTGGGCTCTTCAGCCAACACTTGCGGCTTATTGCCTTTTGGAAAACGTGGGGAGATCAGGTAGCCTCATCGCTCTAAGGTCATTAGCTTGTTGCTTATCACGATAGACAGTATCAATCATCAGAAAGGCAAAACTCTTTCTTAAATGTGTTGAAGAAGCGCTGCAGATGGCCGTTGCCCCTGTGCACAGGTAAAGTTTAGCCAAGTTTCAGTGTTGTTGGTATCCATACTCTGCTTGCTCATAGCTAGCTACTCATCCTTTCTCTCTCTGCACGGGCTCTTTGTGGTTGTCGGGTTCTTTGTGCGTGCTCAGATACTGCCAGACTCACAGGGCCTTTTTTGCAGCTCTTCGTTGTGTTTTCTTTTATGCTGGCAAAGCCAAGAATTGGTGTTTTTGTTAGGGCTTGCAATGGGTATAAAATAAATTAAATTGTTTAAGAAAACCATTACCACTGGCTTCTTATCAAAGTACACCAAACATTTTGCACAACATGACTACAGTTCCATATACTAAATTGTTCATATGGAATAGCTTTGCTGCACAGCAATAAAGCTTTCATTTTATTGATTCTTTTTGATTTACCTCTGTACTCAGCAGGAAAAACATCTATTTCTATTCTAACTCAGCATACCACCAAGCATTCTGGGGCTGTGGTTATGGAGCTCAGCATAAATATGAATCTTTGACTACCAGTGCAAAGTTCTGCCTATTAAAGAGCTGGCCCGAGCCCCGCTCCTGACACTGCGAGCAGCCACACCGTGTGCAGATATTACAGAGTTAGGCTTCGATTTTTCTTTTTTAAATCAGATCTGCATCTTGGAAAGCTACCACTGAAATGTAGGGCTAATGGTGAGAACTCTGAACTTCTGAAACCAAGTTGATTTTAGTTAGACCGTGTAGGTGTCAAGGAATTAAAACAACAGCACTAAAAATGAAGTTTTACTCAGTTCGCCTACCTGCAGGGCATGTCTAATACCCCTGCTTCACCACCTCCCGTTTCAAGCATAAGGGCTGCCTATTTGCATTGTGCATTTGGATTCTACTACGAAAATCAGGAAATGAGCACAAAAAGACTTTTTCTTAATCAGGCATGAAAACACAGTCTGCGATATCTCTGGAAGGCGCCTGCAAGTCTGAACACTTTACAGTTTCTTTCAGTCACTGCTATTTGCAGCTTCAGAGAACACCCTCAGGGAAAGGTAATTATTAAATTTTTTAGAATGGTTCCATGAGATACACGGGTTGTCCTTCAGGCTAGCTTTCCACTTATCTGGGACACACGGTTTCAAACACAGGGTATTGTAAGTTACAGATGGATGGAGTAACTCATAATCTCATACTCTTCCCTAAATTTAGAGAGGAAGGATGTCTCTGCGATGTGACCCTGGGTCATTGATTGAATTTCAGTTCTCCTTTTCAGGACAAAGTTAATATGTTCCCCTGGGAAATTTCTGTACAGCCGTGGATCACACAGCCTTGGTGTTCACCAGGATGCTCTGTTTGAGCCTTATCTGCTTTGTCCACAGACTTTAAACCTCTGGTAACATGCATCATCCAGAACACAGGATTTTAATTTCCCCCTGTCCCCTTCTCACTCATGTCTCCTTCCATCTCCTCTGCTTATTCCTTCTATTTTTGTTTCTAAGCCTGAATCTGCCAGCCAGGACCATCGCTCTGGACAAGCTCACTTCATCGCGTCTGATACTGCAACAATTCTGCCAAGTCTCAGATTGGCCTGTAAAACTGAGTGCTGTGCTCAAACTTGCTGAAAAAAGTGAGCTACACGGAAGAGCCATTATCTGCGATACACGCAGCATCGATCTTTTCTTTTTTCCAGCTTTTATGTAGTTTGTCTTGTTTTATCTTCAAGGAAACTGGATCAGGTTTTATCAAGAGCAACAGCAACAACTCCGGACCTTTACTCCTCTCTCCGAAAAGGACACTGGTTACCATCTTTAGTATAATTTAAAAGCTTCCAGGTCTTACCTGACAAGACTTCTTTTCAGCCAAACAGAAATGAGAGCTATCGGTGAATACTTTACATTCCAAGTGTTCTTAACAAACTCCTTAAGAAATGTTGGCAAAGATTTCTAGTAACGGCCGTTGCTTTAAACTCCCTGCACTCAAAATATTGGACCCTGTTTAATCCTTTAGTTCTATAAAGTAAGAGGGTCACATTGATATTTTTCAGTCCCTGAGAATTTATCTTCCGTTAATATTGTTCAAGCTTGGGATGCCACCTAACCATCTCATTGCAGGCTGGACCCTACTCTGTTGATGTACTTGCACTGTATCAGTGGGGCTGTTCCTGCCAGTGAGACAAGCAACGTTTGGCCCCTGGTAATGAAATGATCATCAATTACGTATATGAGGCTTGGCTCAGTAGAATGATCTTGCTGTTTTACTTCTTTTATTATTAATCCTCATCATATTTAATAGCGTGAAGCATTTGGAAAATAAACTGTAATATACTGGCCAGAAAGGATAAATGGATAATGCTTTAATTATCTGGTGTCATAAAGCCAAGTCTTCAATTACCATGTGTGAACGTCTTTGGTTCGTTTCTAACAACTGTGACTCTTATCCAATAATCATACATTCTGATTACTTGCCAAGTTTACCCAGCATATCCTATGACATGATGGGGCTTCTGCTTAATCTAAAAGCAATGTTGTCATAAACTAATACATTTCCATGCTAGAGAGTCCTTTCTGATTAGCCAGCATGACCTCTTGCTTTTCATAGGCCATGGCTTGTTGACCACTCATACCTGTCTCGAGCCCATCGGTTGTGGCAGCCACTATGCCTCCTCTTCCTCACTCTGCTGCGGAACACAGGATGAGTTGCCTAAACCTCATGACTGTGAGGTAGCTCCATGGCAGTCTCTTTCAGTTGACACTTGGCTGTGATTTAACCGTGAACCAGAACTCTCTGTTAATGTTAGACACCCTTCATTGAACACACTGCTAAGTAACAGTTTTCTTCACATTCTTGTTCAGTTCATGAGGATTTCAATCTGCTCATGAACTGGTGCAAAGTGACTGTTGTTAGTGTTTCACAGAAGTAAATGTCTTCACTTACAGTAAAAAAAAAAAGAAGCAGAATTTTGTCTCCAGAAAGATTTTTCTGCTGGTGGCTTCCTTTTTTCCCCCTGCCCCAGTTCAGTATGATACGCAACATCCAATTCAGAACAAGTACTGGGAGGAAGCTGAGGAGAGGGTGGAGTTTAGCTCTTGTCTTTGAACATGGGTTTGTGCTGCCTCTGGAGGAGTATCGCAGACAGGAGAGGCGTTTACTGAGACATTTCAGGACTCTGCACCGGCTCAAAGTGGTGCGTGTCAGTTTGCAGGTGAGCGGGGGTTCTGTCACCCTGCAGGAGCAAGCGTGAGCCAGAGCTGGGTCTAGCTGGGTTTGCTCGCTCGGGCTAGTGCCATAGCGTGGTGGGCTGGCGCGGCCCACCCTTGGCAGAATGGCCTGGAAAACAGGATGCACTGAGGTGACCCAGCCAACCCGCTCTGTTTGGGAAGCCCAGTTTAAAACCAACAGCAGCTTCAGCAGCTGTGGGGTTGGTAAAACTTGGTGATGCCTGAAAGAGAAGGGTTTTTGGGGGAGTTAGGAAGAGGAACTGCCCTAGGAAACGGTGAGGAAGAGCCCTTTTCTCTTTGGGCCAGCAGTCGATCTTGCCACTTCTCACCTGCCATTGGGCACGCTGATTAAACAGCATCTCATGCCCAGTTTTGAAGGACTCCACAGATGGCCCATGGGAAGGGCTTCAAATGGCCACAGTCGGCATGAGGACAGACGTGTTTTATGCTCTGCTGTTTGTATCACTTGCTCACTGGTCGGGGCTTGCACCCCCTGAGCGATCACAGCCAGCCCCGACCGATCAAAGACATCTGCTGGGGTCATCTCCCCTCCCTTGGAGGCCCAGCGCCCCAGAGCTTTATTTGTTGCCAGAGAGTGATTTTCCCAGGAAGGCGGACCCAGGCAGGCTCCAGGGCTCTGAAGGCTGGGCGAGTTAAGCAGAGACGATGCCTAGCTGCAGGCTGGCTGCTAGTAAATTGCCGGAGGAATTCCTTTGTACACCTGGTATTGCTGTATGTGTTTTCACAGCTCAGGCAAACATCAGCAGAAGGAGGAGGCGCAGGGTGTGAAGCGGGGAATCGCTCAGACTCCAGAGAGAAGCTGCCGTTCAGCATTTGGGATGAAATCGCAGGGTAAGTTTGCCACCAGCAGAATGGCGTGGGGTAACACGCAGTATGTTGTCTTTGTCACTCAAGTCACGGTGCATGCTGGAGAAGCTGTGACGAGGAGCTTCTTGTCTGTGGTGGAGCTTGCTCCAAGGAAATCCAGTCTGGCGCTCGTGATGAGCCGTCGTAAAAGCTCCCAACGTTTTTCTTGCCCTGCCCTTGTTGAAAATGCAGTTCCAGCTTGGTGCAGAAGTCAGCTCAGCTGGGGTGGCTGCAGCTGTAGAACAACAATTCTCAGGAAGATGTCGGGGGAGAAGAGAAAATCACTCAATGCTTTTTTGTTATCAGGCAGCTGAGCAGTGGTAGGGGAAGGTGTTTCCTCTTGCAAGGTGTTCAGCACTCCTTGCTCCCAGTGTTCAGCCCTTTTTCTAGGCAGAGGACATGGCTTGCAGAGCGCCTCTGTCTCTGCACCCTGGGCCGGGCTGTTCATTTCTTTCCAGAAGTTCTAAGGAGTTCATTAATTTCCGCATCCCCCGTTCCTGTTCTCCTCTGGGGAGAAAATGTAGTTATTCCTCAGTTCTACGGCTGAATCCCTTCCCTCCCGCCCTCCCCAGACACCAGAGAGATTAGCAAGTGCTGCAGAGAAAACCCAATTACAATTTCTCCTCGAAATGCAGAGATTGCAACCAGTGTCCAGCAGTTTACGAACTTGTTTCAGGAAAAGAGCTGCCTGTTCTCCAGGGTCGTGGGTGTCCATGCAACCCTCAGCAGACACAGCAGAGCACTGGCTCTGTCCTGGGTTACTCAGACAGCTCGTTCTGCATGGCAGTGCCCGCGCCCGCCCTTGTTTCATCCCCTGCTCTCCCTGTCAGGACTAAAGAGAAATTCTCAGTCGGTATTCCATTATTTAGATCTTCTGCCAAGTCCTACTCTGTCTGGTTGTTTTTCTGGAAAATATTTCTTTATTGTTGCTATTTGTCTCCCGTCATTGTGGGAGAACTGAGAATGGATTTCTGCGCTGTTATTTAAGCTTTTGGCTGGTTCGTTAATTTGATCAGTTCAGGTATTGACTTGGGAGAATCCAGTACTTCTGACACGTGTTTAATTCCTCCTGGACCGTTCAGGACTAATCAGTAAATGCTGCCAGGCAGTGGGTTTTTTGGAAGCCCATTGTTGCGATGAGCACATCATGTTTTTGAGGTCGGGATGAGGTTGTTCTCCTATTTCTGGCTTTCATGCTGCTCGCAGAATGACACCCCTAAGGCTACTAATTTTCCTGGGAGGCTGTAATGGTGAGAGGTCTTTTCTCTGATTTAGTTCACACAATCCTGCATGCTGCTTCTAAAAGGAAAAAGACAAGACGTTCACCACCTTCTCCTTTGGGAGTATTCACCTCCTCTGGTTTCCACATTTCCAGTTTGTGAGGGATGGTTTTGTGCTGGCGGCTGTTAAGTGCAGCTTTGCCTCCTCCTTCTCCTTTGTCAGTTCTCACCTGCAGGAGCACTGATGAAGACAGTGCGACTTTTATGGGGCAGAGGAAGGGGAGATCTGCAGACCTTCATAGTTAAAGAGCACACCATGAAAGACACTACTATCTTGCAAGTTGCCCCAAAGCCTGGAAGAATTTTTTTCGCTGCTAGCAACAGATTTGGTTTTAGACTTTGTTTTAGCATGCAGGGTGGGATCGGTGCTTTATTATCTGAGCTTTCACCTCTGAGGTCTCGTAACAGATTCTCAACACAGGTGGGTGCCACGGTTATACTGCAGACCACTGCAGACTGTACATGAGGCAGAAGGGGGTTGCATTGTTAGTGGGAGCTTTATCTAACTTTATCTTGTAAATATTTAAACACGTGATCTTTAAAGTTACCTTCCTCTTGCTTGCAGTGCTCATTTGATTACAACTCAACTATACAGAAAACAAGTTTTTGAGCAACAGTTTATATTAAACAACAATAACAAATGTCTTCAGGCCAAGTATCACGAGAACACAGCAAGAACAAGAGTGTTACAAGTCAATTGTGTTTTCTTCTGAAGCATGTGGTGGTCCTGTGCCAAATGAGGTGTTCGATCACGCTGATGAGACCCGTACGCAGAGGGAGCACATATGCAGAGTCTTTCCTTCTCTGCAGCAGTAGAGATCTCAGCCTTCTCAGAACTCCTTGAATGGCTTTGCACACTTTGAGGGATTTATGGACATAGTGTAAAAGCAAAGACTGGAGCCGAGGGCTTCCTAACTTCCTCCCCACCTCTGTGAGGAGATCTGCTTCTTGACATTGCCGACCGAGGAAATGGAACTTGCGGGATTCTTATGGGTGTTTGCGTGCCTATTCCTAGAGGACCGGAACACTTCCAGTCATTTATGTGTGTATTCTTGCAAGCTTGCCCTCTGCACGAGGTAGGTACAATTGCATTACCCTCAGATGCAGGTCCCTGGGGTCAAGAGAAGCTGAGATGTCCCACTGAAAAGGCAAAGGCAAAGGTCATGGCTGAGTCTGGGGCTCCATTCGCTTCCTCTGCCTGTCTCCGTGGGATGGGACTGATTTGAAATGTGCTGTTACAGCAGCTATAGAGAGGAGAAATGAGACCAAGGTCACTTAGGGGTTGGTGGGGGAGAATGGTGGATGGAATCACACCTAGTTTTCTGAACCTCCACATCGACATACTTACCACTACTCTGTGGGGTTTTTGTTTGGTTGGTTTTTTCCAGAACCCCACTGAAGTGAGTAAATGTCAGTAACCTTTTTATTTCCTACAAATAAATTCATACACCGCCACGTCTTTGCCTGGCTAGACTATGATCCTGTAGCTCTAGAGCCTCCAGCCTGTCTGTAGCCCCCTCTGTTACATGACTACATTGCACTACAATTCTTTTCTTTTATCCTGCCTGAAGGCGTAGTTCACACTACATCCCTGCGTGCAGAATATGACTCACTTGAAAGCACTGGTGCTTTAATCCTGGTAATCAATTCTATTCCTTCACATACAATGCCATGCCAAGATAATTTGTGATTTCTAATGACTCTAGCATCCCATAAGTTAATTCCATCTTTTCTGCTTTGAAGGAGACTCAGAAGAATAAAGCAGGATAAACAGAAAGGTTTCTTTTCACTCTCTGGCTTTCATCTGTTCTTCTTATAATCTGAACTGGGATCAGATGTCAGGAATGTTTGGAAGGCAGAAATATTTGCTGCTACAGAATGATTTGGGTTATGTGAGTTTTCCTTGTCTCCTGAGTCTAATGTTTTAGAAAAGTCAAGAAACAACCAGTGAAAGTGACTGCGTTGAACTTCGGGATAGAAAAGGACCGCAGCGGATCATTTTGGCTAAGTATTTTGGATTTTTTATGTCATTTTTAAATCTTCCCATTGCAAGCCATTGCTATATAAGGATTATTAAGAGAAACACTTCCTAGACTTCAACCTTTTGAAGTAAGGATGGTGCTGAAGTAATACTGGTCTGTAAGTCAGCATTTGTGAGGCGTCACCACCAGTGATATCCTACAAGTATTTGCATGAAGGGGTGGATGCGAGTAAACTGACTTACTTAGCTAAGGAGCAGATTAGTTTCTAGGTCATCGTGGCAGTGAACAGCCATACATTCGAGTGGGATGTAGTGGCTGGATGGCTCGGTGTAACGCTGGAAACGTGCTTGGTGAATCGTGCAGCCGCCTGTGGTTGGGCAGATGGCAACATCTGCGCCACAGCTGTAGTGTTCACCAAAGCTCTGCTGTCCCTGGCAGAGGCAGCTGTGGCCTTCGAAGGGGAGTACGGGAACAGCTTGAGCTGGTCTCACTTCTGGATTCCAAACTGCCGGTCGCCGTCCCTGTAAACCAGCTCTAACATTTCACACCGTCTTCAAGGCTTGCAGTGGCTTTGTAGCTGTAACAGGCAACTGCAAAGCTAAAATATTTGAACCAGAAGAAGCTGCTGAATGCAAATAAACAGGCGTGGTCAGTCCCTGCTGTGACGTGGGATGTTTTGAGTCCTTTGTTTCTTCTATCTTATGCATTTAATTGAATGTGGAGGTTTATCAGATTTTATTTCAGAGTTAAGGAAAACCTGTATGTTTTTAGATTACAGGTGCCCTATTACATGCTTTTAAAGCCTTGGTAGTTTGTGTCTTCTGCCAAAAGGCAGTGGCATCTCTAGCCATGGGATCACTGGAGTCAGACGACTCTGAACATACCGGCATTTGGGATTACTTGATTTCATCTAGAAACGTGATTTTAGTTTCTCTTTAATTCAGTGATGGAATTTTTTTTTTTTTGAGGGAAACAAAATTGGGTGATTAGGAGCTTAACCGAGAAATACCTAAAACATGCATCTTCTCCAAGTCCCGTGTTGTCTCCTCAGCTTCGTTCTCTGCTCTAAGCCTTCAGTTGCAATTCGGTGCTTGCTGTTTCTTTTGCAGGAAAAGTGATGAGAGGAAGCGTGATCGGAGCTGTGCAAACACAAGATATTAGCCTTTCATGTAATGCAGGGTAATGTTGAAATGCTGGATTTTGAGGAAAACTGCTTGGATACTGGGAATATGAGTTACAGAGTAGTCCTTGGAAGGATGGGACATGCAGCAGGTCCTTCCCTCTTTTGTGCCCGAGGAATATTTGGCTGGTGTAAAAGTGCAGTTTAGAGTTTCTTCTCTCGGTCTTCTGCACAAGGGATACTTCTGGGAAGTGGCCATCATGCCCATGTTGTTCTTGAGACCTTATAATAACAAAATGGCAGAAGAATGGGTGTCAAGATGGTTGGAAGTTGGAGCACATGCCATATGGAGACAAGCTGAGTGAGCTGGTCTCATTCACCCTGGTCCCTTGGTACCTATGGGAAGGTTATTGAGAAGATGGAGCCAGGCTCTTCAATGCGATGCATGAAGCATAAGCTGAAACAGAAGAGGTTCACACTGGTTATAAGGGAGAAACTTTCTCCACTTGAGGGCAGCGAAACAGTGGAGCAGGTTGTCCAGAGGTGGTGTGCAGTCTCTGTGCTTGGAGTTTTTCAAGACCCAACTGGATAAAGCCCTGACAACCTGGTCTGATCTTAAAGCTAAGTTTGGTTTGAGCTGAAAGTTGGACTAGGACCCCCTAAGGTCCCTTTCAGCCTAAATTATCTTATGATCATGTGATTCTATGAATTTTTCCCTGGCACATTTTTTGTGTGAAGTATGAATTTTGAGACAGAACCATTTTTGGGTCTTAGCATCAGCATCAGGGAAGTGGGAAGTCGCAGAAGAGCCACTACAGCTTCCTATTCTTCATCAGCAGTTGACACAGCCTGGAGAACACAGGCCTTTGATGGGTCCCCAGCCACAGTGCAAATTATGTAGTGCTACTACTGAGGATTGATGAGAACACAGGACAGGAAGGGAGTGCAGGAGTTTCTGACCATTGACCTCTGTTATTGCAGGCAGCTATGACATATCTTCCCTTGTGAGAAAAATACCTTCCTATTCTAAAATCAATGGATGTTTCACTGTTTTTACTCCCATGGCAAGACTGTTCCAGAATCTCTACATTCCATTTGTTAGAAAACTTCTAATTTATAGCCTAAATTTATTCATGATCTATTTATACCCTTTTGTTCTGCTGCCATCTTTTCCTTGTGGTTTAAATAGCTCTTCTGGCACTTACTTCCTGGCTATGTCTGTAGAAAGCAATCCTATCCACCTCAGCTTTCATCTGGGAAGTTTAGCACCTCAAACTCTCAAAAACAGGCTTCACATTCCTCTCGTCATCCTGCACCGCTTCAGCCTGAATTCATGGACCTGGCACGGCATTACCAGTACAGTACGTGTTACTCCAAACATCTTTCTAACTCCTGATACAATGCTGTTAATATTTGCCCGTCTACACTGCAAATACTCCGGCTCATGCATCCTATGACTGCTTTGGGGTTTTACTGTGGCCACCGTGACTTCTTTGGTGGCACCTGCTTCTACAACAGCGTATAACTCATTGCTAATTCATCTTCCTGTGCATTATTTTTCTATCTTGTACGACATTTTAACCTTTTAACTAGTTCTCAGGGTTGCCCAGTTGTCTTGTCCATCTTTGTGTTGTCAATGTCTCCTCTTTTCATCCTTTATAACCAGTGGCATGGATTTATTCCCGAAGAACTCTTTTTTTTTTTTTTTTTTTGTGGGATGCCTTCTTCCAGCCTCGTAGTTCTCCTTTTCACTACAACAGTTTCTAGTTTTGCTGGGTTCTTACCCACGAGGATGCGTTCCTGTGCTAATCTCTATCTTCACAAATTTGTAGTGATTTACAGCAGTTGAGACTGGTGAAAGCTACTGTGTTTTCTCTGAGAAATCACTCATTGGAAAGCTTCACTGGCACAGCAGGCCCTTCCTTATTCTTCTCTGAAACCCTGATGCTGCTGGAGTCAAGCCCAGCTGCTGCTGAAATGTACACTGCACAGCAACAGTGAGCAGGAAGGCAAGAACAACAAGTCCTGCGACTAATTAAAGCCATGGGAGAGAATTCACTTTGCACTTCCCTGACCTGTGCTATGTCCAAGATGCACTGTTAACACCCCCCACCCCGTGTTCCCCTTGTCATTAACAACCAGTCAAGACCTCTCAGTTTTGCATCCACTCATTTCACAGTCAACATGAAGGTGCCAGCTAGTGCATTGACGGATGGACATTGATTTGACGCTGACTGATGGATAACTTCCAGCCCTTTCTGCTAGTCACCTTGTTAAATGGCACTCCGGCTTAATAACAAGAATTGCAGCTCACAGGCAGGTGTGCAGAAGACACCTTGGTTGCTAAGCTTTCCTCCCGGAACTCCTTTCATAGGGCACCAGATGTGTAATTTATGTGTTGCTAATATTTTTTTACCTTGCAAGTAATCCCCACATGGCATTCCCTGTGAAGGGACAGAACTAGGTACCATTAAAACATCATGGGCTGCAAGAAAATAACGCTCCAGGTCTGGAGGTACAAGAACTTTGTGCTCTATAATTTTTTTTTTTTCCTAAGGGCTAATCAGTCTTCCAACAAAAGAAAAGATATCTCCCAAAGGCAATGATGTCTATTCTGTGTGGTACTTGCTTCTGCTGTAGCTTCATACTGGCCTCTGCCAAGTAGTCCTGAAGTTTGTTTTACTGGTCAGGGCTGGTGGAGAAGCCCGTTGGCTGTACAAAGCAGCATTTCCAGCGTCTGAATGGCAAAAGCTTCCATAGAACTTGAGACCTTGCTTAATCCTCAGCTAATGTGCAAATTGGCATGATAACACTGAGCTTCTCTGGCTCCTGCGGCTAAGATCCTGTTAGGTACGAGACCAGTGATTTCTGAGAAGCATTAGTGAGGAGAAGCGTTAGGGATGTCTGTAGCTCTAGTGACTCCCATGACGTTTGATTTGCTTCTTGACTGAGTATTTCCCTCTTCTGCGGCAAATGGCTGTAGGAAGGATGGATTCTCCCTTCGATGGAAAATCACACTAGAGTTAGCCAGAAGCTGTGCCTGTTTGAGACTATGTGCCTGATGCCTAACGCTGCTTTCAAAATGGCTGCAGGCTTTTTCCAACAAAATCCAACACCACGGAGACAAAAAGTACACTTTTCCCTGCTCTTGTTTTTGTCGAGAGCAGAGGACTTTGGGCATTTTGGCTTTCAGCAAAATAAGTGCTTTTTCATACAAAATATGAATGAAAACTTTTCCCTAAAAAAGTTACATTTTAATTTAAAATGAGCAAAATTTCATCAAAAACTGCAACAGCAACTCTGCATCCCCTTTATTCTCTAAAATAACTAGCAGTTAGGAGTTTATGGAGGGCACAGGGGAAGGAAGAGAAGCCCTGGGACATTTCATAGCTCCTTCTGGGACACGGAGGTGGCAGAGGTGCTGTGCTGCCAGTCTCCTGGTACACGTTCAGGTGATGAGGCTGCACTGGGTAGTGGGGAGAGCTGTGGTGGTGGGGCTGCAACCCCCTCCAAGTCCCAAGATCTTGCCAGTGAACATGTGGTTGACTCAGGATTTTAGGCTGGTGATTTCAGGGGAGCTACAATGACACGACAACCGTGATAGAACAAGCGTGTGTGCTGCACCTAGTGTTTCTATCAGGAATAGAACTGAAAACTATGATGCTTTCGAATTTTGCTTTACATTTCTTTTTCCCCAGGAGCCACCTTTAACTAGAGTGTAATTAGCTCCCTGCAGTAAGCACAAGTAGGAGTAAAACCCTCACGCAGCCCACTATGCCAATTAATTGGAACAAGGTGACAATGAGGGTACTTTTTCTCAAGATTTGCATGAAAACTCTTCAGATACCTTTCCTTCCAGCTTCTGAGATGAGATAACCAAACTGTGCGATGGAAACATTTTCTGAGATTGTAGAATCCGTAGAGGGTTTGATGGCCTCTTCGTTTTCTATCCAGATAACGGGGTTTAGGCTTGTTAATATCAAAATAGTCATCTTGGTGGATTGGTAACAAAATGTTTCTGTGCGTGAAGGGGTAGAAAAGCTCCTCATTAGGAAGGAATTTCTGTTGCATGTAGCTAAATTGTGGAACAGAATGGTGATGCTGCCATGACTGTTTTAATTTTAACCTGGCATTAACTAAAAAAGAAAAAAGAAGTTCTATTTGCTCATTTTTGAAGGAGAAAAGAAACCAATGGCATTATTAGAAAAGCAATTACACAAAGATGGTGTGTATGGTGTAGGGAGCTATTTACACAGTGAAGTAGAAAATCTAGCCAACAACAATAATGACTTTCTAAATGTCACCATATATAAATATTTGAATCTGTTTATGGGAACATGCATGCGTTTGTGGGTGTGTGTGACAAAGAATGAGCACTTTCCAAGATCAAAACTTGGGAATGATGAGGAATCTCTAGGACCTGTGGGTTCGTATGTGTAAGCAGCGAGTGTAGAACTAGTTTCTAGAGGAAGCCAGAACACTTGCTGTATGCACAGCTCACGTGCCATTTAGACTGTCGGAGAGCACATACATGGTAAATAGTAGTTTTCAGGCCTTATTTGAAGAGCTAAGTCTCATTTTAGGTCCCAGTCTTGCAGTCTCAGAAGTTATATTACCAAGCCACATGGTGCAATAGGTGCAGGTCTGTAGAGTCCAACAGTGTATGCCGAGGACCTGCTGTTCACCCCGTATGTTCTTCAGGGTGTAGAGGTCATTTTGTCTGTGTTGAAGGTTGGCACCTCCACCACGGCAGGGACAGCTGCTCCCACACCTCCTGGGGAACGTGCCCCTTGGCATGTCACCACCATCCTTGAGAACGCTTACGCTGGTCTGGACCGTGAGGAGGAGATTTTCTTTGTGCCCTATTCCAAAACACAAAGCCTGGTTTCAATAAATCAGAAACTGTATTAGATTTTTGCTATAAACCGATAACAAATCTGTAGGCTTTAATACGTCTTGGATGTGTTTTTGAAATAAAATAACTTGCATTCACTCACTCTACGTGACATATTCCTTATGCATGTGTGTGCAGAGCATACATTATTTTAAAAATTAGTTTTCAGTTGTATGCAGGCAAAGATTCCAAAAGAAAACGTAAGTGGAACAAAATAAAACACGGGCAAAATGTGTTAGAATTAGAGTTGTCCAACTCCATCTAGGTGATAAGCTGGAAACTCAAGCAAAGGTGGAAAGTGAAGAGAGAAACCACTACGTTTTTACAAGCAGTTGTTTCCTTATTTACCCGGTAGAGATCAGAAAATCCTTTTCCCTGTTGTGTCGGCGTGCGGTGCGCCTGGTCCGAGGGTGACTTCAGGACCTGTGCACCACGGAGTATTCAATCGTACCCGTGAGATTTGCCCAGCTCTTTCTGACTTGCTGTGGGAACCCAGTGTCTTGAGTGCTTGGAAACCCTTTCACAGAGAAATGCTGCTTGAACCTTGCTTGAAGAGCACCAGTAGGACTTGAGGAGTACGTAGACTTTAGTGGTCCTTTGCACTTTCTTACACTTTGCCGCTCAGATAACAATGGTGAACATCTGGTTGCAGTTCTGTTGTGTGTCGTGCCTACCACACAAAGAGACAATTTCACAACTCGTGCTGGCTAAAGCCTTTGGCCAAAGTCTGTCTTCCCTTGAGCTTGCTATTCCAGAAAAGAAAGAAGAATCCCCTCTTTGGTACTGACAGCCTCACTGACATAGACTGAAGCCACTGTAGAGATTTCGGATTCCTGTTTCGGTGTGCAGGTGGGGACAATGGTTGACTACTGTTCTACCATCCATTCCTTTCACTGCATCAGCTGGAGCCTGAGACCTGGAAATTACCACTGCTGGGTGAAATTTCTTGCTCTTGTTACACCACATAAAAGGCCTAAGAGTTGAAATCTAGCTGAGACTGCTTTCAGAGTGCCCTTACAACCCTGGGCTGGGAACAGATGAGTCTTAGGAGCGGGAAAAATCCTCCAGAAGGCAGCTCTGGCCATGCTGTTACCAGTGAGACAAGCCTTGAGGGATGCTGATGGTATGTTAGAAGGCATTCAAGTATCTGGGGTAATCCCCGGTCTGCAGAGTGCAGAGGTGTCCTAATGCTATCTATAGTCTCCGTTTCTCTGGGGCTACAAAATTCGTACTTGGCCCCTGCGAGGACTTTAGCAAGGACTGAAGGGAAGTGCATGGTTTTTATTTCTCCTGGCATGTACCTTCCTTCTCCACGTTAAAGGACACACAAGCTTGACTGCAGATCCACAGCACAAACAAGCAAATGTGGAGGCAAGGGGGGGTTGCAGAAAGACGCAGGACTGTGAGAGATTCCTTTAGGAGACAAGTATAGAAGACTAAGGAAAGCAAGAGCAAGCCTAACTCTGGGTTTCTGTGTGTGGGGAATTATCTGTCCACATCCAGGATGACCTTTCAGTGAATATTTTGTTCCATCTCTGACTGGGGAAGTTCCCTGGTCCATGATATCTTTGACAGAGCTGCTAATTTTCTTGTTACCAGTAAATACAGTGAAAATACAGTAACTAAAATGAAATAAAGAGTAATGATAATACCAAAATCAATGGGCAATACTGGAGCCTCCCTTTTCATGCGCTGCACTGTACCTCAGCAATAATGACCATGGTTATAGTTAAACAAGAAAAGAAATATGGTAAAGAGGTCTCTTCTAACTGCTTTTCTTTCTTCTCTCAGGAATTCCAGGGAAGAGGATTGTTTTATCACAAGTGCCAAATACTGGACTGAAACCAAAGACTTGGCAATCAGGAAACGGATTTTCAGTTCCGCTATGGTAATTTAAATTTGTATTCTAAATGTAAAGGTGATGTGGTTTTGCTTTTCTTTTTAATTTGGTGGATTTCCCTTTCGCCTGTCACAGTTGTAGTTTACCCGAAGGCTTGTTCCCCAACTTCACAACTCGCTGAGCTGGATTGATTGATGTGCAGGAATGAATGCCAAGCCATGTTAATAGTGTTGCATTGGGGCTGAAACCCTAGGAATTAATTGTTGGGAAAAATGATGCATCACAAAGAGATGAGGAGAAAAGTGATTTTAACAGGGAGAATGACTGTGAGTTCTCCTCTCCGGGATCCCTTTGCCTTAAAGCTCTGGTACTCCAAGCAGCTGCATTCCTGCAGTTAAACGCTTCCTCACCGTTTTATGGCACCTTCCGCTTGTGTTCCTTTGAACAGCGTTTACACACACTGCATGGTTTCAAAGCTCTGAAGCTCTGGGAGAGAAATCATAATCACCTGCTTGGCTGCATGTTCTCTAGAAAGCTAGGGACAGTGAGAATGGCTTTGTTCTTTCTCCAGCAGTGTCTTCCATAATGTTAACCAGCTTTGGTCAGTGAGAAAGGAAGGGGGAGAATTTGCTTCAGAAAAGGTGTTTAAAAGGTGAGATTTATCGGCTGAAAAGTGGAGCTGCCACAACAGACGTGTGAGCAGCTGAGACTGGACACTTTTGCTAATATTTGGATTGTGGGCGAAGCTTGCTTGAGAAAGAAGCTAACTGATGAATCTTTGAGCAAGGTATGAACGTTCACCAGCAGCTTGGTGAAGGAGAGTGGGTGAAGGAGATTAAGTGTCAGTGGCGTAGTTTGCAAACAGACTGCAGAGAGCCCAGGAAGTCTCCACTGCCCGCCCATGGCTGCAGATTCCTGGAGCTTTCCCAGGCCAGGTCCATTGCTGGTAGCATCTTATGCCAAAGGAAGTAGGAGAGAGGGGAGGGGTTTTGAATGCAGGGTTTTAACGAGGCCACCCTGGACAGGGGACAAAACTTTTTTTTTTAAGTAACAGGTAGTGAAACCAAAAGATTTTTGGGGAGGCAGTATTCTATATCAGTAATAGATACGGCAATCCTCACTGTTCATTCTCCAGCCTCACTGGTCCTCAGGTTGGGGCCGGCCCAATGTTTCCTGCTGTTGGCACAGTGTTTGTCTTTCATCTGGTCTGCCTAGCAAACAACTGTGGGTCTCCCTTTTGCCTCCTGGAAAGGGGATTGACACTCCTTGCTGTATCTCCTAGGGTTTGCAACCACCTGAAGGTAGGAAGTGGGCGCTTGGTACAAAGAGCTTGTCCATTCCCTTTTGAATGGCTACAAAAAACAAAACACATTTTTATTAGATCTCTTGGGTTGGACTAGGTGATCCCCAGAGGTCCTTCCAAATCCTAACATTCTGTGATTCTTTTATTCGAGGGTGCAGATCCTTTATAATTTTTCTAGTATTATTATATGTCGCTGTTAATGAACTATAGGTTCTATTCCAATGTGCTTCTCCAGTACCTGCTCTTCTACGAAGAGCTGTAAGCAAATGAAAAAATACAAATCATCTTGGGTCTGGTTATTGTTACTGGTTTTTTCATGGAGGCTGTCCATCTGCTACTTGACCTTAGAAATAAAGAACCGCAACACATTGGCTGAAGGATACTTGCTTCCTGAACAAATAATGTCTGGAGATACTTAGTACAGCGTTGTACCGAGTTATGCTCAATCTTCCCCACACATTAGATAATTTCCATTCAAAGCAGAATCAGAAGCCCCGAATAAATACATTTTTGAAGTAATTATCCACTGCTAAGTCTTGGTGTGCACTCGCACATACATGTGTGCACACATGCTGCAAAAATAGCTCATTGCATTAAGAAATGAATTACTATTTCTAATTACTTCTAGTAGTTAAGTATTACACTGAGTAATAAATTGCTGGTTCTAATTATGCTGCGGGTACAGCCAAAGTAGTTAGAAATGCAATTTGCATGGTTGTTTACATCACAATCATGTTTAAGTAATTGTGCTCCCTTAATTATATGGAACGGTCGATGTTTAATACCGTTACATCTTTTGCAGCTTCATCCGCAGTGTCATTTGTTCACCATTTCTGGGGGTTGTGTTCCAGAGGACTGGGAAATAGATGCTGTGTATCACCGGAACAGAGCTATTCTTTCTGGAAGCCTACAAGCACTGCTGAGTATCTAGGACTTGACAGGCAGCTCTGGGAATGTGCACTGTGCTGTTAAACTTACATTACAGCTCCAGCTTCTCAGCTTAAGCAAATGTGAACCTTCTGGAGACACTGACCAAACCCCATGGTCCTTAATCAAAGTCTCACTGCCTGCTTCTCAGGCTCTCTGACGTCACACGTCAGCATGAGGATCTTCACTTGCCCTGGTGCTGGGAGTGGGTACTCTCACCTCAGCTAAACTTTTTCCTCCAATTCACATGAGCATCTATAATGAGCTGTCTAATTTCTGTCCAGAAGGATGTCCATTAGGAGCCTGCTAGGTAAGATTGCAGTCAGGAACTCCCAGCAAAAGCTGTATTAGCTTTCCAGATAATCTCTGTGGGTTTGACGTGTCCCTCAGATCTCCAGGACCTTCCAAACTTGCGTGTTACACATTGCAATTTGGGGATGATCTTAATTCCTCCACCGAAGAGGTCATGGAGCAGAGGAGACTGACGGTCCTTTTGGAGGAAGCACATGCACGCTTTCTTCACAAGGCTTTGAAAGCGTACCCAGGACTTGAGCTCTTCCTCAGGCCTTCCTCTTCTGTGTGAGTTTGCAGAAGTTTGCTGGGACTTCGGAGCTGCAGGACTTTGCCTTTTCCTGTGCATGTTTGTTTTCCCCTGTTCCCCATTTTCTATCTCCATTTATAATAATACTTCATGATATTAGGATTAATTGTAGTGGGAAATAACTGTCCCAGCAGAGGTGGACAGCCTGCCATCAAGCAAGAGCAAAAGAGTCAGGGAAAAATAGACTACAGTGACTCAGAAGATATTGCTTGTCATTCTCTTGTCCTCGGAGAGGGAAAGAACACAGGGAATTTTGGATATAAAGAATACATTGTTGTTAAACGTCATTTTTCAGAATTTTATGTGGGACACCAGTGGGATGTAAAGTTAAAGATCTGGAAATTCCGCTCACCGCCTACACCCACGCTAGATTTGGAAGAGTGGGTTTGGCTGCCTGAGGAGTACCCGTGGCGCTGGTAAAAGCAGTCCCTGGCTGGCACAAGGAGGTCGGCACTCCAGGCAGATTCTCTATCAGTATGATAACGTGAAATGGTTTCTGGGGTAAAGCTTTGTGGCTGCTCTGGTGGGAAGGGAGCTTTAAAGCAGAAGACAGCACTGGAAGCGGGGATTGCTGGAGAAAGGACTATAGACCCACCACTGCGTGGGACATGAAAGCTGGCATGTGGCGAGGACTGTGAGCGGGCTCACACTGTCAAACAGAGTCTATAATAACTTTGAGGAGTGAAATTAAACCCCTCATTTTAGAGACACAGCAGTCAAAACCCACCAAAATCAAGTTTTTGGAAGCTTTGCTGTCTGTCTTGCCTCTGAGAGTTGCTGGTTCTGGCTCGCCTAGGGTTGGTGAGGGTTCAGAACCTGCTTTTCACCAAAACTAGTTACCGTCTCAGAGCCAGACCCTGGAAACGCAGTGGCAGAGCCTGCGGGACGGGGCGCTGAGTGGCCCTGCGCTTGGCTGGTGCCACTGTGACCGAGCTGCGATGGAGGAAGAACACATTCGATGTTAACCACCTGCCTTGCTAAATTACTGTTTTGTTCTGCCTTTTGTGCCCCGTGGGACTCCAGTTCTAATCAAGGTGTTTGACTCTGTTTCCCAGGAAGCCGGGATGGAGAGTGAAGTGTGTGGTTATGAGGTTGAGACTATCGCGCTCCCGAGTGGGGGGTGGAGAGGTGTAATTCTGCTAAGTGTGAGAACTAATTAGCTGCACTCAGAAGTGAAAAATCAGAAGGGCTACATCACTGCCTCCAGCCTTTAGTAGCAGGTTACTGAACTGCAGCGCTGGAGAGCAGAGGGACTGCCGTTAACCGCCAGAGATGAGCCCGCCGTGTGTTCCCAACACCACAACATAATCCAGCCCCGGATTTTCACAGTGCTTTCGCAGGGCGGAAGTACCTGCCGTTCTGGAGTGCAGAAGGATGAAGTTCAAGACCATGAACTTGGCCATCAAGCTTGGACCCCACAAGAGTGCAGGCACTCGTGTGCATGGAGAGGGTTCACTGGGACCCGCTTGGACAGGAGCTCTGTTGGCTCCAGGGGAGTCAGACAAGCCATGCATCTGACCCTGTTGCCGCAAAAAAAAAAAAAAACAACCCACCAAAAAAACCCCAGGGCATGTTCTGCAGGACAGAGCTAGCAATGGGCAAACTGGAAGAGATCTTGTATAAAGCTGGGCCTGAGTCCATCAGCCCAGCTCGGCTGGATCACTGTGCTGCCCTGGCTGTTACCACATCTGGTGTGTGTGAACTGGGCATAGCAGGGATGTCATTTAGGCCAAATTCTCAGAGTCATTTTAAGTACCTCAAGTTGTTGACCAGCATAAAATGGGTGGTTAAAAAGGGGAATCCGGGAGGTACAAAAGTCAGCAGGGCACAGCCCCACCGTGTGCTCCCAGAAATGTGAAGCAGTAGAAAAGCGTTCAGTCCGGAAGCAAGTGGCAATCTGAGCTGAGACAATCCCATCTTGCCTTGAATAATTTCAGTACGGCTCCTCTTGAGAAAAGCTAAGATCTTATTAGCCCAGCTGTGAACATTAATGCTCTCCAATTCAGGAGAAATTTGAGTGCAAGGGAAAAGCATTTTAATGAGATCCGTACAGCACAGCCGGCAGTGATGGCGCAAGGGCTGTGGGAACAGGAGCTGCTGACCGGTACAGCCAGTATTTGTCTGGGCTATTGGCAGGACCTCTAGAATTATATTGTTATTTCTATGTGTTTCAAAGGTCACAGAAGACTTCTAAGGTATCACAAACCTCACAATTCAGATGTAGCTTAGCAAACTCTTTACCGTCACTGGGACAAGAGCGTTCCGCCGTCGCAGGGATGCGCTTCGATGGGAGCACACAGAGAACGGCAACAGATCACAGCACTCTGAAAACCTTTTTGGCTGAGCTTGGCCATAGGTCTGATTTCACATTCATCATTTGGCATCGGATAGAAAGAGTTTTATGCCATAGTTATTTAAAAAATCCAAATATATGCTTTTTCAGTGTTGTCGTAGTGCAATATTTGACTAATGTTGATCAGGTGATGATGAATCACTCATTAATCAAAACAAACCCCGGACACAAGTTTGATCTCTGGAACGTAGGTAAAAATGACCAGTCATTATAATCAAGTAAATGGAGTTTCATAAATTATTATGTTGACCTGAGATCGTAATGAGGCACCCTTAGATTCCTCACAGCTCTCTCAAAATTTCTCCTGGCTGGTGTGGCTGCACTCTCTGACGTTAAGAGCTCCCCTGATTTCTCTTCCTGACATGCTGGTCCTTGCTCCCCCACTGCCTCGAATTGCATTACGGTGGTGCGTAGTTCCCAGCCTCACGGAGCGCTGCGCTAGGGGCCGTATGTGCAAATGGAGCTTGACGTAAGAGCACTGAGTTAGAAGCGCCAGCCAGGCCTTTCATGGTATTTTGTTAATCTTGAGCAGCTGTTTTGAGAGATACGGGGCTAGAGAACCAAAATGGTGAGCTTCAAACCGTCCAGCGCTCCGTGCCAGGAGAGCCCGTGGCTGTCACTCCAGAGCGATCAGATCTGTGCTTCGGGAAGCATCCAGGCTCCACACTGGTAATCGCTGGGCATCCCACGTCTTCTCAGCAGAGCACAGCAGCTCCTGCAAATGATGTGATTGAGCAGGAAGATGCTCCAGGGCTGCACGGAACCAGCGTTTTGTGGGTTTGTGGATGCGGTGTGAGGTTTGAGTGCCTTCGCTCTCACAGTGAATTCATTGACGGCCCAAGGCCTGGTCCAGGACACCAGGTTATGCCTGGAAAATGATGTAAAGGGGATAAAAGGAGGAAGGATGAGGATTTATGCGTGGATCTGTGTGGCAGTGACCGCTGCTACAGGCCTGCTGCCACCGCTGAAACGGGGGATCTCTTTCTTGCTGGGCTGTGTTTGTGCATTGCAATTGCACGTTCGTGTGGCATCTTTCAGCAGTGGCTTTCCACGAAGAGATGCGCAGATTCCATTGCTCTCATTCTGGACACAAGAAAAACACAGAAAAGAGACAAATTCAGCAAGTACGCATGGTGTCTGCAGGTTGCCTGCAAATACAAACCCTTCTGACCACCTCGAATCTATTTCACCTTGAACCCCAAACCGTGCCAGACCAGGTCCTGCGATGGGAGAAGTGTGCTGAGGAGAGAGATAAGGTGCTGGGTGGGACCTGGAGAGGGGCTTTGCAGGACTGGTTGGAGGATGGAGATGTGCGGCACCTCCTCAGGTGAGGACAGGCTCTGCCATCTTGCTCCCTCCCAGTTACTCTACAAGCCCAGTCGGGTTGGTCAGGATTCCCCACGAGATTCAGGAGGGGTGACCTGAGGAAGCACCTCAGAAGGTCCAGCTGAGCGAGTTCCCCACAGAGAGGACTGCCTGTCCTTCCTCAGAAACACTCCGCTGCTGTCCTCCATGGTGTGGTTGCAGAGCTGGCTGGGATATTTCTTCCACGGCACACAGGAAGGGCTACATCACCCCTGTCTTTCTCCATCCTACCCAGCTGCGTAGCCCACCGTGGTACGGGTTAAACAGTGTGGTGTGACTCTTTTTAAGCAAGTATCCCTGCATAGAACGCAAGCACGTGCTGGGAAGAGAGAAACCAGGGTGGTGGCTGTGACAGGGAGCGGGGAGAAGCGACAGTGAAACGTCAGACATTTGAGGATACCACTGCTAAAGCACAGAAGAAAAGCTGCTGCCCGTGCAGGAAAGCAAAACCAGCCAGAGACTGGGAGGGAGTTGGCAAAGGCGTGCTTCGGCTGGTGGTGGTTGTGCTAGTCCTCGGCAACCATCTGCCGAGCTGTCAGACCCAGCCGGGCTTCTTGTGGTGGTTGTTGTTTGGGTTTCATATTATTTGTTTTTCTGTTCTTTGAAAATTAACTTTGCCGAAGGAAATAAAATCATCGTGCTGCTTCAGATGAAAACCGTCTGCACGATGATGTCGGCTGCACGCGGGAGCATCCTTGCAGGAGGCCTGGCTGCCTGGCGCGAGCGGAGCTGCAGCCCAAGGCTCGGCCCCCCTCCCTCTCTGGGACTGCCGAGGGCAAGTTAAAGGATGCACCCGCCATCAAGCTGGGGCCGCTCTAGTATTTCCCCAGCTCCTGACATGGTTTGGATCTTCTTTACGTGGGCCAGCAAACCTTTGGGCTGCCCAGACGGCGATCCTTCTGCACGGACTGTGATAATTTCTTTCCAACAGCCTTTTGTCGTTTGCTGGTGCACAAGGATTTGCTCAACCCTCGCACCGTGCAGCCGCTCTCTCGCTCCCTCCACTCCCTCTCCGAGGGGGGGTGTGTGTGAAAAAAGAAGGCAGAAGCAAAGCGGTGTGGGTTAAGATGAGAAGAGTTTACCTGACCAACACAACGAGAGCGAGGGGACAATCATGAAGCTCGTGAGACACAACGCGCTGCTCACCGCTGCCACGCCGAGCCCCGGGGACCAGCCGGGACGCTGTTTGAAAAAACTGCCCCCCTCCCAGGCAGGCTGCCCTAACACGCAGCGGGCGTGACATCGATATGGTATTGACTAGTGGCTGTGGAAATTAACCCTATCCTAGCCGGAGCCAGGACAAAGGTGAACCATCCTGCTGCTTGCTTTTGTTTATGTGAACGCGCCACCACATCACAAGCGTGGGAGGACAGAATAGACCTCATGAGCCAGGACTGGACCTAAAAGTCTGCATCTGATAGAGGCAATAAGGCAGAAGCAAAGTGTTTGGCCTGGAAAGAAACCTGCCAACGGGTCAGATAACGCAGATAGCCCAGGGGGAGCCCAGCTTCTCATGGGGTGGTGAAGCTGCCAGGTCCCCAAAGACAGAGAAGCACCGAGCACTGCCGTGTCTCGGTCAAAGCGTACAATCCCCTCCTGAGCAGTTTTTCTCGCTGGATGCAGTTAACAAGACTGAAGATCTTTCATCATATTTATTAGCTCACTGTGATTTGATCAGGCACCTCGGTCATCAGCACCGTGTGCCTTGGGAATGCAGCTGTGGAGCTTCCCAGGCCAGCGCCGGGCTGCCCATCACACGCAGGAGCTACGACAGCAAAGTAGGGGCCAGTTGTGCCCAATGTGAAAAGAGAGAAAGCAGGATTAAATAACCTCATAACACGTTCCCTGCTTGAGCCGCTAATAACAGTTCGAACGACTGAAACTGAAGTAATTATTAAAAGGTAATTAGTTTACACTGTTGGCACATCGTGTTTGTTTTTGACACCTCTCTTGGCTTGAAGCACTGTCAACGCACCGGTTGTCCCGAGGCCTGGTGTGCTGAAGGCACACAGATGGAGCTGACATTCTGGGAACCTGCGCTCTGTGCCTGGCTATCGGATGAAATTCCCGTGTGACTTTACTTGGCCTTATCACTCCTTCGTGCCTCGGTTCCTCGTCAGTAGAACAGACACAGGACAGAGATGTGTCCTTTGTCTGGCTGCTTGCTCTATTTAAACTGAAAACCCTTTAGATCGCGGATTGGTTTTTAATGTGTTTATACGGCATAAGATAATGAGGATTTGCTCTTGTTTGAACAGCACAGTGCAGACTGATAGACCACTGTGTTGATATATCAATCCAGAGAGGATTTTTTCATGCTGCTCCTTACATAGAGGAAGAATTTTAAAATATTTTTTAAGAGTGATATTATGCTGTGCAATATTCCCTAGAAGAGAAAACAGGTAATGAAAGAGTAGGAGGAGCTTTCGGAGGCCTAGCAGATGATTTCTTAATGATCTTTGTGAGGAAATAGTGCCCTGGAATAAGATAAAACCAGCCCTTTGTTCTCCCACTTCATTACCATGTACCAAGTCCCATGCGAAGATCCAGAAATGGAGGAAAGCAGTTGGCAACTTCTCTCCCAAGGACTGTGGTTGAAGCATGCAACTCTTCTCACCCCGACACTGCTTGCAGTTCCCCTGACCGCGTTTCGGCTCTGCGGACAGGCGATGCACCCCCCGTTCACCCGCAGGAATCACCCGGCAGCTGCTGAGGGCTGGAGTCTTGACTCAGGAAAGGGCTTGCAGCACATGCCTTACAGCACATGCCAGGGGTTCCAGCGGGGGGCTGAGCACATGCCTAAAGCTAGCGAGGTCCTGAACAAAGGTAGTTTCCCTGCCCTGGGCTTTACGCAGGGTTTGGCTTTTCTTTTAATGCAAGGCACAGCAAGGCTCTTCTGGTCCAGTCACGGCAAAGAGCTTGTTCTCACCCCCATACCCGCTTTACCAGTTCCATCCTGGCAGCACTTACATTAATGAAGAAAATCAGGCTGGACTGCCACTTTGAGTAACAGACTCTGCAAATGCCCCGTTTGCTTAATTGCTAACAACCTCCCCAGCACAGATTTGACTTGTACCAGCCAGTGGTACCCAGGCAGTACTTATGCATGCTTGGGAGAACAGCCCATGCCAGGGCGATTCCCCAAAGACAGCCGGGACAAGGCTGCCATAGGTTGGGGTCCCTCTCTGCTGTACAGCCTCCTAGTTTTATCCTACCCGGGCTTTGCATCCTCAACAGCCTTCCGTACGCCGTGACACCACGCTGGCATGTCCTCAGTGGCGTGACACAGAGGTGCTGCCCTGCTGGGCGGCAGCACAGCCTTCCCGATAGTTCGGACACTGAAAAGAGAAAAAAGAGCACAAATGTTATGATATTGTAAGGCTTTTCATTTTAAGAAACAATATCTACTCAAGTAACACAAACTAATCCTTCGCCATGTTTTCTTTAGGGGTTTATATACAGTGCACAGCCTGCGTGACCACTTGATGTGCATCTCTCCAAAACAGCGTGTTTCCAGCCTTCCAGTTCTGCTGCTATCTTCTGGTGCTGAGGTGGTATGAAATGCGGTGCAAATCGACAGTCATCTGCTACTTTTTTTTTGTTTAAAGAAAAATAACTTAAAGCAAAATGAAGGTGCTTGCATGAGAAATCTCAATTTTTGCTGTATTATTTTTGACAAAGGCCAAATACAAAACCATTCTGTTTGACTACAATTCTGTCCTGTTGGAAGAGAGATGATTTTATGAAATAGAATTTAGTTTGTTTCTAGAAAAATAGAGTCATGGTGCATTTTGAAACACAAATGTTTTAGTGGAAGTTTCCTATGAAATTTGAACAGGATTTTGGTTGTCTCTTCTACTAATCATTCCTCAGATTGTTTTACTTTGTTAGGAATATTTACTCAACTCGGTGCATATCTTAAAACTGTCACCTGCCTGGTTTTTTATATCTGAAACAAAACCTAATAATTCTTGCATTGCTGAGAAATTCTAATGATCAAGCAGCGATGATGAATTAATGATATAGTAGTAGTAGTAGTAGTTTGCAAGTAATTCAATCGTTAACCTAGCCATGAAAAAGTAGAGTTATGATAAAGAAATAAGCGTTGGTTTCCCTCAAGCAGCAGAAGAAACGTCCTTGCTGCTCAGAATATGCGGCTAACACCAACCCTGCTACTGCAAAATGTCTTGAATTTATGGAGCTACCTTTTATTGCAAGCCAGGAGGTTTGAGGAGAGGATACCGGTAAAGCCTCCTCAGCACATAGTGGGGGTGAGAGGGAACGCGTGGCGTTTAGCCTCTGTTGGAGAAGACCCACTAAAGCATAGGGGAGAGCGGGAATATGTACCTTGGGGAGGTGCCCCTCTCCTCATGATTTCCCTTAGCTCGTTGAGTTCTCCCCCTGCCTGTGTCCCTGCCCGTCCCCGTGTCAGGTCCCTGCAGTCCCATGCTGTAGGAGGACCCTGCGCCCTTAATTCAGGACGGCTTTTTGGCAGTCAGGTATCAGAGACTGAGGTGTTGGGGGGCACCAAGTCTCTTACAGCTCTCACACAAAGGCCCAACGGGTTGCAGTAATGGATGTGCTGTTTCCATGCTCCTGCGTGAAATGCCCCTTGGGAACAGGGCACCTCCCCTGGCTCCCACAGAGGCACACCAGTAAGCTCCAGCCGAGCTCCAGCATTTGGCACCCAGGAATTAGGCAGATTGCAGCAGGGAAGAAAGAACACCTTGAGTGTGGAAGTGGAGCAGTCTGTTCTCCTGCCAAGAGGAGCGAGCAGATCAGACCCTGTGATGCAGTGTCATCTACATCTTATTAGGGGTAATGCAACAGGACACCGTTAGCGTTCACCTCATCTACCCGGGTGTTTTCGAAAAGCTCTCTGGTAATTTCACCTACCTATAGCTACAGCTCGCCCTTGTTTTTAACGCAGTGCTGTGGGTGCTCCGATAGAGTCTCTAATGAATAAAAACCTCCATGCTGGCATGATCTATAAATAAGAGGTACAGGCCAGCAGCAGACCCCTGAAATAGCTAATAATTCTGTAAACAGTTGCTGAATGCCAGCATAAAACGAAATGCTTTCTAAGCCATAAAATTTAGTGAAAAATCCAAGTCACAAAATTCATATTCTCCCTCCAAGGTTTAAAAGGGTTTTTTTTTTTTGGATGTGAGATTTTGTCCTGGCACAACATAAAAGTAAAAAAAAAATCATTTTTAAAAGATTGGTTTCAGCTGCAGTTCTGGGCAGCTCTGAATCTGGAGACATGAGGTACAGTGCTCTACAAAGGACATCACCCTCGTCAAGCCTGTTTTCTTCCAGGGAGTAAACCAGCGTTTGAGCAGTGGGCTGCAGAAAGCGCAAGGGGGGTGTGGGGGCTGTGGGGGCAAGTGCTGGGCTGGCAAGCGCTGCAAGATAATCCCAGAGTTCAAGTGAACCTGTGAGGCTGTTTCTGCGGTGCCTTCTCTCACAATGTGCGCTCTGCCACAACCGCAGGAAGGACGCTGCCACTTCTCAGTGGTGGCTCCATGCCGAAGCGGTGCCTTGAGGGCATTCATTAAATGCACAAAAGCACACTGAGGAGAAAAACACAAGCCAAGCCCGGGCCACTGGCGGTTGCACCCCACCGTTGGTTCTACTTTCACCTCATACAGTACCATCTCACCAATGTTTCAACTCAAGCAGAAGACGACTCCCATTTTTTTTTCTGCACTGCGTTCAGATGGAAGTTAAGCTGTCTAATTAGTGCTCACTTCGAAAACTGGGTTTCTTTAATTATTGATTGGCTTGGTGGTGTAGGGCAAGGTTAGCAGAGCCGCAGGTATTCCCTAACTTCCATTGGAGACGTTCGAAAAAGCAGCAGAAAAATAGCTGGTTCATTGCCGCATTTGGTGATGCTCGATTAGCTTTCTTAATAGACTTCATGTGACAAGTTGTTTGTCTCGACTTGTCTCAGGGTCTGATGGTGCTGTACTTTTATGGGGAAGCCCTGATTATGTAGCAAGGGCCTTAAATCTTTGTCCCTGAAAAGGTCAGATCTCTCTATTTTTATTATCTGAGGAATTCCACAAAATAAGTTACGGTTATATGGTTTTCATAGGAGGTATTGGACATTCACTGCAGTCTGTATTCCATGCTTGGCCTCTGAAGTTTCCTCATTCCCAGTTTGGTGGGGAAGCAAATTGAATTCAGCCTTCATCCTCCTTGTGCAAAAATGCGCTGTAACTTCATTGTGTCTTCTATAATGCCTTGGTGCTAAATATGTGCATGCTGGACCACTTCAACCAAAATGCACGTGGAGGCACAGCTCGACACCTGAGTTTCAGCGCTGGCGGTTGTGTTTGTTCCTGCTGTTGCTTTTTTTCTTGCCATCATTAAAAGAAAGGAAAAAAAGAGTAGAAGTGCTTGGTACTTTGATTATGCTCGAGTCAAGGATGGCTACAGGGTAGACAAGTGGGACTGCAGTATCTTGAGTCAATAATTATTTCAGGAAATGTTTGTCTTATATTTTCTCTTGGTCTAGTTGATTCAGCAAATGATTATCTGGAAGTGGCCTGCTGAAGCTCCTGTGTCAACTGAACTCATCGCCTATGAACTCTCTTTCTACAGGTCATTTACTCTGGCAAACTCTTACAACCTCAGTCTGATAATTTGCAGATCTCATGTCCAAAAGTAAATGAGCCAGACTGTTACATACAGAAAGGAAAAACCCCTGGAGTTTCCCATACTGGTAGGACATAACTTACACTTCCGGTGGTCTCTTGACAAAGAGAGCGAAGCAATGAACCAGCATAATAGAGAGTTTAGTGACTTTGGGTAACATATTTTATACTTTTGATACCTTGTCTGAGAGGGGAAGTGATTCTGTGAAGGAGCATCTTGCCTTAGATATGAAACAGCCTTACACAGAGACAGAATATTTTAAAGAATATTGGAGGGCAAACTGCTATCACCTGCGAGATAATGCACCTGATGGCTCTGTTATGCTTCCTGTGATGTTGGAGCATGTTGGGGAAAAGGTTGAGCAAATGTCTTGTGACCTGATGTCTTCTGGGTATTGAGAGCAGGATGCTGCGAGTTTCCTGAACTCACCCATGATGCTATACTGGGATGCAAGGCTGTGGGACTGCTTTCACCTTAAATCCCCCAGCTCAGCATACCCTACCAGACTAGAACCCCACCAGAATGAACCTTGTTCATTCCAGAGGCCACAGAGCGTGTGAACGCATGCCTGGCTCACATTGGGAGAGCTTTCACTCAGCAGCCCTGATCCTGGCATGGCTAGTACTGCTTCTCTCTGGGAGAGGGGAAGGTGGTATCAGTCATTCTTAAGCTTAAAAAACTTAAGCTTGTAGGAAGGAGAAGTGAAATGAGCTGCTGGCTTTTGATACCAAGTGGACCAATGGTTTAGTATACTGAATGAAATTCAAGCACAAGCTCATTTGGTCAGTGGTGGATGCAGTTGCCACTAGCCTAAGCCCCACTGCAACAGCCCTCTGGTGCAGCTCTGTGTGCTTACATGTCTGCCACCTGTAGGGAAAATCTCAGACATGGTCATCGTCACTGCTTTGACCTTTGCTTTTCATGTCAGGGGTACCTTTAAAGTTTTACCACAGTCCTAACGTGGGATGTATCTAGTTCAGAGCCCAGAGGAGGCACATACCAGGACTTCTCTCTAAGGAAATTTATTTTCATTCTCCCCTGCTCTGCTAGTCTATTAATATAAAAATATTAATTATTTTGGCTACATGTAGCTGCTTTACTCATTATGACTGTAAAATCGTAATAGAAATCAACATGGAAAAGGAATATATTTCAGATATTTCTTGAAGTTTGTTGATGTTACTTTAATAGTTCTGTATCTTTAATTCCCCACTGATCTTTAGAGCATCTACCAGTGCATGTCAATAAAGCTGGATTTAGTTTGCCCTTAGGCAAACTGTAACCTTTCTCTCACTGCATTAGCATCCGTGTGTACATGTCAGGACCCAGTAGTATCTTTCTAAGACTCAGTAACTCAGCAGAGCTGTTACATAGATTCGTTAGCAAAAGGGATTGAAAGCAGATTGCATTTGTCAAATGATTTATTGTCTACATGCAGACCAGCTTGTCAGGCTGTGGTTGCTTTGCTGTCAGGTCATTTTCTTACAACAGATGGTTATACTGAATGATATCATTAAATTATGATTAGCTCTAATATTGCTTTAGTTTCCTCGGTATCTCCGTATGTTATGCTGTAAAAATACATGCACAGTTTTCCTTTCCTTCCCTTAGACCTACTGTTTTAAACTGAACGATAACAGAAACCGTTGGGGGAAGATCGTTGCACTGAATAGTGAACTGTTGAAATTGGTGCTGCTTCAGGCAGTAAATAATTTCGCTTAGTAATGAACATATAAAATGTGAATAAAGTTTGTTGTCCTCCATCCCAAGCATGCCCAAGTTTGGAATTAAAATTCCCCTAAGGAAGTTCCTTAATCTGTAAGAATACTGTACCCAGGTTCGGCTTATTGGCTTTCTAGCTCTCCCCCATCTCCAGTAGTAAAGATGCTACTACCCCTTGCACAACTGGTTAACTAACTTGTAATGCTTTCTCTTGACAGCACGATACTTATTTCCGAGTCCTACAATTAAATGTATTGAACATGACAGCAGAAGAAGGTGTTGCATGATTTGATTGCTATCTTTCTGTCAAGAGAACTGGGCGTTATTCGTGCCTTGCGTATTCACCGCAGTTAACAAAACGGCTGCCTTGGTGAAGAAGATAATTATTGGGTCATTTTCTTGTTTTTTTTTTTAAAATAGCACTTTCTATTCCATATTTTCCCATGGATTAGTTTCCATTCTAATATATAGACACAGGACTCTTCTACCAGTGTGTAGCTTTCACTAATAGAATTATTGTCTCCACTTTGCTTACTCGGGAACAGACAAATTACACCTGAGCCTTCCCGCCAACTCTAATGAAAGTGCGTGGCTGAAACGTGGTTAAGCAGTGCTATTAAAAATCCAATCGCTGCTCTGATGAGTCTGCTGAAATGTTGCTTTAAGATCAGATCAAGCTCTTGGCTATACTTCTGCGTATTTGAGGTAACTCCACTGAAATCCGCTGTGTTTATAGCTGACCTGAGCTCTAGCCATGTCATAGGCTGGTGAACTGACATTTGACATCCAGTTCTCCCCTCCCCGTGATTTAAGACTAGGGAGAATTCAAGAGTAACTGTGCTAATCTAGCTGGTGCTTCAATGGTTAAAGACTAGAGTGGAGAAAAAGCCATAGTTTGCTTTGATGTCTTCCATTCTTCCAAATACACCAGAACGTGACCTTGCAAAGCGGAGTGAGAAACTGCAGCAAACCCCAGGCGTTGAGAGCAATAGCCCCGCTTATGGTCAAAGTGACAGCCACGGGCCAAATCATTCCTGACAGTGGTAGTAATGCCTGTGAAAGCCCAGAGATCCTTGGGAGGGATCAAGACCTTAAGCTGCTGGTCAAAGAGCACACAAAATAGTCCCTTCAGCCAAGGAATCTGCTGTTACACCCACTCACTAGGGTGTGCATACTCTTTATTATGCACAGTTCGACTACAGCGAAGAGAGATCCAGAGTGGATGTATTGGGTTTGCAATACCAATACACTGGAAAAGATAAAATCATGTCAAACCATCATGTTCAATACGAGAGGCAGCAGAGAAACTGTCTTTATGTCTTTACAGGCACCCTGACTGAAGAGCCATTCACCACACGAACACATTAAAGCTCTGCGGATTTTACAGGGAGTTCCCCTCTGGATGATGGGCAGCCTGGGAGGAAGGCAATGATGCTTGAGCATAAATTGGATTAATGGGCAGTGAAGGCTGGCCCTTTTGGCACTGCAGAGACAGGAGCTGACAGTTTGAGAACAGAAGAATTAAATTAGGACAAGTTTAAATTAAATAACTGTTTAAAGCGGCAGCAGAGGAGCTTGCTCACTCAGAGATGCCAGTAGATACACTGTCTGTCCCCAAGTTTTCTGAGCTGCTGTTCAGCTCAGTATGGCAGTACTGAGCATCCTGTAATAAATAGTTACTTAAGGAAATGGTCCTGTTGCACCCATTGGTACCTAACCACAGGTATAATCTCTCTGGCCCCAGGAATCTTGGGCATGGGGAACAGAAAGGAGGCATTTCCCCGCTCTCCACCACTTTCTCCAGCCCCAGACGATAGGGTTTTTATCTTATTACAAGTGGTTCTTTACCTGAATCAGTCACACCTCTGTAGGATTCCCCCCTTACCTCTCCGCTTATGTTAACCCTTCCAACAATCTGCCAAGGAAATGACTGTAACGAAGAGTTCAGGCACGTCCCTGCTTCATACGGTTTCACAGCAGTGAAACTGGGATGGCTTGGCCTCAGGAGCTACTGGTGGTCTGCAAACCACAAAAATTCCTCAAAGCACCTTTTCCAGGGGTCTCTGCTCCACAAGCAGGAAACCAAAAAATGTCAGAGCTTTGAGAAGGCTCTTGCAACCATTTTGAGACCTATGTCCTCGTCATGCAGGTCACTCATCTGTCTTCCATCCATCCTAGCCCTGTTGCTGCAGGGCCTTGGCATCTGCCGGATGGGTCAGTTCGCCTTCACCACAACCACAGTGCAGACAGGGAACCAAGGCATCGGTCAGCAACGCATGGTGACGCAGGAAGGTCTGCGGAACGAAACTGTGCCCTCTTTGCCAAGTGCGAAACCAGTGACCATTTCTCCTTCTCAGTCTGTTCAAAGGCGCTTCCCCAGAGTGTCGGCCACAGCTCCTGCTCTGCTCTTGTGAGTAAGCACTGAGTTACTCCCAGCTGTGCCCAGGGCAGTCTCCTCCAAACTCCGAGCAGCTCTGCATTTTAAGTAACCAGAAGAATGCCTGGAATGGATGTCGACACGCTTACACTGATGTCATCAACAAGAGGGCAGCTGTGGCAGCAGTCTGTACAAGTTGCCATCTGGGAACACACTGAAGAGGTTAGCATGAGCCGAACTGAGCTGGACTGGATCTAGCCTGGGTGTGCCTGCACATCCTGAATGCTCCTCTGATTTAGAAGTTAGCCAGAGCCACCTGCACTACCCCAGTAACGCAAGGCTGTCAGAGCTGTCTTCGAGAGCTGGGTTTGCTTTACATTCTTCAGGGAGCACCAGCGCACTGCACTGCAAACTGATTACGTGAGCGAAATCAGCGTGTTCCAACACAACCATAAATTTCACCCTACGAGAGACTCACTGCGCAGGGTGGGTGGTGGCAGCTGCTGTTGAGCTGGGCTTCACTTAATCTGCCTCAAATTGGGGTTAATGGCAGGTTAGGAAGGATTAGTCACGCACAGGTACACCCTGAATGTTAGAGCTCCTGATTTGTCATGGCTCTTCTTCCAGCCCTGAAAGTGGAGCCAGAGAGCACGGAGAACTGGTGAGACGGCCTCAGACTCCAACAATTGCCCTAAAGCACCACTGTAGTTTTCCCACCTAAAAGCTGTTTCGGGTGGTCCCTGTGATTATTGGCAGAGCGGACAGGGGGAGAGTGCCAGACAGGTTAAACGGGCCCCAGTGAACCACTTGATTGTTGTTCTTCTGCCTCCACGTTGTACGTCAGGCTTTAAATGGTTAATATCATCCTTGCTGGAATAAAAATATTTGCAGCAAAATCCCCATGCTTTATCTAATCAGCCTCAATTAAAGTGCTTTCAGCAGTGACCCTCTTTCCAAACACAATGAAATTGCTGGGAGACCTTGTTATTTTCAAATGAACTCCTGCTTGTTTATTATTATTTTTAATCACGCAACCCAAATTTCTAGGGATAGTGTTGAAGGCAGCATGAAATGCTTTCATAAATAAAGATGAAATTTGTGAAATGCTTCCATAAATACACAAATAAAAGTGCCAATTAATGTAAAAATGTTATTCTCCTAAAAGGTCTGGAATAAAAGATGTTCCTCACAAAAAAAGCTCATAAAAAACTCATTAGTGCAGCTGTGTCCCATCACCTCTCCCTGGGCAAGACACTCCTCAACGGGAGGGAAAATTTAATCTCTGGCCCAGCTCATGAAAAGTCACGGGCATGTACACATTATTACTTTGGGATAGCATTACATTTGTGAAAATTGCTGTGGAACAAAAGGTTCCCATGGCAGAGGCTCATCCCACCTGCCTCTGTGTGTGTACATGTCTAAGTGACCCAGTCACCGCTCCCTTTCCAGCCAGGAGAAAAAAATACGTCAATTTAGGGAGCAATTCATCCGACATATTCTGGAGCGCTACTTTAGGCTGAGAACAAATGCGCGCAGCTGCCCCGGGTGACTCCCGTACACTTAGACACAGCTGAAAGATTCTTACCCTTGGGCAGGTGAATCTCACCCCTCAGGTCAGCCTCTCAGCTGGGGGTGTCCACTTGCCTTTATCACACGGCCCTTTTCAGTCGGGGCAAGGCAGCCCAGCCCTTTTCCTCTAAGGGTTAAAGTTGCTCAGATTACCCTGTGTTCGCTGTAGGGTTCCGCTGAGGAGGAACACGTACAGGCACTGTTGTGGTAAAGCAATAAGGTTGCAGCTACTCTTGATCCTAAAGCGGCTTGGTTGTGCATCCTAACCCCAAATCTCACACAGGGTGCGTTTGTGCCCTTTGGATTCCGCTGAATTTTGGGTCCTGGTTCTAGTCATTGCTCTGAATCTGTCAGAAGGGGTGAGGTGGGGGTCGGTCTCTTCTCCCAAGTAACAAGTGACAGGACAAGAGGAAACGGCCTCAAGTTGTGCCAGGGGAGGTTTAGGCTGGCTATTAGGAAAGATTTCTTATTTCCAGAGCGGGTTGTGCAGCATTGGAACAGGCTGCCCAGGGAGGTGGTGCAGTCCCCATCCCTGGAGGTGTTTAACCGCCGTGTGGCTGTGGTGCTGAGGGACATGGTGTAGGGGTGACCTGGCAGTGCAGGGTGAACGGTTGGACTCGATGATCTTAAAGGTCTCTTCCAACCAGATGGTTCTGTGATTCTGTGAATCCGAGTCTTATACACAAAGACTGATAATTTATGACCTCTGTTGGTTAGTTTCTCTCTGAAGCCAGAGTTTTTAAGCTAGGCCTTTTAAAAACCTGTTTTAAAGGGAATGACAGTAGCAGGAGTTCTCTATGATCTGACTATAGACCAGATCAATGTCTTATCAAGACAATAAAAGACAATAAATCATTTCTTCCTAGAACAACTAGTCTTAACACACCCAAGAAAGGATGTAAGTCTCAATTTGGCCTTGAAGGACAAAGTTTAAGACAGGAAGGGAGAGGCAGTGTGTAAGACTGACTCTTATTTACAAGGAGTACTTCTATCGCCAGTAAGATGTAAGAGTTGGAAGGGAAGAAGATGATCATGGAGTGCACAGTCTGTTGGCGTGGGGTCAGCCACGCTCCTCTAACGGGAAATCCTGCCTCGCCAGCCTGCTGCTGCTCTACCATTGTCTCAGCAGGTGGACGGGTGAAGGAGACAGTGAAAACACGAAATGTGGGTTTTCAAAAGACCTTTGACAAGATTCTGCAGCTAAAGATTATCAAGTGTAACCCTAACAAGCAAAGTTGTGACGAGTTTGGAAGGAAGGTCCTTCTATGAATTCAAAGTTGCTGAAGGGATAAGAAGAGCAGAGTAGGGCTCTGTGGTTTTCAGGCTGGATACGACTCAGGAGCAGGTCCTACTGTGGAACAGTGCTGAGACCAGTTTTGTTCAATATCATCAATGACCCAAGAAAGGGAACATGTGGTGAAATCTCAAAATGTGAGGACGGTATTGAAATATTTCAAGTAGCCAAAAGCTGCGTCAACAACAAGGGATTACTTCAGGCCTTCACAAAACTGAGCGGTCAAAAAGGTGACAGATGGGCTTTGGTGTGGGTAAACATAAGGTAATGTATCCAGAAAAAAAAATCTGAACAAAGCTTGCATAGTGCTGAACTCTAAAAAATCAAACAGGCGGAGGAAAAAGTGAATGCAGAACTGCTACCCCCCAATCCTGCAACACTAGAACTAGAGAGCACTTGCTGAAACCAGCGGGAGGTGGACTTCATGAGAAAAGTACACCTTCTGAGCCCTGCTGCCAGAGACGGCTTTGGAGGTAAACTGCACAAGAACACTGGAATATGCAAACACACGGACAACAGATCCAAACCTGTACTAAATGAAGGAGATGGAGGCGAGCCCCTAACATGCCAACAGAATCATTGTAAATGTTGACAGAAACCATGGGGAGAGGCCATGCTTCGGTATTCTCCTCAAAAAGTACCTCATTCCACCAGTGCCACAGACAGATCTGGTACTGACCTGTACATGCATGATGGGCATTTCTTCTGTTCTCGGTTCTCATAATCCAGTATTTTAAGCATGTGCTAACGCCAAGAAGAACAGTTCAAAATGTAGGCGGGTGGATAAGGGAAAAGATGCTAATCGCTCTTGGGGCAGCAGGGAGGAAACCTGGAACTCTAAAAATGTAGAAAAGCCTATAGGTACATTAACTATACTAATGTAATTACACATTGTCTCTAAAATTTATCCACTAAGGCCTTACTTGAAGGATGGAAAATCTGTTACGTGATGTCTCTTCCTGTTCTTTCTCTCGCTTTTATCTGAGTGTTAAGTTATATAATTACTGACCACTTCAAAAGCTAAACTTTCTGAATAATTCATACAACACAGCAACATGAGGCAAGGTATGGGGAGCCTGTGGATTTCTCTCCATACCAAAAACCAGGCATAGAATTCTGATAAATAAAGGGATGGCATTATAGCTCAAAAAACGCTAAAGGAAGATAAAATACACAGCTGGAAAGGGAAAAGAACACAAACAATTGGCATTGCCCAGAAGTCACTGTTCTCTCAATGATCTGGTACCGTGGTAATTGGTAAAAAAATAGTAAGTGCAATTATTTTCAACTCACATAATTTTTAGTTGGTTGACATAGCAAAATACTTGACAGAACAATGAATTAAAGCCAAAAGCAGTCGCTACCTGTCAGTTTGATTGCACACCCTTAACAGGAAAGCGATCCCATGGCCACAGTTTCAGAAATACATCAAAAACTGTGCGCAAAGTAAAAGCTTCAGCTTTTTTTTTTTCCTTCAAAATTTAAAGCACTGCTAAATGCCAGGTGTATCAGCTGCTGCAGATCTGGTGCTTTTGCTGTAAAAATGCAGAGCACTTAGCAACCACAGAATATTCTGGACACAGGACTGGGAGTTGGGAAGCCCATTCGACTCTTTGCTTCCATATCAAATCATTCTGGTCTTGAAAGTGACTCAGAGTCTTGACCTTCTGCTGCAATCGATGGCACAAACCCACAATGGTATAAAATACAAATCTTAACTATTTTGCATATGTAATGAAGAAATAAAAAATATACCATCACAAATGACTCTACAAGAAGAACCAGCAAATATGTGGTCACAACTTCTATGTTTAATATTAGGGAATTATAATATTGATGACATTATTTGAGGGTATTATTCGTTCCTTTTCATTTTATATTTCCACTTGAGAAGTACACGCTTGGTAGGCAGTGAACTGCCGAAGGAAGATTAAGAAACTGAATAGTTTCAATGCCGCGGCACGCAGGCAGTTCTGTGTTTTTTTGCTTTTAATTTGTTGGCATGTTCATGCACCCAAGAGTTTGATGATCCTACAGAGTAGATGGGTGGATTTTCTACCGTATCTAAATGGGCAGAGGGAGACTTCCAGATTTATCCCCAAGATGCGTGTGCTCATGAAACCCAGCGCTGAGCACTGGAACCAGGAATGGAGCCACAGGAGCTTGGTTACATTAAGTCCTCTTCATTAGCGAGGAAATCTCCAGCTGATTTTACCTCCGTGACCAGGTTGCTCTTTCTCAGTGATGGAGATGGATGCCTGCAATTGAGAAATAAAAAAAGGTCATGTGCTTCTGTCATGGGACTTACCATGTGCAAAACTGCATGCAAAATGAAGTGCTCTTATATCCCTCTCGCTCTGCAAGACCTTCAGAGCCGCTGCAGGCAAGCAAAGAAGACATCGTTGCTCCTTCGAAATAATCCTTGATGCTCAGAAGCCTTGTACCTGGAGGACTGGGTAAAGAGACCCAGACTGACTTTTGTTTTGTTTTGTGCCATTTTCCGGGTAAAACGGGGTTTGACTGTGGTGACCAACACTAGAATGGTAGCTATCAGTGATATCACCCAGGAATTTTGTATTTGGTCGAAGTGCGATATTTTAAAGAAAGGAATAAATAATCATCAGCCTGGAGCACAATCTCAAACCACAGTTTTGGACCCTGGATCTTTCACAGCTTGAGAACCATCTGCCAGAAACGGTGTCTGTGAGGAGGCAGCTCGTCAGACCTCTGTTCAGGTTCTGACCTTTCTTCCCTCACATCTCTTTAAAGGCATGGTTTAGGGCTTCTCTGGGGAAAAGACAAGTGCTGTTTAAAGCTAAAAAGTGCTGGATGAAAGTCAAGATGATTGGTCTCAGAGCCACGTCATCAGAAAGCTTATTACAGAATTTAACACCGAGGTTAGCCTAAAACTACTTCCCTTCCTGTCACTAGAGAGCAAAAGGTTAATCTCACGACAGGCTCAGAGATGAAGACAGTGTTAACTGTGCCAGTATTCCTACAGGGCTGACACATGAGCTTTGGTCGGGTCTATCGTAAATACTCTGGAGTGAGGGTTGTTCACGGGCTGCCGTCAGATATCTGCAAAGATCAACGGAAAAACAAAGGAGCATTATTGAGAGTTTTGCCTCTTTTCCATGCTCTGATAAAATAAGGACCTCCAGCTACAAATCCTCATTGATTTTGATCAGGTTTTACAGGTACCAGTTCGCTAAGCGATTGCACCAGCACTGCATACCTGAGCAGCTGGAGCTCAGATTTATCAGTGTCTGTGGGCAAAATATTAGCCCGGGGCAGTGAAGTCAGACTGTAACGGGAAAAGCATGAGGAAAGTAAAAGCTCTCTTCTGTTATGCCTCTAACCTGTCACTCACAGGACAATACCAGGCTTCCCTCAGCTTCGAGTCGTTGCAGTGCATCTTCTGCCGCATCCTTGGCAAGTTCTTCCAGTCCTTCCAGAAACAAAATAAGAAATAAAGCAGCTGCTGCAGGTCCTTCTGGCAGAATTCAGATTTCCAGTGATGGTTTGAAGATTCCTTCCCCCAGCTGACTCCCCTCAGTCTTTGTTTTATATTTCCTTTTCCCTCTCCTCCCTACACTGAACATCAAGGAGAACAGCCGTTGTTGTTCTTTTTCTCCTCTTCTCTTTCCTGCTTTGTTTGAGCTGAAGCATAACCTCTCTTGCCACAAGTGGAGTGGGGCAGGACGCTGCAGCCAGGTCAGTCCAAGTGGGGCTGACCCCGTGCAGGGATCAGCGGTGGGTAGGAGGAAGCTGAAAGATGTGTTTGTGTTTCTGTAATTCTCTTCCCCATAACCGTATCTTAGCTGCCCAAACTTTTGCTGCTTTAGCTGTCCTTCAGGGTGTTCTCTGCCTCCATCTAGTCTCTTTTGGTTTTCCCTGTTTGGGGAGCTCCAGAGACACCACCTGTTGAGTGCCAAACTGGCTGTTCCAGGACCCAAGGCCATTCAGGCAGAGGTGAGGTGTGACCATCTCACACAGCCCAAATGGTTGCCCAGTAAAGCTTTCTAAAGCTGTCGGCACAGTGGCTGCTAACATTCCTTATCTTCTCTCTCCCCAAGAAGAGGGCAGTCTCTCACATGCAGGCTCCTCACCACTGTATCTGAACACAGGAAGAACTGCCCTGAAAGACTCGACTGTCAAGGGAGAGCAGGACGGGTGCTGGTAGCACAACCTGTAGAGCCACACGGCTGGGATTTCTTCTGTGGGAAGTCCTACAAACTATCATCTAGGACTATTTGCTCCTTCTAGAGTATGGAGAGATGTTTTGTAGCTCTGCAGATTACATTCAGCACTGGCAGTTCACCGGGATTTTGCCCAAGATGATTTTCTTTTTTTTCACCCCAATCCTCTAAATTTTTTCATTGATGGTATTCAGATATTTCCTTACCCATAATAGACATTTTTAATAAGTTAATTTGCCCTCACAAAAGGCTCAAGTAGACCCTCAGTGCAATAAGTATCTATGAAATGCTATCTGCTAGAGGGGAAGGGGATGCGCAGATGTTAATCTATCTTGGACCATGTGCCAAAGAGATCCTTCCCAGAGGTTATCCTGGCTCTCTGTCCAAATGTTTGGAAGTACCTCCCCCTTCTCAAATCCTGCCAACATATACAACTTTAATAGACTCCGGGTTTGCCTGGCTATGTGTCCCTTTATGAGCTCCCCTATAATGTTTATGTTTGTGGATGAAACTGAAAGTCACTGTCTCTCTGAAGACCCTGTAGATGTCTATCTGGATTAAATTATGCTAGCAAACCTGATTAGATTTACTTACACCGACTACAGCTACTTGTCCAGAGCTCTTGGTATGCCTCTCTGCACCTCTGAAACTTTCGGGGCGGTATATGCAAATTACGAAGAAACCCCCTGCTTCTCTCTTTATTACATGCAAAGCTTAAGCCTGCTTTGGTGAAATTGTCCTCTAGTCATCATTTAAACAGGCTGTGACCATCCATTTTTCCCCAGCGAGGTGAACACCTGTCCATTTTTGGAAATACAGTATGTAGAGACAATGACTCAAAAGAAAAAAAAAAAAGGTTTATGCTCTGACAAGTGTGCTCATGGAACGTAATCCCTACGTAGCACCCTTTGCTCAAATCCTTTAGCTGATTAGATTCTGCACTGGCAAAGACTCTGGAGTAAGGCTGGGCAGCCCCATCATTTAGAGTCTTCCATAAGGAAATAGAACGTCACTCACGTCTCAAAAAAAGATTATCTATATTGACTGAAATAGCACTGTATTAGCCAGAATAATTGCATTTCCCCATTTCATGCTAGTGGAAAAACAGATCTTGGGCTCAACTGGTAGAAACCAGTGTTTCGAAATTCAGTGTGCTCATATTTAGGAAGCAATTCACCTCATCCTAAAATAAACACCCCAAGATCTCGATAATGGGAGCCTGGATAACTCAGATGCCTAGACTTTGGTGAACTGAATCTAATCCCTACTTTCATGTAATGTTGTCTTCCATGGACCAGCAACGCTCTCCTAGGAAGGGTTATTATGGAGAAGGTGGCAGAACCTACACATCAGGCATCTTTTTCTGTCTGTTTTCTCCAGTACTGATTCAGTGTGTCACTGTTCCATCCCGCCATGGTCTCCAATTTCAACATCACAAATGAATGAGGCTGAAATGTAGATTGAATCCTTATTCCTCGTTACCCTGTCAATAGATACCCACGAGCGAGTCAGAGGTGTTGTAGCATACACTGCAGAGCAGTAGCAGAGGAATGAAGCCTTAAGGATACTAAGAGGTGAGGACAAGAAGAAAGACCTTTCTTGATGGAATTACATTTGGTGAATAAGTAATTTCTATTACCTGGTGCGCTTGACACCAGGATTGTCAAGTTGTCTTGAGGTCAATGTGCCTGAATACGTATTTAAATCTCACACCACGAAATCAGTGACAATAACATCTCCGTGGACATCTTGCTATGGAACAGTACTACTCAGTAGCACAATATGCTTGTCTTTATGCTCAGAATGTTTAGTGAATTGGATCAGCAAATCTTACCACATCTGACCTTTGGTTTGTCTTCTTTAAGTACTGCTATTAATTTTAAATAAAATCATATTTATTCTATTTCTTCAGCCAGGCATTCCTATGGATGGTCATGCCAAGGGATTTCCTTTGTTCAACTTGGATCAAAATCTGGAGGAAACTTGCTCTTCTCTTGCACTTGGCTGACAGTAAGTTAGAGTCACACTCTTCAGCCGCCAGAGACATTTGTCCACCTTCGCTTTGTATCACACAGGATAATATTACTTCTTTAATGCACTTGAACTTCTTGCATTCCCTGGTTGCTCGTATGCCTCTCGTGTACAAAGACACTCAAGCCTTCACGACTCTGACTGCTCCCGCTACCTTTGTTTTCCACAGCAGATTTTCTTCGGTAATGCTTCTTTTTCACGACACTATGTGTTTATTTTCTCACTGACTCATACTTTAGACTACACATAAAATATCTTCCCACACTGCGTATATGGCCTGTCAAAAGCTATCATTTGCGTCTCTACTTGAACATGCAGCATACCTTTTGATGGCCTTTAATTTTAAAGGTCTGCGTGAAGATTTGTGGCAGGTGAAATACAAATGCATGTTTAATATTGTTTTCTTCATTGATTAAGCCTTGCTTCTATATCCTGATAGAGCTTTCAACTGGTGTCAAGCCAGCAGCCTGTCTCCAGTGAGGGAATAATAGACTAAATTAGAGTTCACTCCCAGATAAATTAACTGCATTTTATGTTGAACAGCAAACCTACATCAGCTATTAATTATCATTGTCTACATTCAAACAAATTTTGGAAAGGTCTGAATGACTTCCAGTTCCTTTGTGTGGTTAAAGTTCCCTCTCTTTCATGAAATACCTACTTTCACGTCTGTCATAGTCACTCGCATACAGAGATTCACGTAAGTTTAGCTTGTGTCTCTCGAAGAGTTGCTTTAGAACTGTGCTTGGAAGGGATCCCTAGAAAGAGGAAGTAGTCATCATGGAAGGAAGCATCTCTTACTCTGAATGACTACATAGAGCACTGTTCATCAACTACACATAAATCAAAAGGTTCTGTGAGGGCAAAAGTTTCTCCAATTCCTTACCAGGAGCAGGTAGCTGTGCCGTATCTATGTTTATAGTCCCTGGCCTAGGAATCACGCCCAGATTGATTCAAAACAATCAAACCCAAACCAAATCTTGCATTGCGGCAGACAAGTCCAATTTGTCCTAAGAAGACTCCCGTTTTCTGTCCTCTTTGGTTACAGCAGTGATAACGTCTTCCACGTCCGGAGCCAGCTGTGGGAGCGGCATCCTCTTGTGGTGCGTACCGGGATGCTCAGACCCTACCTGCTTCCCAGACTGACTTTGTCTCTGTTGTCCCTACTGGCTGCCAGACCTGCTGGCATGGCCAAGAGCTGGCCAGCCGCCCTCCTAATACTGGCACTCCTACATGAGCGGACCAAAGCTTCACAAGTTGTTTCTAGACTCACTGCTTCATGGGACCGAATGCACTCCACCGTGGGGAAAGTAACGGAAAAATCTATCTAACTTTGCATCTCTCTTCGTCATTCCTTCACAAGCTGAAATGGAGATTTCAAGATTCTTTACATGAGCAGCCATGTGGGGTCCTGAATTATACCAGCAGGCTAAGGAACGGATCTGAAAAATGATTGTATTTCAACAGACAGCTTCTGATGTGTGATGGTCAATACCTGCAGTGTGCAGGTTTTGTGCAGGGCCTGGTTACCAGGCTCGTCCCAGATGTTTACCTGGATCAGGCTTCTCCCGGGTGCCTGTAGCTACTGTGACGCAAAGGGTAGAGAACAATAAAAATGTCTTTTTAAGAGCACAGTCACTCCAGACACTAATGGGCCTATGAGAGCCTTTGGCAGGTGCGTCTCTCCAGCACTGGGAGCACCAAAAGCGAGCGTGGATGACAAGGATGGATTTAGCTGCCAGCTGCATTTTACAAGGCCATTCATTCTCACAAACACCTAGGACTCGTAACATGGTTTCCAGCTGTGCAAAGTAATTAATTATAATAGAACACAAATAATAATCTGTCGCTCCTCGCTCACAGTAATTCTCACTTTCTAAACGCCGTGTGTGCCCCGTTTGTGTGCTTACTGCAAGCGATGTTGAATATCCAACAGTGAGATTTAGATGAACAAACACACCAAACAAACAGGCAGTCTAATTGAAGGAGCGGTGGATGCTGATATGTCACGCAGAGCAGGAATTTCAGAACAGCCCGCCACCAGCCGGCTCATACAAATCCTGAGGTGCCTCTGCACGGGCTGCTTTACAGGCAGGGACAAGGCAAGGGAGCGCAGCCGGGCGGCGAGTGCTCCATGGTCTTGCAGGCAGCAATAACAAAAGCTGTTTAGACCTTAGGTGCTTCAAGGAGAACTTCTCTGACCCCTCGGGCGTTGAGTGAGCAGTTTCAGAAGTGCCCTCTAGTACCTGGTGCTGGCACAACACAAGACTTCACTGCAAGGGAAGGAAAAGTCCCGTTGCAGGGGCAGAGAGTCATCAGGAACACGAAGAGCTCAACTCTGCCAGCCACAGCCACTAGCACGCGGTAATTATCTATCTGGTTTCTTCGTAACAGCATCAAGAGACCCTCAACTCACCACAGTGCGAGAGAAGGGAAAAAAACCAGCAAAGACCTCAACCCGCTCCAAACCTGCAGGAGGTGTTTGAGAAAGTACAGTGAACGTGACACAAAAGGCAACGTAAACCCGAGAGAAGACAGCTAAAGGCGAGATTTATGGCGGCGCCGAGAGAGGTCACGGAGATACGAGCCTCAGGCATTACAGTTCTGTGTGAAGAATATGGATCTTTCTGAGGAATATAATGAAAGTACAATAAAGGAAAGAAAAAGAGAACAAACAAGCACCAAACTGCTCATCAAACCTCACAGTCCGGATCTGCGCTCACTGCACCGTGGCTGAGCAACTCAGCAGCTCACAGCAGGGTTGTTGCTGCGTTTCCTCCAGAAGGGAGCTGCAGCACATCTTCTGATTTCCAAAATGTATTTTTGCTCTGTTTTGTTTTAGCAGGCAGAGGAAGATTATCTGTTTCACTGAGCCGGGATGCAGACTTTCCCTTTCTGATGAGGTCCCTACTGTTTCAGCCCTTGCTTTCACACTGATAGCTCATCCAACAGTTTCGGGCAGCCCTGCTGTGATTCTACAAGACCTTCTCTTTGGGCTCTTCCCTGCGTAATTTTTGATACTGTAAATTTAGAAAAACTGAACTCGAACGCCTCTTCCCTCAGTCAGTGGTGCCTCTCTCCTGAACGCACACATGCTGTTGCAGAAAGTATAATCCTTATGGGCTGCACTAAGCTTTGGAGCACAACTGAATTTAAAAATCAGTCCAACTTAAAGGAAAACGTAGGCAAAGAAAAAGAGATCGTTCTGAGTGGCACAGCGATTAGGAGGTGATCCGGGAAGATAAGGAGGTCGTGTGTATGAAATCATCAGTAAAAAATTGACAGTAGAGTAGTTATCAGCCCAACTTTTGGGAATGTTGTGTTTAAACCTCGGGACAGCTCTTCTCTGTCCTCTCTGAGCAGGACTTCACTGAGACTTTGTAAACATACCTAGCGACTCCTGCTATAGGTCTTCACCGGAGGTTTTCCCTGGCAACTCCCCATGAAGCGTCATCAGGAGCTGACCTGGATTCACTTCCTTGCAGTCCTTCATGTTTTCAGCTTGCACTTCGGCGTTCTTTTTGATGAGAACCTTTGTCACCTGTCCTTAGGACCGGTGTTCAGTTCCACAGCAGGTCATGAGTGGCCTCCACTGACCACGACTTCCGAGGGCAGACAATGTTTTGCAGTGGGCAGAGGGATGGAGAACACTGCTCCGATGCCACCGAGTCTTTTGTTTCTCTCTGGTGTGCTTCCTACTCTCAGGTTTGGCATCACAGGTGAATGTGATGATTCACACACAGAAGATTCGCCTCCACCTTCTTCTTTTTTAAAATAAGACTCATACACAGCTGCAGTGGGCTCATTTGCATCTTTATTAAGGAATTCTCACTTTCCTGCCCTGCATTTGACTTCTGGTTGGGATGTGAACCTTATTTACTTGTTTCATGGTTTTAGGAAATGAATGGTTATTCCAACCAACAGACCCCCTTCGCCCCTGGATTTTTTAAATGTCAGAAAGACTACACTATTGCGAGTACTGCAGATTAATTATCCTCTTGCCTTCGGTTCAGATATCATACTCCTCTCCTGTTCATGACAGGGCATCAGGAAAATGCGGATGCCAGAGTGTAACATTGACAATGCCCCACACATTGTAGGGTGCACGTGGCACTGCCCTGCTTGCCCCTTTTCTTGGTTTTCCTTCTCTTCTTAACTGAGGATAAATCCTTTTCTTATCTTCAGGGCAAGTGTTGTCTTCTGATGATGCTCAGCACATTAATCCTGAGTGTTAGGATCCTGACACTGCACTAACCAACGTCATTCTTTTCCTCTGATACAGGCAAAAAATATCCTTCCTAGCAGGAAAAAAAAAAAAAAGGCTATACTCTGAGTTTCTCTGACTCATTCTGAGCTTGTAGAGCTGATTCATTCCCAGTTGCCCTTCCACAGCAGATGAGATGCAGACAAAGCAACCCGGAGCACTGTTCCTTACTTACAGCACATCATTGCCTCCAGGGAACCCCGCACGCTCTGCAGGTCGTTCGGCATTACCGCCACGCAATCCCAAGCCTAGCTGGGTGTTCCTACAGCACGCACGTGTTCCCTTTCTTTGAAGCCAGACGTGGTGCACTTCTGAGTGTTGGTGTGCCAAATAAATCAGTGTGGTGACTGCTCTGTTTCTGCCCTTGATAGGAATGTCAGCTTCCCGCGCACATTGCTGTGGACACTAGCAGCAGTTTTAGAGCCCATGGAAACATTTCTGCATTACCCCCTCCTGCACCAGTGAAAGGTGTTTGGCTCAAGCAGTCTGTGCACGTAAGATCACTGCAGGAGCCCTCTGCTCTGCTCTGTGAATATTCCCATTAGTTTCTGAGCCTTCAAGTTGGTAGCTATCAAACACTCAGTATAACAAACATAAAAAATCATTTTAGTATATTTATGTTCTCATTAACAGCAATAAGAAATTGGAGAAAATTGCTCTGTCATCCTGGCTTCTTGTCTTCTTTTTCCCAATCACACCACAGCTCTTCTGCCTTCTTCACCCTATAGAATCCGAGACATTGATATCAAGGTAGAGCAGCGTAAGCTGAAGGACAGTCCAATTTTAGGTACTGCACTTGATCCTTGATGCTAGGTTACTCATCTCTGACTGTCCCAGTGCAGCCCTGTCTGTCCACATCAGAAGGTGATGGGACACATCGGTGCATCTGGCACTGATCTGAGCTCTAGTGTCTGGGAGGAATATTTCTGCTTATCCACTCACATACCAGGTGTTAGTCCACTGTATAAAAACTCAATAATGCTTAAAAAGCTGGCCTTATCTTGGCTGTGGCAGCAGGCTCTCACAGATACCCGAATTATCACTCAGCTATGTAGAATCATGTGTAACTCAAGTCACTTGTTTATGTAAAAATATAGCCTCATTTATTCTGTAATCCCCAAGACTGAGCCAGACTGGGATGATATTTGTTTCTCAGCGGTGATAGAGAGGAGTGATTCCCTCCGTTCCAACACTAATTTAACGTGGCCAGCACCTGGAGTTTTGGCATGGTGCCCTTAAAAAAGCTCTTCATACAGTACAGCAATCTGGAGAGAAGGCGTTTTGCTATGTGTTATCGTTAGTCCTGATCATACTTCGGTGGATCTTGAAGGAACATAGAAACCTAACTGGCTAAGCATTGCCCTTTAAATGTCAGGACAGTGTGTGTGCAAGTGTGTGTGTGTGTGTGTATTTATCGAGATTTAAATTGTAATTCTCTGATGCTTTCCTCGTGTTGTGGATTTCAGATGAGGTCATTCAAAACACGTCCAGCCCAGAGTTAGTTGACAGGAACTATTCCAGACCAACTAACTGGGCACTTACCTGTTTTGTGTTCTCTGAAGTATTTTCCTGGGTTTTGTTGTTTGCCTAGATCACATATAAAGTCAGCTAGACATTTTATATCGGGAACTTCAGTCTCTGACACATCTGCTTGGAATTCACCCCTGAGCTTTTTGTGTTGATAAAAACCTCCTGCCTGGCTGAGGACTTGATCTGAACTTCTTGCCAACTTCCCTAACAGCTTCAAAGACATTATAGCTTCACAAGTTTAGGAAAGGAGGGGTGACCATTTACCTTAGAGCTTTCATAAACACCTGATTGTGAAAGCTTCTGTCTTTCTATGCAGCAGAGGCTTTCCATGATGGCCTTTGGAGACATGATGCTCTCAGTGAGACTGCTGAGGTCTCTTGCGCAACAGGATTTCCAGGTCTGCAGTGTGGGCGAAGAACAAATGCTGCAGGTGGGCGTACTCTGCAATGCCAATCACCGGATCAAGGATTTCAGAGCACCGCAGACTCTGCATTCCCCACCAGCTACCATTTCTAGCTGGTTACACTGTCAGACCAGCAGCTGGCCTTTTTTACGGTTTTCCATGGAGGGAAAAGCTCTATTACCTTGTGCCAAAGAAAATTGCTTTCCTTAAGGCTGAGTAATTGATATCACTATTGGGAAAATATCTCCCTGGTCCTTAATCTGTTGCCTTAGCAGCTTGAAACCCTTTTGGGGATTTCTCACAGATCAAGAGTGAATAGGCAGGTAGGTGTTCTATGGTGAAATTGTACCATAGATTCCATGTACCACCAAAGAAATTTTTGCTTCAGCTGTACAGGAAAATCACAAAATCATTTCGGTTGAAAGGGACATCCTGAGGTCATCTAGTCCTATGTGCTGGTTCGGCTGCCTGAGGTTGCCCAGGACTATGTCCAGATGGGTTTTGAATATTGGGTTTCTTCAGATGGAGACTCCACACAAATGAACAATTAGAACTAGAATAAGCAAGTTAGACCAGAACCTAATTCCTTCCTCTTCTGTCGCACCTTCCACACTACAACTCAACAAAAGGAGAAGATTTCCCCTGTGGATTCATTTAGATTAAGTGATTGTCTTTGTTTCCTGACTCACATACTGCTGGTTCAGAAAGTTACCTGTTTCAGCAGCGGAAGAAGTTGTTTTCTGTGTTTAAATCTGTGTGGATGTTTAAACTTGTCAGTGTTTCAGGATCCTTTGGGATGAAAGGTGTTACATAAATGTAAAACACTCTGTTATTATTTATTATTTCTTTACACATGTTAAGTGCTCCTGGAATGTTCTGTTTGTTGTAGTTGTTGTAATCGTGTTATCTGACCTGGCATTGCATCTTGTCACAGCACACAAAGATTTATTTCAGAAGAAATTAGATTAACACCCATCCTGCAGCTTCCCGCTCACACCGTGTTTTACATCAGGTGTATCTAACTCTTTTCTTTCCCATCCTTATTTTGTGAGGCATGTGGAACTAACACTCTCAGAGAAATCACTTTGTCCTCTGTGTTTTCCCTCGGTTTTGTTCAGTGTCAGGCTGAAAAAAATGGCTGGTAATTTCAAAGAGAATTTGCAGATAGAAGCAATAAAAGAAACAATAGACATTTTTTCCCCAGGAAGAGTAAACATAACATCACAGAATCCTCTGGTTGGAAGAGACCTTTAAGATCATCGAGTCCAACCGTTCACCCTGCACTGCCAGGGTCCCTACACCATGTCCCTCAGCACCACAGCCACACGGCTGTTAAACCCCTCCAGGGATGGGGACTGCACCACCTCCCTGGGCAGCCTGTTCCAAGGCTGCACAACCCGCTCTGTGAAGAAGTTCTTCCTGATAGCTGACCTAGATCTCCTCTCGTCCCGTCACTTGTCACATGGGAGAAGAGACTGGTGCACATTAGGCAGTCAGTCCCCACGCCTGCACGCCTGTGCCGCAGTGCAAACCTCACCCATACTGGTTTATATTCTCTTCCCACCTGCAGACTATCATCCTCTCTTTCTGTGAAAGCAGAGAAATATCTTCCACTTGCTCAGCTTGCCTATCACCCTAGTAGAGCAGCCAATGGTATACATTACAAACACTTTTTTTGACATAAGCTTCGCCTCTGTCTTAAGTCCATTTTCAGAGTTTCTTATGTTATTTTAAAAATATTTCAAGAACTACTGTGTATCTACCCAGCCTCCTGGCCCCTGCAGCA